>OU342527.1:15367586-16000086 GCA_910589475.2 Bembecia ichneumoniformis
ACGATCTTCATTTTTTTTGTTATTTTAAATTCGACAGGTAGACTGATGGTGCACTTAGTGGTAGGTTACTGTTTACTGTGTTACTGAAGAGTAAGAGAGTGACTACATTTATTCATAGAACATTTATTGGCTAGACAAGCTGTGATTAAAATTATAACTACTTTACCATGTCAAGAAAATACCACCGAAGTAACAGTTGCTAAATTTCACATCAATCTAACATGGGGAAATTAGTGAAATCTCTTCGTCAACTAGGAAATGGGCTGATGATCTGGAAACGCCTGAACGTCACGTCAGCTTTCAAACAAAAAAAAAACCGGATCATTGTAACTTGCATTTGTATTTCATAAACACAACATATAAAAATAAATAGTTTGCTAACCGTACCTATTTTACATTCCTCGGGCCAGTGGGGAATATGAAATAAGTGGGGAATCGGGTGAATGGGTAAGTTTTTGTAGGTTTTAATAAAATTAATAAATTCACCCGGGCCAATGGGTCCTAAACCTCAAAATCGATCTATCCGTTTGGGAGCTACGACTTCACAGATACATCCATACACATTACACACATATACATTTTTGCGTCGGGGGCTATAAACTGAACGAACGTGTACGCATCTCCATACAAAATTATGGTGAAAGCTGTATTGAGCTGAATAAATTTAGTTACTCCCTGAGGGTTTAGGAGGCAATGGGCTCTGGTTCACTTACTCACTCACCAAAACACAAAAGTACACATGGTTATAAATTATAATAAATCTATACACTAGATGTGATACACCAGATGATATAAAGTGGACTCTCAAGGTAATTCGTAATGTGTGAAGTTATGTCTGTGACGCGAAGATTTAATGAGCGCTTATTGGCAAAACTTTTACTGGTTTGTGTACATGTATTCCTATTGGTTTAATATAAAACAGAATTCACGTTTAGGTGAGATCTTACGTAAGGTATTGAAATAGGTATAAGTATACATAGTATCTTTTTCTAAATTATTTGTAAACCGATTATTTTCTTTTTGTTTAGAAGCCATTGGAGTTTTTAATTTGAAAATATTGAAAAGAGTTTTTTAATCATCTTCGAAATCATTATGGTCGAATTTCGACCTTTGAGGGAATTAATAATTACGCAAGGGATATTTTTTTAATAATATATTTAAGCTTAATGTACTTGATAAATACGGTTTTATTTTTATTGATATTTAAATTTATTTAAGTAAATAATATTTGATTAATATGTATTTATTGTCACTGATATTTTTGGAGTAACCGAAATGATGATCGAACAAATAAAAATCACAAGATAAAAAAATAAAAATAACTTGGCTTTCTCTAATTTGTATATTTACTGAAACAACTGCTGAAAGTCATGTCTGTCAATAGGGGATCGGACAGTAATCAGATTAAAATCTAAAATGTACTTAGAAAGAAAATATATATATTTTTTACGATTATTTATCGAATAATAATTTAATATAATTCATTTAAATATGTTTAAATGAAGAAATAAAATTTTATTATTTACAATATTTTTAATCTATACTGAAACACCAATCACAGTGCGTGACGTCATTTGTGGGCAATTATTTATCGAATAATAATTTAATATAATTCATTTAAATATGTTTAAATGAAGAAATAAAATTTTATTATTTACAATATTTTTAATCTATACTGAAACACCAATCACAGTGCGTGACGTCATTTGTGGGCAATCATTGTCTTATGTCAATGCAGCTGTTTTGTTATGATGTGACCACAAATGACGTTACGCGCTCTCAGATGAACTATCGTGGCGTTTTGGCGGCATTTTCAAACAAACAATATTAAAACATGATTTTAAGTACCTACCTAAAAGGCTATAAATAAATAAAATAGTATTTTTTATGGGAATAAATATCCATGAAGATTAATTTAAAACACTTTCTGAAAATTTGTCCGATTCCCTATTTAATCAGATCTAACATATAATAAAATCGAGAACGAGCCGTGTCTGTACATTAAAGATTTTTTTTTGTAAAAACACTTTGTAAACGTTGTATTTATATTATCGAGGTCAAAAAAATAGTTTTTAGAATTATTGTCAGTTTGTCTGTGCTTTTGTGCACGCTAATCTCAGAAACGACTTAACCAATTTGAATGCGGTTTTCATTGATGTATTGTCGCAAGCTTCCAAGTGTTTGTTTTATTCAAAACAGTTTACAAACAAAAAAGTTACGCGCTATACCGAATTTGTTAGTAACCGGCTTAGCTAGTTACTAACAAATTTATTTCTTTATTCTTCTGTAAAAGAAGTCACAAAAAACAAGGAGTTAAATTGATTTTTACATACATAATTATTTGAAAGAATTTTGCAAAGAATCAATTTCTCAGTTTCATAACTTGTAAATTCATTTTTATATGACCCATTTGTATTTTTAGTATAATCAATATTTGCTTTAACCAAATATATGCGACGTCTGGAATTCCTTTAATTTTTATCTTTTTCTTATCTTAAGGTTGAACTAGTCGGCGGCTCGAACTCATCGGTGCGCATGGCTAAAATGCTTCCTGTCTCACACAGCAAACTGAGCGTAAGGGAAAGACTCATAGAAGAGCAGTTAGAACATAGCGCGCACACATTAGTTAGACCGTATTGTAACGACTTAGGCAACGCACACATGCGAGGTCTCGTCGAACGCGGACGTTGCGACTGCTGCGAGGCTTGTTACAATGTACATCTCTAATTATTGTAGTAGGGTTAAAAAATTGGGATAGGATTTGATTTTCTTGATTAGGAAGTAAAATAAAATAAAAAAATTCTATTCATGTTTATTTATTTTACTAACATTGGTATAACATAAAAATTATACAAACATAAAAAGTCTGAATTAGCACAAATAGAGTTATTACGACTTTACCGGGATAAAAAATATTCCTTGCGCTATCCTAAGATATAATAATTATTATACTGTATTGATTTGACGTGATTGAGTAACAAAAACCTATACAAACATCATCACAAACTTTCGCGTTTACAATTACTATGATATGCGTGTTATTGGTGCTAAATTGACAGGACTAAAACCTTGTTGGCATCTTTGTCTCAGGCGTGGAATCGACAAAATGGAAGGGTGGAACGGGGTGAAAATATTATATTATATCTAAAGTGGTATTTCACGGTTTTTCGCGATTTACAACGAAAGTTGACCTCCTATCGAAAAAAGTGGACAAGCAAAGTTGTTGATAATAATAAGATCTAGGTACAACTTTTATAAGTAACATTTTTTCACAAATTCAAGTTTTCCGGGAAATTCGGAAAAACCGATATTTTTTTCTCGTTTAATATATTATTATTTTTTACGAAATTTGGTGAAAACATAACTTATTCTGTTTCAAGTAAGCTGTAATTTTTTTGTAGCGAAATACAGATTTTTCCTTATTTGTTGTCAAATTCCGAAAAACGACATCATTTTCAACTGAAAAGTTTCATCTGTAAAATTTGTCTTTTCAATCTTGCCAGCCGCCACTTTTTCCGTTGAATCGTCTACTTTTAGATTATGTAATAAAAGAGTAGCACTACTATGGAAAGGTCATTGGGCACCTAGTATGAAAACTATACCCACGGCGTACAGACATACAATATAGCAATATGTATAGATAATATTTACGATACTATAGGATTATTACTGTAGATCAAGGGAAACATAAAAAAATGTATGTTTTATTTTTTTAATACGTGTATTCACCCAATTAAAAGGCATATTAATAAGAAAGAAACACAAAAATAAAACAGTTATTATTTTTTCAAGTTTTATTCGACTTCATCAATGTATGGGTACAGTAATATCACAGTCTAACCATACAGTCAGGCAACGAATGTAATTGCGTAGAGCAACGTTCGGCGAACTCGCTTCAGTTTGCAGGCTCGAACATTGAGCGTTGCTCGACTGTATGACGTAAGTATGTATGGTTAGACTGTGGTAATATCATCCAAAAAAGCCCCAAGTGCATCTGTTTGCTCCTGATGTCTTGCACAGGATAAAAAATAAACATGTGCACAGCTTCCAACGGTGCGTCGACCATGGATGTAGGAGCAATAGTATCCTTCGACACCTTCTCTGCCATGTACGAGTATTGTAGGGTTGACCAATATATAGGTATAATATAATATTTTCTAATCGTGATTGAATTTTACCTCTGATTTATATTTTATTATCAATTAATTCTTGATGGCGATATAATTCCAAGATGTACAAACCATTCCAGTCATGACAGTATGATCGCGCAATTTTTAAATGATTTGTCGCCCTCTCTTGTTTGGTGTGTCATAGATACATGTACATATTATATTTTTCTTGCCATTTAAAAACTGTTTTAGGTAGAGAAAAACCCAACCTTCATTAACCTATAACTATATAATCCCATGAATTTTCAATGAAATGTAAATATAAAATGATAGGTGGCTTTACAATTTAAAAATAATTTAGTTTCTGTACACAAACTTTCATAAACCGGGTCAGATTCTGCCCAATGACCTTTTCTCCAGAAAACACGAAAAAATGAAAAAACTGATTTTCAAAAATCTATTTTAAAATTTTTCTTCTAAACTCAAATTTATTTATTAAAATTATTGAAATTTAAAGTTGAAACCTTTCGAGAATATTAATTTCATGTTACCTTAATAGATACAAAGAATAAACAAGGACATTAATAAGGATTTGATTATATTAAAAAGGCGAAGTGAGGTGCACTTTTGGGGGTAAAAATGGATTCTCATGATTTGCGGCGAAAATTAACCTACTACAAAAAAAGTTCTAAAATGAAAGAGAAAAGTTGTAAAATGAGTTTAGAAAAAAAATTAAAAAATTGATTTTTGACAATCTGTGTTTTCATTTTTTCGCGATTTCTGGAAAAATATTCCATAGCAGAGCTACTCTTTTATTACATAATCTAAAAGTAGACGATTCAACGGAAAAAAAAATGGCGATGAAAAGACGAATTTTACCGGTGAAACTTTTCAGTTGAAAATTAGGTTGTTTTTTCGGAATTTGTTGAAAAAAAAGGAAGAATCTGTATTTCGCTACAAAAAAATTACAGCTTACATGAAACATAATAAGTTATATTTCCACCAAATTTCGTAAAAAAAAAAAAAAAATTTTTGCGTGAGAAAAAAAAATAAAAACGAAATTTGAGGTTATGTGGAAAAATGTTACATACAAAAGTTGTGGATCTTTTTATTATGAACAGATTTGCCATTTGACTTTTTTCGATAGGTCAACTTTCGTTGCAAATCGCGAAAAACCGTGAAATACCACTTTCAACTCCTAAAAGTTCACCCCGTTTCACCCTTCTCCATTTTGTCGACTTCAAATTATTTTTCTCGTCATTCAAACAATATTTTGCTCCTCTTCCAAGGTCTCATGTGGTTAATTTTTTTTTCATAAAAATGCATTAGCATGTTACCCGCAGATAGCAAGAGTAATTGTACAATTATTATATAATAATATCTATATAATAATTGTTAATTCTAACAATATTATAAATACGAAATTTTGTGTGTGTGGGAGAGTATTTTTGATACTAGCTGCGCCCCACGGTGTTACCCGCAGATAACAAAAGTAATTGTACAATTATTATATAGTCTACATAATAATTGTTAATTCTAATTCTAACAATATTATAAACTAGTAGGTTGCTCGATGCTGCGGGCTGCTAGCAGCCCGTAGAGGGTTCTCGCAACCAGGGTAGGTTGCTCGATGCCGCGGGCTGCAAGCAGCCCGCGGAGGGTTATCGCAAGCAAGACGGATAATGCCATCCATTTCGTCAAAAGTAGCGATTTTTTAAGGAAGGGGGGTCAATGGGGGAGGTGGTGTAAGGATAGTGGTCCCAACCGATGGACCTCGGGGAGAAATGGTTATGCGCCAAAGACACGATATCACTATTCCCTATGGTTGTGGAGCTACGGGGATTGGAAATTTCAAAAAAGTTGTATGGAGTGTAAAAAACATGTATTTCACGATTTGGTAACCCCCGATGACCCTCTGTGAAATTCCGTAAACCCCGCCCCTCTGTCGCTCATAGTTTCCGAGATCCCTTCGCCGACTTTTCACCAGGTCGAGGTAGCGAGGTCTCCGATTTAATTTGTCGATAAACTGTAGCTTGCGAGGAAACCGTGGATCTATTAGCTCCGGTAGAAGATATTCCATATAAATTTCAATGCAGTTTGGTGTCCAGACAACAAAATAGCAAAATTTTTATTTGGTTATTTTTAGTTGGCCTTGTACTTGGAAATAATAATTATGCGTTTTTTAGTCTAACTATCGAAAGTTTGGATGCAATTTTTTTATTTTATTATTATTGTTAGCGCAATAAAGTCTACCTACATTGAAGTATAATGTACTACCTAGCGCACAATGACTCTAGTCTAGCGCAATTTACCTACGCAGTACACAGCACGCGCAACGTAACTAAATATCATTGAGTTGAGACTGACTGTCTCGCTGAGCTCAAGCCAAGCCACAAGCTCAAGTGAGCTCCCCGGCCACCGCCGCCGCTCCCGCGTATGTGCCTCCCCTCCGCTACCCGCGGGGGAAGAACATTTGAGTGAAATGCACAATGATTCGTACCAAAAATGAGCACGGAAAAAAATATAAACCGACCCTTAGGAAAAAGATTTTGTTGACAAAACTACTGCATGTATCTTTTTAGTGTAAAGTTATTTTAACTCTTGAATAACTGAGCAATGTCGGTGCGAAAAGTATTTTGGAGTTTTTTTACTACTAGAGTGACTTATTAACCCTCAAAGTTGCGTGAAAATTTGTGTTAAAATGTGGATTTTTCAAGGATTCTATCTATTAAATTAATGCTTTTTTAACTAGTTTGTTGAGCATTGAACCTAGTTTACGACAAGATAAATCGATATCATGCTTACTTTTGTAAATTAAACATAAAACAGAGGAGTAGTAAACTTCCTACGTTTGTATGGAGGAAAAGCCGACTAGTTCAACCTTAAATCTACAACATGCCAAGCGTTTCTCTATAAATCCTACATCAATAAGAAATGATTCATAGAAAAAATGTTTTTTTAGTATTGTACAAAAAATATTGGTAACAAACGGGTTTTGGGTCGAGTAAATTCATAGGGAGATAACTCTTTTGACATTTTGAACAGATTTGTATAAAGAAATCACTTCCTATGAATCCTATGCTATGTCTCACTGCCTTATCCAGCGGCATCGTCGAATAATTTTTAATTTAATTTTAGATAAATTTTTGTATAATAAATTAATAATAATAATAATGAGCTAAACACGCCAATTCCAACAAGGATCCTTCTAGCTAAACAAGTCAATTCCAACAAGGAATCTTTTAGGTAAACTAACCAGCAGCATTTTTTTAAACGTGGTTCAAATGTAAAGCTACAAAAGAATGGTGCGATTAATAAATTCAATATATTGCAATAAGAAATAAAGGCGGACGAGTAAGCAGTTAGAAGCGACGCGGAAGTGCAGGTGAAAGTAGAAAGTTGCGCGCGCAACGTTTACCTAATCGCGGCACAGTACGGCGTGCAGCGCACAGCGGGCTGGTTCGGAGTGGCTGGCTGGTGGGTTACATCAGAGAATTACAAATGTGAAAGTCAATGTTACATTCGATGACTGTGCCACTTTACAGAATGACTGTTACATTCGCACCCATTTTACGACCATCTCGACAATACCAGTAAGAATTTGTAATTAAAAAACAGAGACGATCGGAAAACAATGATTTTGTTTAAATATCTAATTTAAGCAAACTAAATGTGCCCAAAACAAAGAATCAAGTCACCAAAGTGGGACATCGAAGAGAAAGTGGTATTTACGAAACGGCAACAATGATAACTCATATCTATGTAGGTCAATACGTAGATATTGGCTGTTTCTAACTACCTAATTCTATTTGTGTAAGTAGGTATTTTGTCTGTTTCATATTTTTAACAAAGAAATGTCCTCATCGCTCTAAGTAATATATTTTTATTAAATTTTCTAGAAGCAAGAATTTACATTGTAAGAGGAAAAGTAAAGGAAAAGCCGAAATTAATTAGTTTGAATTTATTATTATACTAGTTGAGCCCGCAATTTTGTATGCGTAGTATATTCGGTATAGCGCGTAACTTGTTTGATTGTAAACCGATTGGAATGAAACAAACATTAAATGTTACGGGAAGCTTGCTGCAAATACATCAGTGAAAACCGCATTCAAATCGTTTAAACCGTTTCTGAGACTAGCGTTCTATCTCAGAAACTATTATGACCTCGGTACAACGTGACATTTTTTAAAAATAATACTTAATGTATAGACACGGCTCGTTTATGATTATAGTATATGTATAGATATAGATGTTAGGGATGGCAACACTGCCTTCTCGCCCTCCTCACCGGACGTGTCCAACTAAATATTACATACAATAAAGTCATGATGGAATAAGTCCGAAGTATATTTACTTTCAACACCATCCTGGAACTAGCTGCCACACCCTGTCACAATAGATATATACATAATCTCTATATATAAAAATGAATTCCTATTTCCCTTGGTCACGGCATCACGATTTTAATTCGGTTTTTGCTAATGGAAAGAGGGATAAACGGGGAATGTTCATATATATAAAAATTGCACGCCGGGCGAAGCCGGGGGCGGGTCGCTATTATGTAGATATTATTGAAAACTAGCTGACCCAGCAGACGTTGTCCTGCCAGAACCCGAAAATAATTCCGTAACCCGATTGTGGCGTCACCTATCGGGTCCAATTTTATTTTCAAACCACAATATGTTAAAGTGACGCGTAACTTCACGTCAATGAACGACAGTTAAATTTTATTTGAATATTCTTTATACAAAAATACTAAAATCGCGATTAAAAAAATGGAGGGTATTAAAATACTTTACGACCTACCAAATAGGTATACAAAAAAAAAAAAAAAAAAATCGGTCCAGCCGTTTCGGAGAAGTTTTGTTACAAAAACTGTGAGACGAGAATTTTCGATACATAATTATTGAAAAAATGGAAAATAGAAACTTATCTAATTTACAATGAACTTGCGAATAAACTAAATGAGACATTGTCCGTTCATAACACGAACTAGGTACCAAGCGGCGAATAAACGTAACGAGCGACGATACTACTGTGAGAATTAAATCACATAATCTTTTAAAAAACCTTTATAAGTATGACGAGAAGACGACGGATGTAACTTCATTTGTCGTTCTTTCGATTAGTGAAAATCATATAGAAGAAGTAAAGGGAGAACAGACAGAAGTGGACATTGATTTATTATTATGTATAGATATAGAAGCTTCGTTAATAATTTCCCTGAAAATGATTAGGTATAATATAAAGTGAACGGAACTCGTTCTAATGAAACTTATTGCGGCACAATACCGCCGTTATGTAGTCGCTTCTTTATCGTACTCATCCTGTCCACGTACAGAAAGTTCATTGAAATTATACGCCAGTTTATAGTGTATCAGATCAAGTGTGAATAATGGACGTAACGAGTGTCTTCCTCAGGCTATCTGCGTGATTAGTGAGTAGGAAACAGAGACGGCCTGCGTGTTTGCCTTGGCCTACATTCTTGTCTAGTCTCTAGTGGGTTTCTTATATTATGTGCAGAGACTCTAGCTAAAGATTAAAGGACATTGTTCAAAACAAGGACATTGTTTAAAACCAGACCATTGTTTATTTTAACTGACACTTTGGAGATTTTGGTAATAAAATTCTTTCTTAATTTTAGTAATTACCTGTGAATACTTCAGATTTTAAAAATGGGGATAACAATAAAAAACTTATTACTTTACTGGACCAATTGAATTTTTTAATACTTTCAAATTTAAATATCTATGAAACCCCATTACCAAATTCACAATGTTTTCCCAGTATAATCTATAATTTCCTCTTACTTAGTGGTACAAATTCCAACCGTTAAAACGAAAATACCATACACTGATGGCGTGATTTTCAAACAAAACTGATTGACCTCTTTTGAGTAGGTACAAACCTACTCTCTAAAACGCATTAAAATTTCGAACAATTTAAAATACATCGTTGTCTGTATTAACAGCAGACATAAATGCTGTTGGACATACACCTCCATAATAAACGACAACTCAAATCATTTTCAATCAAGAACCCGAAAAGTCTTCCAACGAGGTCACTGACATAGAGGTCGTTGTATATTAAAATCGAAGAATAGAAATTATCGATTTGACGCCGCTGTAGTGCATGAAGTAAGCCCAAATCTCTACAGAATCAAAGGCCTGCTCGTGGTCTACAGACAAAGACATGATAATAATAATAATGCTCATTTTTGAGAGTCGCTAGTCGTCTAGTTTGCATGTAAGTCTGTAATAAAAACCTATGAAAACATCTTGCAGTAGTTTCAAGGGCGAGTTGTGCTAGTATTTTTTAATATACTTAACATTTTTAGCTTTCTCTAGTATTTTCACTGTATGATGATATGCGTGACAGTTCGTAACTGACAATTTTAGTGATGCAACCTAACGACATTTAATCGATTGTTTGAAAATATCGAATCAGTTGTCAAAACAAATGGAATCCAACTACAGATTTCAGATTTAGAAATAAATTCTTAAATCTAAAAAAACAGGTTATGTTAAAGAAATTATGGAATACAATGCAGTCTGTTTAAAATATTTATCTATTTATTCATTACTGTCAGAACTCGAAAATTGACAACTCGTATATCAGACTCGGAACAAAATTTACTTTTGTTTTATTGTTATTATTAGTCAGCTTTAGTTTTATTATCAAAATACGATGTTTTTAAAAATATATAGAATAGAAAAAATATTTGTTAAATCTCCGAATATCCTATGGCACAATAGAGTACTTTCGATATATCGAATTATGTAAGTGTATATCCCTAGTGTCAATCCCTGTTGACACAAGTTCCGTTCCACGCGTTTGACACTTTTACAATATGTGTTATTTTTTACATTTACCTATTATAACAATAAAATAATTATAAAAGTGATAATTCCTTTTGTGTTTTTCGAATAGATAATTTTTTTTTCAAACATTTGCTTGTTTGTTATTTTTTTTGTTCCAGTTTTTTTTTAGTTGAAAACAGTATGCGTGACATGAAAAAGCGAGAACTGTCACGCATATCATCATACAGTGAAAATACTATAGATAATAGCTTCTAAAGAACTTTTAGCCACAAACAGTTGAATTCAATCAAAATTCATTTATATTTCAACAACAGTATCAACGCATGTGACTTGGATGTGGATTAGCCCACATAATCACGTGTGTGACACGTATGTTTCAAAAGTCGTAGTGCACGCTCGTGAATCGGAAATACATAATTTACCATGCGCAGTTTTATTCTGCAGATAAGTCGTATAAATAAATAATCACGCCAGTGTCTTTCGTTCTAAAATTAGTGAAGTTATACATGAGGTTGCGAAGTACGTCACTCAATTCGTAAAGATGGCGTCCGTATAGACGATCTCGATTGTCTCACTCATTAGTCGCGCAACCTTGCTCAACAATTCAACGAGTGCTCAACAGTGAGTGATTTACACGTGTACACAATCAAAAGGCCAACAAAGAAACGGCAGCAAGCGTGAGAATCCGTAAAATGTTCGTTCATAAAGTTGCACCTGTCAGGCGCACCGATAAAATATTTCAAATATCTCTCTCTATACGGCTTGTTTATTTCGACGTTACAACAAAAACAGTATAGTAGGTATATAGACATTTATATTGTGAATAACTCAAAAAAAAAATAGGAAAAATATCTAATCGAATAAAATTTAAATTATTCGTTAAAAGAGACATAAACTGAATTCATTTAAAAAAAAATTACACTAAACTGTCATTTCTTTTAGTTTACGACATTAGAAAAAGCGAACAAAGGCCAAGAAACTCGAGACCATTATGCGCATTGAACATTTCTGTAAATAATAAAAAAAAGGTATTGCAGAGTTTGAAGATAATAACAATGTTTCAAATAATAAAGAAATGAAAAATCATTAAAATCTAATTAAAATTAAAAATGTACTTACAACGGCCATTTAGCTGCGAGAAATCCAGACAGATAACAATCCAATAATGACACTGATCACTTGTTTACAAAGCATTACCAAATCGAACAACAATTTCTGCGGTGCAAAAATTAACTTTGTTTCATATATACTCTGACACTGTATGCAATGAAAGTCTAAATATTTTTATAATATCAATGCGCACATCAACTTCACTAATTTCACACTGTGTTCCTTCAATAACAGTATAATAAAATACGATTACATAAAACTTCACACACCGTATCTGAGCTCACACCCAGTTCCAAGTAGGCAGAGGTACCTGTAACAAGACAAAGCGTTTGCAACATTTATCATTTCTGATTTTTTAAAGGGAAGTAAAACAAGGAATCTCGAATACGGATGGCGAAAAACGCGTACGTACTTGGCTTGTTCGAGGTTTAAACTGAGAACAAAATAAACTATGACGTAAAGAAATTCGAGGAATTACAAACGTATCACCAGTTCGCCGGCGAGACGCTGACTGACTGACTGACTGTGCCTGCTACTATAGCTAGCGCAATGGGGGGAATTAAGAGAGGGGGGGAGGAGGCAGACGGAGGACAAATCGAGGGAGGGAGGGCGTCTGGCCGACTGGTTGGTCGACCTATTGGCACCCACACATTTGCAGTTAACGAGCCAGTAAATATTGTAGGCTGTTTTTGTGTGGCACCGTACTTATGAAGCTTGTCTATCCATTTTGTAGAAGTTTTTATCTATGAATTCTACGATCTCTTTTTGTAGTTTTTACTGGGATAACCAAATTTCAGATTAATGCCGAGGTTATATCCGGGGAATGAAAATATTATTAGACGTCGGTGTTCAGCGTCGGCCATCCGAGAAGTCTAGGCAACCTTCAGGAATTCTCTCATGGCCGCTCGCTCGGGCGTAAAGGTTATCTTGTTGTTGCTACAGAGCTAATAATAATAGAAATCGAATTGTGCATGGTAGTTAAAAAGTAAAGGAAAACAATTACGATGCTCAATGAGGTTGACATAATGTAACATCAAAAAGTCGATATAAAGATACAAAGCTATCTACGTAAATACGTTAGATTGATACAACTTAGTCGAGGAAGTGTAAAACTAAGAGATAACAGTGTATTTAAGATAACAAATAGTGTGTTACGGCCGTGATATAGAACGTTTGATTACGAAATAAATTACGAAGATTATTTTGTTTTAAATAAGTTTAATTTGCTTAGAGTGTTACAATAATAGAAAATATTATGATAAATTTGACTAGATAGAAAATATTAATATTATAATTGGCATAATTTTACTAATTAATGTTTACGAAATTTAAAGTTGTGTAAACATACTTTATAAAACTACCTTAGGCTTACCTAGGAGCGTTTAGGATAGTCTCCAGGGACTTTTTCTACAATCTTGTTTGAAACACCACTCTCATTATTTCATTGAATATTTTATTTTGTGAGTTTTTCGACTTGAGTTTACTAATAGGGATTTTCAAAAAAGGATTCATCATTATCAAGCTTTAGGAGTAGTAGAACGGTTTAGAACAACAACTGAAAGATTTAGGTTAAACTTATTATCTGAATCATCTTCTATGTTTTTGAGCAGTTTTGTATCACGTTAGTAAGCATAGTAATTCATCGTGTTGTTTTCATGTTTGATGTATTGCTCATACGAAACATTGCGCATCAAAGACAAATAAAAATAAATGCGCGGATAATCTTCGTGGGGGTAACGCACTTGTCGGGTTTTGCATCTGTCCCTTTCGCACTTATAAAGAACGGAGATCATTTTTTTTTGTTTCCTACGCCAAGTCATCGCCTCGGCACGGCGGTTCTCTTTTTAATTTTAAAGGCGGCGACATACCTCGTAGCGAACCAGCGAACCTTTCACTAAGCGGCCGTCAAATATGATTAAATTCGCAACTTGATTGCGAAACTAACTAAGCACAATTAGGCACATTACATATATGAAATTAATAGACGGTATAGGGTAATTGCGCTGGTTTGCCGTCCAGTTCCACTATTCGTCCATCTGACTGAGCTGTATCAAATTCGTGTGTAAAATTTGAACACAAACCTACCTTCCCGCGCAAGGTTGGACTTATTGCGATCTATAACGTCTAAGCAACAGTTCTACCAAGATGAAAATGTGGTTTAATTAGTAACGACTTCAAAAAAATTAAAGTCAGTAGCCGCTTCGCATTCATCTCTTGCAGACGTCATCGCACTAGGAAAAAAAAGTGGGGACGGAAAAAGTTCATGATAAGTTTTAATTATTATTTTAGCTAGATTACGTATTGTTTTTGGCATGTATGTCTATTTATAATCATAATAAAAACAATTTTAAGTGTTTTCTATGGTTTTTTTATGGAAGTCTTAGACAAATTAGGTGGACTAATACTAGCATACCAATTTTGCAAAATATTTAGTTTTCGTCCACGTGGACGGAAACCCAAACAGCTAAGTGAATATTTGTAATGGTTATTTTACTTCAACGGAACTATAAAATACTAAATATTTTCTCCCAATATGATCTTTATTGCTATTAGATTAGACATTTTAGTTTCCGTCCACGCCTTTGTCTGTGTGGCGCAAATAAAAAATATTTAAAAGTCGTGGACGAAAACTAAAAATAGCTTTAAATGTTGTTTTAATTTTCGTCCATAGAAGTATTATTTGTGGGTAGACAAAAACTAAACTTCCTAACATTTGTATTTAATTACCCATACCAGTTTTCTTTCCCGTATCTTCCTCACATTTGTAAGGGCAATGTGTTTTAAGTAGGTACCCACTATATGAATAATTCTCCTTATGGAGTAGGGTCAATTATTCATAACATAAATGAGGGTAGGTCAGGCATCGTATTCTTCTTAATTTTGTCTTCAGTCAGACAGATGCAGTATTTTTTTTTGTTTTATTATCTACTTACGGAACTTACCCTAAAAACAATCAGGTGGTATCAGAGCATACCACCTGATTGATTGGTGTTTGGGCAGATCTGAATCAGGATGGATGCGGGGAGACGTATTTTTTGAATACATCACTAATGAGTTTAATAACGCAATAATATCCAATAACCTGTCCTCTTGCTCGTAGACAGACACAAATCCCATATGTCACTGATGCTCACACAGTATGTGAACACTTAATTCGTTATATCAATAACATTTTATTAATTTATGTTGTAAGTACCGACCGCGTTTTGTACAACATGATTTCCTTGTACAATAAGATTATATTTTTAATTGTTTTAGTTGGTCACCATAAACGGTTAAGTCATTGTAATACGAATGTTTAAGACTGGAAAAGATTTATTTTTGTTAATGTGTTTAATTATAGCTAATAAAAGTAATAATACCTAAACGGTAGAGAGAAATTGTCAATAACACGAAGAAATTACCATAAATAAGTATACATAATTGGTTTTTAACTTAATACTTCAACTGCACTTCTTTTTCTACATAGTGGTCGAAAACTAGCTCACACTAGGACGAAAACCAGTTTTTTGGACGAAAACCAGCGAAATCCTTACTTTTGAAAAAAATATTTTTTATAAAAAAAGGCGTGTAAATGATTTACTGTCACGTAATATTAACCTAAAGAAGACTATATAAGCAACAAAAATAAATATGATACATTTAAGTAAGAGTACTTCAAGATATTCATTTCGCATCACAAACCTGGCAACTCCGATAATCGGACGAAAACCAGCGCAATGACCCTACTTAGATTAACTAATTATCTAATCGATAATAATTCCGATAAGATAACTAGAGCATCAAAGAATATTAAATGGTAGAAGGATGCGAAAAAGGCGGACACAGTTTTTATAATAACGTCGAGTGTAGCTAACACAGATAAATTAGACTAACAATTGTCACAAATAATGAGAAGAAAAAATGCGGTCAGTAGACTTACTATGGCTTGAATATGTAAGTTCTTGTTCGTACCATGTTACAAGTATATTAAAAAGCGGACTTACTTTGAGAGCTAGTTGTTTGATGATACTACGTTCGTCGTCTTTTTTTTAAACATCCTTGGTTGTGTCTGTATCTTAACACTTGATGTGAAATCGATACGATATTTCAATTGCGTAAAACGAACCATCATCACATCTCACAAGAACACACTTGAACTGATAAAGTTTTTAAAAGATCATAGATTTTAGACCGTATTTTTTGCAACAGACTCTACCGAGCAGCAGTCGGACCAACACTGGGACCTGTTCTAGAGAAAGTGACCGTTTCCGTAAGATTACTTTCCAAGCTGTCGAGTTTTGGATGTAGCTACAGTACCTACAACCGACTGCTACAGACTACCGTTACGCAAATCGAGGTCGCGTGTACGCTTTTGCTTGGCAACAGTCTGTGAACGCTGATTATGTAAAATTAAATATTTAGTTGAAATTAAGTTTAAAGTCTATTTATTTTTTTCGTGCAAACGGCGGCAGATAGGCTGACGATATACTTGATGGTAATTGGGTGTCGTGACCTATTAACACAAGCATTACTCACCATCTAAACACAACATCACACATGCTCGCAACTCCTGAGCCCTAAGACGGAGCTATAAGGCCAGCACAACCACTCGATAAATGGGCTGGTTGAATAAGTAACAGGGGGTGGTTACTGCCCCAGACGGGCCGCCCAAATTATGACCGCTAAATGCAATGTTTTTATGGTTACGTTTATGAATGTCGACCTTAGAGAATTTATATGTCGACAGACGGCAGCGTATGTGGTTGTAAATATAAAATATAACACACACCAAATAACAAATCTCCACTTGAGTTATCATCTAAAGATGATAATAAAATCAGCATGCATGTTGAAACAAATATAAAAAGAGGTTGATTAAAACGTTTCTAGCTTTACCTATGGAACTGTGAAACAAGTCAATATCTGTATTAACCGATAATATTTTATTAAAAAGCTTACATGAATGAACTTTTTCTACTGAGATCTGCAAAAGGCAATGTCTCAAATTAGTACATATGTGGAATTTTTTTTAGATGGGTTGTACGCATTCGTCTACTTCGCTTTTTATCGCATTTGCCTTTCGTCAATTTCATGTTGTATCGCCATGAGAAGCAATGAGAACACAATTTATTAAAATTAAACCGCTCTGCCTATAACAAGCCAGGGAGAATCAATTGCACCCTTCAATTTTCATCAAGTAACAACAACAAGTAATTATAAGACAATTCCGTAATTACATGAAACTTGACAGTTACGTAATGAGCAAGCATTTATTGATTTAATTTGTTGTACACGGAAAATAATTATTATCGTTGCGTAACTAATAATGTAACCAGATGATCGTTGCCGACGGATAGATAAATAAGTTATGTTATTAACAACATTTACGATATACAAGGTAATAAACACAATGTTATTGAATTTTTCTGGCGTGTTTTTTTTAGGTCGGTCATAGTGATGGTAGGTGTTTACTGTTTAGACAGCACATTGGTTAATTCATTAAAATAAGACTTTGTTAACAATAGAATACAATTTCACATCCAAAATTAAATGAGATAACTTTTCATACTTATTTATTTTTTGCAGACGACATTGTCCTGCCCACTCATTGCCTCTTTAGGTTACTTTGAGTCAGCTAAAGTATGTCGACGAATAAATTCTTACGAAGTTACTCCGCTTGAGTTAAAATAATGTTAATGATCTATTCTCAAAATCAAAATGTAACTCTGAAGTTAAGAGTAATTCGATAAGCAATTGCAAAGTCCACTATATTTTTCAAGTAATTAATTGAGAAAAAAAATAACCTTGAAATTACATCAACATATTACTTGAAAGTGGCGTTAAATGGAATTGTTTTATGATATAAAATAAAAACAACCAATAATATCAATAAATTAATTTCCATTTTAAAACTCAAAATTTTGCAAAAGTATTCGTAACATTTATGCAGCGGTATGGAGCCACATTATCTTAAAATTGTTTAGCACATAAATCGTAGAAATCAATACTCTTCCTATTCTAATTTTACTCACTTTTATTACACTCATGTACTTCTAATCATTCTCCCATTAGAGTTTCTTCAGTGACAGTTTCTTTTTCGTTTTCACGAGTAAAAGGTATCTTAGCGTCATTTACAAGAGAGACTCTCAATTAATTGCAACGTTTACGACATTTGAGGTTTTCAATGTCAATTTTGAAAACCTCAAATGCTTTTGAATGAGTAGGTAAAATATTTTAAAATTTACAAAAAAATTGGTCGCCATTTCAAAAACAAACATACCTTTTTTGACTTAGCGTTCTTTGCAAATGGACTAATAGCATCTTAAAACTGAAAATATTGAGTTTTGCAAAAGCGTTTGAACATTTTTGTTTGTAACCTTACAACTAAGTACTTCTCTCATTATATTTTAAATAACTTAATTACATTCAAATTTCGAAATGTAACTCTGAGTCATCTGAGTGAGTTAGTACATCGACAAGCTAATTCTTGTAAAATGCAACTTTACAAGAATTAGCTGCTATCAACATATTTTCTTCTCGGTATTCTCATGCTGTGGGAATATTTAAATAAATTACTTGTATTTAGTTACTACGTGATAATTTATTTTATTAATCAAAAAAATATAAGCGTAAAACCACGCTTATATTTTTTGATCAGCCTATAGCATCGATGTTTACTATAGTGATAACAAAATTCATATAGAAAATATTGATGCAGGCAATTAAGTACTGAAGTGTAATAAAAATTAACCCCAGGATCCCTAAAATTGAAAGAGTTCGTGATGCCGAAGTGGGGCGGGTTCATAAGGACAAAATGTCAATGGCCCTGTAGGTCGAAGGAGGGAATGCCCTTTTGGCCGGCCGACGATCGTCAGTAAACTGTAATACCTAGCTGTCCGTTAATACTCCACGATTTTATAGTCATGTTTAACTAAAGCGTAAAATGTTTAATTATAACCTACTATACTAGTAATGTGAAAGTCCGTAAGGATGGACGCAAATGGACTCTTTCACGCAAAAAACTACTAAATTCATTTTACAGTACACAAACGCAAACCAAACTTTCTTCGTTTGTCGCTCTTTCGATTAGTGAAGTCTGCTGTCTGTATCAAAATCCGTTGGGTGGTTTAAGAGAAATTAGCGAAGAAACCACAAAGGCAGACAGCGACTTTATTTTATAACTAGTTGTTACACGCGGCTTCGTCCGCGTCACTATAAAATACTATGTTACTCGTTGATAATGTAGATCTTTCATCTATAGCTTTCTATAGATGAAAGAATTTTTAAAATCGGTCCAGTAGTTTTTGAGTTTATTCATTAGAAACATACATACAAATCATTTCTCTTCTACTACTTCTAAATTTTCTCTTTATTGACTGAATAAAATACCCAATTTAAGGCAAAAGTATACAAAAGAGAACCTACAGCGAATGTTATGTTTCTTGCGTCCAATTTAAGCGGTCCACATGCAAAATGACGTGATTTCCCTTTTAATAGGTACATTTTAAGCGTCAGTGATTTTTTTCGGTGGCATTTCTTACCGTTATATCAGGACCGTTGAGAACGTTCACGCGGCCGCATACTTAACTCGATTTGAGACGCGTTAGTAAAAAAACAATTGAGAGATTTGTCATTTTTCGTTATAAATCCTAATATAATAAAATTAAATGGAAAGAGAGTTTGTTTGTTTCGCTTTCACGCCCCAACTACTCAACTGATCATAATAAATTTTGCATACACATTATCAGGGATACAGAAAAGAAGATATGATACCTTTCATCCAGAAAAAAAGTACTGCTCCCGAGGGATCATCAAAAAAGATCTTCTAAAAATAAAAATAAGAAAATTCAACGTCTGATAAAAATATATAAGCAATAAAGATTGAATAAATGTTGCAACTTCTAAGCAAAAGGGTCGCGGACGGAGTCGTGGGCAAAGGCTAGTTTTAGATATAAAAGAAACGAAGTAAATTATGCAAATGGTTTTAAAGAAATGATATGTTAACTTTTTTTGAAAGGCGAGTTCTGTTGCTAAAATGTCAGGCCGTGGGAGGTACCTACTCGTATAATGAAAGTCAAAATAATCGATGACTACCGCTATATTTCATTAAGTGCATTTTAATGTCAAAGATTTAAAAATTATAGCCTCAGTTAAAACACATGACATTAACTTTTCAGCTTATAAAGTTTAAATTTCTTTCTATGGTGTAATCTGTAAATTCACTTATGTCGTTTGTCTCATTTATAAAACAAAGAGAATTTAAAAAAATATATGCAATATTTTAATAAGTCATTAAAAAAAGAATGGAAAACAAACAAAAAAGTTTTAGTGGCAGGTCCGCAATGTTCGGCAACCGAAGCAGTCTGCACAGAAGATCACCATGAAAAACGACAAGTTACTTCGACTTATGAGGCCAGAGGCTATTAATATCCTCAAGTAGCCTGTTGTTCTTTCTCCTACCTTTGGAACCGCCTGCCATTATTTATATTAAAAAAACTATAATTTATGGTCTGGTAGATACACTTAAGTAAAATTAAATAAATGTAAGTAATAAACGTTCGAAAATTATCATACTTGTTGTATTTTGGAAGCTAATAAAAATTTTGTAGCTAATAAAAATGAAATTGAACCGATTAGATAAAGAGGTGTAATTACTTTAGTGCACATATTGATAACGTAGGCCTAATGATAACATGTGCTGTTGGACGAGATCGGGAAATTACTCGAGGTAGGCATCTCGAGGTGGGACCGAATCTGAGCCCTAATCAGTTCGGTTTTCGTCGTGGCCGTTCTACCCTGGATGCGATATCCAGGATACGGGCCATGGCCATGGAGGCGGTAGTCCAGAGGGGAGTATTGTTTACAGTGTCGCTCGACATCGCCAACGCGTTCAACTCGCTCCCCTAGAGCTGTATCCGAGAAGCGCTTGGATACCTCAGTGTTCCGTGTTACGTGTGCCGCACGTGAGGTCTTACCTCACCGACGTACCTCACTGGAGATAACTCGTGGGGTCGTAGAGACATGTCACGCGGGTTGGTGCTCGGACCGCTTCTGTGGAATATCGGTTTTGACTGGGTTCTGTGGGGGCCGAACCTGAGGGGCGTCTCTCTGATCTGTTATGCCGACGACACGTTGGTGACGTCCAGAGCAGCCTCCCACAGGAGGGCAGCAATCCTCGCCACGGCTGGCATAGCCCACGTGGTTGTGAGTATGCGGAGGCTAGGCTTGTCGGTGGATAAGTTAGAGGCGCTGTGTTTCCAAGGCCCTCGTAACGCGCCGCTACACGACTGCCATCTTGTGGTCGCAGGCGAATTGCTACTAATAGTCATCATTATGGAAAGGGTGTTTTATTTTGTTTTTAGAAATGAAATTTCTAAAAACAAAAATTCTTTTTACGATTATTAGTAATTTTTTAATTACTAATAATCGTAAAAAGTTAAAATGATGATATGATAATATATAATACCTACATTAATAAATATTCCTAGAAAAAGAAATCCCTTTTTCGTCGGTCTTCTACAGCAAAACGGCTGCTGAGACTTTTGTCTATAATTTTGGCAATGTATTTAAACGAACATTATAAAAACAAAGGATCCACGAGAGACATAACCGTGCTTATCCTCTTAATACTCAAATAAAAATGGCTGGCAAATCTATTTGAGATTATCGAAAATGCTACCTACATACATATTATACAATAATAAAATCCTAAACGAGCTGTGTCTGTACATGGTCTGTACATTAAAATATTTTTTCAAAACATCAATTTGTACACGTATTATGTCCAACCCGCACTGCGCCAGCATGTATATTATATATGGCCATATAGCACATGCGTCCTTGTAATATTTTGATTTTATTATGATCCGGAATCCACCGGATCCAAGGGAAATAAAAATTTACAAATACCGGCACAAACGGGAAACCGGATCGAAGACGACGGATCGAACAAGAAGGACTCCTTGTTGAGCGGGTGGGCCTGTGACCCTGCAGTGGGGTCATATAATAGTCGAAAAACTATTCGTATGTGTAAACTATCTGTAAATTTTAAAATAAATAAATAAATAAAAATAAATAAATAATAGGCTGTTGATGATGATGATGTACTTATATTACCGAGGTCAAAAAAATAGTTTTTAGAATTCTTGTCTGTGCGTTTGTGCGCGCTAATCTCAGAAACGGCTTAGCCGATTTGAATGCGGTTTTCACTGATGTATTGTAGCAAGCTTCCCGTATCATTTAATGTTTGTTTCATTCGAATTGGTTTACAAACATAAAAGTTATGCGCTATACGAATACCACGCGCACGAAGTTGCGAGCTCAGGGGCTCAGTTAGTTATTCAATAAAATGAATGTCTACGTATAGTAACAGTAATAGTAAAGTTTCTAAAAGTTGCTATAATTTTATATAATCCCAACGTAGTGTTACGTTACTAAGTTATTCACTAACTTCATTATTTATTTCGCAAACAGTTGACGTCATTACCGTTATCATTTAAATAAATAACTTTCAATGTATCTTCCTTATCTTTTTATTACGTTCAATTGTGCGATCATGATGACAGAAGCGCAGTGATTGGTCAATTCAATCATTTAATTGTTAATCTTTTAATGTTGTGAGTTCACGCCTTAACTACTCAATTAATCTTCATGAAATTTAGCATACAGAAAAAAAAAGGTACCTTTCATCAGGTACAGGCTACAGAAAAAAAGACAAGGTACCTTTCATCCATACGGTATATTTAATTTTCATCCATAAAGTTCCGAAGGACATAAAATATTTTTATATAAACTGTACAAAAATATAAACTGTCGACTATAATGAGATTTGGTGTTTTTCGTCTTACTTAATTTATTATTTATAAAGATCGGTCCATTTGATGGACAACAAATGGCGCCTAGGACAAAATAGGTGCTACAAGTGCACTACCGACCTTAGGTCGAAGGAACGATAAGGAATTTTGAGGGCATAGGGAAATGGAAATTTTATTTATAAAATACCAGGGACCCGCCCCCGGCACTGATGCGATTATTTCTGCAGTTTAATTCAAAACAGTTTTTAGATTTTTTGTCTGTTTGTCTGTGCGTTTGTGTACGCTAATCTCAGGAACGGCTTAACCGATTTGAATGCGGTTTTCACTGATGTATTGTAGCGAGCTTCCCATAACATTTAGTGTTTGTTTAATTCCAATCGGTTTACAAACAAAAAAGCTATGCGCTATAATTAACGTATACCACGTGTATGAAGTTGCGGGCTCAACTAGTTTTATAATATGTAGGTACATATAGAAGATTGCTTAATCTTCCAATTTTAGTCACTGACAATATTTAGCCGAAATATTCTTCTGACTACAGAATAATCGTACTACGTTTCTCTGCCTATTTATGCAAAGAGACTCCTCAAAGAAATTAGGTCACAAATCCATATAATTATAAATGTGAAAGTAACTCTGTCTGTTACATTTTCACGCCTAAATCGCTGAACCGACCATCATGAAATTTTGCATAATACGCATTGTCGGCGATGCAGGAAAGGATACCTTCATCTAGAAAAAAAAAGTACTGTTCCCGAGGGATCATCTAACGCCTGGCAAAGCTATAACTGCTACATTGCTCATATATTTGCTCATATATAGGATGTGCATGTATGATGCGCACACACACATCATACATGCACATCCTATATTTATTTATTTATCTATTTATTTATTTATTTATATGTCTATATTATATGTCTTATATTAATACATTATCATAATCATTTAGTTAATAACGCGAACATATTGTATTAAAGTGGCACTGCTTTAAATGAAGATCGGCTGCCACAGCGCGGGGCTACTGATCTCCAAAACACAGGCAAGCCTAGCTTGGAGGTCAGGGGACAATTAACTATATACCTACGTATTTTAAAGCCTAAATATTCCATCTAGCTTTGTTATAAGTTGTAATGTTCTAATGTACATATGCTGGCTTAAGAAATAAAAATTATTATTATTATATTTAGTAAGGCGTTATTTTTTTTATTTTTCAACGCGTGCGAAGCCGCGGGGACCAGCTAGTAAGTATTTATAATTACTATCTAACATAGTATTGCATTTAAACGTTTATTTCAGCGTTTAACAAGTACACTTGTTATACAGGTTATTAAAAGTTAATGCAAGCGCGACCTTGCATTTGCGCTCGGTCACCGCATTTAGGTCAATAGGTCAACTTTTTTTTCCCTTTTACTCGCAGTAATCCATACAAACACAGCTTCGTGCTGGCTTCGTGGATACTTATTTATTTAGTTTAAACTCTAGAATAATAACCAAAAATATAGAAACATTATTACCTACTGCATAAAAAACGCTCTTGTTTTTTATGTTACTCGTAGCTGGTTTCCGCGACATCGTCAGCGTTGAAAAATAGAAAAAATAATGAGTATAACGCGTGACATCTTTATTGCTGTGGCGACGGTTGAAGACAGTGGCGTCGCTACAATTTTCTGTATTTTTCGATGATCCCTCGGAAACAGTACTTTTATTCTGGATGAAAGGTACCCTATATCCTTTCCTGTATCCCTGACAACGCGTATGCAAAATATCATGAAGATCGATTGAGTAGTTAAGGCGTGTAAAGGTAACAGACAGACAGAATTACCTTCACATTTTTATATTAGTAATGGATGGTTAAATAAAAAAATTAGTGTAATCCTATCGTAATATTATAAATGCCAAAGTTTGTATGTTTGTTACCTACTCAATCACGCAAAAAGGGGTCGGATTTGGATGAAATTTGGCGCACAGATAGTTTACCTGGATTAACATATAGGATTATCCAGATCCTGGAAAAATTAGATGTCTGTGGGATTTTCAAAAAACGAAACATGCAGTACAAAAAGAGCGCGTACGAAACTAGTCGTACTATTAAAAGCAACATTATTTATAACAAGCTGAGCCAGCACATAACTTTTTAGTTTGTAAACCGATTGGAATGAAAGAAACACTAAATGTTATGGGAAGCTTGCTACAATACATCAGTGAAAACCGCATTCAAATCGGTTAAGCCGTTTCAGAGCTTAGTGTGCACAAACGCACAGACAAACCGACAAAAATCTAAAAACAATTTTTTTGACCCCGGCAACATAAGTACAACGTGTACAAATTGCTTTAAAAAAAATTAATGTACAGACACGGCTAGTTTATGATTTTATTATACCTATGTATAGATTATTTATTTATTAAAAACAAAATTATATTTTTAAGACACGAGTCAAGTAAATAAATTAATTATCATAAATTCACTCCTTTTCTCATATTTATCGCTAAATTTCAAATGATCCAGTATTTTTACCCTAATTTTATAACTACATATATCTTTTATTAATATAATAAACAATAATTTAATTTTAGATTTTAATTATTACAATATTAGAATAAATAATTTAAACTCAACATAATAATTTTCTATACAAAAATAATTCTTTACCAACTGCGTATAGATAAGAAAAAAAAAATGAAATAGTTTCCTGTGTTGCCCTTTACAGACACGGGACACCCACACACCCACCGTCAAACCTAGCAGGTATAGAGACGCACGAGTAACTTCACTCAACCAACGTTAGCTATAATATATTGTATAACGTAGTTTATCCCGACACAAAAAGTCTATTGTGTTTAAAAACTATTGTAGTAGTTTTGTGTATCATTCGTTGTGTTTTGTACGACATAAAAATCCTTTCCTCACTGCCTGGATCTAGGAATTCAGGCCTTCATCAAGGAATAAGAACTTATGTAGCTAATAACGTCTATGAAATTACAATTGCATTCATGTAATTATATTGAAAAAGATTAAAATATCTCTCTTGTCTACAGTGTTATTTTGAACTAGCTGAGCCCGCAATTCGTACGCGTGGTATTTCGTATAGCGTGTAACTTTTTTTTTGTAAACCGATTGGAATGAAACAAAATGTTACGGGAGGCTTGCTAAAATACATCAGTTAAGACCGCATTCAAATCGGTTAAGCCGTTTCAGAGATTAGCGTGCACAAACGCACAGACAAAAATTCTAGAAACTATTTTTTTGATAGAAATTGCTTTTTTTTTTTGAAAAAAATATTTAATATATAGGTAGACACCGCTCGTTTACGTTTTTAACTTTTTATTATATCTTACTTAATATATAAAAATTAATCCCCATTTCCCATGCTCACGGCATCACGCGTGAACGGGTAGACCGATTTTAATTCGATTTTCACTAATGGAAAGAGGGATAAACGGGGAATGTTTATATATATATAAAAATTGCACGCCGGGCGAAGCCGGGGGCAGGTCGCTAGTGTAATATAAATATAGAAGATATAGATAAACATTCGTTTTGTATTCTAATTATTCGTTTTGTATTGTTTTGTGTGTTTTGTATAACTTAAGCATTTTCATTAGCATAATTATTATTAATTAAGTACTAGCTTAATTTTTTTGTCCTACCGGCTCTAGTTCCCCTGAAATAGGTCAGAGATATATTATTTATAGCACCAGAGTAAACAGCGTGGTCTTTTCTTATTCTGTGATTTGAGGTACAATACAATTTGTACAGAGTACTGATCAATCATGTTATTATTATTTTTACCTGAAACGAAAGAGACAGATTTAACCAAGAAAAAGAGGTAACAACAAACTTAAGAGTAATCATTATATTTTAGTATTTCTTTTGAGGGTCAAGACAATGACAAGGCCCAAAAAATTACTTTATATGATGCCATTTTTTTTAAATGTTTTATAATGGGAATTCAACATGTTTGAGAAGTTTAAGGCCATAATCCAGGAGAAGCTACTTTATTAACTTAGTTATCTTAGGGCTTATTCAGTAGAAACCACGATTGTAGAAACAACACAACCATCAAACTAACACAACACATCGATTCAACGAAAAGTTGTAACGCTGGAATAGTTAAAAAAAACAAGCCATCAATAGAATTTGTGACTTGTGACCTGCACAAACATAAAAGCTGATAAACGGCCGTATTCTGTCCCTTCTAACAATCATCCGCGGCTATTCATCCCAATTTTTTGTGCGTCTGTCTGCTTCTCAGAAGGCAAGATGTTGCGCAAGTGGTTGAAGTACCCCTTGCCTCTTTTCTATCAGGTTGCGTAGCGTCTGTAGTAATGTAACCCGAAAAATGTAATTTTTTGTTTAAAATACTAATACAATGAAGTCTTGTAAATTTATCGCTCGTGTCGAAGCGAGACTGTACAATGTTTACAATAGGCATGTTTGAGTCGGGCCCTGTAAGTTTTAAAAGGTTAAAAATCAGTGTACAGTTGCAATAACAATCTTTGTTTCGAAGCTATAGTCACATAAATTATTCATTGTTTTGAATTGAATAGTTAAAAGAAGGATGACCATGTTATTTTCGATTTAACTAAATTTAATAAGAACATGACCTTTTTTATTTTCAATTTAACTAAATTTGTCGTAAGAATGGACTAATTTTACTTGACAAATATAGAAAATAAGAATTTTTACTTGGTAGATTTTAATTAATTAATATTCTTTTGTGTGTTATGCTTTTACACCTTCTATAAATTTTGCATACACGGGAGTACGCAAAAGGACACAGGGACAATTCGTTCAGAAAAAAAAGTACGGTTCCCGAGGGACGCGGACGAAGTCGGGGCCTAATAGGTACATAATATGTACCTAATTGTACATAGTCTAATAGGTATTATAAATACAAAAATTTGTAAAGATGGATGTATCGATATTTGTTACTCCACAACTCTTAAACGGATTCGATGAAATTATTGAATAATAATATACTTACTAATACATATTATAAAGGAGAAAGTTTGCGAGGATGTATGGATTTTTGTTCCTCATAACGCAAAAACGGCTGAACGGATTTGGATGAAATTTGGCACACAGATAGTTTATTGCCTGGATTAACTTTTTATTGTGGAAATATCTGACATTTTTATATATTATATCAAAAATATAACAAATTCGGCGCCACCGTCGTCACAGCGATAAAGATTTCAGGCGTTTTTACTCATATTTTCAGTTTTAAACGCGTACGAAGTACCGGGCCCACCTAGTAGTTTATATACATAAGAATAACACATGGACTTTTACGATTTACAAAGATTTTAAGATTATGTTAACGAAGTCGCCGACAAAAATTAATCTATACGTAATAAAATCGTAAACGAGCCGTGTCTGTACATTAAATATTTTTTCAAAAACACAATTTCTACACGTTGTATGACCGAGGTCTTAGAATTTTTGTCTGTGCGTTTGTGCACGCTAATCTCAAAAACGGCTTAACCGATTTGAATGCGGTTTTCACTCATGTATTGCAGCAAGCTTCCCGTAACATTTTGTGTTTGTTTCATTCCAATCCGTTTTAAAAACAAAAAAGTTACGCTCTATTGACTATACCGAATACCACGCGTATGATGTTGCAGACTCAGGTAGTCCTTCATATTTAGGTATTTCTTACTCTGAATATATTTATATAGTCTTAGATTTATGTCTACACGTCGATACGTTATTATATCACGTTTTACTGTTCAACCACACGAGCTGGCTCATTTAAAATGACTTGCAAAATTCGTAGGAATGTCACGTTAGTAGGTATATACCCAATATTCTACTTCCTATTTTCCTCAAATTTACAAAAATACGTGGACGAAGAAGTGGATAAAAGCTAGGTGCTTAGTAATATAACATCACGTTTAAGATTCCACAAAATACCGCACAAATTCAATACGGACAAAATTTAAGTGGAATAGTGAAAAAGCTAGCAAGAAACATTTTTATTCGTCCGGCATGTACGCGCTAATAACAATAATAAGGCGGCGAGTCATTGACCTTCGAAAAATCTGACCTGCGCGAGCACACAAGGTTGCGGCACGCCATCGCGCCTCGATACAACTCAATTATATATACCTACGTTTCCTTTATCACTTCTTTGCTAACATTAGTTTACTATTTAATGTCATTTAAATGATTTTAAATTTTATTCGATCATTAAAAAATACATTTATTTAGCTTTTAAGGAGATCAACTTTCATTGTCAACTGCGTAGAGTAGTTGTTATAACATAATACTGTAACGACCCGCCGCGCCGGCTTGATACGAATTCAGTTTTCTTTTTTCTGAAAATTATATATACAAATCTTCCTCGCTCATCGCTCTTTCCATTAGTGAAAACTGTATCAAAATCCGTTGGGTGGTTTAGAATAAGTTAGCGGAGTGACAGAAGCGGACAGATCTTCTTAATATAATATGTAGAGAGATGTAATTTTTCTAGTTTTCTGTGCGCCTGATAACGTATATTATGCAAAATTAAATTTCATGGCGATCGGTTGGGTAGTTAAGACGTGAATGCGTAACAAACCAACTCGCATTTATAATAATAGCAGGGATTATTCAGTTCTTGTTTCATATTTATATGTTGGGAAACAATAATGAAAATTCAGAACAACTAATGAAGCACTAATGTCGCTAATTGTTTAGCTCTGGGCGCAGGTGACGTGCACATTTAGGGTCAAAACACACCGGAAAGCAGCGCGGCGCGCACTTTTTAAGACAGCTTAGATTTATTTCAATAAAAGGTACACACTTCAATGATTCGCGAGATCGTCAGATCGCGAGCGTGGCCGCGCGTCACTTCCCATGATACATTGAACCGTATGCCTTTCAGTGTAGTAAATAAATTCTATATTTATCTATTGCTATCTTAAAATGTGTGCGTCGCACCGCTTTTCGGTGTGAGCTGACCCTTACCTTATAAGGCACCTGTTACACAAAAAGACAAGGAGTGAGATAACAATAGTTAAGATTAAATGCAAGACTATTGTTCGTTTTATACATGTGCAGCAGCATATGCTTCTTTTATTTTTTCATTTAATAGCAAACGTCACTAAAAAATAGGTTGGGGGAAAAGTTTCTTCGCATTTTATATGAAAACTCAAGACATTTTCAAAGTTTATTTATATTAATTACACGATGTGCCATTTTGTTCGATGACTTTTTGCCATCTTGTATCTTGACATGATCCCATTGCTGTAGAAATTTTGGGACTTCTGATCAAAAAAACGCGACAAGTAGTTTTGGCAGTCCTCTCTTGATGCTAACCTGACACTGCCTAAAGAATGCTGAAGAGACCGAAACAGGTCGAAATCTGAAGGTGCAAGGTCAGGGCTATATGGCGGATGCATTAACATCTCCCAGCCAGATTCTCTTAATTTTTGCTGAGTGGCTAAATACGTGTGTGCTAGAGCATTGTTGTGATGAAAGACCACACCCATTCTATTGATCAATTTCGGCCGCTTTCTCTCAACTTCTTGCTTTAATCTCATCAGTTGTTGGCAGTAAAGATCCGAATCGATGGTTCAAGCCGGCGGTAAAAGCTCATAATGAACAATGCCCTTCCAATCCCACCATACACACAGCATCACCTTATTGCGAGTTAACCCGGGTTTTGGCACAGTCTATGAAGCCTGACCGACCTTTGACCACCACGCCTTTTTCGCACGTTCTTGTCGCACGTGATCCACTTTTCATCACAAGTTATCAATCTCTTCAAAAACGGTTCGGTTTCATTACGTCTCAATAAAGATCGCAAATGAGTACACGATTCATAAGGGTTCTTTCAGTGAGCTTGTGTGGCACCCAAATATCTCGATATCTTTTTATACGTAACAATAAGGCGACCCTAGCGAGGTGCATCTTTGTCATCAAAATTTCCGGATTAAAAACGCTTAAATCAACTTTGTGCTACTCTTACTGACACTGCATTAGATCCATAAACGTTCCAAATTTTTTTCGCGGTTTGCGTTGCATTTTTCCTTTTTTGTAATAAAATTTTAAAATGTATGGAATTTCTTCATTAAATTCATTCATTTTGACAGAAAGAAAAATAGCTGGAAAAAACATTTTACTAATTTGTTTCTTTCTTTGAAATGTAACCTTTTTGATGTAATCAAAACCAGCGAAACAAGTTGTTTCGTTGTAAATAGTACAACGAAACAAGTTATTACAAGTTTATACATACTAAACTAAATGCGAAAAGACTAAATTAAATGCGACCTAATATTTTACAAGAGTTTACCTAATTGCTTCTTTTTTTTTAATAATTCAATAACAAATACACGTCATGCATTCACGCATGCAAGCTGTCATCGATTCTTACAAAGCAAAATATTAATAGAGTCCAAAGCGTGTGATATTTTTAGTCTATGTACACCAGGAGCAGAATACATTTTATAAAAATTACTAATTAATGTAGTTAGGCTGAAAGTCCATGTGTTTTGATTTAAATGGATAAAAAAGATATATTATTGTCTTTTATTTATGTAAAGGCTACGACCTTATAAACACAAGATACGTCACAAGTGTTGTCGACCTTAGTAGGATAAGAATTTCGAGGTAGTTGGGAAACGGTCTCTCATTCCTTACCCACTCACCATGGGTCAATGTATACTACGGTATTATAATAAACTTCCGTTTATAATAACTACCGTACTGTATACGGTATAAGAGTCTTACCTATAAATAAATTTAAAAGTGTAATCCAAACTAAACTCTGTTTGAACTAAACTCTGTTTTGCTGATTATTTAAGCTACAATGAAGCCTGAATTTAAACGATTCTTAGCTAATACTATTATATAGTATTGAATATACTGTGATTTGTGCATATTGTAATTGTGATATACATATATTATTTTAAAGATTACAAAAAGAACCGTATCCTGCATTTCTTTCGGAGTTTCTTCTCAGGATCGTCATCTTCTTAGCTATTTTTTTCCGAAACCCTGGTAAAATGTATAATAGAGTTAAAAAAGTGATCTATTTTTGAGAAATAAACGATTTGCGTGGTTTAGGAGGAGTTAGCGGATATAAGACAGACAGACGTGGGCGGCGACTTTAATTTATACTATGTAAGGATTGATTTAGATTTTAGATGAATAATTTTGGTCCCATTATGAGCTTATTTATTTCAAGAGAGATTAAATTGTAGCACAGACCTTCAGAAAGATAATAATGAGTATGGTGTTAATGCCTAAATTAATGTGTAAGTACTTAAATGTTTATTTAGTATATCTAATATGTGTGGAATGGAAACATCTTTGATAATAAAGATCAGGTCACTTGAGAAGTCAGTAGGAATATTGCCAAATTTTGAATAAATCTAAATGATTATTTAAAAAAATAATTTTTAAATAAAAAGGCATTGAGTTTTTGGGCTATTCAAAAGCAAAGATCCTACATTGGCATTATAAATGTCAGCGACTACGTCCGCATATCTTTATAAATGATAGCCTATGTGTAATTATGATGTATAAACTATATAATATGTATTACTGAACAGTTTTATCGAAATCAGTTCAATAGTTTTTGCGGGGCCATAAATCATTCAAACTCTAAGGTTGCGCATGTTCTGCACGCATTTTCGATACTTGGAGTACCTACTCATTGAGTATTGCTAATAGAGAGAGATATATATATATATATATATATATATATATATATATATATATATATATATATATTCAATTTAATCTACAATCAGTTGCTAGAATTAATTGAAAATGTTGCAAATGAAATTTGTTGCAGCTGGAATCGACTGTAAGCATGTTGATATTTCTTCGTTCTTAGTATATAGCGATTGTAAATATTGTAAACATGATGTTTCATATTTTAAATTGTGTATAATTTTTGTGCTGTGGATTTTGTTTAATAAATAAATCAATCAATAGAATAAATAAGAGTTTATTTATTCATAACAAAACAAAAGTTTTTTTTCATAATCGATAGTAACACGGCGCATCACTAGTCCTCGCCATAAGGCCAGTAAGTGCGAGAGAGCATGCGATATTGGCAATGCTGCTCCAAAATTTTATGGCCCCGTGTGCCAACAGCCTTGGCGTTCGCTATAACCACTCAACGGATCATGATTTTTTGCATTCACGTTGTCAGCGATACTGAAAAGGACATAGGGTACCTTTCATCCAGAAAAAAAGGGACTGTTTCTAAGGGAGCATATAAAAATAAAAAATTCAAAGCCTGAAAAAAATATACGCTACTTCGTAGGCGTGGGTATTCGGTATAGCGCGTAACTTTTTTAACCGATTGGAATGAAAAAACCATTAAATTTTACGGGAAGGTTGCTACAATACATGAGTGAAAACCGCATTCAAATCAGTTAAGCCGTTTCAGGGATTAGCGTGCACAAATGCACAGACAAACAGACAAAAATTCTAAAAACTATTTTTTTGACCTCTGTAACTTAAATACAACGCGTAAAAATTGTTGTTTTTTTTTAAATCTTTGATGTACAGACACGGCTCGTTTACGATTTTATTATGTGTATGTATAGATAAAGATTGAATAAAAAAAAAGCTAGCAATAGGTATATAAAACTCGAGAAATTCAAAATTTCATGATTTATAAGTCGTTAAGAAAATTTCAATTCAAATACCTACTTACAAATGCCAAAACATGTTATTGTTAGTTTGATATAAAATATCATCTTTAAACTTATCATGCGTTCACCTCCGATAAAAGAATTGCAACCGAGGCCTATACGTAATGTTTTTAAATACACAAATGTGTTTACTTATCAAGCAGTGGCCTTCACACGCGAGATTGGAGACTCCAAGGTGATCAACGTAATTCGTAAAAACTCGTCTCGTCAATAAAGTATAAGTTGTCAGGATGGCAAAATGTCAAGAAACCCAATGCAGATTAACAGAAAACAAATTACCATGGTCATAAAACGAGGTGAATTATGGCACTTATTCGTAATTGTTTCGCTGTAAAGAAAGAGACATTGTATCTACCTAAATATAAAGCTGAAGAACTTGTTTGTTTGTTTGGTTGAACGCGCTAAACTCAGGAGGAACTACTGGTTCGATTTGAAAACATGTTTTTGTGTTGAATAGTCCATTTATCGAGAAAGGCTATATAACATCACGCTACGATCAATAGTATTATATAAGCAGTATCCAGTATCGCGGGCTCCACGCGCACCCCGCCGTCGTATGTGCCGCAGCGAAGCGTGGCCGAGTTCAGCTAGTGTCTTTATAATTGAGTGATTGAAGTTTTATTAGGAATGCATGGTAACTGCTTATATGACAATATACTCAAAAATTTACATGTTAAAGTTATTTGTCAATCTGTTTTCTTTTTATATAAAAGACGTCAGACAGGCTGACGGTCCACTTGAATGTAGGTGACTACCGTATACTATTAACGCAAGCGACGCCACAAGTCCTGCAAGTGGGTTGCCGACCTTAGTAGGAGTAAGGATAGGAAATTGGCTCTGGAATTCTTATCCATTCACCGAAACACAACAATAAGTACACATGGTGTTATTTCACAGTGGTCTTCTCTGAGGGGTGGTTACTGCCGCCAGACGGGTTGCCCAGTTTAAGACTTAATATTAAATGTAAACAGAGCATAATGTAACTAATAAAGTTGAAGCATTTGTTTGTTGTTGTTGGTTAAACGCTTTTAACTCTCTGGAACTAGCAGTTAGATTTTAACCCTGACGCTTGAGTTGTGGTGTAGGTAAATTCTGAACACAAAGAAATTGCGCTCTTGTGAGCGCAGTAGTAAGGTGCGATTTCGAATGTACCAGGTGCGTTGGAAATTTTGTAGGCTATTAAAATGGCGGCTTTCTTCGAGATCAAAGGAGTGTAACTTCTGTACGTCTAGTACTAGTATATATTCTGTGGCATGGGTGAATTTACCGGGCCGGCAAAACTGCCGGAAAGTTCAGTGGCTGTACTATTTATATGAAGCTGTTCACACTACGAGTATATCGGATCCGGCAAGAACATCGAGCTCGGCATTTTTACCGGAACGATTGCGAAGAGCCGACAAAACGCCCGTACCGAAGTAAGGCTACGTTCGCACTACGCCGGACCGGCAGATTCGCCGAAATCGTAGTTTAGTTTCAGTACGACGAATAAAACTGAGTCCACTGGACTCAGTTTATAAGATCAATGCGCGAATAGTGTACACGACGTATCTTCCTTTTGTGCTTCTATCTACTTTAGTAATTCATTTCGATTAGCATTTTCAATGCAAGTTTGTCAACAGAGGCGACGATACACGTGTCCGTTTCGTTTGAGCATGTACTCTCACCACAATACGAGTATGTATATGCACAACACAACGTAGGTACCTGTTTGCAGAACCGTGACCGAGTGGGCAATTTTACTGCGTAAATAATGATAACAAGACGTCTCTAGTGAACGAACGCAGATTTAATCAGCGGTTTGGATGTTCAATGTATGTATTTAACTAGGTACTCGAATTCTTGCGGCAACAATAGTTACAAAAGAGGAAACTCTTAAACTCTAAAGTATATTTTAAGATCTGAATTTAATACGAGTTTTATATCTCTATATTGCAAAGCCAAAATTTCAAAATTAAAAAAACATTTAACTAATTAAACAAAACAAAATTCGGTTTAAGTTAATAGTAACAACACTAGCTGAGCCCGCAACTTCGTTCGTACGCGTGGTATTCGATATAGCGCGTAACATTTTTGTTTGTTAACCGATTGGAATGAAACAAACAATAAATGTTAGGGGAAGCTTTCTACAATACATCAGTGAAAATCGCATTCAAATAGGTTAAGCCATTTCAGAGATTAGCGTGCACAAACGCACAAACAGACAAAAATTCTAAAAACGATTTTTTTTTTACCTCGGTAATATTATAACGTGTACAAATAGTTTTTTTTTTAATATTTTTTATGTTAAGGTCGGCAGACAGGCTGACTGTCCACTTGATGGTAGGTGGCTACCGTCGCCTATAACACAAGCAACGCCAAAACTGCTGCAAGTGCGCTGCCAACTGCAGTAGGATTAAGGATAGGGGATTAGGAGTAGATAAGGAAATGGGCTCTGGCATTCCTTACTCACTCACCGAAACACAACAGCACACGTGCTGTTATTTCACGGTGGTCTTCTGTAAGGGGGTGGTTACTGCCGCCAGACGGGCTGCCCAAATGACTGCGAAACGCAGTGTGCCCTGCCACTACTTTCCAAATCCAGACCAGAGCCAAATTTGAAAAGTAGATTTTTCAAAGTTGACCCTGCCGGGAATCGAACCCGGGAACCCTAGAACAGAGCGTTAAGGCACGCACCCTAACCACTCATCCAACGGGCTCGTCGACTTTAATGTACAGACACACGGTTCGTTCACGATTTTATTATATGTATAGATTTTCCGGGTATCACAGAAGATGTTATTTTCCCGGGAATTTGGTTATATCTAGAATAAGATTCCTACACTTGTAAGATAAGGGAACACTTCACTGAACACCTTTTATTTTACGTAACTCCATATCAAATGGTCAATACGAAATTCCAGGATTTTCGTAACGAGTCACGCTGCTCATAGTAGTGTGGGCTAAATTTTCGCCTACCTACGCTACTTACATAACAATAATGGCTACCTAATTAGGTACACACATAATTTTTTCTTCTAATCACACATGTTACATTTTATGAAAATAATACGTGTGTTTAACTGGAATATTATGTAACAGCCCAAATAAATAATTTCGTTGATTCCTGATGACTTTTCCAGGGAACCCTCTTTAGAAATCACTGATCTAGAAAATAGGTAGAAAACAGAAAACAGGACGGTGTAGTGTTAGGTTTACACTGGTGTGCTAAAGCTAAGACGTAGAAAATTTTGATTTCATAATCATATGCATCTACGCATATAATAAAATCGTAAACGAGCCGTGTCTGTACATTAAATATGTTATCAAAAAACAATTTGTACACGTTGTACTTATGTTACCGTGGTCAAAAAAATAGTTTTTAGAATTTTTGTCCGTTCGTCTTTGCGTTTGTGCACGCTAATCTGGTTGACTGATTTGAATGCGGTTTTCACTGATTTATTGTAGCAAGGCGTGATTTATGTGTTAGTTTATTTAATTTAACATAGAAATAAACTAAATAAACTAACACATAAATAGATTTTAAGAAGTGTAATGTTTACTGGAAATAAAAGGCTTTTTTATTTTTTATTTTATTTTTATTTATTTTATTTATTGTAGCAAGCTTCCCATAATATTTAGTGTTTGTTTCATTCCAATCGGTTTACAAACAAAAAAGTTACAAAAGAATATTTATACTAAAGTTATACTAAGCGGGCTCAGCTAGTAATACTAAAGTCGCAGTCCACCTCCGTCTGTTTCTCCGCTAACTTCTTCTAAACCACCCAATGGGCGGTTTTCCATTAGCCGGCCCGGCACCGACATGGCCCTGGACCGGCACCGGCCGGCGCCGGGGCTTCGTTTTTCCACTGAACCGGTGTTGATGCCGGTTTACGCCCTTGGGTAGTATAGTACTGATACGGATTTCAGCACGACGACACGTACAACGCGTATACCTACGCGTTGTATGTGTCGTCAAGCCGTCGACTGTATGTGTTATATCTATTACATCTGAGACGGAAATGTCGAATTTTGGACTAAAAGTGAGATACTTAAAAGGAACATATTATACTCTGTTTGAAAAGTTGACGCCGGGCCGTTCGCGTCGCTGGCGCCGGCAGGTGAAAAAACGAGTCATAGATTTTCCATACATTTTTGCTTTCCCGGCACCGGCACGGCGCGGCGCCGGCACCGGCTTCTGTGCCGGTGTCGGGCCCGTGAGTGGAAAAACACCCAATGGCCTTTGATATTTTTATGAATTTGATTTTCACAATAAGCGAAGAGAAAGTTTTGACAATTTGCAGAAAGAAAATGCATTCGTGCGAAGCCGGGTTCGGGTCGCGTTTTGGTTTTCTCTTTGGCTAGATTGGAAGGAGGCTAGCTGAAATAAATGTCACTAGTCCAGCAAGTGTATATGTATGAAAAAAAAAATATACAGAATTCCTTGGTAAAGGTTGATGACCAGCGTGCATATCCGCGATGTTAACATTAACAGTAAGGTCAGTGAGGTGAACACCCCAACAAGGAGATCAGTTGATTGACCTGCCCCCTATACGTGCAACGTACCCACCTGTTTATTTTTCCAACGTTATATGAAAATAAGCAGGTATAGGTATACACGCTGTCGGTGAATTTTCCTAATAGATGCGGAAATAAATAAAGGTAACCACAAAATGAATACATCAAAATACACGTATTTATCTCAAAATGTGCAGTATAAAACAAAATATGTTTTTCTATGTGTTTGTCTGCTTGGTTTTTTTTTCTAAACCAACAATTGATACGGATTTCATTATCATTCCTACTCTGAATAAAAAAAAACATTATTTTTATGCCATAAATAACTACACTTATTCAGATAAATTCACGTTTCCATGGACAAATTTGGTTACTTTTATATAGTTACTGCATTTTCCTATTTTTCTTACAATATTAACATAAGACATGCATACTGCATTTATTCAGTTCAATTCAACTTTTGTCAATGGAAAACAGTTTTGTGTAGAAATGTGTACATACGCGTCCGTTCAGCCGACTTCGAACTTAAGACGAAGACTTAAGTTCAGAAGTCGCCAGAGTAAAATTAAAACTTAGATAAAAATACAGAGTATAATACACTATGTTTAAAAAAAAGTTCGATTTATACAAAAAAATGTACTTACTTACTTAATGTACTTAAAAAGTAATTTACTGCCCAAAAAAAGCTTTCGTGTCATAGTAATAAAAAATTTGAGCTACAACTACATTATTTTTTAAGTTTTTTAGTTAAATCGTGTACTAACGTTTTAATCGGTTATTTTTATGTCTATTTTCATATCTTCCAATTTAAATCTGTCCGGTTATCTCCGAGACCTAATAACCTGTGAAAATTCATAGGTTATTAGGTTGGTGTTCAGACTGAAGTTAATTCTTATCTTAATCTCTTAAGATCTTTAGGGTACTCTTCTTCCAGAAAAAAAGCACTGTTCACGGGATCATCTAATAATAAAAAATATATATTCAACACGTGAAAAAAAATATATTTGAGCAATAAAGATTGAAAATGAATCTTTCGACTAAAACGAGTCGCGGGCAAAAGGTAATAAATGTATAAAAAAAAATAATACGAACCAAAGTTAAGGAATGAGTACATCGATTAATATTATTACATTTCTTCGTTTTCTTACATACATTCGAGAACGATATCTTATTGCGGTTCGTAGTATACGTAGGTACAATAATAATAATTCGATCCAAAGAATAACTGAAGCAACCAATGGAACCAAGGCACAGTTTTAAATCCCGTTGCTTCGTCTAGTAATCTAGTTGGTATTTCATTTTACGTGGTTTTCTTGTACCTTGCACATTCTTAAATTATATTTGTAGTATAATTATGCATTATTATTATTATTTTTATGGTTAACTATTACCTATTAATAAAAAAAAAATGTAATAATGATTGTTGACACTTCTATTTCTAATGTCTAATGTAATAAATTGTATATGTGTTACAATCAGAATATGGTATCCCCTCTTGATTTATGGATTTAAAAACGTCTGAAATAAATGATTTATGATTATTAATTTTTTATTATTATTTTTGTAATATTTTAATTGTTTTTAGATTTTACTAATGTTATCAAACGTTATTGTGTGAAAGTTGCAGTTTCACGCAAAAACTACGAAACAAATTTTGATGTCTCTTTACCAGTGATGTAGTTTATAATACACGACGATTATATATAGTTTATATATACGAAACTATAATTTAATTCATTAAAATACGCGAACGAAGTCACGAGCAAAAGCTAGTATTGTTTAACTATGAACATTCAACTCTTCTTTAGATTTATAAGTTAATTAAAATTTTAGTGCAAAATGTAATAGTGTCAAACTTAGGAGCAGTCATAAATTGGGTAGCCCGTCTGGCTGCAGTAACCACCCCCTTACAAAAGACCACAGTGAAATATCAGCATATGTGCTGTTGTGTTTCAGTGAATGAGTAAGGAATTCTAGAGCGCATTTCTCTATCCTGTCTCAATTTTACTATACCTAAGATTGGCAGCGCACTTGCTGCACTTGTGACATTCTGCTATCATCAAGCGAACTGACAGCCTGTCTGACAATCTTTACATAAAAAATAAAGTCTGATACGCGTGCTTGACGATGGTGAGGACATTACATGAGGAAACTTTCGACCATTTTCGATGGTTGTGTTACGAAACGATTTGCGAAAGTGGCTATTGCGCCACGCACCAACAAACCTGTCAAGCGTGTTTTTTTAAACGGTCCCTCGCGATAATGTCGGGTACATTATTCTTCGGTATCAATCCAAATGTCAGGCGTTAATGTCGGAGAAATTTGGCTCGTTTCGTAGTTGGAAGGAACGATCGAACTGGTGCATTTCTATTCGCAGAATATGTATGACCGAGCAGGAATGTTGCACAGGTAAGAGAGTACAGTATCACGCTGTAAACTGGATAGAGATGGTTGTAAGCTCTAAGGCAGGTGATGTGAACGTGCGGCCCGCTACGGGAGAATTTGCGGCCCAAATATAAATAACAACACTGTTATGACAGTGACTGTCCCGTTAACCCCTCTATACCAGCTTTTAACATCTGACAGACAATAAAATTCTTCAACGTGTTTCATGATTTGTTTATGTATAATTTTGCCTGCGGTTTCACAAGCTTCACGGACTTGCAGGCTCCTCTTTTTCATTGGGCACTTTGAGCAAGTGCCTATAGTTCCTCTCAGATCAACATTCGATAACCAATGTTACCGATAAGTATTGTTTTGAAAATTATAAGTGGAGCAGTAATGGAGATGGAGAAAATTCACTTTGTCTCTTTTAATAAACTAATCCTCATTATACTAAAGTGTTCAGGGTCACCAATGGGTTAAAAGCGGCCATGAGACATGAGCCGCTCCAACAAAAAAGATATCTAAGATGATGTGCCAAAAGGATGAAGAGAAAAAGCAGGTAACAGGGAAAATGGAGTGATCTTGAGGAGATCTATTTCGAAAGGCAGCCTAATCATGAAAATACGAAAGTTACGTAAATACGAAGCCATGTAATTTCTAAGTATTTTTTATATAATAAAATTATAAGCCGTGTTTGGAGTAGCCATATTTTTCCAAGCCACATTTATTAAAATCACAATTTCACAACACATCTTATATCATATCTTATGTCTTTATGGGCATTATCCAAACTGTCTGGATATTATTTATGAATAATGAATGCCCTATTTATTACTTGGTCCATGACATATTTCAAAATAACACCATTTCATTAAATGGTTGTTTCAAAACTTATAAAATTGGTAAATGTTTAATTTGTATATTATACATGCATAAATGTAACGTGATATAGATACTGATTCAAGTGGTTAGAGTAACTAAAGTTTTTTTTAATGAATTTATTTTATTACTAACGAGCCCGCAACTTCGTACGCGTGGTATTTGGTATAACTCGTAACTTTTTTGTTTTTAAACCGATTGAAATGAAACAAACACTGAATGTTACGGGAAGCTTGCTACAATATATCAGTGAAAACTGCATTCAAATCGGTCAAGCCGTTTCTGAGATTAGCTTGCACAAACACAACAACAGACAAACAGACCGAAATTCTAAAAACTACTCTAAAAACTTTTTGACCTCGGTAACATAAGTACAACGTAAACGAGTCGTGTCTGTACATTAAAGATTTTTGAAAAAATCTTTAAATAACTCATGCCACACGATGATTAAAAGTTTTGCGGCCCAGTTGTGACTTTGAGTTTGAGACGCCTGCTCTAAGCTATATGGCTTGGTCGAGAACTGGTTCAGGCGGGGGTCCTACCGGAGCGAGGGGAGTGCGGGCCCCAGACGGAGGGACGTCATTGACCTGCGTCTCCCTTCCCCCGCCTGTCGCAACACCCGCGCAAACCGTAACTTCATTGTGCTTGTAGTGCGAATCAAATTGAACATAGCGGAGATGTTTTTGCCGCGAGCTGTCGAATATTGTCAATCTTATTTGTAACAAACCGTGTACACGTCAACAGAAAACGAGATTGGATTACTTCGACTTCTTAAAAAGCGGCAGGCAGGTTGACGATCTATTCGGGATTTATAAGGTAATTTAAATGGCCTTGATTACTCGGTGGAACTGGCATTACCTTACTCAACAGCACACGAGATAAGGTGAGGTTCACGGGTAAGGTGGAATGATGTTGGAATGAAGGTTATGTACGCAGTGTGCCCTACTCTCAAAAACCTTATTTTTGCCGAGTTTGTGGACCAGAACGAAATGCAACAGCGAATGAATTAAAAAGAATTGAAAAGTGAAATAAAAAGTTTGTCCAAAGCTCGGGTCGCGCAGAGCGAGACATGGGAAACATTTCGGCTCTCTGCCGTCCCTCTTGCTAGGTCAAGTTCATTTTTTTTTTAAGGATGACTATTTAAAAGGGACTGTTTTTTGTTGAACTTTTTTGTACAATTGATCTGGGGTGAATTGTTTTCGAAATCTTTTAGGAGGCAACTCATGTTTTGTAATACAAATATTTTAATCCTGAAATATTATTAAATAATAAAAAGATAAAGAGGGTATACCAATTTAAATATGGAAACTTTATTAGCGATCTTAAAGATCATGTTGACATTGAAAGAGAACGCAGAGCGCTGTAATACCTATGTTGGCTCGCAGATTTTCTTGTTGTACAGATCAAGTTAAAATTACTTTATTTAAAGCATATTGTCAAAATCTGTACACAAGTAATCTGTGGACCAACATCTTGCGAATCCAATACAACAACGGTTTTACGATGCTGATAGAGTTGCCTCGTTTTTGTATTCGTAGTGCCAGACTTCGTTGCTAGAGAGGACACGAGCTAGGGCCAACAGCATCTTTAAAATTGTTGCTGAAAGATATTTATAACTCTTCGATTTTTAAACATTTTATGAATGTTCTAACATAATAATTTTTCGGCATTGTACATATTATGTAAATTAAATAACAATGGATCATGTTATCTGAAAAATAAAAAAGTAACTAAAAATAAATAAAATAAATCATTACTTTAGACTGGATACGTTTCTAGCAATGGAAGATCTATACAAATATTATAAAAAGGTGAAGTTTGTATGTTTGTATGTAGGAGGTAATCTTCCAAACTACTCATCCGATTTAAAAAAATCTTTTACCAATAATTAGAATAGAATTTCAGGATAGGTGCGTAGGTAGGACATTCTTCGTGGACGAACTCGCGGGTAAAAGCTAGTAAAAATATAATTATAAAATATAATGTGAAAGTGGTTTGTTTTTTACGCTTTCACCTGTCATTATGAAATTTTGTATACACGTCAGGGGTACAGAAAAAACATAGGGTATCTTCCTTTCAGAAAAAAGTACTGCTCACGAGGAACGAGGAGGAAGACGGGAGCAAAAAGTATTATTTCATAAAATAAATGAGCGAGACGGAAATTTGCCGTTGTCTGTACGTGCCAAGTGAATAATTGAGTACGCTTAGCTGAAGGTTGCTTTCATTTTTCGTTTACCTGCACTCTTTAGCAGGTAAACCGTGTAAATCACTATTTTATTGAGTTGAAGTACATTAATCCTATGGTATTATGTATTATATATAAATAATTTAAATTATAGGGGACATTAAAATTATAAATTGTATAATTAAATACATTACTTATAGGAATTCTGTTTTCTTTTTTATAACTTTACATATTAAGAAATTTTAAACATAATATGTTTTATACCTAGGTATATAAAAATCAATGTTTATTTTATTGGATCTTTCCACTTCGTCCTCGCGGATTCGTCTCCGCCTCATTATTTACCTACACTATATAGATAGTCCTCGCCCGCGCGCCGCTGCTCCCTCTCGCTCCCTTTTGTCGTCATACCCCGCGCTCCTGTACCGCTCGAGCGAGGACTAATTTAAACGGTCTATCTATAGTGTCTTTCGTCCCCATCGCAATTTTTAGGTGTCCGTCGTCCCCATGTTACCACATAATACGATCACCAAATAAAATATACCAATCAATGCACTAAATCAAATCAAATGTACAATTACTTGTAGCTATTTTTTTTAAACGATTTAAAGAATGTGTTTTATTTTATATTGACATCGAAATATCAATTGAAATAACAGACACTATTATTGTACTAATTATTCACATTATAATTATTAGTATTTCCTAATGTAAACGCAAGCAAAACATAGAAGTCGTAAAGTTAATGAACCACTAGATTTTGACCGCGACTGTGCTCCTATTTCTTATGTCTTAAAACTTTTATTCGATATTAATCTATACTAATATTATAAAGAGGTAAAGTTTGTATGTTTCTTTGTATGTTTATATGTAGGGGGTAATTTTCGAAACTACTCATCCGATTTAAAAAAAATCTTTCACCAATAGTTAGAATAAATTTCAGGATAGGCTATGTATTATCCCGTAAAATGAAATTCGTGGCAATCGAATTTGCAAAGTCGCCGAAAAAACGATCGAACGAAAACGTTTCCTTCGAACGCTGTTTTAACGGTGAGAGATACATGATTGATTTCTATAGAAAAGTTGTAGAGCTTGATAATGCCTACAAAAAAGTCAGCGACAGCATCTGTATGACTTTTATTCACAAAAACTGAATTAATATCGTTAGGTGATGTTTATTGGTCATATTATCAACAAAATACGAATCCTTATTAAAATCAACAAGTTTATCGTTTCTGCTAGTTACTGCATATATTTTGGAAGTATAGTTAAAGAGATAAAACGATAAAGCACGACCGCGCCCGTGGCAGTGTAAAGTCGAGAAGCGTACGCTACGATTGCGAGATAGGTAATTGATTTTTATTGATACCGAGAAACAATCTGAATTCCACGCGGGCGAAGCAGAGGACACAGCTAGTTGCTCACATATTTTAGTCAGGAGTTTAATTTTAATTTCCATATGATCCCTCGGAAACTACTTTTTTGGATGAAATGTACCCTATGTCCTTTTCTGAATCCCTGACAACGTGTATATAAAATTTCACAATTATCATTTGAATAGTTAAGGTGTAACAAGCGAGACAAACAAATTCTACAATGCACATAAAGTATTTTTAAAACGAAGTTATTGATTTCTTTGTGATTAGTACTATCATATTTCGTGAGTTAAACTAACAAGGGGACGAAGGGATAAGTGGACGAAGTTCCTCATATTTTTGATCTCATTGACATTTGTTGATTCATTCATTTAATTAATTTCTAATAATGCGGTGCTTTCATATATTTTAAATTCATACTTGTAATGTTTCCTTTTGTGATGTGTGATGTTGTATATTATGTTTAAGGGGGAGACAAACGTTAAATACTAAAAATATCCTTTGTTTAATGAAGATGTTACAAGAAATAGACAACACAATTACTTTGAAAAAAATATATATTATACTTAAACATGTGAAGAACCAATTGTATTAATTAGAATTTTCGTTAAAGTAATAAAAACTCCACAAAAAAAGGTAGAACGCAAGAAGAATTTGACTTTTATTGAAAATTCTCTCGAAAACGGCTTATTGCGCGCATATGAATCCTGTATTAATAAGTTAATGTCAGTTTAAAAAATTGTATTAATAATTTTTTTTTGCGCGTTGTTCTAATGGTAAAAACAAAAAAAATCACAATTTCTAGGCCCGTTGAATTGTCTCCGCCGCCAGCGAATTCTATTGTAAATGTCATTTGCCTCAGTGAATCCCTTAAGTGTGTCTTTAGTTGGTAAGACCATTTCAAATAAATAAATAAAAAATAAATTATTTATTGCAGTCGCGCGAATTTGGGGACCACGAATACATTAGGTGTCAAATTAGGGACGATCTCTTGGGGACGAAGTGGAATAATCCGTTTATTTCTATTTGGTAGTTGGTAACGAATGCGCTGGGTACATACCGAGCTACCTACATAATATTTGAAAATTCAATAAAATTTAGTATTCTGTTTAAGTAAAATCAAAACGAAAGTTCATATATTAATTCTAATAATATTAATAACCAAGTTAAAAAACGTGACAAGTGCGAATTGAACCTGTGAAGCGTGAAGAGGGTTCCGTACGATGTTACCTATCCGCACAATATTGAGTGATTTACCATGTTTTTTAATATCATGGACTTCTTATAGGTTTTCCTATAATCTATAAGTAGAAAACTAATTTCTGTATTTTTTTTTTTTCAAAATTATAGGTTCAGTAGTTTCGGAAATAAGGGGGAGGGGGGAATGGTCGGACACACGAGTGATCCTATAAGGGTTCCGTTTTTTTATTCGGACGTACGGAACCCTAAAAATGATAATATAACTTATGAGTTGAATTATGAGTTATAACGCCTGACATCTTTATCGCTGTAACGCCGCCATTATTCTTTTATATTTTAGACGATTCTTCGGGAACCTAACATTTTTCCAGGATAAAACGTATCCTAGGTACATTAATCCAGCTAATAAACTAGTTATCTGTGTGCCAAATTTCATCCAAATTCGTTAAGCTGTTAACCGTTATAAATAAACAAACATACAAACTTTCACATTTATGTTATTAGCATGACTAGCTGAACTCCGCCCCGCTTTATTGCGGGGCGTGCGCGGTACTGGACACTGCTTAGTCCAGTCCAAAATAAAGGAAGCTTATGTTACTCCCTATAAAATCAGCTATCCGCCCGTGAAAGTCGCGTCTAAATCGGTCTAGTCGTTTCGGAGATTAGCCGGAACAGACAGACAAAAATTTAAAAGAGAGTTTTTGTAATAAATATCGTGATATACATAGTATATACTTTGATATATGTACATTTAGTAAAGAGCAGTTATTTTTATTTTACAAATGGACACTTTAATTTTATTAGTTATAGATTAGCGGTTTTGGGACTGCCTCGCTTCTATAGTACTTCGAGAATGTTTGCATTGACGAGCACCGATTGTTACTTTGCTAATTTGACGTAAGGGACAAACGTAAGATAGGTTATCGGATTATATTCTTAGGCTCATTAGTGAAATTCAAGACATAATATATAATGTTCACAGGTCCGTAGTTCCCTCGACACAAGAAGAACTCTTCGTAATGGCAGTATATGTTCAAAAATATGTATTGGTAACCTATAAATAATCCAAGGTGACAACGTGTCACTGCCTCCTTATCTGTGGGCGTGTACTAGCAAAAAACGTCAGAGAAAAATCATTACATTGTAGTCATGTACGAAAATAAATCTTTAACTTTTACGTGCCAATAAAATACGTCCCGTTGGCGTCTGCTTTAACGCTCTGTCTCACGGGTCCCGGGTTCAATTCCCGACTAGGCCAACATTGGAAATTAGACTTTCCAATTCCACTCTCTTACAGGAGACCACCGTGAAAAGCAAAAAGATTAAATATATAGAATGTATAGAGGGCATTGGGAAAATTTTTCTACAAAAATATTGATCCTGATCGCCGTAATCGAGATGGCCATGGCGTAGTTAAATAGCCTTGTAAAGTTGGTGATGGACTGAGCGATTTTGTACCACGTGGTTCTAAATGTCACATTACGGATTCATTTCGTCTTGCCACGATCTATACAGTTGAAAATCTTTGGTGAAAAGACTCGAAATACTGTATACAAATAAGTCATCAAATCATTAAATTATAATAAAACTAGCGACCCGCTTCCGGCTTCACGGATACATTTTTGTTCCACGAATTATATTACCTACACAAACTTTTCTCGCTTAACAGTCTGTCCATTGTGAAAACCGTATCCAAATCTAAGACTATATAAGTATATTGAGAGCAAAAATCCGTTGGGTGATTTGAAGATAGCGGAGAAACAGGCAGAGGACAGCGATTTTATTTTATACTAGCTGACCCAGCAGACGTTGTCCTGCCAGAACCCGAAAATAATTCCGTAAAACGATTGTGGCCCCACCTATCGGGTCCAATTTTATTTTCAAACCATATGTTAAAGTGAAGACCTATCCTCATACCTACCAAATATACAAGAAAAATCGTAAAAATCGATGTCACTTTGTGAAATAATGTTGCCATGTTCAATGTAATAGTGGGGCGTTCAGTTTTCGTTCAATCACAGGAATTAATGTTGATATGAATGAGTACATCGTTAATCTTATCTTACTATACAAAAAAAGCAATTATTTCTATTTTACTGTATCCGAATGTTGTATCGATAAATTAATCTACAGCAAGTTTTCTCTCTCTATCGTACTTATGTAAGAAGTTGCAAGTGTGCAAATAGATGTCAATAATTAAGATAAAAACTATCCTATCTTTTAAGTTGGACCAAATAACAGATACTTACGAAGTTTCATCAAAGTCGGTTTAGTAGTTTCAGAGTTTATCGCGAACATACATCCTGACACGCGATTTTTATATCTCCTGTCAGGATGTAAGATTATGTAGGTAGAGATAAAATAATGTTTAGATAATTAATTTAGAAATTGAAAGCACTTACCTAATTCACATTCATAATAATGATGTTTGTGATTTGTTGATTCAATCTGAAAAGAAAATAAAAAATGATTATACCCAGGGATTCTTATTTTAAACAAAAAAACTAAAAGGTAAATTACTACCTATTAAGTATTAGCATTAGAATAATGACAAAATAGACAATAGTTGTGACAATTTTACGGTATTTAAACAATCATATTTAAAATAATAATCGGATGTTTAATCATCTTATATTGAGTGACGTCACACTATTGAAGCGTTAACAATGAGCACCGCAAACATGATATGGCCGCCGACAAGATGGCGGATGCCGAAGTGAAAGTGGTCGGTGGACGATCGAACCTAGATTGCCTGTGCATGGCTTGTTCTCTAACTGCGATTTGCGCACTTAGATGTTTCTACACACTAAATAGGTTACTTATAGCTTAGCTCTAATGAAGATCCGTGTAAAAACGAATTGAAATGCTCAATATTTTTTAATAAAAATGTCTGTGAAATCACAGACTAAAAGATTATTAATATTATTTTAATACCTACTAGTTAACGGACCAAGCGATTTAAAATATCTTTTATAATGCGCACTGCTAAGGATTGGAACTCCCTGCGGGCGTCTGTATTTTCGAGCTCATACAACCCAAATCTTTTCAAGGTTCGAGTGAATAGACATCATATGGGTGAGCTCGCTCCATCGTCGGCCTCATCTTTCCTATACGGATAGATGCTGGCCAAGAGCAAACCCATCTTTAATAAAAATTAATAATAATAATACCAGTTGACGACAGACGTTCCGTCAACCACAGTCCAAGGCTATTTGGCAGATGTGTAATTGTTAGCTAGGAACTTTGGATGGGGAAAAGATAAACGACGTTTTTATACATTTTTCCGGACAATTTTTCTCTTCAGAAAAACCTTGCTCGGACTCGGACGAATATTTGGAAAAATGAAAATAACCGAATTGGTCTAACCGTTCTCGAGTTATACGCTTAGCAACAAATTTAGCGATTCAATTTATAGATAGATATAGAAAATAACTAGCGTTTCCAATATTATTCTACAAACAGGTTGTAAGTTTCATCGTTGTATGTGTATGGTTTATACGAGCCCGCACATAAAAAAAAGCAAGTGTATGTTCTGAGTTAATGCACTCATATAGAAGGTAAACGCAATCGCCAGTGTAGATTTATATAGTTTTTAGGTTTAGCTCTGCTGTTTAATGAATGCCTACGCCTTTTTTACATCCTATATGGATTTGAGATATCGTCTCCTGTACAGATGCAGGATATGGAGTCCGCGGCCCACTTGAGCAGGAATCTCCAAATCCCCAACCACTTTTATGAGTGAACTAGGTACCCGCCCCCGGCAATTTTTATATATATACAAAGATTCCCCGTTTATCCCTCTTCCCATTAGTGAAAACCGAATTAAAATCGGTCTACCCGTTCACGCGTGATTCCGTGACCAAGGGAAATAGGGATTGATTTTTACATATAGAGATTATGTGTGCTCATACATATATTCCCAATTTTAATCGTAAACGGGCTGTCTGTACATTAAATATTTTTTGGAATTTTTGTCTGTGCACGCTAATCTCTGAAACAGTTTGACCGATTTGAATGCGGTTTTCACTCATGTATTGTAACAATCTTCCCGTAACTAGTGTTTGTTTCATTCCAATCGGTTTGCAAACAAAAAAGTTACGCGATATACCGAATACTACGCGTACGAAGTTGCGGGCTCAGCTAATCATACATATTATTATAACATACCTATATATGTACACACGTAAAGAAAATGTAGATGGAAGCAAAAGTGCATGAAATAACCCTGATCTAATAAGTATTGAGGTCAATCCGCTATATTCCGCACGCGGTACAGCAAATGTGTGCATCCGGAAGCCGAACGCGTATTGAGCGTAGTTGAGCACAACTAACTATTGTTATTGTGCATTGCGTTAAATTACTTGAATTATTTGTACATTAACACATAGGTTAATGCTCGTTCTGCTCGTATGTCACATGACGGTCATCTAATATAATAGTTCGCACAGCTGCGATGTTTTCAGGCGTGACCGCTGTTCTTGGTCGACCTGCAGAAGAAACAGTGCTGAGCGACACACGACCGCGTCGGAACTCGGCATACCAGCGGTATATTGTCGTTTGATTCGGTGCTTCAATATCATAAATCGAAACAAGTTCGCCGAGACATTTATCTTGAGATAAGCCGCGACGAAAGTTGTGATAAATTATGGCACGGAAAAGTTCACGCGTGAGCTCCATTTCTATTAACGACGTGTCAACTTTAAACCAATATAGTTTTTGTTTTTAATAAAAAAAATTAATTGTTTGAATGTCATTAAGATTCTAAGAGGCCAGTATTCAAATTCTAAAAGAGGTTTTATTGTAACTCAATCCGAAATATTATTCTATTCCCGATCATTTCAGTGTGCCCCTTGTATTGCAAAAAAATTTGGACTAGCCAGTGCCTGCCTCTTGATCCTCGTTGCAAAATGAAAAATATAACACCTGAAAAAATATCCGACATCTTTATCATTGTGATGAGAGTGGCGCCCAATTTTTTATATTGTAAGACGATATAGGATAAGGAACCTAATATTTTTCCAAGATAAAAAGTATACTGTATGTAACTGCAGATTACACTATCTGTGTGCCAAATTTTATACAAATCTGTTAAGCCGTATTTGCGTGAAAGAGTAACAAACATTCATTCTCACAAACTTTCGCATATAATAATTACTAGAATGATATGCATATAATTCAGACTTGAGGTACAGTTACCAGTGTGTGATATATGTGATTTTCAGCGTAGCAATGCGAAACACATAATACCTGCAAATTAAGCCAAATATTAAGCCTTGAACGCACCGCACAAGGTCGCCATTCCAGAAATATTTGATCCTGAGGCTTCTCTGAGCAATGAAATCTGTCTTTCGTCTAATTATTGAGGGATTATTTATCTTATATGACATATCTTACCTAGTGTAGCTTCGCGTATACGTAATACGTATCAGTGCTTTTCATGATGTAAGACTTTTTATTCTAACTGTAAATTTAACCAAAACTACCTACAATTCTTGGGCCATAATCTTTTTTAAGAAAGTGACAGAACCAAAGAGATAGGAGTTACATTTTCATGTAAGGTAAACCGATTTTAATTCGGTTTTCACTAATGGAAAGAGGGATAAACGGGGAATGTTCATATATATAAAAATTGCACCCCGGGCGAAGCCGGGGGCGGGTCGCTAAGTTATTAATAAATGTTACATTCTGTTTATTCAATCGGAAGAATACATAGCAAAATCTTCATTTTGAAATTAAACCTTTTGGTCCGTTATAACTCTTTCATCCCAGACAAATACCTTGACCATCATAACGCACTTGCTGACGGTAAAATAAGCTAATCAGTAAGATAACACATTTGAATGCAAATAGATAATTGCTGTGCGGCCAAATACGGGCTTGGTCCGAATGTCGATACGAATTGAATGGAGATAACGAGCAAAGAGCCACTCACTAACAGCTTTATGTTGATTCCAAGCACAAAGCCCACACCAGTACTTGTGTGGATACTGGCATCAATGCATTCCAGATAACTGGCTCTACTCTTCAGTTGGCCACATAAACTACTCCTCCTATAACTACGGTCACCATTACAACGCTAAATAAGACATTAGCGTAATCATTCTTAATTAAATAAATTACAAAACAACATTTAACTTTGTTATAAATAATTGTAACATATGACATATACTAGCTTTTGTTCGTGACTTCGCCCATATCCCTCTGGAACAGTACATTTATCTGGATTAGAATACTTAAAAATAATAAATGAGCAACTAATATTATAAATGCGAAAGTGAGTTTGTTTATTTGCAACGCTTTCACGCCTTAACTACTCGACCGATCATCGTGAAATTTTGCATACCCGTTGTCAGAAAAGGAGATATAGGTTACGTTTAATCCAGAGAAAAAGTACTGTTAGCATTATCTAAAAATCTCAGACCGACAATAACTAATAGACGAACAAAAACGTTTTAAAAAATGAAGCCGGTTCGCTGAAGATGTGTGCATAACGTTACTATGCGTTTGTGTATGCAGTTAAAAATGTTACCCACTAACAGCTTTTACCTCAATTAATTATTATAATACTTATAAAACAAAAAATATAGAGGTATATCAACTACTCGCGTCAGACTATTGAGCGGCCGTCACCCTATTGTAGAATCGTCTTCCTATTACCTGCCTCACTTAAGAGTGTGTATTATTCCGTCTATAGTTTTTGTCGGTCTGAGCTAAAAATGTAAAAAAACTCAACGCCTGACAGAAATACATATATCTGACAGAAGATTTAACAATTTTTTTTAACATTTTGCGCTAATTTTTTTTATGTTGAATTTTTGTTTTAGATGAATTTTGCTCTGAAGCGATTTTTTTCTGGATTAAAGGTATATATACTATTCCGTATATCTGACGTAAATGCAAAATTGCACGATGATCGGTTAGTTAGGTAGTTACGACGTGAAAGTAAACTACAACAAAAATAACATTCGCATTTGGAATATAAGCATGAATTATGAATCTATCCCTTTCAGCGACTTCCTTCAAGATATTATTATCATTATATTTGACGAGCCATTGGATGAGTGATTAGGGTGCTTGCCTTAACGCTCTGTTCTAGGGTTCCCGGGTTCGATTCCCGGCAGTGTCAACTTTCAAAAATGAACTTTTCAAATTTGGCTCTGATCTGGATCTGGAAAGTAGTGGCAGGGCGCACTGGGTTTCCCAGTAATTTGGGCAGCCCGTCTGGCTGCAGTAACCAGTTAAACACCCTCTTACAGAAAACCACCGTGAAATAACAGCACGTGTGCTGTTGTGTTTCGGTGAGTGAGTAAGGGATGCCAGAGCCCATTTTCCTATCCTCCTTCTAATCCTTAATCTGACTGTAGTCAGCGGCACTTAGGCAGCGTACTTGCAGTAGCTTTGGCGTTACTTATGTTATAGGCAACGGTAGCCACCAACCATCAAGTGGACCGTCAGCCTATCTGCCGATCTTAACATTAAAAAAAAAACATTATCTAAGCAAATAAAGTGAAAAATTCTCTTGTGAAATGGAGATTTTTTAATATCTTAAATAAACTTGAAGTTTTGGTGCCTGATTTTAATCACTTTAGCGGCGACCATGTTTCTCTGAAACAATTTTCCTCCTCCGATCGAAGCTAATGAAGTTGGTTCGGTGAGCGGGGCACACGGGGCACGACAGACGTATCCCGGCATCAAAGGATCTTTCTTAATCGAATTTCTGTAGCTCGTTACTATAACAACGTTCGAACACAATCAAATTGCCATTAGCCATTTCTATTATATCCTATTAGTCATTATTAAAAATATTATATGTACGTAGGTATGTTAAATACAATTTAGAATATATATTAGAATATATAAGAATGTTTAGCGTTAAAAGTAAGTTTATACAATTTTCAATAGAGAACAAAAGTTCTAACTTTATATATTATTAGCTGAGCCCGCAACTTCGTACGCGTGGTATTCGGTATATCGCGTACACCGGATACGGTTTTCACTGATGTATTGTAGCGAGCTTTCCGTAACGTGTTTGTTTCATTCATTCCAATCTGTTTACAAACAAAAAAGTTATACACTATTATACCGAATACCAGGCGTACAAATACTAAGTAGCGGCACAGTATAATGAAGAGTACTAGCACAGTCTCACCATACTTACGTCATATGCGTAGAGCAACGTTTGGCAAACTCGCTTCAGTTTGCAGGCTCAAACATAAACCGTTGCCCGACTGTATGACGTAAGTATGGTTAGACTGTGGTACTAGGTAGCGGGCACAGCTAATAGCTGTGTCATAATATTAGTAATTAATACTTATATAATTCTACAATTTTGATGTCAGGGAACAAGTAGGTACATAAGGCAATTTATTATCTAAGTATGTATACTAGCAACTACGGAAATTAAATTGTTCCTCCAAAATATTTTAACGAATAATTCCAAACAGTATGTTTGTTTATCGGTTTTAATTCTTTATTAAACACATTGAAGCGTTTATTTGTGTTTTATGGTTTCGCATAAAAACATTTTTTTGTGAGAGAAGTTAAATTTAAAAAATGCTGCTTAATCATCGATGTTCTTAATACAACAAAAATAGAAATTTTAATGATTTGGAAAATTTAAATATTGGAATGCCATAAAAGCGAATTAAAAACCAACTTAAACTTCATAAATATACTTATTTCGCAGAATTGCGGGATGAAACACACAGATATTCTTGCGAGATTGCTTAATGATGGACATAAATCAGACACACTGACATGAACTCGGTTGAACACCCTTTAATGTAAACCGACACGATTCATTCCTCTCACCAAAAATAGGGTTTAAAGGAAACATTTTAGGGTTTATATTAGAATGAATATTTAGTGAAGTTGATACAGTTGATAATTCGTCGGCTGTACGTGAATCATGGACGCGTGTAGGCAATCTTGGACAATTATTGTCGATGTAACCTTGCAGGCAAATTCGCGAGGATATGACGTCACCGCTTGGCTATATAGATAGACAGTTTCCTTTCGAGCTATAGTACTTGTACTATTGTTGTATTCTGTGGCTGTAGCCGGATTTTAGTCATTACAATTTCATTATTAACATTAATATCTTAAAACAAGCTAAATGCAGTAATTTTATTTGATAAAAATAGGTTATTTGTAAAAAAAACACACGTAACGATTCTTATGCAAAATAGGCGTATATAACTACACCTACAAGTTAAAAAGGAGTTGCCTTGAGACGTTTTCGCAACAGCATCGTTGTATTTAGCTTACATGCTAATACGCGAAACATTCTTTGAAATCTTGAACAAGTAGTAGGTATTATTTACGTTAGACTTTTTTTTGGTTTAAATTTCAACGTTTCATTTTTTATTTAGACTAATCATTAACTTTATTAATCTAGCAAATTATGCATTGATAATTTTATTGTTTTAATATGTTAGTAACAATTAACATAATTTTAAGCTAATAGCGTTGATGTAACCATAAATGCTAAAAAGTTTTGTGTAGCGCCATCTATGGTCGATTTTCAGAAAAAATCAAGTAACGTCTAGTTTAGTATAATAATTACCATTAATTTAGCATTTGGTTAGATTAATCAAGCATATATCTTTGAGAAATTAGTATATGAAAGCAGCATAAATATTAAAATAAAATGCCTTCAAATGAAACTACACTGATCCATAGAAATATGTTTTTTTTAAGAGAAAATATAAGACCGACATACCGTACTTCTACAATGTCAATGGCGGGAGTTGTTATGTAAATAATAACGTAACACTATTTTCATAATATAAATAATGCATTGAAAATTAAAGCTTTAATTATCACAACATAAGTAAGTCAGCCAGTTCTCTATTATTTATTATCTATGTACTATTTGCAGCGTTTTTATTAATACATATATTTTTTTAAAGCTCCCGCGCACTATAGTCAGCTGACTGCCGGCAGCCTAAATATTGAGCATTTCCTATCTTGTAAAAACGCAAAGCAAAAAGAGACATTGGATTCATACTCTTTTTCTAGAACGGCACTGAAAAGGCTTATTGTTAAATACCCAGAGCAGTTTTTCATAAGAATGTTTTTTTTTTTTTCTTTAAAGATGGGTTTGCTCTTGGCTAACATCTAGCCGTGTAGGAAAGATTAGGCCGACGATGGAGGGAGCTCACCCAGAAGATGCCTATTCACTCGAACCTTGAAAAGTTTTGAGTTTTATGAGTTCGGAAATATAGACGCCGCGCCGGCAGGGAGTTCCAATCCTTAGTACCTAGTGCCACAGTTGTAGTGCGCATTGCAGGCATGCAGGGCTTGGGACTTTATTTTTAATATTTCTTATAGTCATTCTTTAATTATTCTTATTCTTATCCCGGAATGTTTGGCGTGTATTTAATTGGTTAGTTAGTCGAAACTCATGTATGCCTTTCTTTCGGTAATCGCTCGAATTATTAAACTTCATTGTCATGTCAGTCTAAGTCAATTTATTGGTCCAAGACAAGTTACGCGACGAGCGTTTTGCTATTGGTAAAAATATTTGGTATAAGGTAAAGTGAAAAACCATCGTTCCATCAACACTTTTATAAATCGTAGATCGAACCGAAAAATAACAGGTCCACCATGTGCGATAACCCACCGGCCTCACGCATAACATACCAATAGGTATCTACTTACAAAAAGATAAGTACGCGAACACCGAGACAAAGTCTCGGACGTTAACCCCAAGCTATCAGCTGACGACATCGGCTCAACCGAGGAGAAATTATCTTTCTCACTATATTTCGGTAATTTACAGTCCCATTTCGTTACGGAAACGTGCATCCAGCTAGAATGAACAACCATTTATCCTTCGTACAACATCGCAACCGAAAAAAGAAAACCTTATTCTATAGCATAGACTTGGTATATACTCATACTGAATCATTGACGTATAATATACGTAATATAATACTGGCGTAGTCAAAGATGTTGTATTAGTCTGTACCTAATTACTAGCGTAAGGACAGAGCCAACGGCGCGGCGAAATGGCACCAGCGCGTTGGCCCTAAAATCTCAGTTTAGGGCCAGCTATCGGCAGTCGTCGTCCCTCAACCGCGCAAGATTGTGGTTGAGAGAAGTTTTGTACTAAATTGTTATAAAAATGCCTAGTTGCGTAATAAAAGGCTGCAAAAACTATGATAGGGAGGTTAAAAGGAACAAGGAATATCGTATCATCGGTAAGTAATCTTACCGATGATAAGTCATAATAACCGATGATAGCCGAAGTCCATAATGGCGGCCTTGTACCGCACGCGAATTAAAATAAACTTAACCTTGTATTGACGTCATTCTTTTATTTGTTTTTTTTTTTTGTCTTAGAAATTTGGTGTAGGAGTAAGTATATTTTTTAGTTTGGGTAAAATTAACAGTGACGAAGTCATGAAAAGTAAGAATTTATTAAGAAACAATGTTTATATGTTATGTAAATGAAGTTTACTTTGTTTGGTTTCATATTCACTTCATTTAGCGTTTTAGCTTTTTATTAGGTATGTACGTAGATCTCAGACCGTAACATGAGTTTGCTACCTACATCGGGAAGAAAACGTAAGATTGAAGTTTAACGAGTCGTGTGATTAAGATAATATTTTATCAATAATCCTAGAGTCTGAAATAAGTAATTAAGATTTTTAAATAAAAACTTAAATGTTGTAATATTTAAGTTTTTTCAGGTAAGATTTATAATTAGGTCAATATTTGTGTAATAGAAATTGTAACATTTATTTCTACAGCCTAAAATTGCATAAAGCGTTTGCACATATAAATTATATATATAAATTATATAAATTTATATAAATTATATAAATTATAATGATTATATTATATAAATTTATAATGACAAATTAAGATGCAAAAAATATGTAAATTATAGATTTCCTCATGTTTCCTCATTATATAAATAAAAATATCTTTAAAATTTCAATAAAGGTGATTCATATTAATTTTGTGTTATTTATTGTCAAATTGCACTACCATGAGTTTTTTCGACACCATGAGTTTCTTCCTCTTTGTACTTCGATTTGAACATCAATCGAATTGTGTGAATAACCAATTTGTGGTTACCTTTTTTCCTACATAATGCTTTTTTTTGGGAGAACTTTTTTACTTACATTAGATTATAACTTTATAAATATGTACCTATAAAAATAGTAATAGTGATCACTGTTAATGTATTTTGAACTTGAATCCTGGCTGACTTAAAAAATTTAAATTAGAATGTTTTTTAAAAAACTAGATTGAATATGTCATTGTGAGAAAAAATTGCATAGAAGAAAAAGACGAACAGAACTGATGTGTTTCATAAAATGATAGTTTTCATAAAATGTATTATACAGAGAGAAGATAATATAATGTGCATATTAATATTGAACAGTGTGTTTTTATTTAATAGAGATATCAAGATTATCAAAACGTAGTGATGACTTAAAAAACTTACAAAATCCAAATAAGAGGTCATGGGCTCGTACGCTTCCACACTTCCAAGAAAAGGATAATGTGCTCGCAAGAAAAGAGATTAATAGGTATTGAGCAATGGATATAATTGAATCTAACTTAAAAATTTAAAATTTTGAAAATTATATTTTTACAACAAAAATGGAGGATTTGCAAAATAAATTGAAATTTGACAATGAATACACAATTTGGAAGAAGAAAATAATATTATTATTAACATCTAAAGAATTCGATGTAGTTTTGAACAAGAATAACATGATAGATCCGATTGATACAAAATTATTTACAAAAGATTCGAAGGCTAATTAATATTAATTAAACTCTATGGAGATGAAATATATAAATTATGTGATTGACTGCGACAAAACATGGCAGATGTTGGAAAAATTAGACTTAATTTTATTGGGAAATGAACAATGAGTTTTTATTTAATTGTTGTGATCTTTAGATCACAAAACGCAGTGGAGGCATTATTACAAAATCCAATAAGAATCACTTCACTATATATAAATAAAAATAAAACATTGAATACTAATATTAAACTGGCTTATTACGATAAAAATATCATTAAAATCCATGAACCTAGATACAATGTTACGTCGTAGACTATGCAAAGCGCTTCCTCTGGTGATTCGTAAGAGTTATAATAGATGGCGTTAGTGTTTGTCCGTAAGAAGCAAGTTTGTATAAAATGTTCCATTGGGCGTATGTTTACTTAAAATCATTGTTTAAATTTATGTTCTAAGTATAAAACGAAAATTCGCGAAAATTCGAAAAGAATTCTACGTTTAAACATTTAAAATAAGTACTTAATTTTAAGATTAAACTATACGTCGTTGACAGACGTCAAAACTTATGTTTGTCAACTATTTTCTATTCTGTGATATAATCCTCTACACAGACACAAAATATACTAACATTAGTAGCCACTACGGATTAGCCAACAAAAATTCAAAAAATTCAAATTTTAAAATTTTGCTTCGGTCAATCGTTTGTGAACGTTTGTGACGCCTTTCATTTTGTTTGTGACTAGGTACGTAGTTAATTAAAAATTTAATTGTTAATTAAGGCATACGGATAGCCAAAAAATATTAAAAATTAGTTTAAGATAGGCTTCCTGGTAGTCAATCGATCGGAAATCGTTTGTGAATTCTGAATATATTGATAAAAATGTTTGTTTCCAAGAAAAAATAAAATTTCCTCACTATAAAAACTATATTTTTTAACTAAAATCAATTGCCAAATAATCTTGCTCCCAAACACTTTATAGGCCTTCTATACTACTGGTATGTACATAATAATTTACAATATAAACAAATTTAGGTTATGTTTTAAAATCTTTATAAAATTAATTCTGCATGAATTTCCTCACCATAAAAACTATATTTTTATAAAACTAACATACATTACTAACTAAATTAGCCCTGGAATACACTAAAAGCCGGGCACAAGATTCTAAAGCCAACCCCGAGCCCCGTCTGTACATTAAAAACTTTCAAAAAATTAATTTGTACCTACACGTACTAAACTTATGTTACCGAGGTCAAAAAAATAGTTTTTAGAATTTTTGTCTGTTTGTGCGTTTGTGCACGCTAATCTCTGAAAAGGCTCGATTTTTTTAATGAAGTTTTCACTGATGTAGGTACCTATATTGTAGCAAGCTTCCCGTAACATTTATTGTTCGTTTCATGAAACAAACAAAAAAGTTACGCGCTGTACCGAATAGCACGCGTACGAAGTTGCGGGCTCAGCTAGTAAGTACTTGCATAGAAAATCTGGTTCAATTAAATTTAGATAAGGTTTTATTTAGATAATCTAATATTTAGATTTGCCTGCACTTTCGCTAGTCGAAAGACAATTTCTTCCATGCAACCTGTATTTGAAAAGTAAACAAAGCGTCTAGTTCAGAACAACAAAGAAAATTGCATATAAATGAGGCAAGATTACTCTATCGAAGTAAAATTGTTGAATGGCAACTACAAGCAGGTAAACAAAAACTATAATAATTAAAATGTCATAATGTTTGATGCTACATAATCAGATAATTACCTATGATAGGTAAAGATCCCTGCAGATAAAAAGGGCGCGTATAGCATTTCAGAAACATTTGATTAAATATTTCTTAATTTTCATTTACAAACCCCACGCTTCTCATAATTTAAATATTAGTCATGCTCAATAAGATGTTTCTGTTTCCGGTCGGGGAGGTTATTTTAGGCGGTTGACCTAATTTTTTGAATCTCTCCAAAAAAAACAATTAAATTTCATTGTCAATTCATGGAAATTCTTCATGGAATTCTTCTTTAACCTAACTAAAAATGATTGTAATAATTTATTAATTAAATTCCTTGTAATTGAGTGATTGACAATTAAATTGAATATAGGTACTTATTTTAAGGTTTAACTAATGAGTCGTATTATACTATCCGTTTGGTTGTTTAGGAGTTAGCAGAGAAACAAACACAATCATGCGGACAGCGATTTTATTTTATAAATGTATAGATATAAGAGTAATCAATAATGTTACAGGTATTTCCTGATATTTCAGAGCGCTCGCGCAGCGTTTCGTTATAGTACCTACTACATCTATACCGCAAACATCGCGACCTACTTTGCTGGCAGCGCCACCAGCCACGTCGTGAACGCATCGCCGATACTATAAATAGATTTTATGTTAAGAAAGTGCGATCGATAGCGTGTTTCAGTGTTACAATGATTTCGTTTTATATAATAACAATGTTAATACTAATTTAGGTAGTATTTTTTCTATTGATAATTATCACAAACACTTTTGTTTTACAACTCCCTGTTTTATTCCAGATTCTAAAATTATAAACAATAATTATTATAACATTCTCTATGATGACAAATAAAAAGCACATGGCGAAATTATAAATCATTTCAAAGCGAAACAAATTTCACATCTGGTAATCCAACGCCTCTTGATGATGTCGAAAGTATACTCTACGATTTAAAAACCAGTCTCCGTGGGCCTTGAAGCACTTGGCTACTTGCCACGCCCATTTAAACTGGAAAATATTTTTGCTTATACCTATGCAGGCAGTATTTATTAGGCCGAATTAAATCCTAACTGATTAACAACTACATAAATTAATTATATACTTTGCTGTATGTACACACTATTGCAATAAAAAATTCTTATCGTCAAACGTGACATTTGAACAAATTGTTTCCCAAACAAAAGCCAGATGTTTAAAGAGTCGATGATTAAAGAAAAATAAAGTTGCACATCGCGATGTTGTTTCCGCGTACGCAATCACGTTCGTGTTTAATATGACATTGAAATTCAATAAAATATCAAAATATTCACAATCACACGCACATACTAAACTTGTGTATTAAAACTAATATTCCCACAGGGTTTAAAATATTTTATTTATAATGTCCGTAAAGGTTAAATAAAACCCATATTAATCGCGAGCGAGCAGCGACCGAGTGGGCTAACGGTATAAAATGATCCCAACATGTTCATGTCGCCGCAACTTGAGCGAGACGAGTTTCTTTGTTTTTATTTAAACACTTTGGAAATATTTTATAAAATTATTGAAAATAAAATCTGATTTTGATCGCCGATACAATTATCTCGACATTTACCTGAAGAGAATAGCACAATGATTCAGCGAAAACGACGGACGACGTAGCACTTTAAGTTCCTTCCACACTGTCACAAGTTCAAACAACACTATTCTTGGTCACAGCACTATAAAAGTTGCTTCCAAATAATGTTTTTTTTCCTTTTAGGACAAAAATCCACGAATTTAAAGACGGATATAACGAGTGGCGAAAAGCGATACAGTACGACCACTTCCGACAAACGATAGCTGCAGACTGGTTGGTTTGCAATTTGCATGGTGTTGTGTACGTATGTGTATTGTGTTGTGTGCATGCATGTGTATGCGCTATGCGTGCTGTGATTCGCTCATTTCTAGCCCGGGAGGGAGAGTCGAGGGGAAAGGGGGTTTAAGTAGAGATCTCGCTCCCTCGAAATCTCATTTCCGACGAAGAATTCCGATTACTCCCGAAAGAAACTGATGAGTAAGTCCCGGACTTGATAGTCGCTATTAAAAATTCTGCAGATTGGTGCAGCTGGTGCATACTGCATAGATGGCCATAACAAAAAGAAAAGTGTCCTTTTGCGTATGACGTGAAGGTGTATTTCGTTCAGACAGGTAATAGAACGGCCGGCGTTGACTGAATAGCTAAGGATTTTTTCCTGAACATATTATTTTTAACCTTATGCTAAAGATTTTAATTTTAATACTCACATTCCTTTAATTCAATACCAAGAGGCCGCAGGGTTCCGCGGCATCCCTTGAGCAACAAGTGCTATTATCACAAATACAAATCAATAACTTTAACAAAATTATGCACACACAACGACTTAGGTGTAACGCAATTCACCTGGAGGCTCTAGCATGAGTTTACGATACTACACCAATACTACACTCGCTAGCGAGAACGTAAAACTTTTGTATGGGAAATCGTGAACTGTCAATGTCAAATTATCAATTTTCCATATAAATGTTTTACGCTCTCGCTAGCCAGTGTAGTATCGTAAACTCATGCTAGAGCCATGAATAGTTTTCGGCACGACATGCGACACGGCTGCGTACTGTATCAATGACGATGATTCATACGCGCTGGCTGTAGTCCATTATTTTGAAAATCCCACGGGAACCTAAAATTTTTCCAGGACAAAATGTTTCCTGTATGTTAATCCAGGTAATAAACTAAGTATATGTGTGCCAAATATCATCCAAATCCGTTCAGCAGTACAACAGCCATACAAACTTTCGCTTTTATAATATACTAACTGGTGCCCGCAATTTCGTCCGCGTTGAAAAATAAATGATATAACGCCTCTTAAAATACGTAAAGCAATATAACGCCTAACATTATAATTTTTCCAAGCGTTGAATTTTTATTTTTAGATATGTAGCTGGTGCTCGCAGTTTCACACGGTTTAGCCCACGGAACAACTTAATAAGGCCTTATTAAGTTGTTCCGTGGTTTAGCCTATGTCCATCCTGAAATTCTGTTCGAACTATTGATGAAAGAATTTTTTATTAATTTTCGGGCAGTTTTCAATATTACCAAAGGTATCCATTAGGTTATATATTTTACTAGCTGATCTCGGCCACGCTTCGCTGCGGCCCATACGGCGGTGGAGTGCGCGTAGGGCGCGCGGTATTGGACACTGCTTTATATATAATTCTATTGATCGTAGCGTAATGTTATATAGCCTTCCTCGCTAAATGGACTATTCAATACAAAACGAATTTTTCAATTCGAACCAGTAGTTCCTGAGATTAGCACGTTCAAACAAACAAACAAACTCTTCAGCGTTATATATTAGTATAGATTATCTAGTAGCTGGGAGACCAAGTTGAGCTCGGTAATTTTTTTTTACGCCGACGACGTGGCCTTAAGATCGTCACAATAATTGGATTGCAACCGAAGCCGAAGTATTTTTTTTTATGTTAAAATCGGCATTACAAGCCTTCCAGACAAGCATTTCCAGACACAGACTGAAAAATGCCATAGACAAAAACATCACACAGCGAAACATATAAGTTTATATATCTATATATACAAAGAATTGCTGCTTTAAAGTTATTTAATTTTCTAAAAAAAATTTTTATTTCCTCTTCTGTAAAAATTTCATTTTTTTAATTGATTCAGAAACAAAAACTGCCCTAGAATTCTCTTACCCGAAACCACGAGCCGTTCTAAAGCAATTTGCTCGTCGCCGGGAATTTCTCCCAGCAACGTAAGTTTTTGCTCGGTTCACCGTAATAACTCGTTCTGTCGACTTTCATCGTAGCGAGTGCGCCATGCGCGTGAGTTCGCACAACTTTCCGATGTCATTGTGCGGCTCATGCTCGACGATTGGCTCAAACAGCACACGTGGGAATATTCATTGCAACGATGGCCGCTCTACATCCATTTTACACGTATGACACATTTCGTGTTAGGTTTAGCTTTATTAACGAAACACAGCCCATTAGACGAGTAGTTTAAGTGTTTCGGAATTTTTGGAAATGAACTTGTCAAAATTGTCTCTGGTCTGGATCTGGAAAGTAGTAGCAGGTCACATTGCGCTACGCAGTGATTTGGGGCGTCTGGCGGCGGTAACCATCTCCTTACAGAAAACCAAACCACCGTTAAATAACAGCATGTGTACTGTTGTGTTTCGGTGAGTGAATAAGGTATGCCAGAGCCTATTTTCCTATCCTTCGTAATCCCTTATCCTCAATCCTACTGTGATTGTAGGATTGAGGATACTCAATACCTACTATAAAGGATTTGAAAAAAAAAATTTTTTATTGAAAATGAAACACAAGTATGTTCGTGTATTTGACGAGAATATTAACGTGACTTCGGAGTCTTGGAGCCTCGTGATAAAAGACCACACGAGATGGGCTATGCGTCCAAACCCTCGTACTACGAATTATCATCATCCTCTCAGCCGTAGGAAGTCCACTGCTGGAAATAGACCTGCCCCATAATTTTTCAATAGGACCGGCCAGAAGGAGTCTGGATCCACAAACCTACTACGAATTTATATTCTAATATATCTAGATATAATCTAGGTACACCTTTTAATACTTGTTGTTTTTGCACGCGAACATTATTCAGATAATAAAATCAAATAATATAATTATTATTGTATTAATTTTGATCCATTGAAAATTGAAAATAATGGAAAACATTCTCTGTAGTCTTAGGTACGTACTATTAATATCCCATTACGCACTTCGTTTACTCCTTTGCTACATCTAGCTGGCCCATTGTGGTCAGGGGCCTTAGACAAAGTAGCATTCGCTCCGTAGCGAAGCGATATCGAAGTTCGTTATCGTCTCAGAGACAAAGAAATCATGACAAGGTATCACGTGTTTATCACGTGTTACAGTGTCGATTCCTTTGTCTCTGAGACGATAACGAACTTCGATATCGCATCGCTACGGAGCGAATGCTACTTTGTCTAAGGCCCCTGGACCGTTAAAGAAGATCTTAAAAGACGAATAGACACATTCGAAATGTTGACAATTATAGGTGCATACTGTCCATTAGCTAGACTCAGAGGGTGATCAATATCAAAGTCCTCATGCTCGTCAAGCGAAAAGTCAAGTGAAAAGGCGTAAAATTTCCTACCTGGGTCATGTTCTCAGACATACCTAAGCGATACGACCTGCTACAGCCGGTAATGTTAGGCAAAGTCGCTAGAAAGAGAAAATTTGAGCGAAGAAAGAAATTGCGGCTGAGGAGCATCAGAGAATGGACCGGAATAACTAAAGCAGTTGAGCTGTTTCTACGTATACAAACAAGAAACAGAGAAACATAAATTCATTCGATATGTATATGTATTAATTTTGGGAATTTAATAATTATAACAATGTAAAAGTATATAGAAAAAAAATTGACGCAGAGAAGGAAAATGGCACTACTGTCCCGACACCCTACCTACCCAAAAAATATAGGTAGGTACACAAATTCCCATTTCACGCAATAGTTTAAAAGTTATCTTTATACTTTAGCAAGTAAGTACATTCCATGAAGTTTAATCGATAATAGGAAAACCCATAAAAGTAAACATTAATGTAATTAAATATACTTGATTTTTATTCAATACTAGCTGTGCCCGCGACTTCGTACGCGTGGTATTCGGAATAACGCGTAACTTTTTTGTTTATAAACCGATCGGAACGAAACTAAGATTATATGTTACGGGAAGCTTGCTATACATACATCAGTGAAAACCGCATTCAAATCGGTCAACCAGTTTCTGAGATTAGCGTGCACAAACGCAAAGACAAACAGACAAAAATTCTATAAACTCTTTTTTGACCTTGGTAACAAGGTGTACAAATTGTTTTTTGATAACTTAACTACCCAATTGATCATGATGAAATTTTGTATAAACGTTGCCAAAAAAGGATAAAGGGTTCCTTTTATCCAGGAAAAAAGTACTGTTCCCGAGGGAAGCGGACGATAGTTAATGTTTTGTATAATATAACGTAGGTATATTATATTACTCGGTGCCCCGGTATGGAAATTTTATGAGGAATAAAATTCTTATAAGTGTTAAGTAAAAAGCGTTACGTTATTTGTCAATAACATTTGTGCGACAGCTGACGCATGTATGTTCACTATTCACTACGTCAACGTAGTGACGTCGAAATCGTGTATGAAAAGTGAAGTTCGCGTTCCAGGTACTTTCGTAGTGCTTCGATAGTGTGTTATAACCTGCCGGCGACGTGGCGCAGCGACATCTGTCTTCGAAAAGTGAACTATTTGAACTTATAAAACGTAGTGACATCTGTGTATCCCGAACGTAACTAACATAACTTTTGTTGGAACACATGACATCTGAGTATGCGGAATGTAATTAAATCTACAATGGATAGACAGGGCTCGTTGGACGCGATTTTTTAAATTTACATAATTTTTTTGTTTGTAAACCGATTGGAATAAAACAAACATCAAAATGTTATGGGAAACTTGCTGTAATACATCAGTGAAAACCGGATTCAAATCTGTTAAGCCGTTTCTGAGATTAGCGCGAACAAACGCACAGACAAATAGACAAAAATAATTCTAAAAACTACTTTTTTCACTTTGGTAACATAAGTACAATTTTTTTAATATGTATTTAATGTGCAGACAAGGCTCGTTTACGATTTTATTATGTGTATAGATTAGGTCTATAGTTATACAATTACCAACACAACAGGAGTAAATAAACCTCCCACATGCGGAAAGCTGGTTTTACGTTATACGTTCAAACAAGGCAATAATTTTTTGTTAGTAAGTTTTTTTTTCTAGTCCTGTGTCTTTAATATTTTTGTTATTATACAAATATTTAATAGTACTTATATTAAAACCATACTATATAATTTGAATGCTATAAATAAATTACCACAATTGAAAAACCACTGAAGTAGGCTAGTGGATAAGGTTTCTATCGGTTCATATACGTAACAGGTAACCTACATGGATGGCGCAGATTGTATCGCCAGTCGCTTTGAGGTGTATTGATTCCTGATTCCTATCACGTGTCACTAACATCGCACTGAATTCCACTTTACAACTTTCAAGGCTCTTTATAATATCTACTACACAGGCTAATTGCCGAGGAGTTCGATTCCCGCAACAGACCGCTGACTGTGAGCAGCAACAGAAAACAGCGGGAAACACTACTGGTTTCTATGTATTTCACACGTCACGTCGTCACGTCGTCGCCTGCCGCTCGACACCCGCAACGACAGGCAACACTTGACGGTAGGTGACTACAGTCGCCTATTACCTTTACCTATCCCTTCCCAATCCCTTATCCTTAATCCTACTGTGGTTGGCAGCGCACTTGCAGCAACTGTGGCGTTGTGTTATAGGGCGACGGTAGCCACATACCATCAAGTGGACCGTCAGCCCGTCTGCCGGTCTTAACATAAAAAAAGCTACATCATAGATGCTGTAAGGATTAAGAAGGGATATGGAAAAAGGCTCTGCCATACCTTACTCAGTCATCAAAAGATTATCTTTTACTGTCACACAGTAATGCTGTTATTTCACGGTGGTCTACTGTACGGTGGTGGTTATTGCCGCTAGGAATGGGAAATAACTGCGAAAAGCAGTGGGCCCTTGTCAGATCCAGATCAGAGCCAAATGTTCGTTTCAGAAGTTGGCCCTGCCGGAAATCGAACCCGGGACCCCTTAAACAGAGTGCTAAGCACAATAGTATAGGTACAGTGTAGTTAAAATTTAAGACTGCGAAACACATTGTACCCTACCATTACTGTTGAAAAAATATATCACTCTTTTGAAACATACATTCATCGGATTTCATACCTATGGTATACGAATTATTGGATGATGGGCATCAAATGAAAGATTTAATTAGTAGTAAATGATGTTATTTAATTAGTTACGATTTAGTTTAGCAGAAACTAATTAAGGAAGTCCAAGCGTGCTGCATGGAGGAAGCTCTGCGAGGAATTAACAGAAATGCCTCAAGGGGCCAGAATTCATAGACTGCTCGCGAAGGACAAGCCTAGTCAATTAGGGCTGCTTAAGAGACCTGATGGCTCCTTTACGAACACTGAAGAGGAAACTCTTCAGTTGCTGATAAAAACCCACTTTCCGGGGGCTCAGAGCTTTTCGGCCGGATCAGACAGAACGCCTTTACACCAAAGGCCTCGAAATGAGGACCGAAACAGAGCGGCTGATCTCATCCGGCCCAAAGTTGTGAAATGGGCTATCCAGTCCTTTAAACCCCTGAAGTCCAGTGGTGAAGACGGACTGTTGCCCATTCTATTACAGAAAGGCATAGACGTACTCACGCCGTATCTGGTAAAGATCTACCGGACAAGTTATGCCTGGGGATATATACCGGAACAATGGACCCGGGCTTTTTTTTTTTTTTTTTTTTTTTTATTATAGATGGGTTTGCTCTTGACCAGCATCTATCCATGTAGGAAGGATGAGGCCGAAGATGGAGCGAGCTCACCCAGAAGATGCCTATTCACTCGAACCTTGAAAAGATTTGGGTTATATGAGCTCGGAAATACAGACGCCGGCAGGGAGTTCCAATCCTTAGCAGTGCGCATCACAAAAGATGTTTTAAAGCGCTTGGTCCGAATTAGAGGGATATCGACAAGGTGAGGATGGTAACCAGCCGTACGTCTGCATGTCCGATAGAAGAAAGGGGAAGGCGGTATGATCTCATGCAGCTCTCGAGCACACTCTCCGAAGTACATCTTATAGAATACACACAGACAGGCAACTTTGCGTCTATGTGCCAGGCTCTGCAGCTTAGTTCTTATTAGTGTATCATCGCCAATGAGCCTCCTAGCTCTGCGATCCACCGAGTCGAGTGCAGCAAGTTGATATTTTGCTGAGCCATCCCAAAGGTGACAGCAATACTCCATGCAGGATCGGACTTGTGCCTTGTATAAAGAGAGGAGCTGTCCAGATGTAAAGCATCGCTTCACTCTATTTTTTTTTTTTTTTTTTTTTTTTTTTTTTATTTTTTTTTTTTTGCTAATCCCTCCAACGTGATTGGAGCCTATGTCTACTTAATCTTCCATACTAGTTCTCGCTAGCTTTCCTCTCGCACATTCATTCTGCATACTTGTTCTTTAGGATGCGCAACTTTTTGGCCGCTGTTTGGGCCTTGGACTCGATAGAAGAACCGAAGTTGAGATCTGAGCACAACCTCTGGGCTAAGGTATTATTTATACCTAAGGCAGGTCGGAGGGATTATGCTCTGCCTAAGTCCTTCAGACCAATTTGCCTAACGTCCTTTATGCTTAAAACTCTAGAAAAGATTATAGGTAAATGCATAAGGGACAAAGCCCTGGCCTCGAAACCTATTCATTCCACCCAGCACGCCTATCAGAAGGGAAGGTCCACAGAGACGGCCTTGGTCCAACTAGCTGACAGGACGGAAAGGGCTTTGGATGATAAACAGATAGCTCTATGTGCATTTTTGGATATAGAAGGCGCATTTGGAAATACTCCCACCAACACGTTAATGAGGGGACTACAAAACAAAAACGTGGACCCGACTACAGTTAGGTGGGTAAAGGCCATGCTATCCAAACGTAAAGCGAAGGTCGAACTACACGATACCTCGCTCACTGTAGCAACTACAAGAGGATGCCCGCAGGGCGGTGTTCTATCGCCACTACTTTGGACTCTTACAGTTGATGAGCTTCTGTACAGGCTGGCAGAACATAAGATCGATGCCCTAGGTTATGCTGATGACCTAGTGGTGATCATAAGAGGCTTCTGCCAAAGCACAATTTCGGCCCTACTACAGAAAGCTTTAAACATCATTTGCGAATGGTGCACAGCGAATGAACTGTTAGTTAACGGTGATAAAACCGCTATAGTACCGTTTACCAAAAAGAGGCTGCTGGACAAATTAAAGCCACCTCTAGTAAATGGTAAACGAGTTGAATTTTCCTCAGAGGTCAAATATCTGGGAGTTACTTTCGACCAGAGACTAACGTGGAATGCACACATTGGAAATGTGATAAATAAGGCTAAGGCAGCCTTATTTATCAGTCGTCGAATGGTAGGGAAGAGCTGGGGCCCGTGTCCAAAGCTCACCCTCTGGCTGTACACTGCTATTGTGAGGCCGATGATCGCATATGCCTCTATAGTATGGTATAGAAAAGCTAACCAGAGAACGACCATCGACAAGCTTAATGGCTTACAGCGTTTGGCATGTCTGATGATAACAGGAGCCATGTCGAGTTCCCCCGGAGCATCTCTGGAGGCTATCCTGGGCTTACCGCCACTAAATCTATTTTTAGAGAAGGAGGCGAGAACCAGTATGCACAGAATGATGAATCGGGGTAAACACAATTGGCTGTCCAGGGTACTCAGAGCTCTAGAAGACTCAGTACTAAGGGATCCCATCCTAGGCATGCCCACTGACACAATGGTACCACAGTACATAGAAGAAAAGTATTACACTGTGGAGCTACTTTCAAGAGAAAATTGGTCAAATAACGGGGTCTCTTGGAAGGAAGGTAGCCTTTCTTGGTATACTGATGGGTCCAAATCAGGACTTGACGTAGGCTGTGGAGTGTATGGCGGTGACCAGGATTACAGGACCAGTGTAAACTTGGGACAATACGCCAGCATCTTCCAAGCAGAGGTCTACGCCATCTTAGAATGCGCGGAAATCAACCTGCAAAGAAGCTACGTCAACCGTGTAATTTACATTCATTCAGATAGTCAGGCTGCACTTCAAGCACTGGACTCAGACTCTACAGTCTCAAAGCTGGTGCGAAACTGTGTAGACTACTTAAATACCTTAGGGCGCAAGAACAAAGTGGTCCTAAGATGGGTACCTGGCCATATGGGGATTGAAGGCAATGAACTTGCCGACGAATTGGCTCGTGTAGGCGCAAAAGGTAGGCTAATAGGTCCTGAACCCATGTGCGGACTACCAAATAGCCTAGCTCGCTGGACCATATGGAACCAGTGCTTTATTAAATCTTTCAAACGCTGGACTAACCTGCCAGGGTTGAACCATTCCAAAGCGCTCATTAAAGCCTATAGTCGAAACATGACAAATCAGGCTATGTCGCTTAGTAGGAGCAATTTGTGTATGCTATCTAGGGCACTAACGGGGCACTGCCGCCTCAATAGGCACCTAAAAGTAATGGGGCTCACTAGTACGGGAGAGTGTCGCTTCTGCCATGAGGCAGAAGAAACACCAATGCATATCCTGTGCGAGTGTGGCCCCCTGATGCACAAGCGCAGTCACATCCTAGGAAGCCACACAATGGCTTGTGAAGATGTGAAGAATGCCTCTATCAAAAAAGTACTACAGTTTCTTAACGAGGTAGGTATAGGTAGAGAGCTTTAGTTCACGTGGCGATCACAATATTCCAGCAATGGACGAAGTGATACTGGTACTCTAGCAGACAGAAATAGCCACAAAGACAAGAATAAAGAATAATTAGCAGAAAAGTGTGTTCGTATTTACTACTAAGGGGCGCAGTTAGACTAGGACTGACGCTAAAGGCTAAAACACAAAGTCAAAATTAAATATATGATTGAGGCTCTTGTATGAAACAAAAAGTTATTAAGTTAATGTTTATATAAGTTTGAAGGAAAAAGACTCTCAATCTATTTGTTAAAGTGAGACAGATTTATTTTGATATATTCCAACACGAACTCCTCAATTGCACCCGAGCGTAGCCGGGGCGCGTCGGTGTAGCTAGTAAATTTTATAAATTCAAAAATCTTTCGACCTTTTGAAAGAGTTCAGCCAAGACTACTTGTAATTTAGGACGTGTACCTATTGAAGTACCTATAATTATTACGAGAGTGTATAATTTTTAAGAAACCAAACAGGAACCAACTTTAATTGTTATTGAGGTAATAAATGAAATTAGTATTGGGGCTATCACGGCAGCGAGTGAGCAATTAATCGGTCGACACAAGTGCGTGTTCCGTGCCATTTCGTAACGATTTATCTTGACCCAGTAAAAGGCGCGGAACCGATGATGTTTCTGGTTCTGGGCTTTACTTTCGAAGAAAAATATACAATTTTACTCTCAATATCATTGTTTATGAAGTCTATAACACAATTTCATTATCTATATAATTTATAAAATACAAGCTGGTGCCCGCAACTTCGTCTGCGTTGGAAAATAAGAGATGTAGCGTCTTTTCGAAATGTGCAAAGCAATATAACGCCTGAAATCTTTATTGCTGTTATACATTTGCCAAGCGTTGAATCTTTATTTTTATATAGCTTATGCCCGCGGCTTCGCACGCGTAGAATTCAGATTATTTCTCGATATCAGTTAAAAATCAATTACCTACCTCGCAATCGTAGCGTACGCACGCATCTTTGGCTCTAGCATGAGTTTACGATACTACACTCGCTAGCGAGAGCGTAAAACATTTATATGGAAAATTAATAATTTGACATTGACAGTTCACGATTTCCCATACAAAATTTTTACGTTCTCGCTAGCGAGTGTAGTATTGGTGTAGTATCGTAAACTCATACTAGAGCCTCTTCTTATCTTGACTTAGCACTGTCACGGCGGGGTCGCGCTTTACTTATAATTTCTTTAACCTAACCATACGTCTAAAACATAAGCAGTAAATCACGTGTATTAAATACTTGTGACGATAAACTTGTTGATTTATCGTCACATTTTGTTGATGATATGACCAATAGGTAACGCTAACGATTTTTTTTAATACAAAAAGTAGTTTTTGTGGCTAAACGTTAGACATATATGCTGTTGTTGACTTTTTATTCACTCACCGTTAAAGCAGCGTTCGAAGGAAACCTTTTCATTCCATCGTCGACTTTCTTTGAAAAGCCTTTTCATTATACGGTATAATATATAACCGATGACTATTCTGATTGCTGAAAGATTTTTTTAAAATCGGATGAGTAGTTTCGAAGATTACGTCCTACATACAAACTTTACCTCTTTATAATATTGTATAGAAAGTCGCTATCCGCTTATTCCGCCTCACTGTTTTTCGGCTAACTTCTACGAAACAACCCGTCGGATTTTGATACGGTTTTCACAAATAGAAAGGGCAATAAACGAGGAAGGTTTGTTTTACACTACAGCAATACTAGCAGGTCGCTATACAAAAAGTTTGAAAATATTTTTTTATACTATGTAATAGCTCTGTAACGAGAAATAGTCACGAAAATTTATTAATATATCGATCGAAGTAAACCGCGAATATTGTCTCCCGCATTAAAACTGACTCAAGGTCAAATGATAAATAATACTTTACATGTATGAAAAGGCCAACAAGAGCTATTTTTTATAAACTTCCATTAGATAGCATCGGGAATATTTCGTTTTGGGGAAACTTCAATTGTCATATTTTGATCATTCAAAAAGTGTTGGTTAATATTTGCTACTATTTTTTGTCTGTATTTTACCTACTTGATAAGTTTCGTGGCATGTACGGGGAATGTACATTTATCCTCGTGTCAAACGATAATTCTTTGTAGGTATTTAAAAAAATATTAATTTGTCACATGGGAACGGAGCACAAGCCAAAGAAAGATTAAATTGGTTTCCAAAACCGCAATTTAATCATCTTAATTTAAAAACTTTTAATTGCATTTTTATGACTTTTTTAATTTGACGGCGATTTTAAATACTTAATTGACGTTCCATCTAATGGGTTGCCTACTAATCTGTCACATTATGTGTTTCGCATTTATGATATTAGTTAGGATGGGAGCAACTTACCATGAAGTGTCTGACACCTTTGCTTATTAAAAAAAAAACATTTCACAACGAATTCGTCAAACTTTGAAGAAAATATTAATCCATAAAACAGAAATTATTCTAAATAGCAAAATTTGTAAGTACGATAAATATTATAGAGTGGAAATGATAAAGTTCGCGCATCTCCACATTGTGATGCAACGAGTTGTGAAAGTTGATACGGATGGAATTGGGTTAATGTGCGTGCGAGCAGATCGAGTAGCCGTTCCCTTTGCGCGTGCACATGTGTACACCGCTGTCGTATCTAGTCTACATACATACGAGTACAGTTAAATCATGTTAACTTCATCCTTCCAATTTTATCGCGCCATCGCCAGGCTCCCGTATCTGCTGCAGGCGAAACACCAGCGTCCAAGAAATATATACCAACAAACATTAGACATTAGACAGCCATTGGGCTGTCTAATTAACCAGTCTAAGACTTATTTTAGATTCTTGTAAATCCTAGAATTCATTATAGTCGTAATAGTCAGCTTTTTTTCGTAACACTAAAGGCGTTCTTATCTTTGTATCTCTGTTGTTTGGAGTGCAGTGGTGTGTCCACACGTGCCGCCGCCGCCCTAACGCTAATTTTGGCTTGCCACAATTTGTATTCGAATTGGTGATGTAAGTAGGACTGATTAATGGTTAATAAATAGTACGCACTATCATCTCAATAAAATTTTGACGTTTTGTTACTGGGTAACGTTGATAATATTCTCTTCTCTCCAGGGTTCGCAAAAATCCGATATTTACAATAAATACCAAAAATATCCGTTTATAAGAAAAAGAAGCAATTTTCATTTTATTAGTAGTTTATACTCTCAAAATTGATAATGTGAAATAAAAAATAATAAAATATGAGCTTGATTATTTGATGTTTATTTATAACATAAGAAAAGTAATGCAAAATTGAGTATTTTTTGAGAATATCAAATAATAACCAAAAGTCAACACTTAGACGAGCGAATAATATTACATATTATACAATTAAATTACTAAACATGCACCTTCTCTATTGTAGTGTTTAATTTTGCTAAATTTCTAATTCAGAAGACAGTAAATATATCCTCATATCCTCATAAATATCAAACGATTTATGTCAGCTGATATATTTTATATCAGCGAACCCTGATGCTTCTCACACAAAGCAACACTAGCACTCGAAGTCGAAGCCGAAAGCAAACTGCCGCGGCCAGCGGCACGTCACGGCGATCATGCCGCCCGCCGGCGCGGCGCCGGGCTTGTGTGGGGGTGCCTTATTAAAATAAAATTTTGTTTTATATATTGTGGCTGTTTGTGCTACGCCTCCTGGCTGTATAGTATTGTTACGTGCCTGGTGAGTCAAACTGCCGTGTAAGGGCGAAAATGAACTATTTATTTCCACAAATTAAGATGACTTCCAAAAGGGCTAAACTTGCCAAAAGTCGTCAATGATTCCCTTAATGAGTCGTTGGTTTACTGTCGCAAGTAACTCACAAAGCTCCGAAGAGTAGCTTTCGCAGGTTATAGCTGAACTTTGTCTCCCGCCCGCCACTCTCCTATTTATATTTGACGCCAAACGTCTCGACCTATTTCGAATTTACTAGAAATAAACAAGTATTGTAAACACGGAATTGTTTTTCTATTCCGTGATTGTAAACAAGTCCATTGAAAGTTCGGGAATGCTCTTTCTGTTGAATGTGAACTCTATGTTGTGAACATAACGACCAATTTCCTTTGACACTGACCGGGAAATGGCATGACTACTATTGATAGTGGGGAACCTTCGAGATTTTCGACCGGTGCGAGTGCTTTTTCCAGAATGTTCCATGGTTAGTCGTGACAGTATAATGGCTCGACCAAGCCTCTACAAATGAAATTCCATTTTAAAAAATTTAGCTAACATAAGTAAACAGCTGTTAGTCGTAGTCATTGTTCTTGTTTCTATTCTAGCCTAGCCGGTACCTATTGTGTTTACATGGAAAAGTTTACACCTGGAACTCGAGAGACTCTCGACGTTATGGTATTGCATCTCCACTTCTAAGTCTTCAGCTTCTACAGTCTTTATGAACTGATTTGTAATCTATAAGAGACTAGCGACCCGCCCCCGGCTTCGCCCTGGGTGCAATTTTTATATATATGAACATTCCCCATTTATCCCTCGTTCCATTAGTGAAAACCGAATTAAAATCGATCTACCCGTTCACGCGTGATGCCGTGACCAAGGGAAATGGGGATTCATTTTTATATATAGAGATAAAGATTACAGAGTACAAAAAAGAAAATAAAAAAACATACCAATTTAGCCTAATTGATGTAATCTCACTTACAAAATTGGAGTCACGAGAAGACGCAGATCATGTTTGTTATTCTGTCAGCGACACGGCTTTGACCTGCCGGAATTGGGTCAAGAGGAATCGATTCATAACCTCCACGCTCGCCTGCTTGAACGAGCCTATGAATTGTGTAATTCCGATAGACACTTTAAGGAAACTGTCGAACGGATTTCTCTAAACTTCAATATCGTTATGGCATTTATTTATTACCAACATACAGTTATTATGAGCTAGTATGAATTTAATGTGAAATCATTCGAGCGATGACCACATTCCTTAGCGCTGTTATTTTATACGCTAATCTAATCAAATATTGTTCGCGAAAGTTTCTATTCGTTAATTGACTAAAGACCCGACCTCGGTTTCGCACGGATGCAATTATTTTCTGCAAATTATTCACACAAACCTTCCTCGTTTATCGCTCTTTGCATTAATGAAAACCGTATCAAAATCCTTTGGATCCTTATTTTAGTATTAATTAACTAATGAACCATTGACGAGCGGCAGTAACCACCCCCTTACAGAAGACCACCGTGAAATAACAGCACGTGTGCTGTTGTGTTTCGGTGAGTGAGTAAGGGATGCCAGAGCCCATTTCCCTATCCACTACTAATCCCTTATTCTTAATCCAACAGCAGCCGGCAGCGCACTTTCAGCAGCTTTGGCGTTGCTTGTGTTATAGGCGGCACGGTAGCCACCTACCATCGAGTGGACAGTCAGCCTGTCTCCCGACCTTAATATATAAAAAAAATCGAATTCTCCATGAACTGAATCATTACTTGAATCCTCAGTAACATTAATTATTAATAGTAAGTATTTACCTATATAAAATCTCTTTGCCTTTACTATTTGTACTGACTGGTTTTGATGACATTAAAAAGGTTTCATTTCCAAAAAAGAAACAAATTAGTAAAATGTTGTTTCCAGTTATTTTTCATTCGTTTTTCTTTCTTTCAAAATAAGTGAATCTAATGAAGAAATTCGATACAATTTTAAAATTTTATTACAAAAAAGGAAAATTTTTATAACGCAAGCCGCGAAAAAAAATTGTGACATTTATGGACCTAATGCAGTGGCAGTAGAGTAGCACAAAGTTGATTTAAGCGTTTTCAATCAGGGAATTTTAATGTCAAATATGCATTTCGCTCTGGTCACCCTGTTACGGATAAGTGGAAGCCATTTTTGTAAAAGTGGAGCAAGATCGGCATATCAGTAGTTACGCATATCAGTAGAACTAGGAATTGACCATAAAACATTTTTGACCCATTTGAAAAAAGGTGGGTACACAAAAAAGCTCAATATTTGGGTGCCACACGAGCTCATTGAAAGAAACCTTATGAATCGTATACTCATTTGCGATTTTTTATTGAAACGTGATGAAACCGCATAGTTTTTGAAGAGATCACGTACGAACAAGAACGTGCGAAAACGGTAGTGGTCAAAGGTCGGTCAGGCTTCATAGACTGTGCCAAAACTCGAGTTAACTCGTAATAAGATGATGCTGTGTGTATGGTGGGATTTGAAGGGCATTGTTCATTATGAGCTTTTACCGCCGGACAGAACCATCGATTCGGATCTCTACTGCCAGCAATTGATGAGACTAAAACAAGAAGTTGAGAGAAAGCTGTCGGAATTGATCAACAGAAAGGGTGTGGTCTTTCATCATGACAACGCTAAACCACACACATATTTAGCCACTCAGCAAAAATTAAGAGAGTTTGGCTGGGAGATGTTAATGCATTCGCCATATAACCCTGACCTTGCACCTTCAGATTTCCATCTGTTTCGGTCTCTTCAGAATTCTTTAGGCAGTGTCAGGTTAACATTAATAGAGGACTGACAAAATGTCTCTTTTTTTTTATCAAAAGTCCCAACATTTCTATAGCAACGGGATCATGTCACTACCTTTTTTTTTTTTGCGTGGGAAAATCTGCGACCAGATCCCCACCGACAATGGGGATATCGGTGGGGTATGTGAGACTTCTACCCTACTAAAAACCCACGGTGTTTCCTCGCGCCGTCCATGGCGGGGGTAAGGGGATCGAAGAACCACGCGTCTGCCTTCCTCCACCAGACGAGGCCCGCACACTTGCGGGCTCCACCTCGATTAGGCGCGGAGTTTGACCTCCGCGCCGTGGAGAGACGTGCCGGAAACACACAGCACGTCTTCCCTCGTTGCCCGGTGTTGTGTGGACGGCGGACGGCCCCATGTCCACCGCCTCCGAGCGGAGCGGCACCAGGCGCCCATGTTCACCTGTCGCAGCGAGCAGTCAGCGTGGGGTTTCGACTCGGGAGCAACCCTACACCTCTTATCCGCGGCACAACCTACCGCGGAGTCGGAGGCCGCTTCCACCTGAAACCCTCGGATGACCCCTGCTCCTGTGGCCGCTCATCTCTACGGCATTATGGGTGGGCGGCCTTAAGGGGTGTCCCCCTGGCATTTCCCCAACAATCGCGGCAGCCCGAGACACGGGCTCCACCTCGTGTTGTCGTCGCGGAAGAGTTACTAAGCCGGGTGGCGAGGCCGGGTGTTCACTCTTCCGGACGACTGCGGAGGGTGGTTACTAGGCCGGTGAATCCCGACACCGGGTGTTCGCCACCCCCCACATGCCACGATTGCCCGTACTTTGCCAGTTGGTCTTTCCCTGCCGCAGAGCTCCGTCTTCGCGTACGTTGCCCGACTACCACTGAGCGACAGAGCCATCCGAGAGAATCCACTCGCTGCGACTCACCCGCCGATCCTCATCCGCAGTACCGAGTCCCATACCTCGGTCTGACGAACAAGAACCGGGGTGCCCTCTCTCTCACCGATCACCAACCGCGCGGGCCGAGTACGGATTCTCGGCCCGCGCGAGCGATGACCGGTGAAGCTCCAACAGAAGGTTGGAGCCTCCAAATAACAGCTCCGCCACGAGCTCCGCTGGGCGGAGCTCGCTCGGAGCCCCCTCGGTGTGGGCCTTCTTTGTCCCCAAAACCAATCCGATCGGTCGAGCAAAGGCCGGTGACCCCACCGACCCCTGCAACCGCCCGGATTGCCAAGGGTAAGCCCCCCCACCACGACAAGGTCATGGCCCACCTAGGGGGGGATCATGTCACTACCTACAAAATGGCAAAAAGTCATCGAACAAAATGGCACATATATACTGTAATTAAATGTAAACAAACTTTGAAAAAAAAAAGTATTGAGTTTTCATGTAAAATGCGAAGAAACTTTTTCCCCAAGATAGGTGAATAGGTCTTTGAATGCAACTTACAGCCTGATTTTAGGCATGCAATTCATCAATTTCATCGTAAAGGTACAGTTTATACCTATCTATAAAAGAGAATGTCACGTGGGAACCGTATAGGTAATAGGCATCGACAACTTGACAATCGTATACTTAGTGAAAGTTGACCGAAAGGTTGGCGAATCGAAAAAAGTTTCACTTTTAATACCTATCCTATTTATATTTCATTATATTGAATTACATTAAACGTAAACACGTTATGAGCTAGGTAAATAAACGAAGGCGTAATAAAAAGGCGACGGGATAGGTTCTGAATTCGTCCTACATTTTTTCTTATGTTAAAGTTGTCAGACAGGCTGACGGCCCATTTGATAGTAGGTGGCTATCGTCGCCAATAACACAAACAACGCCAACAAGTGTTCTGCCAACCATAGTAGGATTAAGGACCCTGCCACTAATTGCCAGATCCAGACCAAAGCCAACTATGAAAATTTCACTCGAAACCGGGGCCCCTGAGACAGAGTTTCAAAGCAAGTGCTTACATATAATAAAATCGTAAACGAACTCAATTAAAATTTTTTTTTAAAAAACAATTTGTACACATTATACCTACGTTACCGAGGTCAAAAAAAAATTTTTAGAATTTTTTTTCTGTTTGTGCGTTTGTGCACGCTAATCTCAGAAACGGCTTAACCGATTTGAATGCGGTTCTCACTGATGTATTATAGCAAGCTTCCCGTAACATTCAGTGTTTGTTTCATTTCAATCGGTTCACAAACAAAAAAGTTACGCGGTATACACGCGTACGAAATTGCGGGCTCAGCTGGTGAAATAAAAATAAAAACATTGAATAAGTGTCACAAAATTAGTCAAATTTAGAAGGAAGCTTTAGTCAATATCTGTTTCCATAACTAATATCTATAGCATCAGTTAACGGCAAATAGAGCGTTGAATTCAATGGGCTAACTTTTTTATAAGCCGCTTTTCCTTCTACAGCGAGTATACGTACTTTCTAGCAAAGCATCAATCTTGGTAGGTACATCTAGGTAAAAATCTACCTACCTACATCCCTGAGCAAGGCCCAAGTAAGGCCAAGTAAAAACCAGAGTTAGGTACAATAGTTGTTGACCTTGACAGTAATCGAAACCGGAAGTTATTTTCTAATAACAAGCTTTCTTGTAATTAAAATGGACCAATAAAATTGGCATTGTATGCAACACATAAGATTTTGTAATGCCTGATATAAAATACATATTTATAACATATTTATAAAGTGGGTATTATGTACTTACTAGCTGTTGCCCGCGACTTCGTCCGCGTTGATAAATGAAAAATATAACACTTGAAAAAATATATAAGTAATATAACGCCTGAATCTTTATCGCTTTGATGAAGGTGGCGCCGATTTTTTATGTTTTTACACGTTCCCTGGGGAACCTCACATTTTTTCAAGATAAAAAGTATCCTAATATGTTAATCCTGGTAATAAACTATCTGTGTGCCAAATTTCATCTAAATCCGTTTAGCCGTTTTGGGGTGATTGAGTAACAAACACACAAACATCCAAACTTTCGCATTTATATTAGGATTATTATTTTTAATTGATTTTTATTACTTACAAAAATTTAGAACGCTATTAAATTGGCAAAACATACCCTATTATATAATTTCTTATAACTAAATGACTTCAGACAGAACATACTCACATAAGTAGCTACTGAAAAAAATAAAAAAAAAGTTTACAGTGGTATCTTCACAAAAATAGTGTATATACATATATGCATTTGTGAATGCATCTGCTTATATTTTTAATAGTGAGTGAGTGTAGCTGAGCCCGCAACTTCGTACGCGTTGTATTCTGTATAGCGCGTAACTTTTTTGTTAGTAAACCGATTAGAATGAAACCAACACTAATGTTAAGGGAAGCTTGCCACAATACATTAGTGAAAACCGCATTCAAATCGGTTAGGCCGTTTCAGAGATTAGCGTGCATAAACGCATAGATAAACTGACAAACAGTCAAAATTCTAAAAACCATTTTTTTGACCTCGGTAACATAAGTACAACGTGTACAAATTATTTTTTTTGAAAAATCTTTAATGAACAGATACGAGTAGTTTACGATTTTATTATATGTGTAGATATCCATATAAAGGAGTTGTAAGTATTTGTCTATGATGGTAGTATAATTCGCAATCTAAAGGATTTCTTACTCCCAATAAACTCATCAATCTCTTTAAAATTATAACCTTCTAGCGACTCAACCCCGGCTTCTCATGGATACAATTTTTTCTGTAAATTGTATACACAAACCTTCCTCGCTTTTCGCTCTTTCCATTATAGAAAGTCGTATTAAAATCCGTTGAGTGGTTCAGGAGTTGGCGGAGAAACAGACAGAGGCAGTAATTCAGGCAACTCTTCACTTTCGACGAATACATTGAAAGAATAAAATAACTAGCGAGTTTCCTTTTTCTTAGACAACGATTAGAGATATATAAAACGTATACAAAGTTGGTATTGCAAAAAACAGTCTAAACCGGTTCTGGTGGTTACTGTTCGAGCAGAGGCCGGCCATTCAACGGCGGAGATTGGTTATAATCACCACTCTTTATTGCACCAACAGGAATAACTTTTATTATAGGCCGTGGGCTGTTGCTGCCGATGCTATTAGGTACCTCATAAAAATTGTACTTTAGTCATAACTCGGTCAATAAAAGAAAGGGATTGAAAATGGTGGCGCTTTGCACTTTTGCAGGTAATATATAAATTATTTTTTAATTAATTTTTTTTAAATCTGCAATTTAAAAAATATATCTTCATATTGTCATTCTATATTACAATTAGAAATAACTTTTAAAGATAACAATTATCTATTCTAAATTCTAAGAAAATGTTTTGTAATATGATTATCAATTAATAATGCACAGCCGAAATTATTAACATTATCAATTAATTATTTCTTAATTGATAAAAAGTTTCTTCGCATTTTATATGAAAAGTCAGGACTTTTTTTCCAAAGTTTATTTACATTTAATTACAGTATTATATTGTACCATTTTGTTCGATGACATTTTGCTGTCTTGATGATCCCATTCCTGTAGAAATTTTGGGACTTCTGATCAAAAAAACGCGACAAGTAGTTTTGGCAGTCCTCTCTTGATGTTAACCTGACACTGCCTAAAGAATTCTGAAACAGGTGGAAATCTGAATGTGAAGGGGAAGGGCTATATGGCGGATGCATTAACCCCCCCCGGCCAAACTCCCTTAATTTTTGCTGAGTGGCTAACGATGTGTGTGGTCTAGCGTTGCCATGATGAAAGACCACACCCTTTCTGTTGATCAATTCCGGCCGCTTCCTCTCAACTTCTTGCTTTAATCTGTTGGCCAGTTGTTGGCAGTAGAGATGCGAATCGATGGTTCTGTCCGGCGGTAAAAGCTCATAATGAACAATATATCATTTTTTATATCATGTTATTAATCTTATCCAACTAAATAGTTTCATTATCAAGATTCATTATGTATTTACATGCAAATTACTCTGTAAATAACTCTGACTTTGCGTTTAGAAGTTACGGTGGGTATAAAAATGCAAAAAATTACAAATGTCGCTATGTGAGCGAACAGCGCTCGCTTAGTCTATTAGCAATTTACACATTTTATTTTAGTTTCAAGATTAAGTCGCAGGCATCGGCTAGTAGTTCATAAATCAAATGTTTTTTTATATTTTACACTTTATTTAAACTTACACTTATACTATATAGATTTAAACTTAAAAAAAGTCTTTTAACACTTAGAAAGCACTAATTCTTCTTCACCGGAGGCCTAAAGATTCCAACGACCACCGCATGATCTCTCTCGTACGGCTCCAGAGTCAACTGTTCTTGAGGTTTCAGTTTGTCTGCTTGCAATTTCTTTACCTCCGCCGCGAAGACTGCCTCCGGCTGCGCTGTCGAGTCTATACAGGATGCCTTTATCGATATAACAAAGTGTCCACCGTTTTTGAGGAAATACTGGGCATTTAAACAAACTATTCTGGCTTGATCCGGCTGAGCCACGTCAGCGAATATTGTGTCCACCATACCGACTAACATCCTATATTTAAGCGGATGTCTCGCGTCTTCAATGCCCTTCCAATCCCACCATACACACAGCATCATCTTATTGCGAGTTAACCCGGGTTTTAGCACAGTCTGAGAAGCCTGACCGACCTTTGATCACGCCCTTTTTCGCGCCTTCTTGTCGTACATGATTCACTTTTCATCACCAGTTATCAATCTCTTCAAAAACTGTCCGATTTCACCACGTTTTAATAAAGAATCGCAAATGAGTATACGATTCATAAGGGTTTCTTTCAGTGAGCTCGTGTGGCACCCAAATATTGAGCTTTTTTCAAATGGGTCAAAACTGTTTTATGGTCAATTCCTAGTTCTTCAGCTATGTCGTAACTACTGATATGCCGATCTTGCTCCACTTTTACAAAAATGGCGTCTATTTTATCTGTAACAGGGCGACCAAAGCGAAGTGCATATTTGACATTAAAATTCCTGGATTGAAAACGCTTAGACCAACATTGTGCTACTCTTACTGACACTGCATTAGGTCCATAAACGTCACAAATTTTTTTCGCGGCTTGCGTTACATTTTTCCTTTTTTGTAATAAAATTTTAAAATTGTAGATATAGAATTTCTTCATCAAATTCACTCATTTTGATTTCTATTTCTAGAAAAACAAATGAAAAATAGATAGAAACAACATTTTACTAATTTGTTTCTTTTTTTTTTGAAATGTAACTTTTTGCACATTTACCTAAGAGTCATTTTATACATTTTAATTTTATACGTTTAAAGGAGTAAAAGCCCAGTCGTGCGTCAAAGCTGACACTCACTTTTTTTTAATTGCTGGGTTACCTATGTATGTAATACGTATTTAATTCTATATAGTTAAAAAACCTATGTACCTATACAATAACAAGTCATTGACATTCAGAAACCTAATTTAATTGTATCTGCCATAGAAATTATAGTGCAATTTAAAATAGATTATTTTAATTAATTAATAAGTTATAGTAACCATAGGCATAAGTGAGTTATTACCTATTTGTTAGTGTTCTCATTATTACATAAGTAGTTACTAGATTTGCTTTGCGACCTTCTCATCGCATTTTTATAAATTACATCGTATCTTTCATTTACAAATTTACCAAATTTTCATTGAAATCGTTTCGCCGGAGATTAGCATGAACGGAGAGAAAACACGTGGTTTTGTCTATCCATGTATCAAGAGATTGCTTTTATCCATGACGGTCATAATTATGCCAACAGCTCCTGCGATCTTTCTTTTACTGAATTGCGGAGACAAAAAGTTTTATAAGAGTAAATAAGTACCTACCTACCTATTATTTAAAATTGCTATCAATTTGTTACTTGCTTCTATAATTAATCAGTAGGTATATATTCTTTTTATAAATTGCTAACAACCCTCCTCGGCTTCCCACTAATCCAAACCTTATCACTCTTTCCAATAGTGAAAACCGTATCAAAATCGATTCGATGCTTTAGAAGACCTTTTACCTTTTTTTTATTTTTACCTATATTTGCCGTAAGAGACCACTATTCGGCACTATATGTCGTTACTGGCAGACTGATTGTAGACCTTGGTCTTGGTCTTGCAGACATTGCTGCAATAGGGAAATTCAAAAGGGTAACAATTAAAAAAGTGTACGAAGTTATATTATTGATAATGTTCTCTAAATTAGATTTTGTTGTAGGTTACATATGTGGTAATCAGACGTCCTGGCCACAACGGTTTCGTTCTAAAGTCAAATCTTGTTTTGTATGTCAAAATGTAGAAAAACTTAAATGGAGTTGGTTTAAGGTATTGAGAAATGTAATGTCTATTTTTTCCTTGCAACAATAATAAGTTTGTGTAATATATCCACTGCTTTTCTTTTACTCTTAAATTTATAAAAGATTTTCTTTTTAAACTTAGTAATTTTGGCTGCTATACATGTATATAATATCCCGTATATATTGGAGTAATAAAGAAGTATTTGATTTTGTTGCGATTTAACATTTAATTATTGAGAACGTTTCAGAATATTATTTAGTGCGATGGAACTTTGCGTCGCAAAACATAGAAAGCCAACATTGCGCGGGCGCCAGTCGGCCGCAGTCCGTTATTGCGCAAGCTCAGCCAGTCAGGCAACCACGCGAGGTCGCCACTCGACCTCATTCGACCACTCGCGCTCTACTACGCAAATGTCAGGATCAAGGTCGATTCGACATCCGTTCATTTCCTTACAAATTATAATACAATATTTATATTATCAGTGATTCTCTCTGAGGACTGTCATAGCTGTATAATTATTATTTTTTTTAAATAAGTAAAAGGCTTTTTGCAGGTATAAGCACTTGTTAATTCTGTCTAGAATATACTTAGCATGTACCTGTCAAGTGGTTCCACGTGTTGTGTTAGCAGAAGTGTTAGGTAATAGGAAGTAATTCAAGCAATGGAAGGTTTAATTTAAAGTTATTATATCTAATTGTGTTTGAAGTCTCTTGATAATGGTAGAAAAGGTGTGAACGTACTCTCCGTCTATTACCAACCGACAAACCACGCTGTCCACCTGGCTATACGTGTTCTGAACAGAACAAAATAAATATTTTAATGAATTTAAAAAGATGCTTGTATAAAACAAAGAGTTATTTTAATAAACTCTCTTTTATTGTAATAACCTGTCAGAAGGAGATTTATTTTGATATAATCCAATAGTTAGTTTTTATTTCTTTTTTTTTTTTCAAAGAACACTTTTTAAGGTCTTTAAAAAAGTTGACTTAAGTACACTTTTTCTTAGGCGTTACCTTTCTTATATGTATATTACTTTATCTATGGTGTTACCGACTGTTACCTTTCCAAACGTTTCCTCCAGTACCTAGACTTCCGCGAAATAACAGCACGTAGATATAACCTACACTAAGGTGTTATGGTAAAGCGTACAATTAATTAATTAAATTCTTTTATTACCTGCACTAAAATTATGTGAATTTATTTGGGTACTAGCTGAGCCCGCAACTTCGTACGCGTAGTATTCGGTATAGCGCGTAAATTTTTTGTTTGAAAATAGATTGGAATGAAACAAAAACACTATAAATGTTACGGGAAGGTTGCTGCAATACACCAGTGAAAACCACATTCAAATCGGTTAAGAAGTTTCAGAGATTAGCGTAGCGTGCACAAACGCACAGACAAACATTCTAAAAACTATTTTTTGACCTCATATTAAGTTTTTTTACTTTTTCAAAAAAACTATATTAAGTTTTTTTGAAAAAGTATTTTATATGCACAGACTGCTCGTTTACGATTTCATTTATAATAATTATTATGTATAGATTACGGAAAGCATAATTTAAAATGATGCTTCCTTCCTTAGCAAGAAATTCAAAATGCGGCATGTGACTAATATGAGGCATTGATAGCCCAATCATTAACAATTTACTTAGGCATACAAGTATAAATATGAAGTCTCTTTAGATCCAATGGACATTTATACAACCGAATTACGAATACGATTATGTGAGGAATGTGTCGCATACACTTTATGTTAAGGAAAATATTGGTATTTAAGTTAACCATTTTTTTTTTAGTTTGAATGCTAACTCGCAATAGAGACAATAGAATGACAAATATAAAGAAGGCGGAATTTTAGTTAGAATAACTTTGCTATTTTGTTTGTTATCTTATCTAAAGATCCTCAGACAGGTTGACTGTACACTTCGCCTAAAACACAGGTTTTGCAAGTGCGCTGTCGACCATAATAGAATTAAGGATATGGGATTAGGAAAGGATAGAGAAATGGGCTCTGGCATCACCAAAACACATAAGCACACATGCTAACAACACGGTTGGTCATCTGTATGCCTTCTGTATTTTATTCTGCTTATTTATTCTCCAGTATTTAAACATCAACATTACCAACACGGGTACTGTTACAAAGGAATTTCTTATAATTTCGCCTACAGGCAATTCATTCTTGTGAGATGCAAGGTACCTACTTACCTGTTTATTTTTTCATTCAATAATCATACACAAAAAACACAAATGAAAGAGTAAACTTAACGTAAATTAATATTATACGACTATACAAGTAATAGTATACTTAGTTGTTTTATAATTAGTATGTATGCAATTTAAAAATAAACCTAAAATGTTAGTTACTTGATAAGCAGGTTCCGACATTATGTAACATTGAAATACAATTTGATTGAATGGCGCTAAAGAAATACCTAAAGCAAAAATATTAACGGTCCCTGTAAATTAAAAAATAAAACACAGCGAGCAATATTCCTTAGGAAGCAATCTTTCCAAAGCGATACAATACAATTATAATAACAATACTTAATGTCATAAATTTTATTGTAAGTACAAATAAGATATTACACAACACACAACATAAATTTAGAGAGAAAAAAAAGACAGCAGTAAATATAAAACTAAGTAAAAATACAAAGCACGTCTCTTACCTATTACAATAGAAGAACAACGAATTTGATCCGTCAATACAAAGCCTAAGTATTCATTTAATAAACCGAAATTGTCGTGATTCGTGATACAAAAACAATTTTGTGGAGAAATTGATGCAACGATTTCGTTCCAGTCGATTAAACGGTATGTTTTTTATGTAAAGTAGATTGGTCAACTCGCATCTAATTAACTCGCGAGCGGGTGCGATTTGCCCTATTTGTATTTTGACTATTTTTACAATCACAAATACAATAGATAAATTAAGTGAATTGAATATATATGTTTTGTTCATCATGGAGAAGAAAGCCTTATAATGACTTTCAATTATTATGAAAAAATACTATTATAAAAATGTAATAGTTAAATTAAATAAACTAAATAACTATTAAATGTAACAGTTTATTTTTTTATGTCTACTTTAATATGTGAGAACTATATAATAGCAGTAATTGTACTTATATTGAATTCTTTAAGTGCGTCGAAAAATTGTAACACGTTATATAATATAACTTTGTTGTATAACGCGTCCGCATTATTTAACATTTAAATAAAATTAAAGTGAATGTTATATAACATGTTTACAATTGCTCCAGTCATATAATGAGTACACGTGATGGACTCACGTGTAAATGGTACATAATTTTGTTTTGTTGTGGTACATGTTGTCCACACTATAGGTATTGTATAACTATGTTTTATAATAAATATTGTTATATTAATCTGGCCTCGCCTTAACGCATGATAAATGCTAACTTATTACGTTTATATCGATATTATATTAATAAAACATACTCATACATAGGTAGTACATAGCACAAGTGCGCTTTACGGCAAAGGCCGGAGTAATGAGAGTCGCGTGAGAAAAATTTCGTATCGGGACTCTCGAATGACTACCTTACTAGTCTTGCTTGATTTCTCCAGAGCTTTTGATTCCATCAACATTCAACTTCTTCTAGCCAAATTAAAATATTATGGCTTCTCTGAAAAAAATGTCAATTGGTTTTCAAGCTACTTGGATGATCGTAAACAATTTGTTGAACTATGGGGGCACAGTAAGGAACGAATGAGATCAATGCATAAATCTGTGGTTCGGGGTGTTCCTCAGGGATCAATTCTTGGGCCACTTTTATTTATACTTTACACATCTGACATTATGAAGTATATTAAACAGTATAATTATCATCTATATGCTGATGATCTGCAGTTGTATGTTCTTTGTGACACAAGTAATTTGGGTTGTGCTCTCAAGGATATCAATTCGGACCTGATCGATGTCGCCAACTGGTCTACAAGTAACTGTTTAGTTTTGAATCCCTCAAAGTCTAAATTCTTAATTATGGGCGTATTCCAACAATGATTCGACTTAACCCTTCTGTTTGCGTCATGGGCGAGTCTGTGGATCGAGTTGACCAGGACAATCTTGGACTAGTGATGGATGGTGAACTACATTTTGAAAGCCACATTGCACATGTTACTCGAGCGTGTTTTTACAGATTAAAAGTATTATACACAATTCGTAAGTTCATCTCTGTGGAAACACGTATTTTGCTCTGTGAAACCCTTGTTCTCTCCAAATTAAATTATTGTATAACTGTTTATGGTCCCTGTATTTTGAAGAGATTACTCGAGCGTGTTTTTACAAATTAAAAGTATTATACACAATTCGTAAGTTCATCTCTGTGGTAACACGTATTTTGCTCTGTTAAACCCTTGTTCTCTCCAAATTAAATTATTGTATAACTGTTTATGGTCCCTGTATTTTGAAGAGATTACTCGAGCGTGTTTTTACAAATTAAAAGTATTATACACAATTCGTAAGTTCATCTCTGTGGAAACACGTATTTTGCTCTGTGAAACCCTTGTTCTCTCCAAATTAAATTATTGTATAACTGTTTATGGTCCCTGTATTTTGAAGAGATTACTCGAGCGTGTTTTTACAAATTAAAAGTATTATACACAATTCGTAAGTCCATCTCTGTGGAAACACGTATTTTGCTCTGTGAAAGCCTTGTTCTCTCCAAATTAAATTATTGTATAACCGTTTATGGTCCCTGTATTTTGAAGAGATCGAAGCGCTTGATTCAGAGGATTCAAAATGCGTGCGCTCGTTTCTGTTTTCCCATACCGCCTAGGACACACGTTACGCCGTTTCTTAACGACGCTAATATTCTGAAAATGGATGCCCGTATGCGGTTGCATTATTCTGCGTTTGTGTTTGGTACGATTAAGTCTGGTACGCCCAAGTATATATTTGACAAACTTACCTGGGAACAGACTAACATTCGCTATAGAGCTTGCAAATGTGTTCACCCTTTGTCCATTCCCAGGTTCCGTTCCACTTTCTTCAGAGGCTGTTTTCGTTACCGTGCCTCGAAATGTTGGAATAATCTTCCGCCCCCGCTACGCGATCTTACATCTCTGAGATGTTTTAAGAAACGATTTCGCTCATCACTAATGGATACGCAAAGAAACGCTTAGGTTTTGATTCACGGGGACGGGTGGAGACAGTTTATGGAGGCGGCCGGTCCAATTTTTGTACATTCTCGTGTATATTTATAGTGAATTTGCCATATAGATAACTAGCTGGTGAAATCCTTCAGTAGTTTTTAAGAAAATTGCGATAATTTCAGCCATTGATTGTACAATCGTGTTGTGAATTGTCCCGCGTAAATGTTTTTTTTTTCTTTTTGAATATCTGGTCCCTGGCAGAGTATCAGTGTTGTGGTCTACACCACAACTGTATACTGAGCCAGGGTTCCTTTTCCTCTCCTTACTTGTTTATATATTTGTTTGTTTGTAATTATTATTTTGTTGTTTGTTGTATTGTTGAATATTGTTTGTATTGTTCACATAATATAGGAATAAAAGATGGTTTCTTTCTTTCTTTCTTTCGTTTTATTTTTATATAATTCTAGCTGGTGCCCGCGACTTCGTCCGCGTTGAAAAATGAAAAATATAACACATGAGAAAACATACCTATACGAGTATATGACTAAAACAACGCCTGACATTTTTATGGCTGTGATGACGGTGGTGCCGAATTTTTTATATTTTTAGACGATCCCCAGGAACCTAAATTTTTCCAAGATAAAAAGTATCCTATGTGTTAATCCTGGTAATAAACTATCTGTGTGCCAAATTTCATCTAAATCCGTTCAACCGTTTTGGCGTGATTGAGTAACAAACTCACAAACATCCAAACTTTCGCATTTATAATATTAGTAGGATTTATTTCCCTAGATAGACGGATGGCTGGCGAAGCGGCGCGGGGCCCTCACGTTCCGCCTGGTGCAGGTGCTCTCAAGGCATGGTTGCTTCGGACGTTACCTTCATCGGGTGGCGCGAGGGAGCCGAGCGAGTCACCATTGTGGCTGCGCGGTTGACATTGCGCAGCACACCTTTGCGACTGCCTCATATAGGCAGAGCAACGCGAACGCGCCACTCTGTCTCTCGTCGTGAGAGCCAATCTCTCGCTGCCGGCGGCGGTTGTGAAATCGATGCGCGGCAGTGACCTTGGGTGACAGGCGATGCTCGTGTTTTGTGAGCATGTTATGTCGCGCAAAGATTCGGCGGAGAATCTGATCGCCGGAGGACGCTTGGGCGCAGGCGCTCGGAAATAATTGCGTTAAATATACAAATAATCCAAGTAATCAAACCTACAAAAAGATGTCTTATATCATAAATTGTACAATTTTAAGTTATTTTTCGATGTAAATTAGGTGATACAGATTATCACACTTATTAGCAGAATAATAGTTTCCAGAACGTTATTTCCAGGAGTTTCCAGGTTCCAGACATTTTTGTCTCAGTAGTTTCTTTATAAAATCTTGTGGATATACTGAAACCTCATTATCCGTGCTGTTATTTCATGATGGTGGACTCTCCTAATGATGCTTGTTGTTATAGGTGACGGTAACTATCTGCCATCAAGTGGTCTCGGAGATGGCAGCGGAAATAGTACTAAGGGATTTTTCATACCTTACGAGCATCCTTGTGTTCCAGTCGGTTGTATCTGATAATTCTCGCCGATGGTTTTCTTGGTGGACAAGGCAGAGCCGACGATGGGATCGGTAGACTTAAGGATCTGGTCTGCTGCGAGCCTCTTCACCTCGCCTACCGCCGCCTCGGGCACCTACCGTACCCAGTCTAGGGAAATATAAATTTACTATGGTGTACTTATTTCATCATTTTCTGTTCGCAATGATTTTTTTTTATTTTGAATCATATAGACAGGACAATAAACATTATACTTTAGACTACCATAGAGCAAAATGTGACACCTAAATATCTTGAATTACCTGCAATATAAAGTCAGGGTCAGAAAAAGTTCGTCACCTGAAAGTCGACATTTGCTTGCACCAAGACAATTTATCAGTCATGCCAAAATTTCATTGCAAACGTCTGTCAGTTGTCTGATTAGTGCTTTAGTTTCAAAAGGTACTAAGAATCTACGACTTGACAAAGGAATTAATTTGAAATCTGACGAAGCTTTTCGTACCCCGACTGTACATGTACTTGTACATTGGTGAAAAAGTTATTTTGGAACTGTATGGGAAAGGTGTTGAGCAAACTATGTTACAAAGTTAATGAACTAAAACAAAAGAACAATACATCGAACATGAATTTATTTACTTATTCTTACCTCATTACGGAAGTCTCCTTGAAAGCTATAACTCGACCACTTTAATATAAAAACTCTTTTAATCGAAAAGAAACAGACTAAGATTTATAAAAAATCTTAGTCTGTAATCTTATACATATATTAAATAAATGGAGAAAGGTAATGGTTATAAGAAAATTGATTTAAATAAAAATTATAGTTCGAATAAAAAATTGCATCCAATCAAGACTATATTGAAAATGTACGCACTGTTATGAAAAAAAAAATGCATATGTATTAAAAATATTGATATCGAAAAGAATTAATAATAATGTTACAATGGAACGTTCTGGAAAAGCGTTTGCGCCGGCCGAATGTCTCGAACGTCCCACCCTATCGATCCTTGTGTTTAGAATTTCTGGAAGATTCGAAATGCATCGGGGCGTTGGCGCCAAGTATAAATAAGGGAGCCAGCGGGCGAGATCAGTTAGTTTTGTGCGATTCAGTGATTCGAAAGCGAATCTTCGGAGCTTTTGCGAAGTTACCTGCGAGAATGAACCGGCGATACATTAAGGGAATCATTGACGACTTTTGGCAAGTTTAACGGTTTTATCGGACAAGTTTAGTAATTTTGAAAGTCATCTTGGTTTGTGAAAATAAATAGTTCAGTTCGCCATTACACGGCAGTTTGACTCACCCCGCACGTAACAATATGTACTATCTTAATATTAATTATCTGCGATTCACAACTAGCGGGTGGTATTGCCAGTCCTAATGTGATCCCTGCAATTCAAATGACAATTTAAATGGATTTTTTTTCAGTACCTACCAATGAAGCTAACAATGAGGCAGTCCAGCTATAGTAAGAGTGTCAGTAGGGTATCAGTACTATCAGTGCAACACTTCAAACAAAAGCTAATTATGTTAACTAGCCGGGGGCACACTGGTTTAAATAAGTTTTCTTATAACACTTCTAAAGTAGGTTAGAAGCATCTATGTTAGGTACTGCGTTATTAAAATTAAAATCACATTTTATATTCTGTGACTCGCTTTTTATTTAATTTTTACACAATACAAACACTTTATAAAAATATTTACTCTTTATACATTGTCAGAAATAGCCTCTTCATTATCAATTAATAAGGCATTTAAAAATATTAAATATACATTTTAATACACAATATTGGCAAAATGAAATCATTGGCCTATTTCAATAGTGAGATATCTTGACAAACTAAGTCAATGATGGCTCTGTTGAGAGGGGTGCCCGGGAGGGAACCACCACGGAATCCCAACCGTCTCAGGTTGTCCCTGAGGCTGACCGGGATCAAACCATTTACGGACAGAACAACTGGGATGATTTCAGCGGAGGCCACAGCCCACATGTCGACGATCTCGTGGGCCAAGTCGAGGTACTTCCTTCTCTTCTCGGTTTCAGCTTTCACGAAAAACACAAAAAAACCCCGCGACTACTTCCGGTCCATCAACACGATATCAGGTCTATTCGCTGGGCCGGTCCCAGTAGAGCTTGGCACGGCCGCTCTCGAGGACTGGTTCTGGCGAGTACAGGTAGTAAGGCATCCTCCGATCAAGGAAGCCGTATTTCAGAGCGAGCTCTTGATGCAGGATCCTGACCTCTTAGTTGTGCCTGTGCAGATACTCAGTGTTGGCAAGCGCCGAACAACCGGAAGTGACATGTCGGAGGGTCTCTCCAGGATGACGACAGGCTCGATATATGTCCTCTGTACCATCCTTTATGATGTACCTCCGGTAATTCCGCGTCTTGACCACCTGATCTTTACGGTCAACTAAGGCTCATGGAGAGCCTTGTAAAACCGTCCGTGCAGCTCTGTCTCCTTCCATACAGCCTCCCTGGCAAAGGCGCTCAGTATTACCGGATTTCACCATTGCTGATCGGCCAGGGATAGAGGGGTGAGTGCGTTCTACGATCGCCCTACGAAGCTCGCCAACCGAATCAGTCAAGAAGAAATTTCTAAGGTTGCACATTTCGCGGACGTGCATGGTCTTGGCACTTAATAACCTATGAAAAGACGAATCAGAAAAAAAAACTGAAAATGACAGTGATGATGTTTCTATGGGTTAATCACTTCAGAACTTAATACCTGTTCTTAATAACGTTCGTATTGAGATAAAAAAAAGGAAGTGAACATTTCCAAAACAGAGAAGGGCCTTTTGCCACTGTATCTAGGGACGGGTCAAAAATAAAAGGTTATCTTTTAAAACTGGTTTTATAGAGTGAAGCCTAATTGTGAAAAAATTCTGTGCTCATGGATGGTTTATCTCCTATAACTAATAACATTTATTATTTTAAGTAATTTTACTTAAAATAATTATAATTTTAGAATTTGTTCATAACTTTAAGGGACTAGGTACATTATTAAATCGGTTTATTCACTTTCTTCTTTTACAATACCTAACTTTCGCTTTTATTTTAATCAGCTTTCTATTTTGGGGTGCCACCACAACGTCCGCACCGGGTGCCACCTAAGCTACATATGTCACCGGTAAAGTAAAGGGGCATTATTAAAATAGTACAAAGTTTGCGTTTCATTTACTTATGGCAAAATCCTCTTTAACCACTCTTCGAAATAAATAGTTCTCTTCGAAGAAAAACTTAAGAACAAATAAAAACTTTTTCTACATTCATTGAATCAAGACAAACGTCAAAAACCGAATGACTTCCTCTATGCCGAATGACCTATGGAATGACCAAAACAAAACTGCTAATTTTTTGTTTAGAAGAAAAAACATTTATAAATAAAAAATAAATGAAGGTCCAAATGTTTAGAGCTTCTGCCAATTGCCAGTACCTATCATAAAAATAATTTGCAACAATTTTATTTCAAACAGTTATATTATTTTCTTAAGTGGTAGTTTACACAACTTAAGCTGTAATTAATTTAGGACCCATCTGTGTAATTGAGTTGGCATGTTGGCAACATTGTATTTATCAATCCATTATCAATACGTAGTTTAAAATTTAAAATATTTCCATGATTAATCAATCAATCCACACGAGATCCACACGATAGAGCGTAGAGGGAGAATTGGGAGAATAGACAGAGCTATGCTATGCCATAGAGTAACTTATATGCATATATACATATTACTTTACTCTATGGTCCACACATTTTTCATGTCTGACTGATGTCCGTCTCATTCTATTTATTTCAATTTTTCGCTTATTTTTCTTTTCTTGTATGTATTTGTTTTCCGAGTGGAAGTAATAGCTAATAAGGGTTTGTGAGTGTTATTAACAAATTTATTAATGAAATTATTATATTGGGTATCTATAAGTAATATTTCAGCAATTTTCCTATGAAATTTATTTGATTTTATTGACATGATTGTTAATATCTAAATACCAATCTAAACACACCAAATAAGCTGACAAAGTCGTTTTCAGATGCTTAATTGCATAAAAATTCAAGACAACCAGAAAAAAATTGCTATTATATAAAAAAAAACCGTAATGAAATAATGGTTTCTTCGTGAAATCTAATATATCATTGACGGAAATATGGGTTCGATGAGACCATCTGGTCGGTTTCTTTCCTTTACGAGCAATATTCAGAGAACTCAGAAGATACCCGGTGAGTAGTAGTTCTATGTATTATCATTGCTAAACCTGTCCATCACACTTTACATTCTTAAATTGTCATCTTCATGATACAATGAATAGTTTTTTATTTAGTACATGAATGGCCTTGTTTACCTTTCAAAATATCTGTTGTAGAGGCATTGCACCTTTTAAAATGTAAGGGGCATTGCACATTGCATTTAGTTAATACAAGATAATATGAATTTTACTAATACTACTCGGCAATATATTTCGATTTAGTATCTTGTTTTTCTTTTTCATTGCTGTCACTTTTGACACATTGTGTATTTTAGTTTGTATACCCATGTACTTAGTTTAAACTTTTGATTTCGGGAACTTTTGAATTCATTAATTCAATAAAATATAGCCCACTAGCGACCCACCACTGGTTTCGCCCTGATGAAATTCTTTTTGTGTAAATTATAATATACACAAACCTTCCTTGTTTATTGCTCTTTTCATTAGTATTAAAATTTGTTTGGTGGTTTTGAAGATGTTAGAGTGATCAATTGGTGTGGCTTTGTCTGATCGATGAATACCTGTCGGTCAATCATCGATTCGTGATGGAGCTATTATTCCAAATACTACTCTCCACATATAAAAAAAATCTGCTCTTTTCGTAATATTAGTATAGAATATGAATATAAAATTTTGATACGTACTAGCTACTCTTCTATCTCTTGATACAATGTATTTCAAAATCTGTAAATGGGTGCAATTTATTAAAAGTATATCTCTCATTTCAGTTCCAAGTGGCTTTCCACAAAGCTTGTCGGGCAGTGAAACAGATGTGTCAACATCTAATGAGAATCTCTCAACTGAGGAGCGATATGTGGTGAGACATACGGCAAGAGTAGAGCCTCAGGGGCAAGAGAACCACAGTCAGACTAATGTCAACAATAGGAACTCACTCAAGGTAGATTTTCTAAATTAAAGAATAGTAATCATTAATAGTAATTTGAACAGTTTTGTTTATGTTAACATTTGCATGCAAATATTTATACAATAAAATATGTTTATTCAATTGAATACTTATTTTTTTATTGTGCTAAATAAATTAGTATAATGAATAAATAACATTTATTCATCATAAATACCAGGATGATCAAAAAGTTCTAAGAATTTGAGTAAAGAAATAAAAAAACATTTCAACATTGCTTATGTTGAAAAATAATAAAAAATAAACGGAAAAAATAATTAAAAAAATTTAAAAATGCAAAAAAATAAACCAATATTTTTTTATTATTGATAGAAATCAATCATATATTTCTCACCCCTCTCTGTTTCAAGGTCATAGAGAGTGAAATGAGTGAAATAAAAAAGGAACAAAGTGTTTCTACAGTTCGGTCAATTCGTTCGATAAATTGTTGTACAAATTTCAACTTTATCCAGAGAGTATTAAAGCTTAAAATCGAGTGCAAGTCGGTCTGGGCACAGATCTGTGCCCGGGACATATTCGCGTAGTTGCACAGATACGTGCCATGAAATTGTTGTGCAAATTTCAACTTTATCTAGAGAGTATTAAAGCTTAAAATCGAGTGCAAGTCGGTCTGGGCACAGATACGTGCCGTGAAATTGTTGTACAAATTTCAACTTTATCTAGAGAGTATTAATATTTAAAATCGAGTGAAATATGAAGCAAGTCGTTCTGACTGAGCACAGATCTGTGCCTGCGACAAGTTCACTCAGCTGACACAGATCTGTGTCGGGACACATAGATAAGTATGTGTATTCGGGACATACGAGGGGTAGCAGCGTTCGAAAGAAACACTTTCGTTCGACCGTTTTTCGTCGAGTTACTTTGCAAATTCGATTACCACAAAAAAGCCTTTTCATTTTACAGGATAATAATATAATAATATATTTTATTATTATATTGAAATTATATTCTAACAAATGGTGAAGGATTTTTTAAAATCGGATGAGTAGTTTCGAAGATTACTTTCTACAAACAAACATAGGAACTTCACCTTCACCATCATAATATTAGTATAGATGAAGATTTCTATCAGTTGCAATTGTGCACAGAGTTAAGCCCAGTTACACATTGAATTTCTTATATCTGTACAAATATTATAAAGAGAAAAGATTTGTATGTTTGTTTGTAATGAATAAACTCAAAAACTACTGGACCAATTTAAAAAATTCTTTCACCTATAGAAAGCTACATTATCAGCGAGTAACATAGTATATTATAAAGATACGCGGACGAAGTCGCGTGCAACAGCTAGTATTCTATATGTAAAATAACTTAATAGTGATGATTTTTGATAAAGGAAAGTGTTCCTGGTAGCAATCGCAACTCCCTGAAGGAGTCTATAGGTGGCACGAATAGCAATCGAAGCTCCCTGGATGTATCCTCTTCATCATACAACACACTTATTATTCATAATCAAGATGACTCTTGGCCCAGGCATACTCCTATAAGGTAAAGTACTTACAATTCAATAGCAATTAGAATAAGTTTTGGGCTTTAGACTTCAGTTATCGCCTGGGGGCCGCGAATATAATAATACTGTAAGCACTGCTCTACATAAAATTTTTGCAACTTAAATAAAAAGTTAAGTCAAACTTAAACATCATTGCAATATAAACCTGTCGTCATAGCATTATAATAATTTTCTGATTGTTTACTTTGATTCTATAATTGAAAGATAGAGAATGTATCCCTTTATTTATTTTATTTATTTGTATTACAGATATATATACAGAGCTGTAAATTCACCCTCTACAGTAATAAAATATTGGTTTAATATTTTCATTAATTGAAATATCCGATTCAAAACATCAGAACTATCCCTTGCTGTGTCGTCCTCTGAAGTATCATTCAAATTATAAATCAGACACCGTACCCATCCATGGTCGGCTCGAATTCTCTGAACTCATTTTCATACACTTTTTTCTTCCATTTCCTCTGGACATACCGTCAATCGTCCATACCTACAATGCGCTGCAAGTTCTCGAGAGAGTTCTCATGAGATCTTATGATATCTACTTAAAATATTTTAAAGTGGTCGAGATAGAGTTTTGCCTATATTTATTAGTAAAAATGTGCATTTTACGTATGAAGGTTGGTTATATTTAACATTTAAATTATTTTTTGTCCTTAAAAATAATACTTTTCTTAAAATATTTGACCACTTTAAAAATCACAGTTTCGATGTCACGAGATATCGCAAGACCCATCTCTGGATATTTTATCTCTTGTGCATCTGACATAGACAAACATAGACGACGGACAGATAGAGCGGAGCGGTTGACTCTACACCCCTGTCTGTATTGTGGAATACCATACATATCATGAATTATAACCTTTGTTACACATAACCTAGATAACTGTCGTTTACAATCTTCATTAACTTGCATTGTTATATTTGAAGTAGAGTCTCAAATGTTTTCCTTAAAGGCGGAATCGCATTATTGTGTCGGGGCGCGTTCTGACATCTTTTGAAATCATTCCTCTGTTACGCTTCATGAAGTGGCGACGTGCACAATGTCTTCTAATAGCGATAGCGATAGCGATTTGACGAAGGTATTCAATTCCTTGTGTTAGTCAGTTTTGAAACAAATAAAAAGAATGAGACATTGGGTTCATCCCATTAATAAACTTAAACAAAATGATGCTGCATTTCACACTCGTAAATGCAGCATTCTTCATAAAAGAGTTGGATAGCGACGAATGAATAGTCTTTGTACTCCTTACATTTAGTATCATATAATAATTTATATTTTAAAACGCACAGGCGGCCTTTATGTCGCTTTAATGCCTAGAAGATTTCTCATTTCTCTTGTATATTGTGGCGCGACACAACTCCCACCAACATTCTGGCGCGATCGGAGTCGAATGTTCTGCGTCACGACACAAGGCGCCACTACACACCATGCACAACAATGTGAATCCAATCATCCATTTTGTATGGATCGGATACCATTATGACGCGACACGACACACTCCGACACAATAATGTGATTCGCCTTATGTCGTGACGCAGAACGCCACGGTTTACATTCCGTGCGGACGAATTCGCAGGCAATATCTAATAAATTAAGACACTTTTTCAGTATGCCTACTTTTAACTGACCTCTAAATGTTTGTATATTTTTACATAAAGTAGAACGTATTTTATGGGAATCAATTGGGTTTTTTTTTGTGCTAATGTACAAAAAAACTTTTACAAAAAATAATACTAATTTTATTGAACAGGGAACACGAACGAACGGGCAGTGAGGTAAAGCATCCAACGACACAATCGTCCCCATACCATACATTGAAAAAGACAGAAGTGAACAAGAAACCGAGTGGGATACCGTTGCCTAAAGTACACAAGGACCAAACTGTCACTACAAGTGCAAACTACATTGACATTGGTGGACAAAGGATATATACAAGTCCTCCCGACCATGGTGTACAGGTACATGTTTCAATATTTCATAACATTATTTTATATTGATTATTTACCCTCAACCAACATAGATTGAAGTGTTAGCCCTCTGATTCCAAGGATCCCGTTTGATTCATGACACCCTATTCAAAGTTGGTCATGGTTGGAGTTTTAACTGTTTTAATTTCTAGCCCATTGTGTGGTTCCCAAAGTTCAAAATTAGTTGTTGAATAAAATTATTATAATATTGTTATATTATAACGCTTATAGCATTGTACTAGAGATTTTAAAAGTGAAAACTTCTTTAGGTGCGTTGGGCAGTTTTTGTATAATAAAAAAAAACACACTTTGCAATATATGAGTATATCGTAAGCGCGACAGGGGGTAAATCGTCAGGATTGGGTGTACCCATTTTTAAGTTATGACAATCTAGTGTTAAGTCATAAGTTTATTACAGACACGCAAACAAGTGGATAATTAGGAATACAAATTTAAAAGAAACTCCAGCAGAGTAACGGCCTAAAGGGCAGAATGTCGATAGGCACAGTAACTACCGTGGGTTACTCACCTAATAAAGGCAGTTAGGCGATTCACCCACTAGCGAAGCGTCCCGCCGCGGTGCGCGGATCACGCGCGCGGCGTTTTCTATATAAATTGATGTAAATGTAAATCTGCGGTCCCGCGCTACGCGACGGGGCGCGGTGCAGTGGGCGATTCACCTTAGGCAGTAAGTAAACCGACTGATTTGTCGGGAGCTAGTGCTCACTGAGTCAAAGCCGAAACTAGGCTGACTGACTATACGGAGGCAACACTCGCTTTATATGCGATCTCAGTATTACAGCAGTGCCAACAGCCCAATCCGTTAGCGCGCAACGTGTTTATAAACTAAATGAGGGTAGTTTGATATTTACAAATTAACCACAGTATAATACTCAGAACAAGTGAACAACATAGTTTAATACTCGTAAAAATAAGTTATTAGAATTAGGGATAAAATAATCCAACATGAATTAGTATCACAGTGTTACACAGAACTAATCACTAGTTAATAACTGGGTCACATAAACAACGTATCGGATGATGTTTTGAATTAAACAAGGAACTGCGTTATACCAGCTCTGAAAAAAAAAATAAGAAAAAAATACGAGGTTACTTGGTTAAGAAATACTTTCCAGAGACGCACCTCTAGTTTTTTCTAGTTCTCATGAATAGGCTGGGGTGGAAAACCCGTTTCATGAGCTTCCATTTTCCAGTAGCAGTAGTGTAGTGTTTTCGATCATCAGGATAATGGATTAGTTAACCGCCGCATATGGCTTGGCATTGACGAATTTACGGCTGACTTTCTTGATGTTTAAGGATAGGTTTCGTCGTTCTCACCCTATTTCCAGTTCTCTTCATATCCGGGCTTGGGACCGGCAATGGCAAAGTTGTCAAAGTGATGACACATGGCGCTGAAACGTCGTCTCTAGCTATGTGCCTCGTAAAAAGGCTTAACGAGCTATCGAGAGGGCTCTGCGAACTCGCAGAGTAATCCCAAGCATAGCCCTCTAGCCGAGCATTTTTTTCAATAATTTTTTTATTGCTAATTGTAAAGGTCTCTTGTATAACTACTAAACAAAAAGCAAATAGATTTACAAACAAATGCGAATAACTGAACTGTTATTGTCTTCAGTAATTGAAATATAAATTATGGAACATCAGTCGAGTACTTCATCAAATTATGATTTGTTTAATCAAATTAAATTATATTAATAAGTAATAAGTAAATTAACAATTACTTATTATAAATTTACTCAATTAAACAATTACGTTTACTTAATCGTGATCGGATTTACTTAATCAATTACCTATTTACAGGAAATAACGGAGATTCCTGATGATTTTCTAAATCAGTCGTCGGTTTTGAAGCACTTGGCAAAGGAAGTGGCCCAATCGCCCACCCCACGTGGCCCCACTCCTCCCGCCTCTCCGCGCACCCCCGCAGCCACCACAGACGGCAGAAAGGCTAAGGGCAAGGGATCGAAGGCTAAACTCACTAAAGAAAAACTCAACCTGTCCAGATCACAACCCGATTTGACCAGGTATGATATTAAAATCAACATTACGCGGAATGTGTCGCAATACCGACACATTCCGCGTAATGAAATGTGAAAAAGTGTAAATGACTCAACCAACTAGAAATGAAATAGCAATTCCAACAATATTTTTACCTCATAACGTAAATAACTAAAATATAGTACTTACTAGCTGAGCCCGCAACTTCGTACGCGTGGTATTCGGAATAACACGTAACTTTTTTGTTTGTAAACAGATTGGAATGAAATATACACTAAATATTACCTACCGGAAGCTTACTACAATAAAGAAGCCACATGAAAATCGGTTAAGCCGTTTCTGAGATTAGCGTGCACAAAGGCATAGTAGGCAAAGAACGATTTTATTATGTATGAAAGTCACCAGCCTAAGCTGAACCCTACTTAATATGACTGATCATATAGATCTAGATATAGATCTGAGGTAAATTGGAACAATCAAAATCACCTAAACTGACTATTTTTAACTTTTTATAAACTTTCAATCATCATCGTTTTACAGATGATAAAGTTAAAACAAAAGATTAAGCCAATTCAACCGAAAAGTTATTTTATTGCATTTTCATCGAAAAAATGTTGGACGCGATTCTTTAAATTTTCATAACTTTTTTGTTCGTAAACCGATTGGAATAAAACAAACACTAAATGTTACGGGAAGCTTGCTATAATACATCAGTGAAAACCGCATTCAAATCGGTTAAGCCGTTTTTGAGATTAGCGCGAACAAACGCACAGACAAACAGACAAAAATATTAAAAACTATTTTTTTTATTTCGGTAACATAAGTACAACGTGTAGAAATTGTTTTTTTGAAAAAATATTTAATTTACAGACACGACTCGTTTACGATTTTATTATAATATGTATGTATAGATTTATAAAGTGTAGTTACTCAATATATAAAGATTCATCACCCATAATATTGTCGAATAAAGAATTATATTCTTTTAACTTATCAATCATGGTTATAATTTCCAAATAAAAATTATATAAAAAAGTGTGTGTGTCAGCTCCGACGCACGACTGGAGTTTACATCTTTAAAGGTATAAAATTAAATGTATAAAATTTTCCTCGTCTCAATAGATAACTGGATACCTAATTACTTTATATTATTTAGTTACATTATGCATACTCAGATGTCAGGTGTTCCAACAAAAGTTATGTTAGTTACGTTCGGTATATACAGATGTCACGAAGTTTTATAAGTTCAAATAGTTCATTTTTTCGACGACAGATGTCACTGCGCCGCGCCGGCAGATTATAACGTGCCATCGTTTTGTTCCTCAACGCGGAATTTTCATACAAAATTTCGTTTGCTTTTATAAGCTCAGAGAATAGAATTAGGGAACATAAATACATGCGTCGGCTGTCGCACAAATGTCAAAGTGACATTTGTGACGCTTTTTAGTTCGCTTAGATAACGTGACGCTTTTTAGTTAACGCTTCATAAAATTTCCAAACCGGAATCCTTTATAATTATTATAAGGAATTCGAAAATTCTTTATAATGAAAATCAATTCTCAAGAAGTAAACTCCAAAAAATAATTAAGATCGTTTAGTCACGCTACAATACAAGTATTGTGAGAAGTTAATATAATTTAAGTCATTTCGAACATAAGCTCCCTTAAATGGATACCAACACACTTTAAAAATATGCCATAACTTTTTTTCTAAGTTGATACAAATAAAAGTTGTGTCTGTAGTGTGGGAGTGCGCGCGGTGCCGGGAGGGTCTGAGTCCAGCGGCTGGTGCAGTGGCGGTGAGGGCTCCTTGGAAGAGCCCGACGACGCTTTCGCGGCAGTCCTCGACGCTCTCGCAGCGGAGAACCATCTCCTCAAGCGCCAGCTAGCTGATGCCTGCGAGCGGGTGGCCAAGACGTCCAAGGTACCTACGATCCAACATATTAAAGAATTAATTGTAGAGTATGTTAAATCCTTACATCTTATAAAATAAAATTCCCCGCCGCGTCTGTGTGTTTGTAACTATGTTCGCGATGATCTCAAAAACTACTGAACGAATTTTCATGCAGTTTTAATCTGTCAACATTGATGCCTTAGGAAGCTATAGGTGTATAATTCGTTAAGATTTTATACAGTGTCAATGCCAATATTTTGCCACTGTATTATGCATTATACACCCCAAACACAATGTCCATTCTCACCCCGAGGATTTCGATATTTGTCATAGACATTGAGGTATAATGTACTCTAGAAGCTATCTTAATACAAGTTTTGCTACATGAAGTCTAATCAAATGCTACACATGCTAAGCGTAATCACTGCTGGGATATCATTTTCTCGCGATGAAAAGGTTGTAAGCGCCGTAGAAAATTAGGCGCTTACGCGTTTTGTCAAACCTTACTACAGAGTATAGTAAAGTTCCTCTGAAACACAGCGAGTATTCGGAGCGTGAAATCTAGTGCATAGTACATTTGTATCGTTATTTCTATTGCGCTTATCTGTTGTCAATTGTGAGTGGAAAGGTTGCAAAGTTCAGCTACATTGATGGGTAGCTATTTTTAAGGCGTGTGTAGTCCTACCAATCGTCAGTGGCCCAGAGAGCTGCCGAACATTGTAACATAATATCTTTACAACTGCACAAGCTCAACAAACACTGGTTCTAGGCAACGCTTTTTTGCTAGTAGAAATTGCTTAGAATTCTTTTCTTTATAACACATCTCACAATAGCACTTTGCGAATTTAAAAAGGCAAAGAGCGTTCCTTGACTTACTGTACTGAATACTCGCTGAATGCAACAATCATGTCGACAGCTGGAAGAGGAGGTGGAAAAAGTGCGCAGCGGCCACGAAGAGCTGGTGGAGTCTTGGTCGAGACGCGAGCGGTTGGAACGCGCGGCTCGCAGCCGTTTGCAAGCCGATTGCAGACGTCTACACGACCTCAACCGCGCACTCAAACAGCAGGTACGACCACAGAAACCACAAGCGTTTGCCACGTTGGCCATATAGGCAGGGTGTGAAATTACTTCAATTTTATGTGTGTAATAGGCATATCTACATTATTAAGTTTAACAGTTAAGGAAAACATCGAAACACACAGCTTTTCATCTGTGTCCTAAGACTAACGTAACAGCAAGGCGATATGAATGAATGCACAGAGGGAAGCAAGAATAAATTCTCAGAAATGCTCTCATATAAAGTTAGCCACCTAACTTACATAACAATATACGCCAATATATATATTATAATAAACATATGCTATACATAATAATACATGCTAATGCATAATGAAACCGCTAACCATACCATTATATAAATTTAGAACAGCTGTAAAAAAGGAATGTAGAAAAGACTTGTAATGATTATTTTACAGATGAGACTGCTTGAGATTAAAAATTTAGTGTAATATTTATTGTACAGTGATTATATTACAAATTGATAATTGAAAGAAACACCCAAGGGGTTTCTTGTCATGTGCTCTTCCACATAGAACCATCAGACGTATGGTGTAATACTTATTGTGAAAAACAATACACAGTAAATGATATTATGTATCTTAATATCATTATGATATTATGATGAAATGATATTTAATCCCATGCATCATCATAATCAGCATAAAAGTGTCCTTTTATGGACATCTTCAGAGGCCAATTTATGTCGCAAGTAGGTGACTTGAACAGCGCCCTGGCATTCCAGTTATCCGATGATGCCAGGGAGCTGTATGCTGTACAAGATTTACGATAAAAAACTTAATGATGAGATATAATTTAGAGAAGTGTATGTACGACTTTGCCCAATGAGGCGATATGTCCTTTAGGGAAAAGCCTCTAAATAAAGATTTTATCATGAATTTATGCTATCTGGTTGTCAAGGTGGAGCTACTGTCGCAGGGCGTTCGTGCAGAAGGCGAAAACAATGTGGAGGCGCTGAGGAAAGAGCTTCAGAACAGAGAGATGCTCATCGCTCAATTAATAACACAAAGTAAGGGATGTAAATTTTAAGAGGAATTTGTTGGTTTTTTTTTCACCAGACAATTTTAAACATCAACCACCCAGGCAACCTCAACTAACATTACAACTCAACAATGTTATATCCTACAACTCACTGCATCTAATTTATTGGAATGTATTACGCCGTATAATTTATTGGTTATTTGTAACTATAATACATTTGTGGATTTGTCAACCGGTAGAAGACACATTGCCTCTCTTCTTATATTAAGAGGTTGTGCAAGCAATGCGACCAATCGTCGACAATACGAACAATTCAGTACTGCACAGTGTCGAATGATCTAGCTCAGAGATAAGTGCTCTCGAAGCGCTGTTACAAATGTTTACCAATTCAAACAGTCATATCCATATGAAAGTTCACATATTTTGTATATATTATTTTTATCAACTACGAAATAATTACTATGCAAAATGATATTTAGTTAGTATATTGCGAACATATGTTTAGATAAGGAGCTCGCCTGCGCGAAGGAGCGGCAGGAGATCGAGATGTCGGCGCAGAGGGCCACGTTGCAAGAGCAGCGGACGCACATCGACATCCTGGACACGGCGCTGACCAATGCTCAGGCGAACGTGGTGCGCCTCGAGGAGGAGTGCCGTCACGCCGGCGGCTACGTGGAGCGCGTCATGGGGCTGCAGAGGGCGCTCGCGTCGCTGCAGCAGGCGTCCGATCGCCGCGAGCACACCGAGCGGAAGCTGCGGGCTCAGCTCGAGCGGGAGCTTCAAGCGCTTAGGCAGCGGGAGTGCGCATGCGCCGGCACCGCTGCAAGCGCCGGCGGTGAGGCCGAGTTGCGCCGTCAGCTGCGCGAGCGTGACGAGCGTCTTCTAGCGCTCGAAGGTGAATGTGCCAAGCTCGAACAACGTTACCTCGAGGAGTCGGCCCTGCGTCAGGCGGCAGTCTCGGCCGCCTCGATCCCGAAGGACGCGAAAATAGCGGCCCTCGAGAAGACGTCGGCGGAATCTGAGCGACTTATGGCGGAGGCGCGTAGCGAGAAGATTCGCCACATGGACGAGCTACACTCGGCCCAGAAAAAGGTGGCTGACCTCGAGAGCAGGTAAGGATTATTTCATTACGGCTCAGCATTTCGAATTTTTAAAGTAGCGTGATTAGTTCAAAAGTAGCCCATGTTCTCCAGGGATCATCCAGCTGCCTAATCATCATACCAATGTTCACAAAAACCGGTTCATTGATTTAGCCGTATACCTGTTATACAGAGGGAGTTACTTACGTATTTATATATGTAATATGAATTTATTTTGAAAAATCTAGCTATTTTTATCTTATTATTGATGTTGACATGGTTTGTTTTGGCATGAATATTATCAGCTTGGGTTATTTTTGTTTAGAAGCTATCATGTTACAATTTGTACTTGTATGTTGAAAACACAAATTATGATCAGTCACCATTTTTTCAGTTGTAACTATTTTATTTAGGAAGCAATTTAATAAATAGAAAAAAAATATTTTCCTTGAATTTAACTATGACACCTGACAGAAATATATTTTAACACTTAAGAAAAAGGGGCGCGGACGAAACCACTGGCAAAAATTAATAGGCTATAAATTATAAGGATACGTGGATGAGAGCGAAAGCTAGTTTACAATAAAATACAATTTTCTTACGATAGAGTGAAGGAGTTGGAGTCGAAAGTGGCAGAACGCGACGCCATGATCAAAGTGCTACAGAAGCACACTAGTGCCGCCTATGACAGCGGAGCCTCGCTCAGGAATAACTCCAGTCGGGAGGAGCTCGGTATGTTATTTCTTCTGTTAAATGATAATTTCCTTACATTTTCTATCAGAGTTGACTATAGCTAAGCACAGCACATTTTTAATGTGTCACGACTTATACTGAAATATATAGTAACATATGTTATAGCATATTAATGTGTATATAATACGACGGCTGCCAGTGTTGTGAAGGCAATATACACTTCTCATCAAAAAAATCGAAACACCTCTGAAGTTATTTTGTATGAATTTAATATTTTTTTTTAATTGAACAAAAAAAATGACAGTTAATTGCGGATATTATAAGGTATCTCAACGAATAATAATTCAGACAATTGTCAAGACAGACTTATTATGTAAAACAGTGGGCCTGTCGTCGGGTGCGTCGTTCTCGAGCGCGGAGGGCGTCGGCGGGAGTGGGGGCGGGGTGGCCGCCCGATACCGTCATCTGGCGAGAAGGAACTATTCACCTGCCAACGATAATTCTAGCGGTAATACTTTCATTTTTACTTTTTTTTGCATTATCTCCTTGGGCTACCACTGTGTAGATGTCATATAATCGTACATTGGATTGGATATCGCTTTAAAATGTTTTTTGTCTCTAAACGATTAAAGGTCAGCTCACACCAAAAGCGACATAGCGACAAGCGACAAAAGCTGACCCCTTTTTGAGTAGCAAATAAATTCTATATTGTGTTGCCACCTTATAACGAGCGTGCCCCCGAGCGTTCTTGAAACGCCTTTTAAAAGCTATTTTTGGTGGTTTTTAGAACTTTGAATCAGTTTGAAGACAAAAAACAAACAACCGAAGCAAGGAAAAATAATTGTTGATTGTTTGTTGTTGGACGCCAAAGTCTCTTTATTACTTACTAGAAAAAGGACAATCTTAGTTAAAATAAATGAATTAGGACACTAGTAAGGTTCAGAAAGTTAGGTTTAGCCAGATAATTAAAGTCAGAGCCTTGAAAGTACCAAGAGATGGCGCTGCTAGTTCAATCCATAATAATTATTATAAATGTGAAAGTAACTCTGTCTGTCTGTCTGTAACCTTTTGACGCCTAAACCGCTGAACCGATCATCATGAAGTTTTGCATACACGTTGTCAGGGATGCAGGAAAAGGACATAGGGTACCTTTCATCCAGAAAAAAAGTGCTGTTCCCGTGGGATCTTCTAACGCCTGGCAAAGCTATAACTGCAATAAGGATGTTAGGTGTTACATTACTCATATGTTTAGTCAGACTTTATTTTTTTATTTTTCAACGCGGGCGTAGGCGCGCGCACCAACTAATTTGTTATAATATTAATTAATTTTCTATGGAGGTAACTTTTTTTGTTTGTTACAGTCCACTGATTTTAAAGTAAGGTTATATTTTTAATCAAAGCATCCTGCATGATCGAAGTCTACACCAAATTGTATAATTTAGAAAAATTGAGCAGACAGACATGAATAAGACGAATGACTTAACTACATAAATTATACAATGTAACATCATATGTTTTAACGGAATTAATTTATGCCTTTGCTTGGTGTACTTAAGGTTGCGGGTTCGATAGCACGTCGCTGCGGCTGGACGAGCAACTGGCGGCGCTTGAGTCGCGACTGGAGAGACCCCCAGTGCCCGCCGTGAGTTACATTCACTCCCCGCACCCCACCCACACCCCGCACACGCCCCACGCACCCCACTCTCCCACTAACTACTATTAGACCGCGGTGCATAGCTCACGTGGCTGTAAAACTCACTACTATCAAATTGGCTTAGAGGTATATTATGAACTCTCTATTGGCAAAGTTAAACTTTTAAGCCCCTAATGCATTCATATACTGAATTGGAAAAAAAAAAATTTAATTGCTAAAATATTTATCTAAGAAAAAAAAACGGTAAAATGCAACGATAACGTCACAGTTACGGCTGGATGATAGATCTTTGTTTCAGCTTATTTTAAACTAGCTGTGCCTGCGACTTAGTACACATTTCTAGTACGGTATAGCGTGTAACTTTTTTGTTTGTAAAACGATTGGAATGAAATACATCAGTGAAAACCGCATTCAAATCTGTTAAGCCGTTTCTGTGATAATCGTGCACAAACGCACAGTTGTTATACAAAACAATATAATGCATTCAAAACAAAACAAACATACAAAACTAAACATTATAATGCAATTTGAGCTATAAAAGCTTATGAACATTTCAAAATTTGTGGAGCTATTTTTTAATATAGTTTCACCTAATACATTATTATAGAAATGTTAGTTTGCATTGAAGAATTGCATACTTTAATAAAAATAAAAATAGGTAGCAAATGAAAATTACGAGATTTACAGCGTTATGAATGCACAAAGGGAAACTATAATATAATTTACTTTACCGATACTCTTACTAACAGTAATGATGGTAATACTATAGTAACGTGTAAAGATTCCAAAATTCTTAAATTCAAAAATTTTCCTTCGGTCGACAAATAGTTACAATGAGATACAAAAGCTTTGTGTGCGTGTTGTGTTTGATTTTTTTTAGTGTAAAAATGCTTCATAATCAGCTTTTTTTTTCTAACGTATGTGTTGTAGATATTACGTATATATTACAAGAATGTAATGTAAAAATAACATGTCACCATTATATCCAACGATAGCTGTTAATATACTTGTTATACTTTCAAAGAAAAAATAATGAGCAAAAATAAAGACTACGGTATATTTAATTGCATATAAATGGGGTGTTATATATAGCAAAAAAATTGAGTTTTGTGTTCATAAATCATTGTACAAAAAAAAAAATAATTAAGACTCGTCATTTATTTCATGCAAACAAATACCTATTGTACGAAATACTTTAAAGAAAAAACCGAACCTAACGAACATACGTTCTTTTCTAAACATGAAGATCTTTCAGCGTGGACTACGCGATTTAAAAAGACATCTTATAGTGGTATCTCTCCCTCTCTCTCTCTGATTGGTCCATCATTAGGGAGGATAGTGGTTGCTATGATTGTTTTTTATATCACAAGAAGTGATTGCCAACAATCACCAGCTTTCCAGATTTTCGCCACCTCTTCTTAGAATCTAGAGGTGGTACAAGAACAGAATAATAAGTATGGATAAAACGGAATGACCACACACAGTACTTCGCTCCTGTACCGAATCAGTAAATGTGATGTGCAAATAGTATTTTGTTGGGTGTAGATGATAAATATGTGATTTTTTATGTGCAATTAAGTACTCCGAAAATAGAAATATCTAAGGTCATAAAGGGTGGAGCGAATTTTTCAAATTACCATTACATATACAAACTGTACCAAAATTCAACCGTAAGCGGGCACCAGGGGAGTACGGATGATGACTGATTTTGAAAAACTACTTCACGGTGTTTCTACGCATTTACTTTACACATAATAAATTTCATTTCTAAAAAAATAGTGGTTTAAAGGAAAAATTGATCTCAGGAAATCAGGAATAATTTTGGAAAAATTTAACAGTTTACACAATTTAACGACACGGTGACGACATTTACTAAAGCAAGACGTCATTCGCTCTGTTTTAGTTAACGTGGCGGATTGCAGTATTTAATATTTTTATTTTATTGAAATTTTATTAACTTGAATGTTTTTTATTAAAAAGTGAGTCATTTTTTAGAAAAATTTCGACATATATATTTCCTGGGTAGTTATTCACTTGTCCACTCCCTGGTGTCCGCTTACGGTTCAATTTTGGGACAGCTTGTATATGAAGTAAGAAATGGGATAACGAAACGTAGATGGCGCCACAGAAGTATAATATTTATGGATTTATAATTAAAATTTATTTACATTTCAAATATATTGCGTTCTCAGAATACAGAAAAATACAGTATAAATTGTAAATATTATTTATACTGAATGAAACCACCTACAATTTCTTCGCGAACCTACGGAAGGACAGACAGTACAGACTATTTAAACAAAATATACTTGATATATAGCACACATTGTCTACGGAGGGACTTCTCGCAATCAGGTGAAACTGAAGAAAAATGTTCATCGCGCTGGCGATTTATATAGTTTCATCTGTGTTCTGAGATCGCTATATATCGTAATTTTTGTGTTAAATAGCCTTTCGGGTGTAAAATTGGCGAAGTCAACTTTTCTTTTATTCTCTATTTTTTTGTTTATATTTGTTAAATTTCTCATGTAAATTCTACAGAAACTTTCTATTCGTAAATATCTTCAAGTATAGAAATCGATAAATAACAATTAGCGTTACAATACTAATTAGAAACTATAGACGGTACTGAAGGTTTTTATACAGTCCATAAAAAGTGTTTAGTGACTTAAGATTTTTTTTACTCGCCGCGTCGACTGTCTTCAATGGCGGCCAACCTTTGGTGCAGGTACTAACTTGTGCCTTAATTACTAGTAAGTGCCCGTGTTAAGTCCAAATATTAAGTTTAAATCTATTAATAATGATGTCAACGGATTATATAAATAGGAATCTCCAATTTCGTATCGTTTATCTCCACTAGTAGAACTAGTCTTCATTTGCATATTTTACATAAGGAGAATTTAATTACCGCAGACTCTGTTTCTGTGGCTTTATTTTTAGTTTTTTTATGTTAAGAATTTTAACGAATATTTGAAGGTACTGTATTTTGAATTTATTTCATGTCTTGAAGCGAGAAAAATATGTTTGAAATTATAAATAGAATTAAGCCATTACCGATATTTCGGCCTGTAATTAATGTAAGCAAATCATAAAAAATAATACATTGGTCCGGGGTAATTAAATATAATAGGGTCCTTGTCAAATTTTGAGCAGATAAACTAGTCCCTCAAATCTTTCTAATTTTTTTTTTAACTAATAATGTCCCACCTTCTAACGATTTTTAAATTAAACACATAATACATCGCATTTGTGAACATCTCTGAATAAAATAAATATTAAACTTAGTTTCGATTTTTTTTCCGTTAAAGTAACATTGCGGTCATTTTTGGCAACAGAATGGTTTTCCTGCCAAACTCTTCCTGTCCCAGGTAGCACTCAGTTATAATAAGGATCAAATAACTTCGTTTTTACTATATCAACCTACTTGAAATAAATTATTACCATAAACGTATAGACATATAAATTGGCCCATACTAACTAACGACGTGGGCTTTATGTGACAACTGTAGCGAACAACAGACTAAAATAGCGATTCTATTCATGGATCTTTTTAGAACACAGATATCTACTGACAGGAGTGGAATTGTGACAACCGAGGATATATAAAGAGGGCGGAACATGACCCGAGGCTTTTTTTTTTCGGTTTTTCGATCTGCCTACACCTTTGCGAATTCTTAATCTTGTAAAAATAATTCAAAACGATACAAAAATAAGTTAGATCTGACCGTGTCGGTTGAAGAAGTGCATTCGACAGGAGTGTCGAACGTCTCGTTTGATTGCGTCAAACAAAATCGCATCCGTTAAGCTCGTGTCGTGAAAAGACACGTCCTTCAATTGGCTCCCAGTGGTGAAACGTTTCACCACATTCATAGTAAGACACAAAATTCACTACGGGTGTAGCATTCACGGCTCGATCGACTCCTGACACCTCGATACTTCGAGGAGGCGTTTGAGGCATCATACCCTTGCCCAAACATCACCGTGTGCCCTCGTGTGAATGACGGAAGAAAGCTAAGTGTAAAATACTTTCTTTGTTAATGAAGAGAATGTGTCCAAGAGTTCACTTGCGCTAAAATATTATATTATACAAATATGAGTCAGCGCGGCTTTCTGTCTGTTTCCGTCCCAAAAATTAAAGAACATTGTTAATTTTAAAAAAGCTAATTAATATAATACAGCAATTTAACAATACATTAATATACATACATTTGATTGACTTTGGTAGAATTTAAGGTATATTGGATGAGTGGTTAGGGTGCTTGCCTTAACGCTCTGTTCTAGGGCTCCCGGGTTCGATCCCGGCAGGATCAACTTTGGAAAATGATCTTTTCAAATTTGGCTCTGGTCTGGAGCTGGAAAGTAGTGGCAGGAGACACTGCGTTTCGCAGTCATTTGGGCAGCCCGTCTGGCGGCAGTAACTACCACCTTACAGAAGACCACCGTGAAATAACAGCACGTGTACATTTGTGTTTCGATGAGTGAGTAAGGGATGCCAGAGCTCTAATCCCTTATCCTTAATCCTACTGTAGGCGGCAGTGCACTTGCAGCAGCTTTGGCGTTGCTTGTGTTATAGGCGACGGTAGCCACCTATGTTTAAGAGTTTAAATTAATATTTGTTAAACTTTAAAAAATGATGTGAATTTAAATGTGGTTACAAGATATTAATATTAATGTTACTGTAATTGCGGCTGACTTGTTTAATTTCATAATAAAACGTAAGGTGATAAGAGTTGTATTTTTTTACAGCCTGACCCACTAAATCTGGTATAAATCTTAACAGACCATAATTCAGTTGTTTTAACATGCACGGACATAAAGAAAAGTAGTATTTATTATTTTATCATTTCATGTTATGTTTACCTGCGCAAAATTTGACAATGACCCAAAAATTATTTGAAGTTTAAGCAAAAATATTATAACTCTCGAAATGTAGTATTTAATTTTTTATTTCATTACAGTTATTTACGAAACAAGAATGAAAGGACTAAAATTAGTCCAGAAAATACAAATATTAATTATATATACATTATTTTTATATCTTTTTTGCCTTTACTATTGTAAAGATAAATTAACGATAAACGAAATGTATTCTCACAATTTCGTGTAATAAATAAGAATTATATAAATTTTGTACTCCATTTTAAATGCCTCATTAATTGTTAATGAAGAGGCTATTTCTGACAATGTATACAGAGTAAATATTTTTATAAGGTGTTTATATTGTGTCAAATAAAAGCATGTCACAGAATATAAAATGTGTTTTTTGTTGTGGTTTTAATTTTAATAACGCAGTACCTAACATAGATGCTTCTAACCTACTTCAGAAGTGTTATAAGAAAACTTATTTAAACCAGCGTGCCCCCGGCTAGTTAACAATTAGCTTTGTTTGAAATGTTGCAGTGATAGTACTGATACCCTACTGACACTCTTACTATAGCTGGACCACCTCATTGTGAGCTCCGTTGGTACTGAAAATTTTTCCATTTAAATTGTTATTTGAATGAGTGCAAGGGTCACTTAGGCATTACCACCCTACTAGTTGCGAATCGCAGAGAAAAATCACTAGAAAACTTTAATAATCATAAACTATGAGAATAGTATTTAATTCCTTTCGGCTTTAATATTTTTAATACAAATGCATTTTTTTTTCATATAGCTTTAATTTGATGCTATTTTTTATATGTATATTATCTAAATCAAAAATGTTATAAACCTTATGGGTGACAGTCCTTGCCTTTTTCCTTTTATTTAATATTTGATTTTGTTTTTATAAATCTTAATGTCTATTTTATTTGTAATTATGTTTCACAAAATGCATATTGTAGTCTAAAGATCAAAATGACTTCGAAATTTATAATAAAACATAATCGCAGTATTAAAAGAGTGTTCATATTAAAGTGGTCGAATTATAGTTTTCAAGGAGACGGCCGCCGCTTCCGTAATGAGGTAAGAATAAGTAAATAAATTCATGTTCGATGTATTGTTCTTTTGTCTTAGTTCATTAACTTTGTAACATAGTTTGCTTAACACCTTTCCCATACAGTTCCAAAATAACTTTTTCACAAACTTAAATGTATGGATTTGTAAATGTATATTAATTCATTTTATATTAAAGGTAATTCAAGATATTTAGGTGTAAAATTTTTGCTCTTAGGTAGTCTAAAGTATAATGTTTATTGTTCTGTCTATATGATTCAAAATTAAAAAAAAAAATTCATTGCGAACAGGAAATGATGAAATAAGTATACCATAGTAAAATTATATTCTCAGCGCGGTCTCTGCTGTTTCCCTGGACTGGGTACGGTAGGTGCCCGAGGCGCCGGTGGGCGAGGTGAAGAAGCTCTGCTCTTAGAGAGACAGGGACGGGCTTCGCAACAGACCAGATCCTCAAGTCTACCGCCTCCACCGTCAGCTTTGCCTCGTCCACCAAGAAAACCATCGGCGAGGACCACCAGATATGACCGACTCGAACACAGGGATGCTCGTAAGGTATGAAAAATCCCTTAATACTAATTAAGTTTCAGCTGCCATCTCGACCTCTTAATGTTAGACCACTTGATGGTAGATAGTTACCGTTACCTATAAGCATAAATATATTCCTTAGCAAGGTCCAAGTGCGCTCCTGACTCTGATAGGATAAATTACCTTAGTAGTGGCAGCGTACACTGCATGTTTTGGCGTCGGAAACCAATGCTTTAGCGAAGACCAACATTAAATAATAGCACAAGTAATGAAAGAAGTCGTCGTTCCACGAGATTTTATAAAGAAACTACTAAGACAAAAATGTCTAACTAGTACCGTCAAAGAAACTCCTGGAAATGAACAGAATATATTAAAGCACGTGTGCTGTTGCATTTTGAGGAGTGAGTAAGAGATAAAAGAGCCCATTCGCCTAACTTCTCTTTATTCGTGATCCTTCACTTATCAAAGTAAGCACACTCGTAACTCCTCTGTGGCGTTCTTAATATTCTTAGACGACGGTTACTACCAAGTGGGCCGTCAGTCTGTCTGATAACCTGTAATTCAATGGTACATCGGTGGACTGAAAAGTACTACTCGGCCTAACCAAGAAAATAAACACATATAAAATCAGTTCTGTTTTTATTTTTCTACGTCAAGTCACCATCAAGTTCCATGCACCACTTCAAAGCATTTAGGGATTAAACCGTTGAATCTTCCTTAGAGCAAAATATGCGTCTACTGCTGCTATGACCTCGTCGTTTGTCGAAAATTTCTGACCTCTCAAAGGCTTTTTTAAATTAGGGAACAGAAATTTTTTTTTAGATTGGAGAATCGGATGGTGCCAGATCAGGTGAATAAGGCGGATGCGGTAACAGTTCAAAGCCACAGATGTGAATTTCAGTCATTGATTGCACAGATGTGTGAACAAGGGCAACATCTTTTATTCCAGAATTCTGACGGATCGGGATCAATAGCGTCCAGCGCGTCTCGAAGCTCTCCCCTGCCTTACGATACGGTTCGTAAGTTACCGTCAGTGCCAACATCGGCGTCATTACCGGCCGCAGAGTCGCGGGAGTCCCTCGTCCGACCTCGGGACTCGAGTCTTCCGTCTCCTTCCAAGTTGGCCGTGTACGCGGCAGCTCGACGCAGATCAGCCGAATCGGCGAAGGACAACAAACGCACACATCATTATCGCATACAGTTTTAAATGGTTCTTTTTAATTTAACGAATCATGGTCTCATACGAACTTCGTTGTTCTCGTAAATGTGTTATTGTATGAAAATAGCTCCAACAAACATTTGAGGCCGCGTCAAAAGTTATAACAGGTCTGAAGTAAGCCACAGATGCACAACAAGCATTACTTACTTTGAATAGATGTGCATAAAAGTTCTACTTCGTAATCTCTACCACTTTTATAAGTTCTTTGCAAAATCTATTATTCGTCAAATCGTCATATAAATTGTCGTTCACCATACTCGCGCATAGTAAGCATTTGGCGCTCACAATAATTACCTAAAAGGGCGAAACATATTGCAGCCACTTTGATTTTGTCGTCGGTCCTTCGTAGAGATGTAGCTGCTAAAGTCAAAGGTGAATATGAATTTTTATTCACATCTATTTGGGTCGGTTTATTTCGATCACAAGATTGACAGGACCTTAAGAATTGAAAAATATTTTTTTTATTTTTTTATTTCATCATTAAAAAAATAAGATTGAAAAAATATTACGAAGGTCAAAGGTGAATGAATTTAAATTTTATCCTCATCTACTAAGGTCGGTTCATATCGGTCATAAATTTCACCGAAAGAACCACAAGGATTGAACAATAAAAAAATTCAAGTGTGATATGAATTACAAATATGAGACATTAAGAAAAGAAAAATAATTTGGTTATAGATTTTGCAAATTCTTAAACGAACGATTATTTTATTGATTCCGAATCCGATATTTTAACGATTATTTTGTTTCTTATTTTTTGTTTATTCAATAAAAATTCGAAAAAAAAATTTAAAAAATCTCAACATTGGATAACAAAATATTAACAAAACATATTTTAATGTAATAGTAAGTAAGTAGTTTAGATATAACATCGCTCAACAATTTTCTATGTCATTGTCGATCTAAATATTATTTTGTGTCAATAATATGGAAATATGCGAAATTATTTCACAAGTTTATTTAAATTTGCCAGAAACAGCGTCAATGGGTTGGGTAATAAGTACACAGTGTACAATTAAAACTGTATTGTTGATCGCAATTTAATTTATTCTATTAAGAAGATTATTTGAAAAAAAAAAAAAAAAAAAAGAAAACCAACCTGTTGTGTTTTGTATTGTAAGTTCTTCATTAAAAATTAAATACTTTCGTGTGAATACTTCACTATTATTATTATTATCTCATTTTAAAAAATAATAATAACTGAAGGTAATTTTCAGTAACATTGTGCAATGAATTCATTAGAGATATACAATAAGAATTGATTCTTGGTAATAAAAACTAACGAAATGTTAGTTCTTTTATTGACAAATCCATGTTTGAGAACATTGAAAAATGTGGAGATTTAAGTTTTGCTTTAAAAGCTACGAATGTGAAGCAATGTCCACAATAGCTTAAAAACAATTGCCCGAAAATTGTTTCAGATGGGAATATTTGTAATGGCTAAGGTATGATTGACTTCTTCAAAATCATCAAGACACATTCAACACACTTGCAAATAGACCCTTATTGCAATGTATTTGGGGTCAAGATGTAGTACATACTTAAGTAGCGTGCTTTTTTCTTCACATTTTCACAATAAAGTTTTTTATATAAGATTTTTTATTTTTAATCTTAGTAAGTTTGATATCTTTAAAAAAATGAATTCTTTACAAATAAACTGTTTTCTTTAAAATGGAATAAACAATCAATGCCGTTTATTTTTTAACACATTCACATTATACGAATATTTTTATCGCGCATAACCTAACAAACATAAAAGGAAAACTTATAGCAGGGATTTACTTTGAAAAATTAGTTAATTTTAAATAATAAAGAAAAAAATAAGTACAGATTATACTCTGTCGATATACAGCAATTACTGATATAGTGCTAACACTATATCAGTAATTGCTGTAATAATTAATTAAACTTTTTACTACTGCAATAAGTTATAGATAATACGTCATAAAGTAAGCATTCACCCATGCTTAAGGAAACTACTATTTCAGTAGAGATAAAACGATAAATTGTAACATACAATAGTATTTTTTCCGTAATAATTAAAAATTTTATTTATTTTTATTTTTTTTATTTATTTAAATTAATTTTCCAGACAGTTAAATTACAATGCCATAAGTTATCATTGACCCCCACACTAAGCTGTGCTTGTATCGTGGGAGTCTACTGCAAATACATGAACACTGCATATGCTTACTTAATCTAAAATACCTAATATACAATAATATTAAATAAAAAATTATAGAATACTTAATAATAAATAGAAAGTAACATATTTTAGGGGACATATATAAAAACATAGAAAAAGTGCCTATATATAAACTTAAAATTAAAAAGGAAGAAAGCATTACGATATAAATATTAATCATGGTGTAAATCAGATAGAAAAGGCTTTCTGGAAAAGGATTAGAAAAGGCAGATAGAAAATCATTAAAAGGCTTTCTTTTCCTTGATGAACAAATTGTGAATGTTAATGAATCTGTGATTGATCTACTTAATGCCTTTACGGGGAGTCGTAAAAATAATTTTTAATCGACTGGAACGAAATCGTTGCATCAATTTCTTCACGAAATTGTTTTTGTATCACGAATCACTACAATTTCTATTTATTAAATGAATATTTATGTATTGACGGATCAAATTCGTTGTTCTTCTTTTGTAATAAGAGAGATGTTACTAGCTTTGTATTTTAACTTAGTTTTATATTTACTGCTATCTGTTTAGTGTTTTTTTTTTTCTAATTATTTTCTTATCGCCGCCCGGGTAGATTGGTTTTTCATTCCACATTTGTTATTGCATTTGTAATCATTTATACAAAGTACAATAAAAAATATATAATATTTTATTTTATTTTTTCATATGACATGATCCATTATGTTATTTTATTTAAATATATACAATGCCGATTTACTTATTGTATTAGTAAATCAGAAAAATGTTTAAAAATTTAAGAGTTGCGTCTCTCAACTACAGTTTGCAAGACGCTGTACTTGCCGGCCGCTGTGCCCTCTCTAGTAACGACGACGTCGTTTTATTTCTAATAATTAATTGCATGAAAGCCAGTCGTGCTTTGGTAAACATTTGAGAGGCATAACAGAAACGTAACATCCCCTTTTAATTAATTATTTTATTAATTGAACTATAAAACAGAAACCTACTCACTCACTGACTCATTGATTGACTGGCATAATTGTTCTCACGGAAGGAATGTATAGGATAGGTCCTTGTATTGTGACTCGATGCGTAGCGGACGTTCCCACAAGTATGGGAAACCTTTGACTTTACCCCCTGGTAAAAAGACTGTGAATGAATCTCTAATACGAGGAGTGGGAGAGTAAGGATTGTGACTTCAGAGTCGAACATTCGCCATTAATATCATGGCTGTTAAGCATTAAATATTATTGAGGCGAGGGAAACGATGGGAAGAAATGGGTCATACGCGATACGGTCATTCGTTTAGCACCATTCCATACCACCGCCACAGTATAATAAAGAGTACTAGCGTAAGTAGCGCATTGTATTTGCCACCGCCAAGTACAATGCGATAAAATTCATCTTTTCTCATGTCAAAGATTGCTCTCCGTTTTTCATTAAGTTAGCAATCTTAACAGAAATTTATAAATAAGGGCCGCGGTTCGACGGTGGATCGAGGCAGTTTCTGATCGGTCCTTTTGGAAAATTATGGGGAGGCCTTTGTCTAGCAGTGGACGTCCTACGGCTGAGATGATGATGATTAAACAAGTCGAGAAAAATTTGTAAACTGACTGAGAAGGCGATATTCACTTTGGTAACATTCGTGACCAAGAATTAATTTCTACAGAACTGTTCCAGCGACTCCGAATTCGATTTGCGACCACGATTATTTGAGTTGTATGCCATTATATTAGGTCCTTACCTATGAAATTGCCGATTTTTAATACTGGCTAATGTGAATATTGATAACTTCGTGCTACTTAGAATTCCAAATTAAAATTAATTTTATAATATAGCTAGGTCATTTCTTATAAAAAAAAATCAGTTGTTCCATTTGTTTTCACGCCGTTCCATTTTTCTTTGATATCGCTGTTTCTGTGAACATGGTAAAATCGAAATTTCACTTTATTTTTCAATACGAGTTCCGTCGTGGCACTCGCAACACAGACGCAAAATCAACGATTGGTATGGATCAGGTACCGCAAGTGAATGCACGGTACTTTTTGGTGTGATCGTTTCCGTTCTGGAAATTTAAATCTCAACATTGAGCCCCGTGGCTGCCCCGTGGAGCCCCGAGATGAAAGTCGATAACGATGAATTGAAAGCCATAGTGGAAGCAGATTCATCTCAAACCTCGTCGGAATTAGCAGCAGCCTTCAACGTAAGCGATAAATAAAATGATATCTACTGATTCATTTTTTTTTTTTTTTCCCGTTCTGAGGGGAATGATCCGTACCCCTGACGTAATCAGGGATCTTTTTTATCTAAATTTAATTACTTCGTTCTATTTATTTATTCATTTTGATGGTTTTTTCTGCAATGTTTGTGCAGTATTCCAAAAATTTATCACGACAATCCTTTTTCTGTACAATTTCACTAATAATCTCTCTATCTATTTTTTGGTCGATCTCCACTTCCAAATCGAGTCGTGCCACCGCGAACCTGGGACACCAGAGCAGTAGATGTTCAACTGTTTCCTGCACCCCAGGCTCGCATAAGCAGTCCGGACTATCCTTCTTTTTATATTTGTACAGGTACTCAGAAAAGCCTCCATGACCTGTGAGCACCTGTACTAAGGTGGGTGTCATTTTAATTTTGTGAATCACACTGTACGCCGCCTCAGCATCCGGTAGGAACAATTTTGTCCCAGCCGCCGTTTCACCTTCCTCATACCGTGTTTTCCATTTGGCAACGGATTCGCTTCTGACTATCCGTTTCACATAAGATATGGGGCATTTGTCATATTTTGATACGGATTTCGACTTCAATGCCCCTTCTTTTGCCAAGTAGTCAGCTCTTTCGTTGCCGTCGATCCCCATGTGACCTCTGACCCAGAAGAACCGTACCACCTTACCTTCTGCATTAATTTCTCGCAAATTTTGTTTTATTGCGTATGCCAGGGGGTGCCACGTGCCTCCGTTCTTCAGTAAATCCAATGAGGATCTCGAGTCTCTGAGGATGCTGACCACAGTATCCTTTCTGCGTTTTGCGATGATCGTTGCCTCGTGAATGGCGCTGAGTTCCGCCTGAAATACCGTACAAAAGGGCTCTAGCCGGTACTTCTTTGCTTGGATTTCCGAGCCGTCCCTCCAGCAGGAAAGTGCTGCGCCGACGCAGCCGTCGATCTTGCTACCATCGGTAAATATAGTCAAGCCTGTAGTTGGTATTTCTTCTTCTGACTCGATGTTCTCAAAATCGACGCCTACATCAGTCGCTGGGTGAGGGGCTTTCAAGAAGGATACCCTTTCCTCCACTTCCCTGCCCTTTAAATACCACTGTATCCTACCCTTCTTTGCCTCATATACTTTCGCCGCTTCTGCGATCCGCTTCTACTGATTCATTTACGTCAAATGGGAAAGATAAAAAAGCTTATCAAGTGGGTACTGCATGCACTCACTAAACAAAAACAACAACAAAATCGTGTCGAAGTTTGCCTTAACTTGTTGAATAGGTACAACACAAATGAGGGGATTCTGAATCGGATTGTCACTTGTACAGTTAATTTATTTAACCAATCTGTGTATGTATCAACATATAAGTATTATATTTTTACGTCTAGTTGCTGGGCTCGCTCGGGTCGCTAAAATCAATGGGAAAAGGAATGGGCTATAGTCAACCATGAAAGACCACTGCAGATTTACATGACTTCTCCTTGACGTCTCCTATCTGCGCGGGACGCAAGTTTCCTCACGATGTTCTTTCACAGTTAAATCTGTTATAGGAGAAATTCATATTAATGCCTTTTGGTTGGTTAATAGAATTTTTCCTATTAACCGTTTAATAGGATTTTCAATATTCATGAAAATTGAGTGGCTTGCGTCCGTTGGATCATTTATTAGTAAGTACTACCCACGGGGCTGGCTCTACTATTAATTTATCTATCGATGATTATGAACAATAAATATAAACACGTTGCACATGGACGTACAAAAAAAGTCGGACGGAACTCCCGCTAAGACAAAACTGAATCACCGTAATGGCGGCGGCTATTTATATGTGCAACACTATTGGCTACACTGGACTTGAGATAAATTATTTTGTTCTAGTGAATGAAAATTGATTTTAATGTATAAAATCGGGACACTAGGTCTGTCAGTCTGACACTGACATCTCGACACGCAGAGGTCAAATTAAATTTTATTTATGAGTGTTATTTATTTACATATTAGTTTAGATTAGATCGTGAAATAAATAAATAATTGCGATTTTTTCTTGGATTTTTAATTGCATATTGATAACATCCAATCATTTTCACTATGCAAGGAGTCTTTTACAAAATGTTTTCACGTTCTGTTTCCCCGGTTTACCTCCGCCTAAATAACATTTTTTTAGCCGAATATAGTAAACAATGTTGCAGATTTCCATTAATCCGTAAGTATTATTCATTTGTAAAGAATTCTACATTTATAGAATTTACGCTGATTGGGAATTTACAAAAAATATGAATGTAAACAGAAAGAGTCAAAGAATGGAATTAATTAGTGGTTAATGGGTTAAGCTTGCACTTTGTATAATGCGCCTTTTTACATTTTTAGGCAACACCACATTCCCCATTTCCAATTTCCCGAATTTCAAAAGTCTCCAAAGATGCTATGCTGAGCAAGTGAATATTGAACAAATGATAGTGGACTATGACCATGTAAAAAATGCAACATCAAATAAGGACATTCTAATTATTGATGTCAGAGAACCAGAAGAGATTAAAGAACACGGAAAGATCCCTAGTAGCGTTAACATTCCCTGTAAGTTTTACTTTTCATTTAATTGCTCATAATACATTCCTTTATTAATTAAAGTAATTCTTCTTTTTCTTCTTTACAAATGTTTTGGCTCCATCAGATCTTCTTCAATGATTTTGACAGTGTCAGTTGTAAAAATAGCCATATAAAAAATGGAAAATTTTAATTAAAATCAAAAGTAGCAGATCCCAAAAGTCAAGTCAAGTTCAAATTTTTTCTTTAAATTTTCCAAAACAGGTTCATCAAGTCCAACGCAGTCATGTCTCAATTAAAGTAATTTATATTTTACTAGCTAAGCCAACAGTCATTGCTATGTCAATTTAATATAAAAATACCATCCAAATGTTGGATGTTTTGTGAAGATTTTCCAGAAAACTTTTTTCATATAAACCTTGTTCTGACAATGATAAACACAATGAAAAAAAATCAACAAAATAGATTGTGCCCTTCTCAAGTGATGCTACACATGTTGCAGTTCATTTTTAATTGTATAGATATGTGTTGCAAGTGATGACGTGGCCCAGAAATGTGATATCTAACTATGGGCTTCGTAAGAAAGCTCATTGTCCCTCAACAAGCTATGGAAAGGGCTATGCTTGGGGTTATACCACGAGGTTTAAGGGACTTATGAAGATAAGATTTATCTTGCTCATTGAAACACATAAGTTTTCAACTCGAAGAAATGCCACTAGTGTGCAATGTGAATCACTAACTTTATAGATTTTATATTGATTACCTATAACTTATATGGGTAATTCTATATTGATTTATCTATACAGTAGAATCCCGATTATCTGAACATTGATTATCCAAACATCCAATTATCCGGACTCGTTCATTTCGGCTCTAATTGTTAATTTAAAATTTTTTGACGGCGCAACGAGACATGTTGCTCCCGCTCTCATTTGTTTGCGGTATATTGTTTGTTATTGTTTCATTTTCTTAGATAGCGTTTAACTGAAAGGTTGTATTTTATTTTTGTCTACATTTTGTGTTGGAAATTTAAAATGTCCAAGCGAAAAAGAGTAGTGTTGTTTCTTAATGTCTTTATTAAAATTTAAATATTATTTGATTTGCTTTGAAATCGATTATCCGAATTTTCGATTATACGGAATACCCCTGATTTTATTTGATCCGGATAATCGGGATTCTACTGTATTAGAATCCATTCAGAACCATTTTTAATTACAAATGTGTTTAAAATATTAACAGTGGGAAATGTGTCGACTGTTCTGAGCACCATGTCGGACAGGGAATTTGAAAATATGTATAACCGTAAGAGGCCAAATGAAGACACTGAAATAATCTTCTATTGCATGATTGGTAAAAGATCGGGTATGGCACAACAGAATGCTTTAAATCTGGGATTTAAAAAGTAAGCTTCATTTACTTAACTTTGATTTGAAAAGATTAAATAAATACTAACCTGCATTGAAAGGGGCCCAATCGTGTGTGTGTGTGGCGCAACATGAATTAAGGTGCAATATTTTACAACTTTTGTAGCTTCTCGGAGATAACTGAATAGATTTAAAATAGGAAAGATTTTTGTTAAATATTGTGTAAAATATGAAAAAAAGCAATAAAAGTAGCCAATTAAAAACTTTAGTATAGAATTTAAGTTTATTTATCTCAGTAATACTGTGGTAATACTCAATATTGAAATAGAGCAAGGATATGTTCCTTGGTTGACCAAGAGATGGCGCTACTAGTCTCAATTTATTTATAATATTAACTTTTGCTCGTGACTTCGTCCACGCAGAAAGTTTTCTGAAACCCTGACAATCTGTATGTGAGATTTCACGGTGATCGGTTTAGCAGTTTTGGAGTTCATAGGGAGCATACATACACATATACTAGCTAGTGCCCGCGACTTCTTCCGCCTTGAAAAATAAAAGATATAACGCCTAACAAACGTACATTGACTCCTGACATTATATTTTTGCCAAGAATTGGATCTTTATTTTTTGATAGCTGCTGTCTGCGTTGACTGCTGCTGTCCCGAAATTATTTTCTAACTATTGATGAATATTTTTTTAAATCCAATGAGTAATTTCGAAGATTACCTCCTACATGCAAATTACATGCAAATAACAAATATTACCTCTTTATAACATTATTATAGATAAAAATTATTTAATTTTTTCATGTAGGTAGGTTCCTAAACTGTTTGCAAAAAAATGTATATCGTCACATTGTGAAAATGAAAAAGAGATACAGTCCACTGATTTTAATAAAGTTGTGTTTTTACTTAAAAATTAAAATGAAGCAACTTGATTTTTTTTTGTAATTTTATTTCTTTATGAAAATGACGTTTTCCTTTTAGATTACCGAAAATTGTTATTGCTGCTTACTAATTATAATTGCTTTCACCTAAGATAAATTTACGATTGTCTTGAAATATTTTAATTGAGGAATAGTAGGTACTTAATATATTCTTGTCTTTACCCAAGCCACTTTCAATGCTGGTCTGTAAATACTTGTAGTAGACTTGAAAGATTAAGACAGAAAAATTACGTACATTAACTGTATTAATTACGGTGTTTTATTTCCAGTGTAAAGAATTATTTGGGAAGTTGGACAGAGTGGGCAAACAAAACTCAATAGTTCTTCTGCAATGAAATTGTTGTATTTTATGTTTCTCTTTATAAATCCTTTGTTGCTATGCTACCGAGTGTACGTTGCATATAGAGCTCTATCTATATGCAATGTACACTCGGGAGCATAATGTACAAAACACAAAATGGCCCGGCTCATGTTCACAATAGCCGATAAGTAGGTATACAAATGATTAGAGTCGAGAAGTAAGGAATGACGTACCGAAAATTCAAAACCATATTTTTACTAATTATAAACAATCTATTTTCTATGAGGGCAATTTTTTTTTTTAAATTTTCATACAAATTTTTACATGTTTGAATTTTATAAATTTTTCTTTTCGGTACCCCATCTTCTACGACCCATATTTAACAATTAAATTACCCAATATTTTTTTGTATTTTTTATCCAAAGCTGCATCACATCTCTATTTCTTCAACAACTTATCAAACTGCTTGGTTGTTATTAAACTATTAATTGGATTCTTTTGTAAAGTTAATTAACTTTCAACTTCAGCTGCAAATTAATCTGCAGCTGTAGGGCAGGGCAGAAGGGACGAATGAAAATTTTTTTCACCTTTATTGCCAGTGTGAACCATGGCTTAGACCTACTTGTACATTTTGAGTAATGCACATTTTTGTGTTGTGGTATTTGCGTTTTGTACATTATGCTCCTGAGCGGCAATGTAGGCAAAAAATTACGTTGAAATTTTGACAGAGCGGGCAAACAAATCAATAGTTAATTTGTATCGTATATTAGCTTATCGTGCTAAATGTCTTGAGCTTTTCTCTAGTCTTTTATTTCGACTTCTTTGTGATCTGTTTGTCTGTTAGTTGAAATTATTGTGATATATAATTTTGTAGTTTATTTACTGAATAAAAGCTTTCTAAATTAACTTATCTCTTTATTTATAACATACATAATAATTTTATAGTTTCACAATTTGTTTCCGCCCCGAATAGCAGAATCTATAAAAATAATGAAGAAACTTAATTTTCTCATACATTTTGTATGCAGCGGTTATGTCGAGAATGGTCAACTTGATGGTAGGTGGCTACCATCACCTGTGACACAAGCAACACCACAGGTGCTCCAAATACCCTGCCGACCATAGTAGGATTAAGGATAAAGTGATTAGGAAAGGGATAGGGCAGTGGGCTCTGACATCCCTTACTCACTCACCGAAATACAAGAACACACATGCTGTTATTTCACCATGGTCTTCTGTAAGGAGGTGGTTACTGCCGCCAGACGGGCTGCCCAAATGACTGCGAAACACAGTGTCCTGCCACTACTTAATTAAGTAAATAAAATAAAAATCTCTGATACATAATAGATACAAAAACAATGTTACGCGAATCATTTTAATTCGCTTCAATAAAGAATTACATTCTTAAGTAAAAATAGATTTCATTTTGATTTTTGTACATTTATTGAACTTGACTATTCATTTTCCTACCCCCTCCTAATCCCTTATCCTTAATCCTACTGCAGTCGGCAGCGCACTTGCAGCAGCTTTGGCGTTGCTTATGTTATAGGCAACGGTAGCCATCCAGTGGACCGGCAGCCTGTCTGCCGACCTTAACATTAAAAAAAATTATTATAATAAGAAATTGAATTTAATTCAGCTAATTACTGCGGTAATACATTTATTTATTCTGAGGCGGTGCGAAGTTCACCGGGTCAGCTAGTACATATTATTATATAAATAATATATATACCTAACACTCGCATGGTTAAAGGTATTTTGTCGAAAATTATTTGAATTTATTCGCATTATAATGTGTCATAAGTGCAGTCATACATATAGCAATGTTGACCATAAAATATTTATATATTTTATTGTAGATTATTTTATTTTATCAAGAATACTTTTCTCATTTTAGGATGCCCATGCGCTACTAATACACTATCTCGTCTTACAAAAATGAATACGTTATTGCTTGCATTGTCCCCTCCAAAAATCTTAATTTTATTTTCAATTCAGAGAACAAAGGAAAGTTTCACATGGTTTCTTAGAATTAAACCAGGAAAATTTAATTGACACCTATCTGGTCTATGATTATGATGAAAGAAACAAAACTAAAACCCAAAACCGTTTATTGCTCTATAAACGTAACAAAATATGCAATTATTGCTTACATTCAATAAATTCACTGTGTTTATATCAGGTACACGAATATATAAGGTAAATTCACTGAGGTTATATGTACTACGCACATATATACCTCTTTGGGTAAATTACTGTTGTTTGCTTGACCAATCCTTCCAACTGCCGAGATATGTCTTGGAACTGTAATTTACAAAAAAGATAACTTATTTATCAATTGTTTTAAGATTTATGTCTAAGTTATATTTCAACTACATTTTTTATAAATCTATATGTACTAATATTATGAAGATGTGTAGGGGCTAATCTCCGAAACTACTCATCCGATTAAAAAAATTCTTTCAGCAATAGAATAAAAATTTCGGTGGACATAGGCTACATATATTATCGTGTAAAATGAAAAGGCTTTTCCTGGTAATAGAATTTGCAAGGCGACGAAAAAACGGTCGAATGAAAAGAGCTTGATGATGCCTACAAAAAAGTCAGCGACAGCATATGTCAACTTATATATTAAAGCCATAAAAAACTACTATTTTGTATTAAAAAAAAATTAAATAATTAAAATCGTTAGGTGATGTACAATTATGAATCCTTATTAAAATCAGCAAGTTAATAGTCCTAAATAATTAATACACGAGATTTTTTCTTTTTACTGCATAAATTTGACGTAAAGCGCGACCGCGCCGTGAAGCCACAGAGGCAAGTAAGTCAAGACGCGTGCGCTAACGACTGCGTGCGGGTTTATACAAAATCGATATCCAATTTCTTGTACACTATACAAACAATTTAGAAATAGTGTTAAGAAGAAAGAATGGAGCATAGACATTTTTTAAAAATTACAGAAAAGTTATATCTTTTGTTTACATCAATTATAATTAAGAATATACATCATGAAAATTAAATATTTATTATATCTATACAGAGGTTTTTAAAATAAAGTCACTGTGCGCTCTGTCTGTTTCTCCACTAACTACTTCTATACCACGTCCATGCTGCGTGAAATCATGTCCAAGCGAATCACAGATGGGATGGAGCGTCAAATGCCTCAGACCGAAATGATAGCACCCTTTCGAAGAAATGCCTCCAAGCCTACCGAAAGGGTTGCCATCGGAATAGGGGGATATGTTTTAGTCCGTTAGGTCACTGGGAATAATTCTCAGTATCCATGATGCAAAACTCGGGGCACCAGTATCCATGATGGATTTCCTCTTCCTACCAAAAAAAAACTACCCAGTGGATTTTGGTATACCCAGTGAATGGAAATTTGCAGAAAAAATGCATCCGTACGAAGCCGAAGGCAAGTCGCTTGTATAATAATAATATACTTACTAATTATTATTATTGTATGTATTACTTTGTGCTTATCGTTTTAATAGCAAGTTAAGTTGCTGATATCAAAGTTTGGGGTCATTGAAAAGTAGAATGGATATTACAATTACACGTTACAAAGATAGGCACTTAGATGAGCGAATACCTATTAGCATAGATAAAATACTACTTAACTATTAGTTACATTAAAAATAGAAATGATGCAACATTAGATTGACACTATAATTAATAAAATACTGTTTTTAATAGTGAATAGTTAAGCGTAATTTTTTATATCTTTAACAGTCTAGAAAAATGTTTAATATTATTTCAGTATATTTATTATTGTCTTTGAATAGTCCTGTAAAGCCAAACGAATGCCTTTGTGTCCATTTGATTTGTGATTCTTGTCGGCGTCACAGTATAGTAAAGAGTACGGTCGGCGTGATGAGGCTTTGGTGTTATTATCTACAAATTTTTACTTCAGGTACCTACCTATTTAAAAAGTTGAAAAATGAGTTTTTAAGGTCGGCATACAGGCTGACGGTCCACTTTGTGGTAGGTGGCTACCGTCGTCTATAAAACAAGCAACGCCATTAGTGCAGCAAGTGCGCTGCTACAGTAGGATTAGGGATTGGGAAGGGAAATGGGCTCTGGCATCCATTATTCACTCACTGAAACACAACAGCACTCATGCTGTTATTTCCCGTGTTGTTGGTGATCTTCTGTAAGGGGGTGGTTACTGCCGCCAAACAGGCTGCCCAAATGACTGAGAAATGTACCGTGATATGCCACTACAACGCAACCTTGTATTTCTTATTTCTCTTCTATGCTACATCTTTTTACTTACTTACTGAAATATGGAAGAAAGGTGTTCTGCTATATTTCAGTTAAAAAAATATATTATATTTAGAAAAAGAAAAATTCACTGAAGGTTTTTTGTTAATGCAGTTTAAGTTTTTCTTCTTCTTCACAAAATATAATTATATTATCAACATACTTTGAAAATCCCAGTTGGAGAGCTTTCTCCAAGGCTTCTGTAGAACGCTTTCCAGATTGACAGTAGAAAATGAGCTCATCAGAAGGTGTGGGCTTTGTTCTTTGATATTGACTCTTGAATTCTTCATCTGACATGGATGATAAGGCGTAGGGTACATTACCTACTATAATAAAAAAAAATAAGATTCATTTTATTAACACTTATCAGTATAGGTCCTAGTGTTTCACAACAATTTTCTTAGTAATTAATTTTTGATTTTTTATTGTTTCTAACAAAATAAATATTGCATACCTACTTAACATGTTTTCGTTTTCTCTAAATACTTACATGGTATGTTTATACTAGATGGGATCTTCCCAGTAACACTAATTTCATCCGGATTGCGAACATCAATCAGAACTTTTTCCGGTTGATCAATCACTTTCAATACATCCTCATAACTGGCAACATGTTTTAAATCCACCATCTTTGTGGGGTCACTGTTTTTCTCAGCAAATGACCTAGAAACTAAGGAAAACGTTATATTCCCTCTGATCTCTTTACCCACAGTCGGATCAGCGGACATTTGACACAAAAAATATTTATTAACAATTTGGTTAAATGCGGATACAAAACTCAAACAAACTTGTCTAGAGAAATTACATCAGGTAAGTATAGTCTTAAGTTAATCACAATTATAAAATAAAATACCTGTAATGTATAAACAAAAAAGTATGAAATGAAAACTAAACATTTTTCTTGATCTGATGGTACTGAATCAAGCTGACATTCAACTATTTCAAATAAATGTTTTTCTCTCTTATATACAGCCAAAATGAGTCATTTTGTTATTGTTTAATAAAACAATGAATGTTGATAATGGTTACAAATAATATATCACAAGGCGTGCCAGTTATTTTATGTTACATTCAAAATCAGACCATTCTAATTTATTACCTATCAGATGAAGATATGGTGGCCATGGCCAATCAAAATAGCTGTGGTGGTGAAGGTGCTTGCTTTAACTTACTGTCTTACGGCTCCCAGGTTTGATTCCCAGCTGAGTCATCTTTGGATATGAACTTTCCAAAAGAGGGTCTGGATCTGGAAAGTAGTAGCAGGGCACACTGTTTCCCAGTAATTTGGGCAGCCTGTCTGGCGGCTGTTTTGGTCAGTGAGTAAGTATACCAGAGCCCATTTTCCTATCCCTTATCATTGATCCTACTATGGTTGATAGCGGACTCACATGACTTGTGTTATTGTTATAGGTGATGTTAATATAAAATTATATATGTGTTAATCTGGTGCAAAAAGTTTTCATCTAATCTCTATTTGACATCAACCAAGAGAAATAATTTTGAAGGGAACAATTGTCTCTGCCTATTGGATGATAATGTAAAGATTACCCTGTAGGTATAACCAAGGTGACATTGTTATAGCTGTTACAAAGTATAAATGCCCTGTAGTGGCAGGGCACACTGTGTTTCGCATTTCGGCATGGGCAGACCATCTGGCGACAGTAACTAACCCCTTACAGAAGACCACCATGAAATAACAGCATGTGTGCTCTTGTGTTTTTGTGGATAAGGGATGCCAGAGCCCATTGCCCTATCCCTTTCCAAATCACTTTATCCTTAATATGTACTACTATGGTCGGCAGCATATTTGGAGCACCTGTGGTGTTACTTGCGTCATAGATATATTAATTTCAGCACTTATTTAAGAATACTTTACTTGTAGATGAAAACTCACACTTTGTGAACAAGCTGTGCTTTACGCTTTGTGCTTTTAAAATTATGATCCACCTCAGTCCACTCCATTGTGTAAAATATTCAGTATAATTTAGATAAAAGCATTACATTTATGTATACTGTATTTAAGTTAGTTCATATCGTCGCCTTAGTGGTGAAAAGAGCTAACACACACTTTTGACCAAATTGAGTTATGAACATCATAATACTCAGCGTTAAACGGAGATTCTAGTGGTGAAGAGATCTAAGTGATAGCTCAAATAGAAGTTGTTGTTTATTTCCTTCAGACGTAAAAGGAGTTAAATGAAACTAGAGCCAAAAAGAAAAACAAGAAAAGCGCACTTAAATCGAACTTGCTTTAATTTCAACACATTAATTATTACCTTGTCACAAAAAATTATTAAAATTGATACAAATAGAGAAGATAAAACAAAAAACATTTTTTTTATGAGTGCTTATTTATTTCAATTGTCATTATCTTGGAACCAGTTTAGTGTGGAATAGCTCACTTCACCACTAAGGCGACAATATAGATGTCCATTTATTGACAATTTTTTTTAAAACTATCACTAAGTAATTAAGTAGTATTATAAATATGAAATTGCAATATGTTTGTGATTTTATTATCTAGCGAGATATTGTTCTTATGTAGATGATACAGTAGTGTTATGCCTTGATATAACCGAGATGATTTTATACAAAATTATAAGTACCTACACTTTATATTGACAAGATAGGACACAGAAGGAACAGTCACATAATTGTAATTGGAACGTTTTAAAGTAGATGAAAGCGCTGCTCGACTTCTCCGAAAAATATTTAAGGCCATCTAAAAAACAAAATAGGTACCTGTGAAGTGCAATTTACTGAATATAATTATGAATACTTTCTATATTTTTAAAATTATCATTCACTGTATTCAGATTAAAATTTATTTGAGTATATAGTAGGTATTTTGATTTTGAGCTGTTTGAAAAGTAGTTTCAGCGTTCAAGACACTTCAGGATCATTCTTCTGAAATGTCTTGAAATTTGTAAATACTATAGTTTTGCAAATTGTTTAAATAGCAGGATATACTTAATATAAACACTGAACGAAGTATCAGTGGAAAAAAATAATTTTTGAGCATCAATAAAATTAATTAGGTAGGTAAGTATTTAGAGTAAGTAGGTGTGAATAATTAATGATATATATACCAAAGTAAGTGCCAAGTAATGAAAAGTTTAATAATAAATCACCAATCAATATATTCCACTGTTAAAGTTGTTTGGATATTCCTATAGGATATAGGTAGGTTACCTATACTCTCTCAGATTTTATGTAAACAAATATGTCAAATATTAACAAAAAAATCCACCTTAGTTACTATTATAAACGTTATAAGTACCCAAAAGTACATTTTTATAGTTAAAGTTAAATAAAAAGTTTAAATTTAAAAGTTTTTTATACTTTACACTGTGATGTTAGTCATATCATAGATGTTTGAAATTGACATAACATTAGCCGAATCCCCGATGACCCGAATACTTTTATGAGTTTTATAATAAATACATACACATTCTAGCTGTAAGCTGACCCCAGTGTTGCCAGACCTGATCAAAACATTTGCCCACGCAGGTTGTTAAAATTGCCCTTTCCGACAGAAAATCGCCCACACTCATTAAAACAAATCCGTGTAGGGGAATCTATTGAACCTTAGCCTGACACCCTCATAATTATACTTTATTTTGCCTTCACTTTGTATGTAAATAGAACAAATTTAAGTTTTCGAAAACTCCCGCCTTTAAAAGAAGTTTTGTCTATGCATTTGTTACCAATATGAGGTCACTGAGGATCACCTCAAAAAAAAAACTATTTATGCAAAGCAATGATAGTATCATATAATTTTATATTGAGTTGTCATAGATACTTGTCTCATTAATAGTTAAGTTACATAATTATTTCATTCAGAGTGCCATTATTGTTACTATATGACATAATATATTATTATTACTGTAATATTGTTTCAGTAGAGAAATACTATTTTTTTTTCAAATATTGCCGATATTTTACCGGTTCCAAGACCTTTCCGCCCTTTTTCTAAAATAATCCTAAAATTGCCCATGGCGTGGGCAATTACCCACGGTTTGGCAACACTGGCTGACCCAGCAGACGTCCTGCCCGCCGAACTCGAAAATAATTTTCTAATCCGTTTATCCGATCCGCCACCTATCTTGTCCAATTTTAATTTCAAACCATATGTCAAAGTCATAGATAAGTATGTGTATATTAGGAAAGTCAAAGTGACGCGACACTTCAATCAACGACGGAATTATTTGAATATTCTTCATATAAAAATACTCAAGCAAGTCCCGATTAAAAAATGAGGGGAGCGGGTAGGAGGATGAAAAATACTTTACGACCTATTCTCAGATTTACTGAATATATCACACAAAATTTCATAAAAATCGGTCCAGCCGTTTCGGAGGAGTTTTGTTAACAAACACTGTGACACGAGAATTATATATATGTGTGTGTGTGTGTGTGTATACTTACATAAAATATACCTACACGATAAGACAAGGAAAGGAAAGCAAGGATTTTCAATCTATGCTACGCTAGGATAATACGATTATAAATATTTGATACCTAAATAATCACAAGAATGACTATGTTCTTGTTCTTATGACCAACTCCAGGCAAGTCAAGGAATATCCTAATTCCTACTGTCTATCGAGCGGTCCAACTCCCAACTTGTCCAACACAAGTTCACAAGCGAGAATGGCGAGACTAGAGGTGGGCGATTATGAGATATACTAATGAAATCATTCGATTATGAAGATATCTCGAGATATCTCGATTATAAAGGTTATAGTAGTTACTAATTTAGTTAGTAGTCGCGATCGCGAGTCGACGCAAGGCGAGAGGCGAGCGCTGTGCGCTGTCTCGATCGCACGGATATCGTCACAGCAGTGTACTACGCCGCTCGTCCTGAATAATATTGTATCAGACTTTTTTAAATTTCTTACTAGTCTTCTACCAGCACATATTACTGCAACAATGATATTAATCATTCATTAAGATACTAAGATAATTAATATTAAGATAATTAAGATGAATAATGATATTAATTAATTTAATTATTCATTATTTATTAACACATTAAGAATATTGTTTTCATGGTGAATGTTGGATTTAGGCACACAAATAAATACAGGTAATGAATTAATTAGTATAAATTCTCTTTATAATGTAAAATATTTACCATTAATCAATCATATTTATATAATACTCAGGGCCGTCTTTACCCGGGGGTGCAAGGGGTGCGGTGCACCCGGGCGCCTGCCGAGCGCTGAGTATTTAGATATTTCATTGAACTTAACGCCATTGCATAGTTTCATATACTTGTTACGACAAATACGTATGCGCAAAATTAAATATAAAAAAAGTAGTCATCAACAATAATCATTGTTTTACTTTTATTAAAGCGCCTACACACCGCCCTAAAATTGGTGGCAATATCGGGGAAGTGGTGGGGAGCGCCCTAGATCGCTCCATTGATCGCCTCATGTGTAGGCAAATCGTAATCAGTTTCCTCCTAACTCTGAAATCGGGTCGGTCGAACCCACGATTTAGGGGCGATTATCGTCTAGGGAGCGTTGTCGCATCGTGTGTAGCGAAATCGGTGCCGATTTCACCGCAGTGTGTCTGCGAGGGCAGCGGCGACAAGACGTATTTTTGTGTTTTTAATTTGTATTCCGTGCGAAGACATGGCTAAGGAAAAGAAGTGAGAAGCCTGGACGAAAGTCAATGATCTCTTCAAGGAGTTCCTCAACACATTCTATATCCATTCTTAAAAAGTTTTCAGCTGCTTCCAAATGTCTCTCTCCCTTCTAAGGTGTTTCCATCTAGCTACAATATGGGCTTCTTCAAACTAGCAGTAAACAAATTCCTGCAAGGTCGGCAGCGCACATGCACCCTCCCTGGTGTTGCTTGTGTCCTTAGGCGACTTTTTCGTCTTTGACTTGGTTGCACTGTAGAAAGTGCCAGAGTGATGCCTATTCACTGATGTTTTGAGAGTGTCGGCGGCATCTTGATAGACGAGCGCTTTGTTGCACGGTCGGTTTCACACTTAGTGGCAGGGACGTGTGTAGAGTAGCGGCCGATTTCATCCCCACTACCACTCTCCCGACATTGCCACCGATTTTAGGGCCGTGTGTAGGCGCTTTAACAATTTTATTAAATGCAACACGCGCGCGGCAAAATCTCTAATCCAAAGTAGAGATTTTGCCTACTTTGGATTAAAGTACGCTAAGTGATACTTAGCGTACTTTTGACACATTGCCGCCCGGTCGCCCGCACTTGAAGCAAAATGATCTCTAAGTCAATAAAGTGTAAGTTCATTTGAAATGGGCGCGAGGCGGGGCGCGGCACCTGTGCGTCTGTCATAGGCGAATAATTGCGCCCTTTGACATAGACGTCCGGGTGGCTAAGGGCGCAGGATGAGCCCCGCACCCCGGCGCCGAATAGACTTAAGACGGCACTGATAATACTAACCATTATAATTAGTTTTTTTAATACAATGACACATTTTCAGCATCCTTAGAAGTAATAAATCTAATTTAGATTAAGAACAATATTTATAACTAAGAATCAACGTTAAACAAAGCATTTCTTTTAAAGTACGTATAACAATTACCAATATAACAAAAAAAGATGACTTTTCATCAAAACAAAATAAAACTGTTACTTACTTTTTTTTTATAAAATATAAATATACACAATAGCACATTTTCAGCGTTTAAGAGTAAAAATGTGCTTAAAAATTATAAAAAAACTTATATAAATGGTAACAATAAATCACTGTCATTGAGATCAATGTCAAATAATTTTAGATCAAGAACGAAATATTACGAATAATAATCAACTGTTAATTAAATATTTCTATAAAACAACAAAACGTAAAAGACAACTTCTCATCCAAACGTAATAATAATGATACTTTTGCACTTATATACTAATCCTATCAATGATATTTTAATATTTTAATCATTATGTTCAACAAGAACCTCTCAACGGCGCAAATTCAGTATTTTACAATATTGTTATTAGTAAATGTAATACAAAAATAAAAAATATGTATTAGTAGTTAATACTGTCTGTTTGAGATCAGTCAAACTTTTAAATCGACGATATTTCTAAAAAAAATATTTAAATTAATCATTTACCATCATATTAGAATTAAGAAATACAATTTCATTGAGTTTCTTTGGTTTTAACATACTGCGTCTAGCATTTAAAATTAATTCATATTGACTTGTTTTGTTAATAGCCATCTAAGAGTTATTTAATAGCAATATATCAATAAAAAATTTAAAATAAATTAACTTACTGTTAAATGATCCCACCAAGAAAGCGTCACGTCACACACCACGGGAACAAAACAAAACAGACGTCTGATAAACTAAAAAAAAAGCGAGAGAGTGACTCGCCGCTCAACTTTTTATAACAGGATTAGTAGTACTAATTAGTAACGTCATTCGATTATGAAAATATATTAGTTACTAATTTCATAATCGATTATCAACATTAGTATTAGTAAGTAATTCGATTATACCAATCATTCATAATCGCCCACCGCTAGGCGAGACCGAGACCGAGAACTGCTGATATAAAACGTAGTGATTATATATACTCCTCTTTGCGAACCGAGAAGAGAAACCTCCGAGAAACGTAGCTTACATTCCTTACCATTTATTGTCCGATTGACTGCTGTCAACTGTCAAAGTCACACTTTTTTGATGTCAGCAAAAACAATAACGAATATTTACTCTGAGAGCAAAAAGAATATCTGTGTCTGTACCAGCCCCTACGGATTAGCCAAAATAAAAAAAAAAAAAAACAAATTTTAAAATTTTGCTTCGGTCAATCGTTTGTGATGCCTTTAATTTTGTTTTTGACTACGTATTTAATTAAAAATTTAATTGTTAATTAAGGCACACTGATTAGCCAACAAATATTAAAAATTAGTTATAAGATAGGCTTCCGGGTAGTCAATCGATCGGAAATCGTTTGTGAATTCCGAATATAATAAAAACGTTTGTGACAACGTTGTTTCCAAGAAAAAATAAAATATGTGTGTAAACAGCCATAGACAACAATACATCCATAGACAACTATCTATAAGCGCCAGTGGTGAAATATCTCCTGAATTTCCAGGAGATTACATGATTTTGAGATTTTTCTCCTTCTCTCCTTATTTATTTCTAAATCTATAAAAGAACTCCTGGATTTTCAGCATCCCGGTAATCGGTTGGCATTCGCAGTCGCACATCATTCAGTTCGGTTACTCTTACCGAATTCTATATGGTCTGTGATTTACTATTTAGAGGATACTGACGTTTTGTAAAGCATTATATGTACAGAAAACATCGAGCGGATGCATGCATAGATGTTCACTATTCTGTGTCACTTTAATGATATTAGGGTTTTCACCTTAAAATAGACAAGGTAGAATTGTTATAATCTGACTTTCAATATTATATAAATTATACAGGAGCGTATAATAACAAATTATAATATATCTTTACAGATTTTTAATTTATACAAGTTACTTATTGCTTTGTTTAGGTACTTTAGTTTAGGTACTTAATAAGTTACTTATTTAAGTATTTTGTTTTAATTTATTTGGAATTGGATTATTGGTACTCATGGAATTGTTGGCTAGGCGATTATTTTTCATCGTGTCGTGTTTTAAGTAATAAATACAAAAAAATAAATAAATAAATAAAATAAATAAATAAATAAAATCTAATAGTTCTGGCGAGTGTTGAAAAGAAACGAAAGTATTTACAATATTTTAATGGTAATTGGATAGAAATGGCACAGATTAAAAGTTGGCTCTCAGCAAGTGGAAAGGTAATTGTTTTTCCTATGGAAAAGTTAAGTTAATGCAGTCTCAAGAAATAAAACTGCATATATTACCATACTTATTTTTCGCATCTAATCTGCAAAAGTATGCTTTCGAAATTTAACAAGTTTATTTTAAAATGAAACTTTATCATATTATAAAATAAATATTTTTTAAGCTGTGGTGATAGTGACTGATACGGTTGTATATAGTACTTATTACTTCCATGCTGATACGTTAGTATCTACTATTTAGTTTGTGGACTGTACAGTAAAACAAATAAAAAATCAGTAACACTAGTCTGTGCATGTGGTAATTGAAGTGGAATAAAGTACTCTTTAGTATAAATTTTAAATCCTATAGCCGATTAGGCTCGCACACATATCTGTGCATATGGAGTAGAGAAAGAGACAAGTACATTAGTTTTCTCCTTCTTTTCTTGCAAGTCTCCTTACTTTTTTACATTCAATCTACTTATTTTTATTAAAGATGTCCAAAATAATCGTTTGTATCGATACGTATCGCAACCAATCGTATCGATTCGGCGATATATCGCAACGTCTTGTATCGATATTTATCCAATTTTTAAACAGGTTAAAACAAAAGTATTAGTTCAATTCAAACAGTAAAAAATAATTTATTTCTTAAAAATGGAAGTTATACCTATTACAGTGTTTTATTAACAACTATAACACTATAATAAAACTTTATACCTATATAAAGCAAGCAAGAAAATTATTTTATTTTATTATGCCGGTACCTAACATTAGATAAAATACCTACCTACCTATCTACAATTGTCGGGTAGGTAGTGCACAAAGCGTGCCGCACGACGCCAGCCCAGCTCCTTACCAAAACATAGAGAATGTTTAATATTACAGGTTCAAAATCATAATTATAAGTAGATATACATGGATTCGATATTTTTACCTGGAGATACGATATATCGATGCGTATTGTATGGTTGTGTATCGATACAAAATATCGATATATCGCATTGCTATGTATCGATACAGCATAATATCGATTCGTATCGCTCATCTTTAATTTTTATTTGCTTTGGGTTTGCAGCACTGAAGCGCATAGTTTGCAATAATTTTGAAGTAAGAAATATGAGTTTGGTTTTATTTTAATAATTATTTCGCTATTCCTTCTTGATTATGATACTACTATAAATACTTTTGTAATATCTTTGTCTTAACACATTAAAATTGAGTTACTTCTATAAAATAAAATACTCCTCCTCCTTCCTCACCTCTATTCTCTAGCTAGGCGAATAAGAGATAAGAGGTACACATACACAACCACAACCAACCCAATTTTTTTCTCATTGCAACCAACCAATCATATAAATATCAACGCTACACGAACGTCATTTTATGAACCACTATTTAATGGTAGTGGTAGCAGCTTTCAGTTTAACACCCATTAATCGCTCCTCACTTCTATTCTTCATGCTTAGCACTCAGTATTACGGGTCCGATTAATGGCAGGACCAACTTTGGAAATGAACTTTTCAAGTTGGCTCTAGGCTTGGCAAGTAATGGCACGACACACTGCATTTCGCAGTTATATAAATTGGGCAGCCCGTCTGATAGCAGTATCCACTACCTAACAGAAGACCACTGTAAAATAAACAGCATGTGTACAGTTTCAGTGCCAGAACCCATTTCCCTATCCCGTATCTTTAATTCTACTATGGTCGGCAGTGCACTTGCAGCATCTGTGGTGTTGCTTGTATCATATGCAACAGTAGCCACCTACCATCAGCCTATCTGACGATAATGATTAATTTTTCTATGCAAAAGGGTCTATTTTATTATCTTTCGGTGGCATGTGCAAGTGGTCCCACTTGTCACTATTGGTAATATATAATTACTTTGTGAAATTGTTATTAGCTGGGTGGATTATGTGGTTAACCTGTTTATTAAAATAACGAAATTTGTATTATGGATATATAAAAAGCACACAATAAAAAGTATAAAAATCACTGTATTTATTTCAGCATTGACCAAGTATATATATTTAAAATATTTAAGTATTAAAATGTCTTTTTAATTACATGGAATCTAGTATATTATGCTATCAGTCTTTGTATCAATATAAATTGTGATAAAAATGTTCAAATCTAATCAGCTTCCACAAATTAAATCTTTTCTTAGTTAATTAACTTCCTATGTTGATAATACAATAGTCACTTAAAAAGATGAAAAAGTAATAACATAACTGTATTGTAAATTGTGATGATATATTATTAGTTTAAATTGAAATTAATTTTATAATATATTGTATCTCTTGAAGAAATATTAGTTTTTAGAGACTTTTTCGAAATATTTCTTCTTGGCATCTGGATTAGGAATTATCTGAAAATTTTAAATATTATTAATATTAAAACTCTGTATTTATTTAACAGCAAAATCTGTTGTGGCCTGCACTCCAAGATAGCCATCATATGAAAACATTAAGGGCCGGTATTTCAACTGTTACTATTCTTAGGAATAAAATTTAAGTGAGGCTTAACTTTACTATATCGTATTTCAACTTTCACTCAACACAAATTCGTTCCCGAGTGGAACCCTTAAGGGTCATATTTTTAAGTGAAGGTTGACGTTACACTCAAGTGATTTAAGTTTAGCTTAAACATCGACGCATAACATAACATAACATAACATGATTGATTTTGTTTGATATACATAGATTTTTTGAACATTTTTTATTTCAATACTCATAACTACAGTAATATTCTTAATTATTATTAAGAACATCATCCACATCATAAGAACTATGACATCATCCAAATCAACAAATGATAAAAGTATTACATTTATTGGCGACGGTACTTGGGTGGGCAGGTCTATGGTGTTGCTCCGGTTGACTTGCCGCCGTCGATGACCATATGAGTTGTGGACTGTATATTTTAAGTTGTAGCCGGACGGAAGATTGAAGGAGACAGCGAATAGTTGCAAGTGTCGTTTACTTCTTAATTAATTATCTACAGCAATCGTAACTATAGTTCAAATCTTATTCGAAGGTACAGAGATAAACGATGGTTATTTAGGCTCCGAGTGCTAGTGATAGTGGTAATCGTAATGGGTAATGATCTCCAGTGAACACTTCTTTTATATTCTCTAACCGTGCCGGGGGGGGCCTTCCTGCCCTCACCGGATCGTTCTCACGGTTCTGTCCACGTGGAGTGCAGTCGGCAAATATTTACAAGGAACCGTAATAAACTTTAACAATAACCTTTAAAATAGTTCTAAACAAAATAGAGGAGCAAACCAATATAAATTCCTATTCCATTGTCCTATATCCGCCGTTCTTATTTTGGGTACGGATTTTATTATCGCACAAACAAAGCGCATTCGCACAAACAAAGCGCATTCGCAAAATATCCTATTTTGTCAAACAATGGAACACGTTGTTTGTGGCCCTGTACTGTGGGAACATTGCTTCTTATACAAAATTAACATACCTAACTAAACAATATTATTATCTCATATTTACATACACTTACATATTTAGTACCTAACACCTTATATCTAAACTTATACTACTTTAAACCGCCGTCCGCAACAACATTTATACATCAATATGAACATCGAAAAAAGATCTGTTACATTTGTTGTAGTAGATATCTATATAAAATGGGTACCTTCGCTAGCTACCTGAGTGCACAACACACGTGCATTGTACACAAAGAAAGGCTCAAACACTTGATTTTGATTTCATTTTTTTAGTTTTAAAATCTACGAATTTGTTATGTTCGTGCTTGATTTCAACTTAGCTGCCGTAGTATAAAATAAATTATAGCCTAAAAGCAATCATATGGCATAAGTTCCATCACTGTTGAGAAGTTGATCCAAAATGCCCATTGTCCTTTCTTTGTCGCTGTGTGTAAATCTGACAGTTTTGACATGTTAATGAATGAACTTCGCACGAAATCACTAAAATGTTGCCAGTATTTGCTGTTAAGTAAAACTCAGTAGACCTTACGCGTATTTCAGTACAATTTTAAGTACAATTTAAGCTTAGCTTTATGGTAAAGTGAAGCTTAGTTAAGTGTAAGACTTAAATAAAGACTGAAATACCGGCCCTAAGTATTATATTTTCTAATACTCACTGTATCTTGGCCTGGCTTCCAGCCTGCTGGACAAACTTCTCCATGCTTATCAGTATACTGAAAGGCTTGTACTAATCTCAAGGTTTCATCCACAGAACGTCCTACAGGCAGGTCATTCATTGTTATTTGTCTTAAAATTCCTTTATCATCAATTATAAATAAACCTCTGAGCGTGTGACCTAAATCTTCTAAGTACACTCCATAATCTTTTGCTATAGAATGTGTTAGGTCACTTAAAAGAGGGATATTTATTTTTCCTAAACCACCTTCTTTTCGTGGTGTATTAATCCAAGCAAGATGTGTGAAATGTGAGTCAACTGAACAAGCCACAACTTCTGTATTTATCTTTCTAAATTCCTCAATTCTTTCAGAGAATGCTAAAATTTCAGTTGGACATACAAATGTGCTAGAAAAAAATAATAATAAAAGAATTAAAGACAGCGTTTTTTTTTTCTTCAAAAATGGAACTGGCAGTTGAGACATAGTGTCCGATTTGGAGCATAGGCATAACAAATATATTATGGCAATATAATATCTACCATCCAGTCGGCTAGAACTGCTAAAATAGGTAAGAATCCATCATAAGTTACAAATAGTACTATAATAAGTTTATACAAATACAATAAATTGTAGTGGCAGGCATTTCGCAGGCATTTGGGCAGCCTGTCTGGTAGTGTAACCAGCCCCTTACAGAATAACACCACCGTGAAATAAAAGCATTTGTGTGCTATTGTGTTTCGGTGAGTGAGTAAGGGATGCCAGAGGCCCATTGCCCTATCCCTTCCTAATTTTTTATCGGTAATCCTACTAAGTTGGACATACAAATATCGCTGAATACAAAACTTTTACTAAGGCCAGCATGCATTTGAGTACCTGTGGCATTGCGTGTGTTATAGGCAATGGTAACTACCTACCATCAAGAGTACCATCAGCCTGTCCCAAACAAATGAATTAAAAGTGTTTATACCTGAAGATTGTTAAGCTTAATATAATTATAAAATTCGTTTGGAATTTTAATTAAGTAGGGGTAATACAGGGTTGCTAATTGATAATATCTACTGTATTACGATGGCTTAATATTGTTGATGAATTTTGAACTTAAATACTAGCTGTTTTTAAATATGTTTGGAAGAAAAATATGTATATAAGTTATTTTGAATATTTTATTGAATAGAAATTGAAATAATCTAAAGAAAACTTCAAAAAATATCACTTTCATATGAAATATTTACCTCAATTTAAATTTAACAGAATCAAATTTGATATTGTCTTTATAATTACTAATAAAGGGTTTTATCAATATAACTAGGCAAACCAATAACAGGGTAACTTCACAATTTTCTTGATATGGAGTGTGGAAATTTTACACTCAAGGAGCATATAAAGGTAACATTGACTACACATCGAGGGGAATAAGGAAGTCAGTCTCCTAATACGTGCACTGTAATATATTTATCAAAATTATGAGCCCACTAGAAGTTAATTCATAATAGCTTTTTCCAGCTTGGGACAGGAGATATAGCTATCAACCAAAGGCTATCTTGCCTACCCCTTCTTTCCGCGTAAAGCATAATTTATATCTGATATAAATTTAATTTTACTTACAAATCTAGTGGATAAAAGAAAAATACTAAATATTTCCCTTTAAAGCTTGACAGAGACAGCTGTGAGAATTCTCCGTCTAGTACAGCGGTTGCCTCCCACTCGGGAGCCGGTTTTGAAACTGTAAATAAATGAACGAGATATTATTTACCTTTTAAATTTATAACACTGATTAAAATAAAATATAGAAATTATTTACTCATTGCTTTAGTAAACTGTAGTTTATGATCAATTTTTTTGGCTCCTCCGGGAAAAACATTACCGCTACCAAAAGAGTAACAAGAATCACTCTCAAAAAATGATGAATTACACTGTATAATACTAAGTAATAGTAATATTGAGGTTACAAAATACTTCATGGTAGAGCTAAGGTTGTTAAAAATATAAATAAAGTACTAAACAATAATACAATCAATACACTTTCTGTTAATATAATAATTATAATAATAACAATGCTCTACTCTACGCTACTTTCACTTGCTTTCACTCAAAGATGTTGCATTAGTCTGTACCTACTTTCACTGAATCAAAGAGTATATAATCAGATCACTACGTCACTGAATGATGAAGTACGTTGAATGAAGTTGAAGTACGCTACGCTACGTTCTACCCAAGTTCTACCATAGTAGACCATAGAGTCCATAGATAGATAAGTATTATAGATGGTGTATTGTATGTATGTATGTATATTATTATAGTGGGTTAGGGTGCGACAGGTGTCCTACATTTTTCTGAGCGTCCTACCCACAGTTTTTCATGTAAAACTGTGGTCCTACCCATGTCCTACCGTAGATCGATCATAGAACATATATAGAGAACATATATACTCTCTATAAGAAGAGCGTCCTACTCTCCTTATTGTTTTGTGAGCATATAGTTCTGTAGTCCTACTAAGATTGCATACGGATCGCATAGATATTAATATACTATTGGCACACGGGCCATAAATCATTCAAACGCTAAGGTTGTGCATATTCTGCAAGCATTGTCGATACTTTGAGTACATGCCTACTCATTGAGTATTGCTAAGAAAGATATTTTTTTCAATTTAATCTACAATCAGTTGCTAGACTAATTGGAAATGTTGCAAATGAAATTTTTTGCAGCTGGAATTGATTGTAAGCATGTTGATATTTCTTCGTTCTTAGTATATAGCGATTGTAAATATTGTAAACATTATATTTTATATTTTAAATTGTGTATAATTTTAGAGCTGTGGATTTTGTTTCATAAATAAAATAAATAAGATTTTATTTATTCATAACACAACAAAAGTTTTATTTACATAATCGATAGTAACACGACGCATCACTAGTCCTCGCATTAATGCCGTACGTGCGAGAGAGCATGCGATATTGGTAATGCTGCTCCAACGTTTTATGGCTACCTTGTGCCAACAGCGTCGGCGCATACAATAAAGTAATAGACGAACTGAGAGTGCAAGCGAGAACGCAGTCTCTTATGGCACGAATACGAGTGCGCAAGAGACAGCGAAACAAGAACCGTTAATCGCGTTTTATATATGAGGTCGTTGTATATGTTAAAGCCAACCCTAACCTATTTAAACGAGTCTCTGATAATAGTAAAAGAGAACAAAGATATCCCAACAGATTATGCATTCGAAAAGTACATACATGATGCATAAAAGTATTTTTTTCCAAGCACCAGTTATATATAATAAAATTCCAAACAACATTAAAGAGCTTAATATTAATTTATTCAAGAAGAAAATGAAGAATCTACTCGTCGACAAATGTTATTATAGTATAAATGATTAAATGTCAGATAATTCATTGTAATAATTAATAATATATATTAGCTTTATTCATTTAATGTAATTAAAATATTTGCACACCCTCGAAAGGTAGAATGTAGCGAGAAATATCTATTGTAAAATCTTTGTAAACTATATTCAGCAAATAAATGATTATTATTATTATAATTATTATTATTAAAATTAGATTGAAAGATCGTAGGGAACGCTGCGATAGTGTCCTTTAGTATTTACGTAATTTCTCAAGGTATCGTTTTAAATTAAATAAAATTATTTTTAAAATCAACAATGAGGCACTGACCAGTACCTGATTTTACAGTGAATCACAGGAATAAACCAAATAATGAGACATTCAGGTAAATATAATCTACACACAAATCATTTTTGACGTCTTATTTTCGAGGAAAACTAGGTTCAAGAAATTTATTTATTTATTTAAATAAATAATATTCTAAAATATACGGCAAATTGTGTAATAAATATAAAATATCACGTATTTTAGTTTTTTATACTTATTTGTCACTTTTATAAATAAAATAATTTTTTTATGTATATGTGACAATTTCCATAGTTCCATAGTGATTGAATATTTGAATCATCGATAGCAATATCGCATTTTTTTTTCTTTTCTTCTAATAAACATATGCAGAGTGTTTTAAAAAGTAACTAGGTAGTGATTACATGTATAGCTGAGTATTTGATAATTACAAGTGATTTATTTTTAGTACTTTTTTCAAATTTCCATCCTGTGATCCAGGTAACATGGATTAGATTTCATAAAAATGGATAGACACCTCATAAATACTGTACAGTATATACAGTAAATATAAACCAAGATGTTTCCTAGAGCGTAAATATCGTCATTTGATAAGAAATGACTCGGTCTCTACAAAGTTTGTACCGGTGTGTAGGCTTTTATTTTGTATGCAGAATTTAATGCATTATCATCATATAAAAATGACTTTAAGTCTGCGTGCCTGTTACTCAATCTTAAAAGAGTTTGTATTTCGGATTCACACATAGTTTTACGCCCATTTATCCAAAATAAAGCAAGTCACATTATATCATAAGCATGATATTGGTACATGCTGGACACAGGTCTTCGCATATTTTATCACATTAGGGGTATTACAATTCACAGTTCACCTCGAGTACACAGTGCAAATTTGCAGGCTATATTTTATATCTTTGAAGTTTACTGTTTAGGAGAGTTAAACAATTATTCTTTTCAGGTCACTTTGAATCCCACAAAACCTTTGTCAACCTATGTCTTTAGACACATCTCAGTTTAGTCATCTACATTTTATGCACCACAATTATACAGCTACACGAAAAGCCAATTTATTAAAAATTTGCCTTGATTTGTTACTTGCTACAGGATATAACGTTATAAGCGTAACTTTTGATGGGATTGCATTTAATTTAACAATGTGAAATTTGAATGGCGTAAAATTAAATTTCGAACCATTTACACGATATTTTCATTATCAATCAAAGAGAAACTTCACATTATTTTATGGCTGTTACTTACTTAATTAGAAAATGATTGGGGACAAAAACATTGATTGAGGGCAATAGGTTGAGGTTAGGCAGTAAATTAACAAATAGGCACATTGATTATTAAAACGAAACATGAAAGTACGATTAGCAACTCAATTTCTTTCGAGATCTGTTGCAACAGTCATTGACTGTAATAACACTACAAATTTACCCCAATTCAGATATTCAGATGCTACCACGTTATTTATAACACTGACAAACGACTGCTATTTAGGAAATGTATAGAATTCATAGGAAAAGTGCATATTACAAAATTACTTTTCATATCTATTTTAGGAATTCTTCACATTTCCTAGGAATTTTATACAATGATGGGTCTTAATGGTTTTTCTTGTAATGTGCCACTGCGTTTTGGGATCCTTGATTTCTATTTAATAAAACTTCACTTTTCAATATTTATATGCACAATATTGTCTTTTCTGTATAATACATGAATAAAATGAAAACTATAAAAAACACATCATATTTGTTCGTCTTTTTCTTCTCAACTATTTTTTACACCAATGACATATATTCCATCTAGCTTTTTAAGAAAACATTCTTATTTCATTTTTTTTAAAGTCAGCCAGGATTCAAGTTCAAAATACATCAACAATGGGTTACATACTTTTCCTTTAACTAATCCATAAAATATTTGTTTGTGAACAGTTTCAGACGTTGTATAATAATAATCAATTTTAACTTCATTAAGCGATTATTTAACGAGACTGTTGTGAAACCTAGAGCAATTTTGAGAAATTGACAGTACATTTTTACGAGCAAGACACTTTTGAAAAATACATAACGGTTCGTTTAGTTAGGATATGAAACAACTTTGTTGAATTTGTTTGAAGTGACTTTGCGAAATCATCTAAATAAAATTGTTTTATTTACAGGACAATGGTTTTTATTAAATAAATGATTAATGGTACTGAAATTTATATCTTTTTTTTATTATATATGAATGCTAGTCACTGTTCTAGATACATCTTATTTATCGATAACGTAGGGGCACCACTAAAATACACTTATAAATCACGCACACGAAGACATTTCTGTTTTGATTAAGCGGGAAACAGTGGCTCTAGCATGAGTTTACGATACTACACTCGCTAGCGAGAGCGTAAAACATTTATATGGAAAATTGATAATTTGACATTGACAGTTCACGATTTCCCATACAAAAGTTTTACGTTCTCGCTAGCGAGTGTAGAATTGGTGTAGTATCGTAAACTCATACTAGAGCCTCAGGAGTCTGTCTATTAGTATATTAAATGTCTATGATCTCTATCATTCATCAACTCGGTAAAAATCAAATAGTCAAAATAAAGATTAGTATAAATTATTGATAACTTCGACCAAAACAGACTATTCCAAAAATAAATTATTTTACTGCCTAAAAACACTGTTGTCAAATTGAAATTCTGACAGTGGCTGTATAGCCTGTATAGGTCATTCCGTTCTGGCACCAATATTTGTCTCAAGTGTGCTGTGCTGGAACCTGGAACCTCGCTGGAACACCATTCAAAGCAAAGAATATACTACTCTTTAGAGGAGGCCCAAAGACAATAAATAAATAACCTGACTTTGCTTCGTTCAATTCATCACTCATCACATCACATTGATGAATTGAATTGAATGAGATAGAGCTATTCATTTGTTCATTCATTCCCGTTTATTCATTCACCGAATGTCTATATTTATTATCTTGATGATTATATTTTTGATTTTATTTTCTAATGTAATATAAATGAATTAAAAATGTGCTTGACTACTTATAAAAGATTTCTTTCTTAACATTGCTTTATATTAAGTCCATCGCGACGTATCGCGGTAAGTATTTAGAGGGACTAATTTGAGTGTAGTACATAACATTCATTATGGCGGTCTGATGCTGATTACATTCATTTTGTTGTATTTGTGCTGTGTGTAAATTTCTTTCGTCATAGCCTATACAATAATCTGTTTTGTTTTGATTTTCAAGTGTCTGTTTTCTGCAATTGTTTTTAGATGGACGTTCCGGAAGATGGAGTTTTAGATGTGGATTTATTAGCTGACGATGGATCAGATGAAGAAGGAGAGGCGCCACAGACTTCGGGTGAGTTGTATCCATGAAGGTACGCGGAGAGGAAAGTATTCTCACATATTTTATTCCTTGCTATTTATGTTTTTTACAGATTTTTACACAGGACCAGCATCAACACCAACGTCATGCGCATCGTCCCCGCGTGGAGAGGAACCTGCGTCCCCTCACGCGGTTATGACACAACCGAACTTCTTTCACCATCAACCATATACACGGCCACCGTTTTTTACTTCCGCGCGCAGAGGTCCCGGTAGGCCTAGAAAGGAAGGTGCAAAATTGGCCAGAGATGGAAAGATTGTTAGAAGGTATTTGGTTCAAAGATTCATCTAATCAATTTATTGGTAAGGGGTGGCTGTGAATTTTTTTAGAAATATCATTAATAATTATTACCAACTCGAAAGAGAAATTAGTGGAATGTGGGTTCTAATTGGAGTAAAAGTTTAAACTTTTAATTGATTCATTGCATATATAAAAAAGATTAGCAGCCCCATGTCCATGGGATACAGGCTCAAACACGCACTCAATGGGCGGACAACCGACACATCTACTCTCGCTTATGGCTCCCGCGTGAGGAAGAGGGTTAATAAATGCATACACTACACCAAGGAAAAAAATCTTGCCCTTTTATGACTTTAGGATAATGCTGTTTCTTTTCATATTTTGGTACAGGTTACTTGGAAGTGTTGCTTAACACTAGAAAGATCAAGAGCAGTCAAATGAGCTTGTGTTTATGTGAATTCTAATCTTCCAAGCTATTATATGTATTTGATTTCCAAGTTATTATTATATTTGAATAGTTTTCACAATTGTACACAATTATATTATTTTATTTTATTCTCAACAAAAACTCTACTCCAATACAGCAGAAAATAATATAGAAGAGAGACATCATCACCAATCACATTGCCACTTACAGGACTTCATTATGTACCCAAATTATGTTGAAAATTAAGTTGAAAAGTAAAAATTGATTTTAGAGGATGGGGAAGAGGATCTAGGTATAGTACCCGGCAAACTTCTTGGCCATCGCGTGAGGTGGTGGGGGAAAGTTTGCGCATGGTACACTGAAGTTGTTTCATTGAAAAACGCTATTTTTTTATTACTGGGTTTTTATTGATTGAGCTAATAAAGTTTTAGTTGGTGGTATAGAGAGAAAAGAGATCACGAGAGACAAAGAGACCTATTTTTCGTTTCGTTTATCCCTCTTTCCATTCGTGAAAACCGAATTAAAATCGGTCTATCCGTTCACGCGTGATGCCGTGACCAAGGGAAATGGGGATTCATTTTTATTCATTTGAGATAAAAGTACAGATTTAAAATTGGAAGGCTTTTGTTTAATACTGTGTACAATTTGAAAAAAAGAAATAAAAGTGGCTGATTGAAACTTTAGTATAGAACTTACTTTTGCCTAAAAACAAAAGTAGTTGTCACTGAAATTTTTATTACTGTTACTAGAAAGATTTTTTGAGCAGATTTTACTATATTTTTTAATTCAACTTTTTTTTCCAACTTTTAAAAACAGTCTATTATGCACTGTATTTTTATTTAACTTATAATTTTACTCTAATCTAAGCAATCAAACAAGGGGACGAAAAGTAACACTATATTGCTAAGTTCTCGTCTTAAGGGGGAGACAAACGCTAAATACTAAAAATATCCATTGTTTAATGAAGATGTTACAAGAAATAGACAAGACAATTGCTTTGAAAAAAATATATATTATACTTAAACATGTGAAGAACCAATTGTATTAATTAGAATTTTCGTTAAAGTAATAGAAACTCCACAAAAAAAGTTAGAACACAAGAAGAATTTGACCTTTATTGAAAATTCTCTCGAAAACTGCTTATTGCACGCATATGAATCCTGTACCTATTAATAAGTTAATATCAGATTAAAAAATTGTATTAATAAAATTTTTTTTTTGTGTAATGTTCTAATGGTAAAAACAAAAAAACACCATTTCTAGGCCTGTTGAATTGTCTCCGCCGCCAGCGAGTTCTATAGTAAATGTCATTTGCCTCAGTGAATCCCTTAATGGTATATTGTATGACTTAAACACTGTTAACATTGTTCGTTTAATGAGTTTTTTTTTTCATAATGTAATTACATGATTATATGTAAATATTTAATTTATGAGTATTTTTGTTGTTTGAAAGCTGACATGATTGAGATGGTTCTTAGCTATAGTTTATGAGGAACTGTATAGGCATTTGAAGGTCATCAGCCCATATCCCAGTTCACAAAGGGATTTCACTAACTTGCACAGGTTCGATTGATGTGAATTTGGTATACTGTTACTTCGGCGGTATTACCATGACATGGTAACTTTGACCTGATGCCGCAGCATCAAGTAGTCTGCGGGACACTCTACTCCTCAGCAAATTACAGCAGATATAGCGTGTTTGGGCCCAATAGAAAGTTGTGGTTAGTTTATTATTTTATGTAAAAATCTGATTGATAGTAATTAAACTTTTTAGGTATAGAAATCCTGGATCATTGCGAGGGGCTAAGAGACACCGTGGAAGTCGTGATGATGCTTTGGACGAAGGAATGGAAGAAGACGACTTTACAATGCCTGCACCGGAAGAACCACCATATTCACCAGAAAAATGGTAATGAAAGTGCTTAGTATTATCAGAAATGGTTTTAATGTGTGAAAGACTTATAGAATTCAAGAAAGACAATTAATTTTTAATTTATTATGTAACATTTGGCCTTATTTTTGAATAGTTGAGTTGGCCTTATGAAAAAGTTGTACATTGTTTATTGTGTTAGGGAAAAAATGCTTGGTGAATCTAACATGGAACCAAAATCACTCACTTAGCTCTATGTAATAAACTGAGTGGCAGTGGGCTGCTCATAGCTCATAGAAACAACAATGATTGGGGATGACGTTAGCTGTCAAACAGCTTTCTGCAGATTATAAAAATTGCGGGAAACCATTGGATACTGGCTGCTGCAGTATTACGCTTTGGTGGACTCGGGGTAGGCCATAGTTATAGATAATGATCACGATAAAACAATTGGGAATCTATCTGAGCTTCAAGCTGTTGACCAAAACAGTATCAAAATTTTAATCTCCCTTATTGGCGATTAGAATATATTGAATGGGTACAAACAGCGTATAATATGGATTGTATACACTTTGTAATCATGCACTTGTATACCAAAAGGAAAGAAATTTGCCTTAGATCTTTCATCTTTCACTTCTAGATTGTGACTATCAGCGAATTCACCGTGATTTCAAACTGTGGTAATGTTAGTGATTTAAACCTTCCTAAAAGTAGATGCAAATTTCTCTTTGGGAAAATTGTTTTGTGTTTTTCATATAATATAAATTCAATGTATAAAATATTTGGAATCTTGAATCTTGAAATCTGATTCATTTCTAGGCCAGGAAAGCTGTGTGCACTGTGCAACCTTAGTGAGCGCAGTCAATTGGGCCAGGGGGAAATGCGGCAGTTCACCTGCAATATAATGGAAGTTGATGGTGGGATGACATCAATGCCCAACTCGGGTGCTGCCACTCCAACCGGAATACCAACTCCATCCAGCACTCCAACTACACCGGTTCCTCCCGGTTTAGCTTCTCCCCCTCCCGAGTTAGTAGACTCGAATCTACATCCTCTAGCATTCCCTTTGAGTAGAAGACAGAAGGCTTTTAACAAATGCAAGTAAGTAAATTATTTGAATATTTTTTCTTTTATGTTGTAGTCACGGTCATAAACCTGTTTGGATAAAGTTTATGTTGTTAAGGATATCTTTTTTCTTTCCATATATATATATATATAATTTGTTTTCAGAACGCCTTTGTACAATATGGAACACACTGATGAACTATCCATTATTGGACATGTGGAGGCCCAGGACATATCAGCAGTGGTGTCTTCTGGAGCGTTCTACCTTCACCGCTTCTGTCTAGAATTTACACCGCCCTTTCAAGATCAGGTTGCAGTCAATGCCACATCTGAAGAAGAGAAGGAGCAGTTGGAAGATGCCAGGATTAAAGGAATTGTGACCGCAGCATTGACGAGAAAATGTGCCTTTTGCTTGAGACATGGTGCTAGTATTCCTTGCAAGGTATGTAGTGTGCGTTGATTGCAGTTTCATTTTTAATTATGTTAAAATTGTAAAAAGAGTACAAATTTATTTTTGTTTCAGGCAAGTTGCAGCAAATATTATCACCTGTCATGCGTACTCGCGTCTGGAGGTTTCATGGACTTTCCGACCAAGTCTTCCTTCTGCAAAGACCACCTTTATCAAGTTACTCTTGTCGGTGAGTTGGGTAATGCTTCTCTATAAGTTTTATACCAAATTTGAATTGATGTGTTCAGTTTTAATTGGCTTGCACACTGGACTCTTACAGTGTTATTACAAAAAAGTTAAACATACATTGAACAAGTGTCTAAAAAAAACTTTATTACAAAAGCGTGTTTAAGCAGTTAGAGTTAGGCACGGTTTAATTAATAGTTTTCATATTTAAATACAATGCTTGTCGAAGCCTCAAAGTTAGTCTAAACTGCTTTGTTTCTAATTTTCGCAAGTTGTATTTAGTGGTGTGGTGTGCATTTCAAATTGAAATAATGAATAATAATATCAGTGATGGAATTAAACTTTGCAGATTTTATTGATGACAAGAATTGGATTACATATATAGAAAACTTTCGAGACAATCAAGTGAATTGTATACGAATTCCTTTTGAAGTTTTCGAAAAATAAAATATAAAAACAAATTATGAAATTATGTTGTTGGCGGCGCACAGTGGGTCGAAACTGCTATATGATGGACATAGGGAACTTTTTACAAATTCCATTTTAAAAAAATAGCTATCGAAATGTCTCGTCGATTTGATGAATAATTGTCATTAAACGTTTTTCTCTAAAACTGATAATTTGCCTGTAAAAAAATATTTTCAATATTTATTGTATGGAATGAAACAGAAACTGCTAAAATTTGGCCAAGTCTTGAAAGGTCTTGCTTTATAACTACTTCAGTCTTATTACTTGGCTTGTTGGCTATAATTCTACGCTATCAGCGCGCACCTATAGTTGCCCGTTCAAGAGTTATGAGGTTCATTAAAATGAAAAAAAAAAAAAAGTAAGTAAAAGCACTTTTTATTGATAACTAGCGACCCGCCCCCGGCTTCGCCCGGGGTACAATTTTTATATATATGAACATTCCCCGTTTATCCCTCTTTCCATTAGTACAAACCGAATTAAAATCGGTCTACCCGTTCATGCGTGATGCCGTGACCAAGGGATTCATTTTTATATATAGAGATAGATAAAATAATTGCATTACATTAAAATACTTATAATTAAAATTACAAAAAAGATATTTTCAAAATTAAAGCGAATAATAAATTAAAAAAAAAATTTAAACAAATTAGTAGGTAGCTATAAATTATTTAAAAAATGGTTTTATAGTTATTTTTATTCAAAACTACAGCTAATACAATAAAAAAAAACGGGACAAGTGCGAGTTGAACTCGCGTGAAGAGGGTTCCGTACGATGTTACCTATCCGCACAATATTGAGTGATTTACCATTTTCTTTTAATATCATGAACTTCTTATAGGTTTTCCTATAATCTATAAGTAGAAAACTAATTTCTGTATTTTTTTTTCAAAATTTTAGTTTCAGTAGTTTCGGAGATAAGGGGAAAGTTAATGGTCAGACAGGCGGAGACACGAGTGATCCGTTTTTTTATTCGAACCTACGGAACCCTAAAAACCAACTAAACTCTAAAAAATTAATCACTATCACTATCTTGTAAGGTATGTACATCTATAAATTCCAATTCGGGTTCAGTTGGAAGAGATACCAAAAGCTCGACTCCACTTGAGGGAACCATTCTCCGTTATTTGGACATTCTTGGCCTTAGAAAGGTCAATTTTGGATCAGACGACAAGAGAAGATTATGCAAGATATCTTCATTTGTCGCTGTTCTACTTACTTTTCTAAATTTGTTCTCTCCATATTTACGAAAGTTTTTATTTCGGACCTCCGATGCTTCTTCCGATAGCTTCCCAATCGGCAAAAGTCCAAAATGCTTAATTATTACCGTATCATGCACTAGTAACTTATGTACGCTACGGGCATGTAATACCATGGATATAACTGTACATACAAAGTGGCAGAGTCTATTTGTTTTTTAATTTATTATTTGCTTTAATTTTGAAATTATCTTTTTTGTACTTTTTTCGATAAAATATATGTTTTGAAAATATTAATATTCCTTAATTATAAGTATTTTAATGTAATGCAATTATTTTATCTATGATATTATCAATAAAAACCTCATAACTCTTGAACGGGCAACTATGGGTGCGCGCTGATAGCGTAGAATCATAGCCAACAAGCCAAGTAATAAGACTAAAGTAGTTTTAAAGCAAGACCTCTCAAGACTTGGCCAAATTTTAGCAGAGTCTGTTTCACTGCATACAACAAAAATTGGAAATATTTTTTAACAGGCAAACTATCAGTTTTAGAGAAAAACGTTTAATGACAATTATTCATCAGATCGACTAGACCTTTCGATAAGTATTTTTTTAAAATGGAATTTGTAAAAAAGATCCCTATGTCCCTCATATAGCAGTTTCGACTCACCGTGCGTGGGGCATCATAATTTATGATGAAATATCGGATTGTTTTACCTCTTATTCTTGAACCCAATTTTCTTCAGTTTACGAATTTTTATTTTAATATTGCAATTGTCCATTTTTCCATATTACTTAAAATAATTTTTATTTATATTATACTCATTTGACATTGAGTAATGACGATTGACAAGTCATTCCATTCTTTCAACTGATCACTGTTCTATGTGTACAATGTACTCATTATATACGTAAGTTTTGGTGTCATAACATACTTATGGCGGTGTATTTAGAGCAATAATTAATTTATAATCACACACGGCACTGTTTTATTTATATATAGATAATTTTAAAATATTTTTCTGCGTAGGATATTCTATTAGTACATAACAAATTTGCATAGAAAGGAATGTTTCGGATTGAACCAAATGAAGTTGAACGAACGTTTTGTAATGTTGCTATTTTATTGTTACTATTTGCTATTTTATAATTTTAAAATAGCAACATTTGGTTGCCTATAGGTTGCCCAGCGATGTTTTGGTTAGTCAAAGGACAAACACGATTTTGTAATAGCGAAGGTTAAACATTATTTGAGGCAGGGTTTAAACTGTGATGTTGTATACAAATGTCATTAGACGCTGTTTGACAAAACACGTGTTGAGACATAGTTTAGTATTTTTTTTTGTAATAACACCCTTAATGTTTAGTGCTAATGTTAAAAATGTTCAAGTGTGCTAAGTTGTTGCTAAAATAAATAAATAAACTTTAGGTCACAAGGCTTATTTTCGTGAACCACCACTATCCGATGATAATGACGGTAGCAATACGTACCGCAAGGTTCAATCGACATCCTATGTAAACATAACATAAATCTCCCATTGTCTTCTATGTAGTTTTTCTATTTTACTCCCTGCAATGTACCTTCGCGACAGCGATTTTGCAACTACAACTTTGAAAATGTCGATTAAGAAAATGAAACTGAGTGATGTCTACATACCTACTTTCGACCCTGATTATTGTGAATTTACGACAGCACAGTGGTGTTACCAAATAAAATATCGTCGGACATAGAATTCTTGGACTGATCGCGAAACAAGAAACGCCACCCTTACACGCTTATGTGGCCATGCCTGAAGGGGGTGCTCCAAATCTTATCCTTTGTGCAAGAGACGAGAAGAAGCGAAGGTTCGCTCTTTCGCTTCGCGAAGTTCGCTGTGCCGAAACGATTTCGTGACCTGGACATGGTGTGGTATACAAGTGATCGCGCCGTAACCTGCGTGGAGTGTTATTATTATGAATATATCGGAATGTAAACATTGGCTTTAGAATCCCCTAACCTTGACACTGGCAGAATCATCAGAGAATCCGATGGGGCCATTCGGGAATTGACAGCCTACCGTGCCGGAGGTACAGTCAGTGTCTACACTGACTCTTCGTGCACCATGGATCCTTACCTCGGTTGAAATCTTTTTCCATATACATGTCAATTGACATGTCATTACATGTCATTTTTATTTAGTTTCTTTGTACCATTGTAGTGACACTTTTTCTAAGTTACGGTAGAGAAGGCAGGTTAACTTTGGTGGTCACGCTGGTTTTCTCTAAGGGTCAACACACAAAACTGCGATGCGACGTAGCACCGAGAAATCTCCATGCTCACAGAATGCATCGCAAGAACTTAAGAACTTGGAAGAGAGATGTCTTGCCGCACGAAATCGTATCGTAGCAATTCGCCTCGCATATTACATTACTGCTGCGTTGAGAAAGCGAAAGTATTGTGCAGAGTGTGAAATTTGGTACACTTATAGTTTATTAAGGCGAAGGACGAGAAAGCTAATATTTTTATATGATAATATGTATACTCTTTTATTAATGGCTGAATTTCGACTCTTTAGATACTATAAAACGATGACTACTTGCTAAGCTATTTGTTGTTATGGTCACAGGCGCAGTGGACATCGACTGCCGCTCGTGTCGCACGATCGGCGACATATCGAATCTGATGACGTGCGTGATGTGCGGCGCGCACTACCACGGCACCTGCGTGGGGCTGGCGCAGCTGCCGGGCGTGCGCTCCGGTTGGTGCTGCCGGTCGTGTCGTGTGTGCCAGGTGTGCCGCGCGGAGAACGCGCCCGGCGCGCCTCCGGGCGAGTCGCGCGCAGTGGCGTGCGAGCACTGCGACAAACTTTACCACGCGACATGTCTGCGGCCGCAGATGGCAACCGTGCCCAAGTACGGTTGGAAATGCAAGTGTTGTCGGGTGTGCTCCGACTGCGGCGCTCGTTCGCCCGGCGCCGGCCCGTCGTCCCGTTGGCACGCGCATTACACTGTCTGCGACTCGTGCTACCAGCAGCGCAACAAGGGCTCTTGCTGTCCGCTCTGTCGCCGTGCGTACCGCGCCGCCGCCTACCGCGACATGATACGATGCACGCTCTGCAAAAGGTGAGAATTTACATTGCACGACCGCAACACTTTAACGTCTTGGGATTGAGCGGATCAATCCCTAGGATTTAACATTACTATGGAACACTGTAATGCAATAGTTTTTATTACGTATGACAAGGAATTGAGAATATCATATTTGTATATAATTCTAGCTGAGCCCGCAACTTCGTACGCATTGTATTCGGTATAGAGCGTAACTTTTTTGTTTTTAAACCGATTGGAATGAAACAAACACTCAATGTTACTGGAAGCTTGCTACAATACATCAGTGAAAACCGCATTCAAATCGGTTAAGCCGTTTCTGAGATTAGCGTGCACAAATGCATAGACAAATCAACAAACAGCCCGTAAGATGTATACTCTCAAACTTTGGTAAATTTGATATTTTGTTTAAAAAGATGTAGTTCATTCTCACCTTGATAATTTAGATTTTCAGATGAACTACATGTAGTCTGCAAGCTAGCTCCAAAATAATAATTTGGACGCGGTATTCGTACAGTAGATATAATTGCATTGACACTGCTGACCGATTGTGTTACTGCTATAGCATTGCATTTGAACTGCACCATAAACGTGTAACAGCATGCAGTGGTTAGCAGTGCACGCCGACTGCAAACGCACTGCACAGTTCTATCAGTTGGCATGCAGTGGTTAGCAGTGCACGCCGACTGCAAACGCACTGCACAGTTCTATATAGTTATTTCAACTGCACCAAAACCGTATCCAACTAAAATTTTGCAGCTAATGTTACAGTCTAAAGGTAGTTTGTTTGAAAATACACAAATACATCACGAAACCATTATTGAAGCTGACATAGTTATACACTAATGACTAATTGAGAAGATTACAATATAAAAAAATTTAGGTTATGTTTTAAAATCTTTATAAAATTAATTGTGCATGAATTTCCTGGCCATAAAAACTATATTTTTATAAAATTAACAGACATTACTAATTAATTTAATTCTAAAATACCCTAAAAATCATTAACGGGATTGGAAAGCCTATTTAACTTATGCCCATCCGGATATTCTAGTCTAAGTTTTCATGGTTTCAATTCTGTATAAAATATACAATTTTCTGTACCAATTTTAGGTATGTCCACGGTAGCTGTGATCCTGACGCAGAGCCTCAGCAATATAAATTGAAGAAGGAGCAGAATCCGGCTTATGAATATAATTGCCTCATTTGTAAAGCCCAAATGCAGATGGCTGGCTCCAAAAGTGGTTGTGAGTATAATAATGTCTTACGAAATATGGTTCGCCATGTTTAATTGATTTCATTTTAACCTACTTATTTTTTAGCTTTCGAGGAAGATAATATGGCATCGACGTCGCAAGATTCATCTTTCGGTGATGAGAATTCACAAGAACAAGATCCTTTGGCCTTAGAAAATAAGGTAAATTATGTGGCATTTCAATATTTATATTTAAATTTATAAATGTTTATGAGATGTCATTCAAATTTCTTCCTAATATTGTAAGAATTGCGTGTGTTTTTTTCTGCTTAAATTTTTTATTTTTTTAGACTGACATCGGTTTAGGCAAAGGCAAACCTTATACTGTATCGTCGAAAGTGGCTAAAAAGAAGATTGGCGGTTACAAATTGAAAGGGGGTTTCTCTGCGGCGGGAAAATTAGGTTTCCAGAAACGACAGCGGTCTCTGTTGGAATTCGGAAGAAAGCGAGGATCAAAACCAAAGATGAGAGGTGTGTTTGGAGTACCGGGACTTGGTCTGCAGCGTCCTCAGGCTCCAGATAACAAGGCTCAGGATGATGATCCAGGTATTTTCAAACTATAGTCTATCTAGGTTTACTACTCTGCAAACATTGCAAATGGCAGTTGATTAAAGCTATTGAACTCTTTCCCTTTGAACATGAAAGAATTCACTGAATATTTTTTTAAATATTTTCCTCCATTCCTAAATAAATTGAAAATAATTATGAATGGAACTTTTGCATGCATTTTCATGTTTAAAATATAACCTTAGTTGTAAGTCACATTTGCTTATTGAGTGTGGTTTTTATGTAACATTAGCGCTATCAATAACGTACGATAGTTCTCTTCCCGAAAAGATGTATCACTTTTTATAAACAGACCTGAATTGATTGAGAGATAGGAGTACATATTTTTTAACAATTATTGCGATATAGCCCCACTAACAAAATTGTCTACTATAGCAATCGGGAAAACGTTTCCTAAAACATTATTTTGTGTTTCATGCATGTCCTATAACAATGATGTAAACGTTCACTCAGCCAGGTTTTGGCGCCGTTTCACAGCATTTTAGTGACATTACAATATTGTTTATACGTAATATAATAAAATAAACCAAATACACTCGACAAAACGGGACGGGATTCACCGCCAAGAAGCCACTACAGTACTCATCAGTTAGTCAGTTCTTCAAATGATAGCCAGAAGAATGAGGCGCTGACACTTCTCACTTCAAAATAATCTTCTTACTAGTGTTTAGTAAAACCATATAAAATAAGTGACCTGAACTATTCATAAGTTATGGGTACTAACATAAATAAGTTATTATACTATATATATATAAATTAATCATTCCTCAGGGACAGTTCTGAATAAAGGTAGCTGTGTCCTTTTTTGTATCTCTGACATTGTGTATGCGAAATTTCCTGACGATCTGTAACAGGTGGTTACTTTCACATTTATAATATTATTATCGATGTTTGCTTGGGTATAGGCGGCGAAAACAAGTTGGTGCTGTGCTCGAGCAAGGACAAGTTCATGCTGACGCAAGACCTTTGCGTGATGTGCGGCGCAGTGGGCACCGATTCGGAGGGGTGCCTCATCGCGTGCGCGCAATGCGGCCAGTCGTACCACCCGTACTGCGCCGGCATCAAGGTGTCGGCCGTGCTGGTGACGCTCGGCTGGCGATGCCTCGAGTGCACAGTGTGCGAAGGGTGCGGCGCTCGGGGTGACGACGCGCTCCTAGTGCTGTGCGACGACTGCGACACGGCATGGCACACGTACTGTGCCCGGCCGCAGCTGACTGACGTGCCGCGTGGCCCGTGGCGCTGCGAGCGATGTCGCCGCTGCCTCGTGTGCGGCACTCGCGACACTGACGTCTGGTGCGGCAACTACACGGGTATACTATTTCCTACTAACTTACTTGTTTATTGCAATACAAGTTAGACATTGTAATCTATCAAAAACCTATGTCATATTTGTGTTTCCGAGTTGCCAATAGTATTTAAAATAATGTATATGTACAAAGTACCTGTAGTTCTGACACTTTAACTGCTGCGGGTCCTTGCACAAATTGTCCTATCCAACGTGATCTGACACAACACGAGCCATCAGAACACTTCACGACAAATTAATGGATGAATATTTGTTTGACTACTTGACAACGCACTAGACAAATATAAATCCGCTCTAACTCGTGGAGATCTCCCGTACTCTTTCATTATAAAAATACTTATTTATTAAAAATGCCTATGACCTTTGCACACTAAAAGACACGAACACAAACGACATCATACCTAATTTATATGTCTTGCAAAATGTCTTATTAAAATGTCTTAATTACTAGCTGGTGCCCGCAACTTCGTTCGCGTTGATAAATGAAAAATATAACAATATATATGAGTAATATAATGCCTGACATCTTTACTGCTGTGACACTGGTGCTAATTTTGCTGTATCTTTAAACAATCCCTCGGGAATCTAATATTTTTCTAGGATTAAAAAGTATCCTGTATGTCAATCTTGGTAATAAATTATCTGTGTGCCAAATTTCATTCAAATCCGTTTAGCCGTTTTGGCGTGATTGAGTAACAAACACACAAACATACAAACTTTCGAATTTATAATATTAGGTAGGATACTAAAAATATTAAAATTTCTATTAATGTGGAACAGTTTTCAAATGAGCAGAATGCGCGTGTTTGATGCAACATACGAAAAAATATCTTGTAATATGTGTATTCTCGTATAACAACCAATGTGACTAAATTTCTTATAAGACATTTCTCATAAGACACAAGAAATTTTCTTATAATGTGCAAAAGGCTAGGTGTTAACTTTTAAATGTAAAACTGTATAATATCACATACTCCCAAGTACAAGGTTCCACAAGTAGGTTTTTGATTATTTCTCTCTAAGTGCGTAAATTTTGGAATAACTTTGTATAACAACAGACTTGTATTAACATTAGAGAGGAATGAAAGACACATAAAAATATCTGTGCATATTGTAACTCTGTCGCCTACACAGAATGCGGTCCGTGCGGGTCGCTGACGGCGTGCTGCGTGTGCTCGGAGCCGTACTCGGACGGCGAGCTTATAATCCAGTGCGAGGCGTGTCGACGTTGGCTGCACGCGTCGTGCGACGCCATCCAGTCGGAGGGCGATGCGGAGGTGTGCTGCCGCGCGGGGTACCGCTGCAAACTGTGCCGCGGTCGAGACGTGCCGCCGCCACACGTGGCGCGCGCACTCAGCGCCGAGGCGGCCGCGTCACGCGCTGCCCCGCCCACTCCACTTTCGCTCGGCCTCTCGGGCGAGTACTATGTGGACGAGGTGTGCCTCTCGCAGCGCGGCGCGCACCACATGAAGATGCTCGAGGCCGAGATGGGCGTCACGCACACGCGTCGCAAGCGCCGCTTCAAGCACGAGCCCAGCGACAAGGATGCCGGTATGTACACCCCAGTGCCTCTGGATACAAAAATAGTAGAATAGAGATGTATTATTTTTTATTTACAAACCAGTAATAAACTCAATTCGTAAATAACTTGTAGCAGCAAACTGTTTTCGTTTGCTAATTCACCAGTCAGTAAAGTACCATGTGGTTGAACTTTTGTGGAACTTCCTATATTATGTTGAACTATAAACTAGTGAATATTTCCTTTACATTGTGATATAATATAAAGAAAACCATGACTTTATTTCACTGTTAAATGTTCATCAAAATAAACTTAGTACATTGTTTACGGTTTGAACCTTACATTTTTTTTTTATATCAAAAGAAGTTTCTCCAACTGCACATAAAATATTATAGAATTTATTGTTGTAATTCGCGCGCAATGGGATGCGACCTTTTGGAACTGAGGCGCGCGCGGTCCGCCGGCCAGCCGTAGCGTCGGCAAAGTCGCGTCGAAGTGTAGTTGTTATTATTCGTTGTGTAGTTATTATTGAGTTTTGTTTTATATATTATTGTGTAATTATTTTAGTGATAATTAATGAGTGGAAAAAGGGGTAAAACTTGGAATTGGAATAACTGTAAAATAATATACCTAAACATTATTATTAAAAGGATTTCAACCATGAAACATTTTTGTGTATTTTCATGAACCTATGATAGATCGTAGAAATAACTAATTTATAATTAATATTCAGAACTTTTTTCTAACGCTACTTGCGAACTGTCATTTTCGATTTACTTTGACAAGGTTTTACCCCATTCTCATTGCGCGCGGATTATATCTACATATATTGCAGTTTTATCAGATATTTATTTATTTGAAATTTTACATATTGAATGCATCTACATAAAAAATGGAAACACAATTCATTTTTTTGTGGAAATAAATAGTTCTACTATAACGACATGTCCATGATACTCAAACCAACAATTTAGCGGGATGTTTTAAATGTTAAGGCCTATTAAAAGTGTAAGGAGTTCTTTTTAGAGGACTATTTTGGTATCCCATTAGTTCAGTATTTTTTAATTGGAATTTTTGTGTGTTGGACGCTGTCGTTATGGATTAGAAATAATGGCATCTATTGAAACAGTGGTTCAGAACACCGACCCCGACGCGACAGATGACACCAAGCCCGACAGCACCCACGAAGCCAAAGACGAGTCGGGTATGTACGATTTTTTTTTCAAACATCAAGAATTTATGAAATAGTTTAGATTTAGATGTTATTGTTGTTTTTCATCATAAAAAATTAATAAGCAACAAAATATAATATGAACTGAGCCCACAGAAAAGACCAAAATCCTAAATAAATTTTAAATAAACAATTTTTTTGCAATTTGTTTTCATCTTCAAGTGATGAACAGAAAGGGTTCCGTTTCAGAAAATTTGTTATTCCGTGAAGGGACGACTCTACCAATTTGCTACGTAATTATATTTATGTTCACTTTCACTGTTACTATAATCGAGTCAATTAAAGAAAGGTATTGGAAATGACGACGCTTATATTTGCCTCTCGCTTACAAAAGTTTGCTTATCTTAGCACATGTTGGTGTTAGTGAAAAAATCAATAATACGCATTATCATCTGAGTCGTCTAGCAATAAACGCCAATGAATGTGCACAGGGGCGGATCCAGGATTCTGACAAAGTTCGGAGTTAGGGTTAATATCACAAGTAATTTTTTTGTGTATTTTTTTACTAGTTGAGATGCATTATGGTTGTATTGAAAATACTTTTAACCCGCGTAATCGCGTATTTGAACTGTCTCAAATGTCTGACATGAATTATGAAACTTTCGATAACTTTGATTGATATGGATTATATTATTCTATATTCAGTTCATATATGAATTGAATTGTACTTGAATTGAATTGAAAAGTTAAGTCAAAAATATGGAATTCCTGGGTCTTTGGGGGGGGGGGGGCGTGGCCCCCCATGCCCCCCCCCCCCTGTATCCGCCAATGAATGTGCATCGGAATCCACCTCTCTTACGCACATCACAATAATACTCCATAAGACCTATAAGTACTAGCGAGATAGACAGATAAATATGATTTATTACCCAACGACTCAGATGACGACACAGACAAACAGATTTCCAAAAACAATTGTTTTGACTTCGGTAACATAAGTTCAATGTGTAGAAATTGTTTTTTTTTTTTTTTTTATATTTAATGTACAGACACGAGTCGTTTACGAGTAATAATACGAGTAATATTAAGAGTATACTCGTTTATGAGTAACTAAACTAAGTAATATTAGAGACTGGGCAACACAAAGGTCACACAGAAGTGGTAAGGTTCTTGCAGAGAACCAACTCGGAAAAAAGAAAAATAAGCGGGTCGAAGGGGTATTTAGTTTTGGGCTAAATGTACGCGACCTAAGTACATTTCCAAAACTAATGAGACCTTTGATATACAAAACAGATGGTATGATTAAAGAACAAAAAACCTTCTGAATTATATTGAATTAATTGTCGTCTTCTTTTGATCCGAATTGGCAATATTCGTTTTGTTGTGAACTGTTAGGCATGGCGAACCCAAGCTTCAAGGAGGGCATCCTATGGAACGTGGTGAACGACGGCCCCCCGCCAGAGGGCTTCACTATGTACACGACGGACTCGGGGCTGACGGTCCTTCGACGCAAGCGCCAGCGCAACCTCAACAAGCTGGGCATTGGCGGCTTCGTTGTGAGGCAGCGGCAGGTCTCTGCGCGCCCGTTAACCGATGACGTCGAAGGCGACGCAGCACAGCAAGCGGGAGGTATTCGAAACTACTTTAATTAATTAACCTATATTGCTGCACTTCGGATTCTATCAATATATTCGTCTGTTCATCAGGCTGACAGTTTCATCAGACATTTAATTGCATGTAACCTCTCTTGTATGGTTCTCCCAGAATACCTTCGATATACTTATATATAAGTATATTTGATAAAAGTTTATAATTCAATGTGATCAAAAGATAAATTAGCCATTCATGTAAAAATTTTTTGATTTATATTTCACAAAATTTATGCATTTTGACATGCATTAACATCATCGGACTATAATGCAGACTTGAATCCTGGGAAGGATAAAGCATGTTCGTGAGACGAATTCCACTCGATCTGACAATTTTGTTTTTCTAATATCTACTTAAATCATAATCCTTACTTTCGGGTAAGTCCACTTAATAAGGCGCTCAGAATTTGTGTAGACTCGCGGCCCTTATTAGATCGCCAGTCCATTTGCTTCCCGGTTAGTCTAAATAGAAATGCAATACTAATTCGAATATTCCACTACGTTTATGGGTAAGGAGAACGTACTTTTTCCTACAATTACAGTTCATGTGTTCAAGTTGGATTGTGTGATATAATGTAAATGTTTGATCTATTTAATAGAATCGCCCAGCAACAAACGTAAACCACGACGAAAGCCGCGTTCGAAGCTAATGGAGCAGTTCCCATCGTATATGCAGGAGGCGTTCTTTGGCAAGGATCTACTGGAGCCTGCCAAGCCTGTAGTTGGTTCAACAGGTTTGCATATTTACTTACTTATTGACTACAAGCTACAAAATCAACTATTATATACCTAATTTCGAGTTGGAATTGAAGTAAAATGTTTAGTTTGCTTTCAATTATATCCATTTCTAGAAAATACAGAAACAATTCACGCTACAATCAACAAATAACACTTTGTAAAAGGAATTTAATTTCAACACAGTTTTTGAAGTATTGAGAGGTTGCAAAATAACAATTTTTAGTAATGATTAAACGATTTGGATTGTTGTACTTGGACTAAATCTTATTTGCATATTTAAAATTTATCCCAATTTCTTTTTATATATATTTTTTTATACAATCCTACATACATACGTCTTAAAATATAGAGATACATTTATAAGAAAATAAAATGTTAATGGCAAAGATATCGTACACCAATTGGCAATGTTGTGTTGAACAAAAAAGTTGTTTATGCTGAACCAAACTAAATGTTGAACGCGTTTTTTTCTTAAAGGTATATATTCAAACATTTTCACTTATATGAGTTTATATGAGTTATTATATGAGTTTGGACAAATGGGATGGGATCTGCAAACCTCCTGAATTGATTTTTTAAATTATGCAAGACTACCAGTGCCCGCGAAAAAATGTAAAAATATATGAGTTATAACACCTGACACCTGACATCGACGGTGGCGCCGAGTTTTTTCTATTTTTAGACGATCCCTCGGGAATTTTAACATTTTTTCACAATATAAAGTATCCTATAATCCACTATGTGTATGCCAAATTTCATCCAAATCCGTTCAGCCGCCTTTGCGTTATTGAGAAACAAACATACAAACTTTACAAATTACAAATGTACAAACGATTTACAAACAAAATTTTTAAGATAAAATTTCTTAATTTAGCCATAAAAAGGGTATTTTTAATTTTAATTTTGTAGTGTTTTCCTATCGAAGTGAAATCATCTACTTGGGTTACCAAAGTGTACCATAAATATGATGAATATTGCTAAAATTATCGATTGAATGTTTTAATATTACTTGTATTAAACATTTATATCGTATTACTTGCATGGACATTTTATTACACACTATCCGTAATGACGTACCTATCTCGTATAAATGTACTTACTAGCTGTGCTCCACGGTTTTACCCACGATATCTCCTAAGATATTCATTGAAATCAAATGATATCCAGGGCAATTTTGTTCAAAATTAAACACTTGTGATGAATAACATATTTATTTGAATAAGGATTAATATCATGTTTATAAAAACACCTTCGCAAATAATGCATTATTTTAGAACAAATTTGATTATCATAAAGACAGTTATTGTGAGTCAAACTTAAAAGATAGACATAATATGCTGTTGCGGACTTTTTTTTAGAACTTTTAAAGGGGAACAATTCCGTCATACATGATTTTTGCGTAACTTTAACTGTTTACGTAGCGCACGCAACAGAAGCTCTCAAAAGGGATAATTTTTCCTGTTTTTGCAACATTTTTCATTGAAGCTCCGCTCCGGTTGTAACGTGATGTTATACATATAGCTTATAGCCACCCTCGATAAATGGACTATCCAACACAGAAAGATTTTTTCAATTCGAACCAGTAGTTCCTGAGATTAGCGTGATCAACCAAATAAACAAACAACACTATTCAGCTTTATAATATTAGTATAAACTGTAGATAATAGGTAGCGGAATTATACATTTGCCCCCTGTGGGCTATTTAAATTTAGCCGCCCCTACGGACTTCTACAATTCGATACCCTAGTTCACAATCATATTAATTAAATTTTTTTGTCAAAGAAATTTTAACTTTATGATTTGTGCACTACCATCTAATTACACCACATTTTCGCAATAATTATACTCCGTGCGCTGTAGCATGGTGCGGGTGACAGTTACGACTAGTTTCGTTTAGTAATTCACCTGCACCACATTCGTAATATATTAAATCACATTAATAACTGTAGTAGTAAATTAGTAGTAGTAGTGTAGTAGTTCTAGTCTACAAATACAATCAAATTGAAAGAAAAATTAAGCAGTGTTATGCGTATAACGTAACGCCAAAGATGTATTTAGTGATGGGATGTACTGCTACGATGGATAGTCGATATTTTTTTTTTTAATAAAAAACGTATATTGTGTGAAGTTTCATTTTTTATTGTTAAAAAGTCTATAATTATATAAATAAAACAATAGAACATACATAGGGTATATACTCTTCTTACTCTTCCTCGCTGGACGGTCGTGCACGGGACAAGGAAAGGGATAGGAAGATTGAAGCGGCCGCGTCCAGAAACTATACAAAGATCCGCTTAGATGGAATCTTTATTTATTTACCTTTTAACCGGCATTCATAGAAACGTACATATTATTCGTCTAAACTCATATCAGTCAGGAACATCTGAATTGTCACTTAATTCATCATCTGAATCTGTGACGGATATTATTAACGATGACTCCATTATGTTATCAATACGGATGTCACGATCTCAATCAGACATAATGTCCCTTTTTGTTTTATTCACCACCTTAGACCAGTCTTCAGGTTGAACATTGTTGATGGCCTCTTGTAGTAGGGCCAACATCTTGTTTGCCGTAAATGGCGGCGAAGTATTATTTCTTGCGGCGTGACTTTTTAGCTCAAATTAGCTCAATAGCGTTATACTGGCAATGGTAGGGTGGTAGTCGAAGGACCTGGTGGCCTTTTTTGCCATCTCGTCCAGAGCATAGGTAGGAGTTGGTGGCTTATAACGCCGGACTAAGGCAATAAGCTCCGTTTTTAACATTTTTATATCTGCTGTAACTCCATTTTCACTCAGCCACTTCACCAACTCGCTTTTGCGGTTGGATTGTGTTGGGGGTTTATTAACATGTACCGAATGGTAGGGCGCGTTGTCCATTATTATCGTCATAGGCTCTTTTAAATTATTTAATGGACCTATGAACCAAACTCTTTTTCGTAGTTCATCTCCTCGTGATACTCCGTAGTTTTTTTTTTACTTAAAAGCCAGCAAACAATTAGGGACGAATCCACTTGCTGTACCTGCGTGACAAATAATAAGGCGTTCGCCTTTGCCCTCCGGCACCTTGGTACACGAGTGTGGTTGGCGTTTAGCCACGTTTCATCTAAAAAGACAACTTTGCTCCAATCACCTATGTTTTTTGCCTTCCTTAAAAATGTACACCTTGCTAGGGCAATATCAGTACTTTCTATAATAATCCTCCTTTTGTTAACTTTTTTGAAAACAAAGGCAATATCTTTTATAACTTGCCGCAACGAAGTAATACCTCCTTTGAACAAGTCAGCTTCTTTCAGTGATTTTAAAAGCTTGAGCAATGTGGGTAGCTCCATTCTTCTATAATAATCATAAATATGATTTCTAATAGCATCCTTATCAAAATCATCTAAATCTGTGATTGGCTCCACCTTGGTCCGCTTTTTGTTAGGTGTCGATAATTTATTTTCGGACGAACCTTCTTGGCCAATTTTTTCACGTGTTATACGCGAAACAGTATTGCGACCAATATCAAGAGCTTCGGCTACTCGTTCTACAACTCGATTCAGTGGTAACAACGGTCCATTATTTTGTTGTTCTCTTTCAAAGTAGTCTCGGAGGCGAACAACAGGTTCCTTGGCCTGACTACCCAAAACAGTTTTTTTCGTATGCTTAGGCATGGTAATAACCACAAATAGAACAACAAATTCAACAAACTATAACAAATAACAATTTAACGAAAATGAAAACAAACAATCAAATGGAAACAAACTCAACAAACTTTAACAAAAAAAAAAACAACAAACTCAACAAACTATAACAAATAATAATTTAACGAAAATGAAAACAAACAATGAAATGGAAATACGTGTTACATACAAGGCGCTAGCACTCGTACTGACATCATCGCACGGGTAAACAAAATGGGCGCCACGCCGATGCGAAAATGTTGTAATGAAAAAAATATCAAATACCAAAAAAATTTGAATTATTTAATTAATTCAACAATTTATATTCAAATAATTTTCTTTTTAAAATATTTTCATAACAATAATAAAGAGAACGAGATTTATGCTACGAGTATCGATAGCGATAAAAATTAATCGCAGAACGTTACATCCCTAGTCACGCGGTACTGACAGATTTCAACGTCATACCGACAACTGTCACCCGCACCATGCTACAGCGCACAGAGTATAGTATGATTGTGAATTAGTGGATCCATGTGTCAGTTCTTAGATTATTTTACAACCCAAAGGTTTCGTTAATTTTGCACAACAAATCGTTTTTGGGTATATTTCTGAGCTAATAAAAATTAAATAAAACTCAATCACGTACTACTATAATATGAAAAGGACGGGGTAAGGCATGCCTTTCATGCTCTATTTATTAATATAATTTAAAAATATATGGGTTTCAGAGAGGCCTATGACGCCGGAGTGGCGCGAGTGGCGACTAGACGCCGACGGCTCGGACAGTGATGGCGACGACGTGCTGGCCGCTCTCAGCGCCATCAACGACCAAGACTCCACCATACAGATCACACTAAACACGGTTAGTAGACACAAACGTGAATCCCGGCACCTTTTAGACCAGCGGTGCTCAAACGGTCGGTCGATCAACTGGTTTTGAGCCTATCTTGAGAAATATTGCCCTATATGATTCACATTTAAGTAGACAGTTCAGCCAGAATAACTTTCACGTTGGAAGCTTCATCTCCTAAGGGACACAAATGTGGTACATAAGGATACAATTTTGGAATTCAAAATAAATACGTCAATAAATTGGGTGCAGGTTCACCTAGGGTGTAATTTTTTATGTTAGTAGTTGTCAAATAAGTAAATCTTGTGGAATTCATTTACAATAAGATATCGGTTGTGTTCATCTTTATAATGACAAATATTTACAACGACATGATCCAGGATCATTCATCAGCAAATTGACCTTCAATACAGCCTTGTCGAATCTGAAATACCACACTACAAGTATGTGCCTACGCCTGATCTGGAAATTGGTCATGCTATGCTTTACTGGGATTGCTCAATAATTACGGAGAGGACTATTGTTGTCAAAAAGCCCGATATCGTGGTTATCGATCGATCCCAGCGCCGGACCATACCTGTTTACATCGCTGTCCCGCACGACGAAAACCTCAACAAGTATATAAACTTTGCTCACTAGGTGACCGTCATATGGCATGTCAATTCCACAATCATCGTCCCGATAGTCGTCTCGGCGAATGGTCTTATACCGAAGAGCCTCGACCAACACCTCAAGTGGTTCTCACTATATGGCTGGATCAAGGGCAGTAGTACTTCTTGACACGACCAGGGACCATGGATATCCACGGACACGAGTTATTTGAAAAAGGAATTACTGCATAAAGCTGCCGAAATTGTCCCACAATATGATAAATATTGAATAGTTGAAACTGCTAGAAGTAATGCTATTGAAATTCTTCGACTACCACCGTATCATTGCAAACTCAATCCCATTGAGTTGGTGAAAAATTATATTGGTGCCAATAACTCAACATTCAAGATAAATGACTTAAAAAATATTTTATGACGCAATACGCTTAATAGACGGCTAGTCAATGAAAGAAATGCTGCGAACACGTACGAAGAGAATGCCATGTGGAACTTAGATGACGTCATGGAATTAGCAGAACAAAATTATTTTATTATAAATTCGAAGGAAGATTCCACTGACACTGATTAAAATATGTTAAGGGTTTTATTTTTATTTAAGACAATTAAATTAATTTTTATCCTTTAAACTAAGTCTTAAAATATACCTAATTTGTTTGATTTTAACTCTACTGTGAATACACGTTTACCCTACCGTTGCACTGATGACTCACTGCATTCTTAACGCTAATAGACTATAAATGTTACAGGAGGCTTGTTACATCACTGAAAGCCGCATTCATATCGGTTAGGTTTCAGAGATTAGCGTGCACAAACACACAGACAAAACAGACAAAAATTCTAAAAACTATATTTTTGACCTCGGTAACATAAGTACAATGTGTACAAATTTTTTATTTTTTTTAATCATGTACAGATACAGCTCGGTTACGATTCTATTATAAGTATAGATAATTGACTTCCAATAAAACTTAATGTATTTGTAAGTGTCGTTTTGATAAAATTTAATAAAAAATAAATTGACAGGAGGAAATCGAAATACTTCAATCGCTGAAACCGAAGGAAGAGAAAGAGGATGGATGTACCAGCGGAATTATAAAGACAGAGTTGGACGACAATCAGTCGAAACATACGGAGGACTCGACTGCGTTAAAGAATGCCATACTTGGTCCACAGCCCACGGATGAACATCCCTCTGTCGTAGCAGCAGAAAGCATGCTGGCACACAGCACCAAAACCGAAACTATAAGCAGCGGTAAGAATTATCTTTTAGCCTGATCTGATCTCCATACTAAAAGCAAGTGTGCCATTAATTAATTCGAAACATATAATCACATTGAAGAGTTCTAATAAATCTCTAATATTAGTAGGTATTCATAGTTACTGGAAAAAACTCAAATATTAATAAAATTAATCTCTTTAAAATTCACTGGAAACAAGGATATGATTTATAACAAAAAAAAGGTTTTTTATGTAGTTTTTAAGGTAGTTGCAAGATTGCAGTTTGGATGCCATTTTGCTGTGGATGATATATCTACTGGCAAACAACTGTATCTTAGTTAAACGTTTATGGTTCAATTCAAATGTAGCCTTATAGAAATCTGCCTATGGCTGCATGCTAGTGCATAAACAGATTGTTATAGGACTGCTTTTAAAATGCATCATAAACTTGCAACTGCCATGTGGACTGCACAGTCGGTCGGCAGTTTCGTTGCACTTATATCACCCGGACTGAAACCACAACTACAACTACAATCTTGTAAATAGCTGGAAATCTATCTGAAAAGCTACTTTATGACTTGAAATCAAAGTATTAGATAAAAAATTAAAAAGGGGATGGGTGTCGTAGTACACCCGGTGGGAACGAAGTTCACGAGATCATTTCAACGGTGGCGAAGCGATCACGCGCTCCGTGTAATGAACACGTTTTCTGTCCCGGCTCTGCAACGTGCGAGAAGGGCACTTCGTTCCAAAAATGTATACCTTTGAAATTAATGAGAAGTAATTGAGAAAGGATATTAAGTGGAATGCGACATCGAAATGGTTAAAGTTGTATCCGCACACATCAATGCCGACCGTTGCGTACGACACATTGTCGGTGAAAATTAATATAGTTATACATTTCTCAAGACGCCATTCGAACTTGTCATTGACGTTCAGTGCCGTCAGTGACGGGCCGGCGCGTTTACTGCTCTGGTGTGATTTTCTAACGGAGAACATTTTTCAAGATGGACTATGAAAAATTAATAGAATTGGTTCTTTTACATCCTCCAATTTATGATCTTTCGCACATAAAGTAATCTTTATCTAATATTAAAAAAATAGCATGTAATTGCTAATGAATACCGAGGCATTCTTTTTAAGTTTATGTAAACTGCTGTAGGTATTCTAAGTATACCGAACGTGTCGGTGTCGGCACTGACATGTCAGAAAGCTCATCACGGTACTGAACTGATACGGAACTATCGGCCACGTGCCGGCACTGATGATTGTAGATACACCTTAAGAGAGTATTTGGTAATAGTCGAATTTAAACGTCACAAGAATAATCTCACGATACAAGTGTACTAAAAAATCTTACTCTCCTTGAATCGCTTGAATCTTTCGAGTGCGCAGTTTTAAACAAGTTAACTGTACTTTACAGAAACTGGTGGATCATCTCAAGCGTCGACTATATCGCCGAAAGACGACCTGTCTCTGTTGGGCGTGAATCTCGACGCGATGGTGCGCGACTCACTGCCCGATATGGACAGCAATGATGTGGACGAAATATTCAAGGGCGTGCTGACTGACGACTCACAGGTGAACCCACAAAAAAACATATTTTTTTCTTATTTTAATGACAATGCGCAAAGCTGCGTAATATTGGAGTATATATTGTAATCGTATTTGCAAACAATTTATTCTGGAAAGTGTATCACTGTTGTAAGTACTGTTGGACAATATGTCTGGGAATTGTGTTTGAACCCCATACCTGATTAGCCAAGTATGTTTCCCAGTTCGCTTTCACTAAACGATAAGATACCTGGGCCCGTACCATGAACTTTTAGTAAAACATCATGTTTTAAGGAAGTTTTGTTTCAAGCTTAAAATAACATTACTCAAATTCGTACCATGACGTCCACAAAACAATATTGTTTTATTCCTGCCGTGAACGAATAATATTTGCATGATTGTCTATTCCCTGCTAAATAATGCCACAGAGTCCTAAGTATGACACCATATCGTATTTGGTATGTTCTGAAACATATTTTATTTCTACGCTGCAAAAGCAAGATATCATAATTTCTTTCTATATACAATTGTTTCCTATAGCTATAACAAAGAATTGTTGTTGATTCACTGGAATAAAGTTCCAAGTTAATATTGTTAATGTAAAAATTGACAAAAAATGCCATATCTTCGCGCGACTTCTATGTTCATTGTTAAGTTTTAGAACGCATCTACACTTGAAAGTGACTGAAGTTTTTTAAAACGAGATAACGAAGTGATTATTATTTATGTAAGTAGGTATTTATTTACCTACTTACATAAATAATTTAAAAAATGTCAAATAAAAAGTAAGTGTACGTTTTATTTTGGTTACTTTGTTTTTAATTAATAAGAGTGTAACAAGTCATAAGTGAGCTCTTTTGTAAGTCGATAACGCTTCACAAACTCTACATCGTCCAACTCGAAAGGATCACTCTCGCTGCGCATTTGTTGTCATCGATTTCTTTGTAGTACATTACTTTGGGCATTATCGTTTTCCAAAAATTCGAAAATTTCGTACTCACTAGCCATCTACAAACACATTTTTCATTACTAAAATGCAATTAATAAATAAAAATACTTTTTAATACAGTTGCTCAAAAAGTGGCGTATTGCAGGGACGTATAGCGTTCGGGATGTGGGCTATTACACACTCGTGCTTTTTTTTTACCTTTCCCGCACTCGTGCGTTCTCTTTCCCAACTGTCAAAATAATGTCTATTAAAAAGAAAAACCAACCATGAAGTTTTTACTAAAAAGTTTTTATGATTCATGCAAATACGTATATTTCTAAAAAGAAGCTACGAATTTGTTTCAATATCAGATTTAATGATTTGATTTAATGAGTTAGGTTAGGTTTCATTTCATTTCATCTCATTAAATTTCATTTTCATTTCAAATCAATAAAAAAATTCTACTGAAGACTTGGCTGTATGGGCATAGTTTCCTTTGCCTACCAGAATGGTTGAAGAAAAAAAATCTCTGCTTATATTCTACGGTTGGCGCCATTTTCCAGAAATTTTCTTTGCGAGTTTAGTTTTTTGTTTTATTAAATTGCTTCATTTTTTCGCAACTGTATTAAAAATAGTCGTTCAGTACACGTGCGGAACCGTCATTGCAACTTGTTCCGACTGTCAACCCTCGCCTTCGGCTGCGCCTCGGCTCGGGTAGACATTTGCCGGAACTCTTTGCAATGACAGCCTTTCCGCACTTGTAATGAAATATACTATTATTCACTTAAAGATCGATATAACAATAACATTTACTCACTTTTTAACACAGTAATATTATTATTTTTTGTCAAAATCACTTTATTTCTCTTTAGCAGTTTTGTATCCGTTTTGAAAAAGCAACTTTTTTAAGATTGCTAAATTTGACATTAAAACAATAATGCTTACTGTCAAATGGAACGTCATGGTACGAATTGAATGAACGAAATAGCGAAAGACGTCACAAAACTTCTTAATGGAAACAATATTAAAGTAAGCTTACTTTTAAGGAGTGATGGTACGAAATTTGAATGTAAGACTAAAATAATACTGCTATAAGAGGTGGTGGTAAGGCCCCTGGAGTCATCTAAAAGCAGGAATATGGTGCAAGGAGAGACTAAATAAATTTAGAAAATGCATATTTCTGTAAAAAATGTAAAATGAATAATTTCAAAAAGCATACCTTGATTGCAACATTACAAGCAATCGCTGTTTACTTTGTAAATGTTCAATTTATTTTATTACTAGCAGAGCCCACAACTTCGTACGCGTGGAATCCGTTATGGCGTGTAACTTTTTTGTTTGTAAACCGATTGGAATGAAAAATGTTACAGGAAGCTAGCCCCAATATATCAGTGAAAACCGCATTTAAATCGGTTAAGACGTTTCTGAGATTATCTTGCATAAACACACAGACAAAAATGCTAAAGACTATATTTTGATTTAGGTAACATAAATACAAATTGTACAAATTGATGTACTGACAAGGCTCGTTTACGATTTTATTATATGTAAAATAAAATGTAAATATTATATAGATACATAATAAGTTAATGACAAAGACTTAATTAAAAGATGATAGGCCTTATTTTATATTTTTAACATTATAAACATTATGTTGTATAAATTATAACATATAAAATAACAACGTTTATTAACAGTATAAACATTATTATTTTATGCAGTCAATATCTCATAAGATGAATCATACTGATTTGGACATCATATTCCTGGGTGACATCATATTCTTTCGAATTTTGTAAACTTGAACAAAATCATGTAAGATAGGCTTTCAAGACACGTATTTTATTTTTACTCTTAAATATATACTGTCCTAATACAGTGTAGGTGCGTACCGGCACAGTACAATAGATGTCTATAATGTCACATGAATATAAACAAATTTGTCTTAAAAATTAAGATGTCTATTATTATTTTTAGGTCGACAGACAGGTGTCAGGGTCCACTTGATGGTAGGTGGCTCCCGTCGCTTGTAACATATGCAACGGACACAGGTGCTGCAAGTGCGCTGCCGACTATAATACGATTAAGGATAGGGAAATGGGCTCTGGCATTATTTACTCACCGGCTCTGGCATTTTTTTCGGCAAATTATATATTGTTGATCGCTCTTTCCATTAGTGAAAACTGTATCAAAATCCGTTGAGTTGTTTAGAAGCGATTTCAATTTGTAATATTATATAGAGATGACTATATAAGCGGGAGGTAGCGACCTTGTATCAATTTACATAGTTTTATGTACAAGTCCCGATATTTATTAAATAAATGAAAATCAAATGTATTAAACTTTTAAACTAAATTTTTAATTTTTTTTATTAAACTTTTAATTGTATCCTAAGAATTTGTTAAATTGAATTGAACTTATTTTGAAATTGATACTTTTAAAGTCTTTAAACTACATCTATGAAATTAAAACATTTTTGAGAAATAATTGCAAATTTAAAAAGGATTTCTTGTTTTAAATACAAGAAGTGCATTACAATTTAGTTCATCATCATCATCTCAGCAGTAGGACGTCCACTACTGGGCAAAGGGCTCCTCCCCCAATTTTCCAAAAGAACCTGTCGGAAGCAACCTGGATCCACTGTCAACCCGTGGCCCTTATTAGATTTAGTGTCCACCTTGTGGGTGGACTGCCCTTGGCGGTCCGTCGCCTCCACTCGAGAACATTCCGGCCCCAGCGACCGTCGGCTCTCCTTACTATGTGCCCCGTCCACTGCCACTTCAATTTACTAATCCGCCAGGAACTTTCGTTCGTCTACGGATGTCCTCATTCCTGATTCGATCTCGCAGTGCAACCTCGAGCTTCTAATTGAGCTTTCTAATTGGCCCATAGTTAGAGACCACGTTTCAGCGCCTTCTGTCATCACTGGCAACACACATTGGTCGAAAACTTTTGTTTTAAAGACACTGAGGAATTTTGGACGAAATGTCTCTGAGCTTCCTGAGAAATTAAATTCATAGTTAAATATTTTTATTGAATATGCACTTTAGCCTTAAATGTGAAAATTTGTATTTTTAATTCATAAGTTAAGTACTGATTTTTGCAATAGTTTCAGAGTAATTTCAAAAAAATATATGTTGAAATCGAAAACAGTGATCTTTTTAAATACAAATAAGTTATCCATTTCATAGGAATCTCAGGAGTCATCCGTGTCTTACGTGAACTCGATGGCGAGTACCCCGTACTCGCAGCAACGCCAACAACTGCAGAGTCCCATGGATTATGCTTCGCCTTACCACACTGAGTTCGGAAGCAGGTTAGTTACGATAACAGTGGCTTTTTCAATATGTGTAGGTTTCCATTCCCATAACCTTGAAATTCGCGCAAAAGAAAAAGAAGCCGACAAGAAACTTCCGTGTATCCTCTATTTAGGAGAATAAGTAATAGTTTTTGTTAAAAAAGTATGATATTAAAACTATGTTTTATAAATTATTAAACATTGAATGTGAATCTGCAATTTTTTTCAGGCAGATAGTTGCATACTACACCCTAGTTTACTATTTTCTATACTAGAGCTTTGAAAAATTACTTATTTTTATGGGGCCAAGTACTGGGAACTACGGATTTATCTTTATTTTTTAATTTGTCAACATTCTTATTCATAGTTTCATAATGCAGTACGATTTTTATCGCTCTTTTAGTATTATTCCATGTGTTTTAGTATCGAGTTAAAGTTTATTTGAATTTTTCTGCATTAGTGGTAGCAGCGCGATGAGCCCGCTGTTCTCGGAGTGCGGTTCGGCATGGGCAGGCGAAACGACGCCGCACGCCGCACCTGTCGCTGCGGCGCCTCCCTCCTACAACCAGCGATCGGCCGACAAGATGCGCGCCGACGAGAGTACGTATCGCATTCTACTCGTTCATACACTCACTCACTGTCATCCTTTTCTCTTCACCTATTGTTCCTTAACATTGTAAACATAATTACTTACTGTGAATTTAACACAATTATTTTAATTTTAATGCAAATTCAATTTGATCTAGGAATTAAAATACAGGATAAACTAACTCTGACCCTGATTCTGAATCTGGATTATCTGAAGATATGAATATGATATGATTTATATCTGAAGATATGAATGAGATATAATATAGTCAACCAGGGTAAACACTTCATTGATTATGGTTTTGGGTAACCCTAATGAAGATTTTAGACGATATTTTTTTCAGTATTAAACATATTAACAAAAAAAATTCTATTATCGTTATATGACAATTAACAATATTTTGATTCTCAGCTAGTTAAACTACTCGGCTAGTTTAATTATATAAACGACGCGGAAATAGAGCCGAAAGGCTCTAGAGCCAAGAAGTCACAGGGTTCTAACGCCAATAGTTTTATGTTATTCTTGTAATCTAACATTCAAATTTCCAGGTCTCGGGTCGAAAGCGACCATATCGGCCGTTCTGTATGCAAACACAAACCACCCCGAATGGAAGTCTGAGTTCCCGAATTGGGTCGATCGCTGCAAGCAAATACTGAAGAAATGGCGAGCGCTGCCCTCTGAACAGAAAGCTCCGTATCTGCAACGTGCCAGAGATAATCGCAGCGCGATTAGGATGAAGAAGGCACAGCAGGTATGTTACGCTTGTGTTGTTGTCATACTATGTATGTCACCTATCACCTGTGTTACTGTCACCCCGGTGTGTGCTAACCCAACTCACTTACCACAGTGTTACGTAATGTTTTTCACTTTACCGTTACCTCTACTATGAGTTTGTAGTCGACGAATGCGTCTTGTCTACAATCATTGTGCCAACAAAATATGTTTAGTTAAAAGTACCTGATGGCCTGAAATCAAGGACAGTTTTGAATTTACTCCTTAAGAATCGATTTTCATATAAGGCCCCCGGTATGGAAATTTTATGAGTAAAATTAATACAAGCCTTAACTAAAAAGCGTTATGTTCGTCTTAGTAGTTCTATCCAAATTCGATAGATGTCGCCGCATCACCTAATTGTACTAAGAAATACTGGTGTCATCAGGTCCAAAAACTTATGTAACTGCCCCTCTAGCTTCGTGCATTCAGAAACAGTTTAAAAAAAATACAGTTAAGAATTCAGGGGTTACGTTATGAAAACTCATGGTAGTGGTTCAGTTTACTATACAGGTGCTTTGGAGTGCATACAACAAACAGCATTAAGTCTTCGAACTGGTTTTCAAAACGCTAGGATTAGCGTTATCCGTTAGAGCGAAAGCTAAATTTTATAAGCTTTCGTTTTATTAGTTTCTTACTGAGTATCGCATATATTAAGAACACCAATTAATCAGTTCGTAAGACTCGGTATCAAATGAAAACTAGTGACACATTAACTTTTTCAAATTGTTTGATAAATCTTTTACCACACGCGTGTTCATGAGTCGCTGGTTGTAGTCACAAGTGCTGTAGATTCCTCGCTTATTCGCACCCTATTGTGTAAATAATATATATGTCAACATTTGCACAACAAATGTTTTATTAAATGTTTGGATTCAGTAGTGACGGAATCTACAGTATCTTTGTTTCTTTTCTGTTGATTTATATACATGGCCAGATGTATGAAAATCGCAAATGGATGATATGTTGCAAATTATATAAACCCATTTGCAAAGTAAATATCTTTATATGGTTTGATTCATTTTTCAAATTTCATCTGTTTTTGATTTTTGTGGGTTACGAGATACGTAAAATTTAATAGCTGCATTATTTCTTGGTGCTCGAGAAACGCAGAATGGATGGAATATTGTTATATATTGGGGAAAAATGTTTGTGGAAGTTGAGGGTAGTAAGAATTGTCGCACACGGGAGGACGGGTGTCGGCTCCGTGTGCGGGAGATTGACGTTGTTGATTGGGGCGCGACAGAGCTCGAGCAGCGCGACGAGTGAAGCGGAGAGCGCAGCGACTGCGGGGGCGGGGCCTACGCCGACGGCGATAGCTTCGACGACCAGTGGCAGCGTGATAGGGGTCGGGACCAGCGTGACGGCGGCCAATAGCGGAACGGGGGCGGGGCCGGTGCGCGCGCCCAACGTGACGGTGACGGCGGGCGGGCTCCTGGAGGCGGACGCGCACATCCGTGTGCTCACACCCTCCGAGATTATGCGCACGCTGCCGCGGCTCGCGACTACTCGCACGGTACCCCGTATACGCGCCGCCCGGAAACTCGCTCGCATACACACGCACTGACACTCGCATACCACGGATTTTGTGCATTGAACTGGATCACACACTCGGCAGTAATCGCTTCAATTTAAATCTTTCTTCTTTGAGTCTTAATGGAGATGACAATCGATATAAGCATATATGCGTTGGCTTACGGCAATATACCAAAACTTTTGGGCCCCAATTAAGTACTAGTCTTGCACTATGGAAAAATGAACTCCGACAAGCGAGTTATGTCAATTACGCGTCGCGCGGATGGGATTATCAAGAAAAAGCTTTATCATTATCATTTCAATTTTAGAAATTTTGTACGGGTATCCGCACAGTAAGGCATTTATATGAGTTTTTTTAATGAATTTTATTATCTGTAACTCTACATGCCAAACATTAATTATGTAACAGTCATTTCACTTGTTAATTGCATAATTACGATCTACTGAGAATGGTGGGCTAAATAGAAACATCATGAAAGGTTGTTGGAATCTGCCATCCAGTTTAAAGTACAAAGTCCCAGGCACAGACAACGCACGGACATAACACAAAACAGACACACTTGAGATGAGCGCGTGAGTGTGTGCGAGTTCCGTATCGAATGTTGTTGGGTGATCGCGCGACCTGGCACCTCGCGGTCCTACGCACTTCCTCGCGAATGTTACGATCAGTGAATTAGGTTCATCTCATCACCCAACAAAATACTGTTGCTGTTTAATGGCGTTGCAAGAGCTGTGTGATTACTTTTTTCATTTAATTTTAGCTTCTTTGAGATCGACTATACCACTTTGCCCCTCCCAAAGGTTCCCTGAAACGCCTCCCGGACGCGTGTCCCTCTGTATCCGTAATGTTGAACTGTTTATATTTTTATTTTCGCTTTGCCTTGGTAGTCGTTGGCTTTAACATTGGGCGCAGCTGGTGGCCGGTTGTGGTGTGCTAACACTTCTAACATTTGATTAATTATCGTCGTTTAGATTTAATTTGCGATGTTACGCTCTTATGTACAAAGCTTTAAAAGTTAGTTTTAAGTGCAGAATAGAGGAATTCTTTAATGTGAGCGTTCATTTCTAATGACTGAATTTTTAGTTACACTTTGTAGCGCAGTAATTTTTTCATGAATAAATTTGAACTCAATAAAGATCGTATTAAATATTTTTTAAATTAAAAAGACATTTTATTAGTTACATTAACATAGGCATGTAATAATGATACCACATAATAAAGTAAACATGTATTATAAATATTTTTACTTATTAATTTAGTATTTAATGTAATGTATATAATACCACTTAATGTTTTGGTCGGAGTTTGTTCTGAAATGTAAGTTGGCTATGATAAAAATACAAAGATAAAAAAACTTGTGAACTAAATGGAATGTCAGTTAATTCAGCTCAACTAAATCTAATAGTCGACTTATAAATACCTACGTTTCACTGTGATTATAAGTATACATGTTATATATTCACACAAAGCTATGAAAGTTTATGATTTTCCGATGATTTTATTTAAAAAAAATTCTCCAAAGGCGTTCTTAGATGTAATTGATCAACTGATCTTTGCTCGCAGGCAGTTTGTGTTTTTTTAAAAAAAAACTAAGAAATATAAGACTTTATATTTGTTAGTTTTTGAAATTGATATTGAAAACAAAAAGTTCACATTTGTACAATGAAGTCATAACATTCATCTGCAACTTTTTCTCTAATAAAATTGGGTGGTAATTGTTACTTTAAAATTTGTAAGATTGTTAATATTAACATTTAACCATCAAACTCTGATCATTATTTACTAGTATACCTATCATGTTCTCTATTAAATTACTTTTTAAGTTTATGTATATAATTTGTAAATATTTGCATACCGCGAATAATAACATTAATTAGGAACAAGTTACGTTGTAGATTATTTTGACTTGTAGCTTGAAAGAGGTTTATTAAAAATTTAAATTATATAAATTAATCGTTGCTTTGAAACAATCTTTCAGACTACAAACGTATTGCCTGCCTAGTCACAGCATGTTATTGAATGTACATAAGTAACGTGGTAGGGTTTAATTAATATTGCGTAATATTGTGGGTATAGGAACAAGAACGCGCTTGCGGACAACAGCGTAGCGCCCGTGAAGCCGAAGAGGAGCGACATTGGAAACAGTTGCAACAAATGAGGCAACAACAGACACAGCAACAACAACAAATTATACACGAACAGAGAATACAAGGTAACTGTTTAAAATGTATCTCAAGGATGTTTTGTTGTTGGATAATTTTGTTAACGGCGACGGGCACCGGTCCGTTTTTTGCAATAGGCCATCATACGTCGGGCAGTTTTCTTTAGGTAAAGTATGTGTGGATGTTTGTTCACGCACCAGATAGGTACCCATTGCACGATCGACTACTGACGTTTTTCGATCTCGAAAATTTTTTGGTCTATAACATAGATATAGATTTGTTCACTCCAGTTAAAAATAGGCCTGCGCTATGGATATCGAATAAGACTATAGAGAGTTAAAAAATAAACAGGCGATTTTTGTTGTTCAAATAGTATGCTATTTGTATGTATAGTATGCTAATATGTATCTATACTATGCTATTTATATACTCATTGTACAAATAGCTTGCTATTTGAAACTGGAAATGACGCGATGGCGGAAGCGTCGCCGTTAATTCAACGGATCTTTTACACGGGCAATCGTTTCGGGTCGGCCCGTTACCCGTTAAAAATACTGTCATTAACAAGAGGATAATTTACTCATATTAATATGAGTCAGTTGAAGTCATCAAAAAGTACTTCTCTGTTATGAAATGTTTTTCATGTATCTATATTTCAAGTGACCTAAGTTTCTTGACACGTGTAATAACTATGGGGACTTGGATAAAATTGATTTATGAAACTTTTTGTTTGCTAGTTTATATGGCTGACGATAGATGTCACTGTTACCAATAAAATTTTTAAATCGCGCTGACTTCTCTCTTATAAGTTTGTAAGTAAAACTTTGTTAGTTGTTTTTATTCTCATTACTTAGGTACAATAGATTCCTTAGTAATTGCATCTTTCTTTTTTTTGGGCTTTATTCCTAGTAGCGGTACGCTGTTATGTTTCCCATGGAGCCCATATTATGTGCTTTATCATAGTTGTATTCGACCCAAAATAATATACGTATAACTTTTGGATGGTGATTTTGGGAGTATACCAGCCTCTAACGAGCTGTAGTCAGCGCATTAGAGTCTCAATCGCCATATTGAGGTGTGTCGGTAAAATTGAAGCAGCAATGCAACGCCTGCGCACTCCGGAGGGCGCCGTGGCAGCGCCGCCGACGCCTCCCTTGGTAGGCGCTTCTGCAGCTGCGCCCCCGGCACCTGCAGCGGCTGAAGCACCTCGCAGCGCTTTCCCCGCGCAGCGCTTTCCGCTGCACTACGCCAGCAATAACGACGATATCAACAGGCAACTGCGCGACTTGCTGCAGCGGCACCCTGAAAAAATGTGGCCACCGCGTTAGTATATTTGCCAATATTATCTCCTTGGCGGGTCGAGAACTACGCTACTTTGTCCAAAGTCATATTTAAAGCTTGGTTGCCCCCAAAGTTCCAATTTCAGTCAGGTTTGCATATAATTAAAATGCGTCACCGTTAGAGTAGTCACTTGCTTTAGTGATGACGATAACACCTACGTATCTTAGAGAACTAACAGTATCAAATTCACAGTCTACTAGATTAGTGGACTATCATTCCACTAGGCACCCCAAAGGGTGTATCTAAATAAGAAGGTACAAGAAGCTATGGAGAGGGCTATTGCTCGGTGTTATTCTTCGTCATCGAATCAGAAATGGGAAGATTTATACACAAACAAAAGTCATCGACGTAACCTGGAGGATTATTAGTAAGTTTAATTAACAATGGATAAGGCCATAGTATGGAGAGACGCCGGTGCGGTCGACAGATTGGCTGAATATCCACTTGATGGAAGGTGGTTTCCGTCGCCTAAAACACAAGCAACGCCAGAGGTGCTGCAAGTGTGATGCCGACCATTGTGGGATTGAGGATAGGGAAATGGGCTTGACATCCCTTATTCACTCAATGAAACACAACAGCACACATACTGTTATTTCACGGTGGTCTTTTGTAAGGGGGTGGTTACTGCTTCCGAACGGGCTGCCCGAATGACTGCGAAACGCTGTGTTGCCCTGCCACATCGACGCCTGCCACTACTTTTCAGATCCAGACTAGAACCAACTTTGTAAAGTTAATTTCCAAAGTATCATTCACTCTCTATTATGATACGATCTGGAATTAATATATTTTTAAATTGATAAAGTTTCTGCACAGTGCTGAAAGAAGATTAACGGTGTGTGCTGAAAAAAGATTAACCTCCGAGTAAGGGAGTAACTGCATTTATTCAGCTCAATTCAGCTTTTGTTCATAGAAAACAGCAGTTTTTCTCCATTTGGCTTTCCGAATCTATTCAGCTTACGCGCCGTTTTATCAATCGCATGCTAACCGCCGCGTTCAGCGCTGTACTCGTCCAGTGAAACGCAAATGTAGCTGAATTCCCTATAAGGCCTTCAAGTTGCTTCCTGGTAGGACCAACTTAATACCCCATATTATTTTGTTTTGTCAGAGAAACTTGGGTGGTTTTGAATTCTTAATTTTGAGAATTTCTTAATGTTGAGCGTCGTTGAAATGAAATTATTGAGATATAATTTTTTGGTGTTACAGAAGGTGGCACTGGGGTGACGGGGACGGCCGGGGGCGAGGAGGGCGCAGTGGGAGTGAACGCAGATGGACAGCCTTTCCGTCACCCGCTACCGGTGGGATTACGCGCTCGTGCCCCACTGCCGCCTGCTCAGAGGCCCATGCATAGGCGTGAGTATTCCACTCGCCTTTTATCCACTCGCCTCATATCTATAGTAAAGCCAAGGTGTCTCCAAAAAATGTAAACAACCCGAAGGCGATATTCTGTTTCATGGTATAGGAAGCCATCTTGACAACTCTTGGAAGTTGCGTGTAAAAGTTTTGTATAAATAAAATTCTGTCCAGGCTTGATGAAAAACAATTCTTATTTCGTTTAGCCATGGAAAAGTTGGGAGTTGGTTGTTCTGTGTGTCAGTAACTGTAGTTGTAAAAAGAGGTTTATAAGTTGTCCCGTGTAGACGGTATCAGCAATTGTAAGAAATAATTAAAAATATATACTGGAAAAGAATATAAAACAGGATTTTATTCACAAAAATAAAGTGACTAAATGACAAAAAAAAGTTAGTGAGGATAGCAAAATAGCCAATGTAAAACGCGATTGACGCTCCTAAGGAAAGATCACATATAAACTTTCAATCCCTATTTCACCCTCTAAGAGGACAAATTTTCAATATGGTGAAATATGTACTTATTTATTTATTCTAGAAGTCATGATACTAACTTTGAAAATGACGGGTTTCCAACAACCGTTCATCACTTATGTTGCGGACGGTGGTTTAAAGTAACATAAGTTTAAGTATAAGGTATTAGGTACTAAATATGTAAGTGTAAATATAATGTAATAATATTGGTTAGTTTAGGAATAATAGATATAAGAAGTAATGTTCCCACAGTAGGGACACAAACATGTTCCATTGTTTGACAGAATTGTATAGGATATTTTGTAAATGCACTTTGTTTGCGCCGTAATAAAACCTTCACCCAAAATGAGAAGAAGAGCGTCCGACGGATGTATGATAATGGGGTTAAAAACTTAAAGCTAATCGTAGGTGGCGCCACTATTGAGTGATCCTAATCGCCGCCAAATTGCGTTCTTGGTTCCCTGTATTTACCAGCGAATTTGCCTTTATTTCTACAAAAATGTATTCGACGTAGAATGTTAAGCAGTTAAAAAAACAGTTGAGGAAAAGAAAAGCATCTACTGCACATAATCTCGAATACTTAGTCTGCTCCCAATTTTTCCTTCGTAAAGCTTTTATCCATTGTTTTCTTCTTTTGAAATCTTTAGGGAATATATGGATTCCTTTCTTTTTGCAATCCAAAGCTGAAAATAAGCGCCATGTTAATTAAATAAATTCAGTTCTTTTTGTTTGTTTACAAAATTACTATGGAAAATGAAAGGAATTTTTATAGATAATTTTAGAGAATTTTTATACTAGGAATTTTTATAGATTTTCTCGTCCATTTTGTTGTGAACTATTGTTAAGGCTATCGTGAAGGTTTTATTATGGTTCCTTGTAAATATTTGCCAACTGCATCCCACGTGGACAGAGCCGTGAGAACGGAGCGGATGAAAATGGAGCCCCCCCCCCCCCCCCCCTCAGGGCGTGTTACAATCACTCGGAGCCTACAGAACCATCGCTAGTCTCTGTACCTTCCAATAAGATTTGTAATACCTAACTAGTTTGAATTGCTGTAGATAATTAATGGAGAAGTAAACGACACGTGTAACTATTTGCTGTTTCCTTCAATCTTCCGTCCGGCTACAACTTAAAATATACAGTCCACAATACATTTATGGTCATTGACGTCAGCAAGTCAACTGGAGTAACACCATAGACCTGCCCATCCACGTACCTTCGTCAACAACTTATTTACCAGATAATTGTCTTTGAAGGAAGGAATCACTAATTAATACAATATATTTAATTTTGTCCTTGGCTTGGCATTCTTTTGATGTGAAAATGCATTATTTTGATTCCTAGGAAATCGCATAATCAAGATAATTTTTTTCCATGGAAAATATCTTATCAATTTTATAATTATTAATAAATTTGTTTTTTTTTAGTGTATTTGCAACAACATTTGATACCAACGGATGGTCAAATGCAGCAAAACGTATCAAATCCCGCCCTGCAACAGCAGATTGTTGAACAAAAACAGACAGTTATCACTCATCATGCTGGTATGTTTAAATAATAATAATAATGCCCAATTTATCTCCACCAATCGTTCTGCAAGATTGCTAGAGATTTAGTAGTCTCGTTTTTGTTGTGGAGAATATAATTATGGTAAAAAGTACTAATAATACAATTTTATGCACTGCAAGTCTCTCTTGTTTCTTTTGCATTTAATTGTTATGTATTATTACCGACAAAATTATTATTTTTTTATAGAAGAAATTGCACGAACCAATTAGCAAATGTCTTAAAGTTCTCTACTACGCGAATGGTCCCAGCTAAACTGTCTTAATTTTTGCCGAGTGGTTAAAGATGTGTGTGGTCTAGCGTTGTCGTGATGAAAAACCCACACCCTTTCTATTGATCAATTCCGGCCACTTTCTCTCAACTTCTTAATCTCTTAATCTTGCTGCTTTTTTCAAATGGGTCAAAACTGTTTTGTGGTCAATTCCCAGTTCTTCATTAATGTCGTAACTACTTATGCCGATCTTGGTCCACTTTTTCAAAAATGGCGTCCATTTTATCCGTAACAGGGCGACTAGAGCGAGGTGCATCTTTGACATCAAAATTGAAAACGCTTAAATCAACTTTATGCTACTCTTACTGACACTTCATTAGGTCCATATACGTCACAATTTTTTTCGCAGCCTGCGTTGCATTTTTTCCTTTTTTGCAATAAAATTTTAATATGTATCGAATTTCTTCATTAGATTGACTCATTTTGACAGAAAGAAAAACAAATGAAAAATAGCTGGAAACAACATTTAACTAATTTGTTTCTTTTAGGTTACATTTCAAAGAAAGAAACCAGATAAAAATAGTACAGCCAAAGATATTTTATTACAAGTTTTATCTTAAAATTAAACACAAAAAGATTAATTTGACTGGTGCAGAACGACAGTGACAACCCCAGAAGACATCAAGTAATAGCACTTGTGATGTGCTTCGGTGCATGAATTACTATAGAATTCCAGAGAGTTTTATCCATCAAAGTCAGCAGCACACTTGCTTTCTTTTGGTTTTGCTGTTAAGAGGCGACGGTTGCCACCTATCCCTAAGTGGTTTTTTTAGCATATCTACCGAAAAATCCTTGTCATTTTTTATTGAAAATTATTTCAAGTTGCATAATTGAATAACTATAAAATAAACCGTGTTTTATGTGTAAGTCAAATCAATACATTAATTTTAACTTCAGCATTACGATCTTGTGTATTTAAAGCCCAACCTGGAGAGAGTAAGCCCGAAGGTGGGCATGAGCCGGGCACTGATGAAATGGACATGGGAGACATGGACAAATTGGAACAGGATCCGGGAAATATTGGCGAGGTAAGTTATTCGAAACCACACAATAAATCGATATTTTTAAAATCACATAAGCAGCTTCTATTATTGTTGTTGCCTAACTTATGAAATAATTATTTAAAAATGTAGTTGAACTTTTTATCGTTCTTTTGTCGATAATAAATGCGAAAGTAACCATTGAACCGATTTTGATGAATTTATTCGAATTCCTGCGAAGTTTGTTTGTCTTATTGTTTGTTTTCTTATTTATTAATTTTGTGATCTTGTGCAGAATATTATTTATTCGTTCTAGATATTATATTTAGCCAAGTATAAACTTAAAATTTTAAATTGAAAACAAATTATTTCTGAGTTAGACATAGTACACATAGCTGCTTGAGTCATCATCGTTATCATCTCAGCCGTAGGACGTTCACTGCCGGACATACGCTTCCTCCACAATTTTCCAGTAGGGCCAGTTACAAGTAGCCTGGATCTAGCGTCGACCCGCTACCCTTTTAGGTCGTTGGTTCACCATATAGGTCATTGAGTAGGGTAGACATCCTACGCAGTGCTTGCCGGTTCGTGGTCTTTACTTTAGAAACTTCTAGCCTCCGTACTATGCGTCTTGCCCATTACCATTTTAATTTAAAATCCGCTACTGAACTTATATATCATTTAAATTTATACAAGCGGGAAAGAAGTTCTGTCTGTGTAAAATGTAACAATCTTAACTTGTTGTTAGACGTACATTAAAAATAAATAGATTTTCTTTCTTTCCTTGAAAATAACTGCAATTGTGTCGCAGGTGGGTGATATCTTAACGGGTCTAGGTGGGTCTGACGACGAGGAACTATTGGAGTCGCTAACGGCCGAGATGGGCGAGCAGTTCAACATCTTGGAATACGCCGATCCAGAACTAGCCGCGCTCAACGACGCCGAGCACATCCTGGACGGACTAGAGCTGGCGGACGACCACGGCGCCGCTCCAACCAAGAGGGACCCACAGTCAGTATAATAGTAACTTTGAGTCCCTACAATAAATATAAATATACTTTTCCGTCATTTTTTATATCAACTCTGAATTACGAGGGCGGGATGATAAGTAACTAGCCTAATAAGAAAACACTTAACTTTCCATGATAAAATTAATTTTATTTTTCGACATAGTCTCCGTAGACCTCTACGCACTTATTCCATCTTCGTTCTAAAGCAGTAATGCCTTTCATAAAATGATTTCTTTCGAGGCCTGCAAAATACTCCTCTACAGCGGCTATGACTTCATCATTTGTGGCAAATTTCTGTCCGCCCAAAAAAGTTTTGAGCTTAGGGAATAAGTGGAAGTCTGATGGCGCTAGATCAGGCGAATAAGGTGGGTGGGGCAGCAAATCATACTTCAATTCGTTGATTTTTGCCATAGCTTTAACACATGTGTGAACCCTAGCGTTGTCTTGGTGGAAGATGATTTTTTTTTCGCCAAACCTGGTTGTTTTTGCTGAATACATCGATGAAGCTTATCTAGAAGATTAGCGTAGTATTCTCCATTAATTGTTTGACCTTTAGGAAGGTAACCTATCATCAAGATCCCATCTGCATCCCAAAAGGCAGAAGCCATCACTTTTCCAGCCGACTTTACAGTCTTGGCTTTTTTTGGAGCCGGGCATCCCGATCGAGTCCACTGTTTTGATTGAATTTTTGATTCTGGCGTGTAATGATGAACCCATGTTTCATCTGTTGTTACAAATCGACGTAAAAAATCGGCTTTATTACTCCGAAAACGGTCCAGACATTCTTTTGAGTTTTGCACCCGAATCCTTTTTTGATCGTGCGTAAGCAATCGCGGCACCCAACGGGCCGATAACTTTTTCATATTTAATTCCTCACTTAGGATATGATGTACCCGTTCTTTTGAGATACCTGTAGTGTCAGCTATTTCAGATAACTTCAATCGTCGATCTGCTAAAACTTTATCATGTACTTTCACGACCATTTCCGGAGTCGTGACGCTTTTTGGACGTCCGGGGCGGGCTTCATCTTGGACACATGTACGACCGCGTTTAAACTCAGCCACCCAGTTTTTTACTGTGGCATAAGAAGGAGCACATTCACCCAAAACATTCCCAAACTCGTCATAGATATCTTTCCCTTTACGCCCTTCATATGAAGAAACTTTATCACCGATCTTTGTTCAATTTTATCCATTTTGAAAACAGTTAACGAAAAATATTTTCAAATGACAAAAAATCAATAAAATTTTCACGCCACCAAATTCAAATTTAGAACACAGGTTGCCAGAGATACGAATTTAAAAATGACATATTTTTTTTTTTTATTTTAACTTTTTAAATAGCAGTGGCTAGTTACTTATCATCCCGCCTACTTAAAAAAAAAAACACCTAGGCGACCAAGTGCGATGCCCGTTAACACAATAATTGCATTGTTACTATTGAATGTAAGCTTAGCATATTCGTTTTCATATAGCGCCATCTCACAAAATTTGGAGGTAACAACCATTATCAACCATCGGCAACAATACAAGTACCACTTTACGAGATGAAACTTTAATAAGTAGTAATAAACAATAAGCAACATTTTCTTTGTCTAAAATTGCGTTTTTACATGAAATACAACTATATAGGTAGACTTAAAAAAACATTTCCTTACCTAAATACAAAATTTAGATTAAATATATAGAATATATAGAGAGGACTTTGGAAAATTTTCCTACAAAAATATTGACCCTTTCCGAGTGGTTTCCGAGATACGCAAAATTTATACTGCGTTGCGTTGCGAAATTATCTGAGCGAGATAAATACCAAGTGAAATAAAAATATCAGATTTCATTAACAAATGTCTGAATTTTCATATCTAATACTCCAAGTAAATCATGACAAAACATTACTTTATCTGTTAGTTATATAGTATAATTTTTTTTTTACAGTGATGATCATGACCAAAAACCAGACAATAAAATGGACAGTGAACTACAGAAGGCTGTTAAGAGTATAGAAGGATCCAAATCCAATGTGAAACCTGAATTGAATGAAATAAAATCCGAAATGCCCGATATAAAGCCAGAGGGTTTGACGGGACCGGGAGTTGGACAAATATACGCAGAAAACATGCAAAGGAGTATCACACATAACGAACACATGGCTTTACAGGTATTTTTTATTTTATTAGGAATACATATGTGAAGTTACCTTATTTACCTGTTTAGAAAGTATCTGCTTGAAAACAATAAGAAATATTAAAAAAATTAAGAATATTAATTATATATATTGACGAGCCCGTTGGATGAGTGGTTAGGGTGCTTGCCTTAATGCTCTGTTCTAGGGTTCTCGGGTTCGATTCCCGGCAGGGTCAACTTTGAAAAATCAACTTTTCAAATTTGGCTCTGGTCTGGATTTGGAAAGTAGTGGCAGGGCGCACTGCGTTTTCGCAGTCATTTGGGCAGCCTGTGTGGCGGCAGTAACCACTCCCTTACAGAAGACCACCGTGAAATAACAGCACGTGTGCCAGTAAGGGATGCCAGAGCCCATTTCCCTATCCACTCCTAATCCCTTATCCTTAATCCTACTGTAGTCGACAGCGTACTTGCAGCAGCTTTGGCGTTGCTTGTGTTATAGGTGACGGTAGCCACCTACCATCAAGTGGACCGTCATCCTGTCTGCCGACCTTAAAATAAAAATATATATATATATAAATTAAATTATGAGCAATTTGAGGAAACTGAAAAATAAATTCTACGAAACAGAGCGAGGATCATAGAACCACATTTTAGATAAAAATCGTTTGATTTTGCTTTTCTTTAAATTAAATAGATCAAGCTTAGAGGATAGTAGCACTAGCGATCCACGTCTAGCGAAAGAGTCGTGGTTCCTTGCCCAAAATATAAATTATAAAATAATACCTACATGAATCTATTTTAATCCGTAGACGTCGCCAAGCCAATACTTGTTAATTTTACAACAACTTCATAATTACTTAAAAAGAGAAAATTGAAAGAATGAAATTGGAAAATGAAATGAACTGAATTGACGTGTACATGCTTATTTATAGTCGGCGATGCAGGCGATGAAGAGCGAAGTGAAGGCGGAAAGAGGCGAGGCGAAGCCAGGGGAGGGGGGCGAGTGGCGTGCCGTGACGCACCAGCAGCGCCCTCTCTTGTCGCAAGTGTTCGCACACCGCATGCATCTGCCGCTACAGGTAACTGTTATTTGTGAGACTGGATCTGTTTTTTAATGTTAAGATCGGAGCAGGGAACTCCTATATGTAGTTGTTAGGATAGAACCCACATCGCAAGCCTGAAAAGGTTTATTATAGTAATATGTACAGTAAAGGAAACTAATAAGTTGTCTCTAAAGCTGGATGATGTACGTGAAATACTGTATTTTAATTTAATAACGACGCAATTTGGTCTACTTGAGACATGGCTAATGAAAGTGAGACGTGGTTACTGAATTGTACAGTGATTCTTCCAATGAGTCATTTGGTTTTTTTACCGCATAGGATACCTTATTTAATTATTCAGACATAGTGCGATTATATCCCAAACGGATTCAATAGCGAATCCGTGGGTTTTCGGGTTAAAACACAAATTAATTATCCTTTTTTTGTGTACAGCAGCAACAGGGTGTTGGCGTGGGACATAACGTGGGTCAGCGACCTTCGCAGTTCGGACAGGCTGCGGCCGGACAGGTGTCACAGCAGGTCGTGCAGCGACCGCCAGTCCAGTTCGCTCCGTCGCAACACATGCATTTTGCACAGGTAAAGCATACATATGTGCAGCTGCGTATGTAAATCATGTAGCAAATCTTAAAGCTGTGGCTATATTTTATGAAGAATTTTTTTTATTTTATTTTTTCTGAAGCAGTCTGAGTGCAAACGCTATCATAAGACCATCGTGCATATCAGTTTTTCGTTAGTTCACTGCAAGAGTAATCGTCAGAATATGTAATAGTACTATGAATCTAATATTTCGCCGTTGCCTTGGTCCAATACTCTTTACATCTGCAATCTAGACGCAGTTTGTTTTCATCTTTGTGCTTGATCGAAATGTGTCAAAGAACTATTGAATGTAGCTTAAGTATACCAATCTCTAGCCAAACATTCAATGGGACATAGTAGCGTACAACCACGTACTCATGGCACGCAGGCTGCGCCTCTGAGTTTATATATGGGTGAACGAAAGAGACGGATAATTGCGATTATTTATAAGGACGGTTGTTAGCATCAACGGCCAGTTTATTTGCGTACTTCGATCGCATTGTTCCTGTTCCTCCGTAACCAACCGCCACATTCCATTTTTCCCAATTTCTCTAGTAGACGAGTAATATTTTTTTTTATAACAATCTGACAAATGCTCTTTTGGTGTCATTATAATTATTCTGCTTTTATTTATTGCAATTTTACGCCATATGTCCTTACATAAAGGATTTTTTAGTAATTTAAATTTAGACTTTTTTAACAATATCATATTTTTACGAAATTTATCAGTGGTTTTATTGTTACGATTACTATGTTTTTGTTTATTTATTTATTTATTTATTTTATTAGGAAGCCAACGCAGTATACAATCATCCTTATACATAAACACATTTAAAAATTCATTTATAATATCGTATACTCCACTTATAGGCTAACTTGGCATGCATTAAGACGAAAACAAGAAAATAAATTAAAAATAAATAAATTAATAAACCAATAATAAAAGAATAAAAAACAAAAACTCAAAAAACAACAAACCATTATGCAGTACGCGATAAAAGAATTTTTTTAACCCTTCTTTTAATTTTTTTATAAGTATAACTGGTTTTTTTTTTGTTGCAAGCATACCTCTTGTTTTTTTTTTAATCTCTATTTAGTAAGAACTGAAGAATACTTTTGAGTTGGAACTTTTTAGTATATAGAATGGATTTAGTATTTACTTGCTTTTGTTTTAGATTGTTTTGCCATATTAGGGCCAATCACAAATGTAGACCAACTGCGGTTAGATTAAAAGCGGATTGGGGTAAACACGAAAAAAACCAATTAGCTTAACGTTCTGTTACGATTTTTTTGGCTTGAGGTGGTGATAAGCCAACATGCGTAGTTCACTACAATTCCCACAACGCATTGATGTATAGGGGCAAAGTGGCGGTGGCGGCGCTAATGTGAGCGGAGGCGTTAGTGGAGGAGTGAGCATGAGCAGCGTGAACACGGCGCAGATAGTGAGCGCGATGACGGCGCAAGTGAATGCAGCGCTGGCGGCGGGCCGCACCATCGCTGCGGGCACGCGACTCGTCGGCGCCGACGGCGCGGTCGGCGTCGTGCGCCCGGACAGGACGGTCGCACTAGCGGCGCTCCCACATTCTGCCCACGGAGGTTTCTATAATGCACTATTATGGACAGGCCGTTTTTGTGTATTCATTTAACAGAAAGAAATATCGACGGTTTATGTTAATGCACTTACCTAAACACTAAATTTATGAATATATGTTATTTTGCTACCACATAATATTTCACTACACTCGTATTTTTCAAATATTCTGATGTACTAACCTAATAATATTATAAATGCGAAAGTTTGAATGTTATAATGTTTGTTCTTTAATAACGCTAAAATGGCTGAACGGATTTGGATGAAATTTGGCACACATATAGTTTATTACTTTTTATCCTGAGAGAATTTTGAGTTCATAAGGGTTAGTCTAAAAATATAAAAAAATTCTGCGCCACCGTCGCCGCAACAATAAAGATGTCGGGCGTTATAACTCATATATTTTCTTTTTTCAACGCATATAAAGTTGCAAGCACAGTATATTATAAGTCTAGAACACTCCATATGTCCCAGCCCCAAATTTTGTCTTCTATTCATTTGGTTGATCCCTTTATCTAAATGTAATAAAAAATATCTGTATTTTTAATACTTTTTGTTGTCGTGTTAATAGAAAAATTACATATGGAATATAGATAAAGTTGACATGATGCGTGTGTGTGCAGCAAATGTGGGCGTGGGAAACGTAGGTGGTGTGGGGGCCGTCGGCGGCGTGTCTCGTGCGCCCCCTCCTCCGCCTTACCCCGGCACTCTCCGTCAGCCGCAGCCACCGCCGCCACCTTATCCGCAGGTAAGGTCTCAACCACACATGGTCATACAATCAGACAGTCGCCGCTACTGCGGGTCGACTCTATTCTACCGAATTGTATACAGTGGACCACGGTTATCGGTGCCATAACAACCTACGAGTAAGAGACTTAAAGGAAATGTTTATGTGATTTACGAATCTGTCACCGGGACATCTACAATGTAATTAGTGTCAGCGGTCAGGAACATGTTTCAATGTAATCAATCGTTGCTTGTATCAATTATTTTCTTTAAATTCAACTGCTTTTTATTAGTGACAATTATAAACATTTTGCCAATGGCAAATTTTGAAAATAGTTCAATTTCCACCTTTAGTCTAATCCGCCTTGTCCATTACTAATTTCTTTCCAATAAAAAGATTAATAACGATGGTCCACTGTTAATTTCATATAAATACCATTAATAGAGTCTTCCTGCAAAGTTTCAATTAACACAATTCATTTTAAACAAAGTTTGAAAGCTTGACGATATAAACTAAATACTTAAATTTGAATGGTTCGTGAATCAGTATAATGACTAATTTATCGGTTAATGCAAAATAGACATTTTGTAACATCTTGGAGGATTTTGGATACATTGTCGTGCATGCAGTAATATTTTTATCTACGTGTTTTAACGAATTTGCCTTGAGGTCGTTCGTCGAACGCGTCAAAGCAAGTTCAGAAGCTTTAAGTGTATGCTTTGGTTCACATTTTGCGGTAACATTGGATGTGTCGTGCCAACCTCAAAACGAGCCCCAAATGTGATCCAACCGAGACAATATATCGCTTAATTTTTTGATCGCATCGCAGACAACGTGAAGTTGATACAAGTAACATATCCAGAGCAATATTAATTTGTCTTTGCGTTGGTGGAGGATTGAAGTGTACATACATATACGGTAAATATCGTTCGAAACTTGCCTGGTCCATTGACAATCTTAGAAGACTAATATTGCATGGGTATATTCATTACTTCATACTTCACGTGCCTCCGTATGAGTTTTATTTTGTAAACGATGAGTTGTGAGATTTGTTTATGTGAAAAGAATTGCTGAACTCGTACGGAGGTATGTGTGTTGTAAGTGTAAAGTAGGGTATGGTAGGGTTTGTATGTGGCCACACGGTCAGCAGTAGAGGCAGTACGTGCGTGTTGTTGCATGTCGGTGACTGATGGCAGGGCTATGACGCGGAGTGGGGCGACTGGCTGCATCGCCGCCCGCTGTTGCTGCAGGTCAGATATACCATAAACCCCGTGCCCCCTCCTATAGCCCTATACCCATACACCCTGCCATTTCCCATTCCCAAGCACGTTGCAAATACGCCACACTTTTATTTCTCTTTAGACAAGACTCTTTCAACAAATATACATTTTAAACTTTAACAAAACGTCATTTTGTAAGAGATGATTTTATTTTTGCTGGTTGACAAAACATATGTATCCACTCGCTGTGACTCGTACGGCGGCGACGTGCGCGTGGGCACGCGCGTTACTTTACACTGCTTATGTATGTTATTTTTTATTTAGCCTAAATTTGCTCCTTATAGCATCAGCTATGTGCCACTGAAAGTACCGTCAATATCGGTCCAATCGTTTAGGAGATTAGCTAGAACACAGTCAAACATTAAAAAATGTTTATATACTTTGATATGTATAAAAGTAAAAAGCAGTTAATTTGACATTTTTTTACAAACAATACACTTAAATTTTATTTATATGTATGGATTAGAAAATTTAGCTCACAGTTACTTACTGTGTAAGATTAGACTTGCATTATATTTATAAGGCGAACAGTTTCGCTAGATTAATACGGTGGATCACGACTCACTAAGTGCACTCACTCACCCACTCCAACCCACATGTCCTCAATAGAACATTCCAACATTCGATAGAACAATGTCTTGTCGCCGCTATCACTTTTTTCACATGTCTGTTTGACACTTTGTACTTCGCTTGTTCGCCGCACGCATGTGTACTTACTAACCTTTGAACCTTTTCAGCATCCCCCCCCTAACACGACACTAACTTTATTATTGTAAGAACATTAGGTTCTCGATCAAATTGATTAAATTAATTAGAAAAAAAATATTGTGAAGGTAATTTTTTTTTGTTATAATTGCCTGTCTCATCTGGATCAGTTCGTCTCTCGGTGATGGAATTCGTGACATATTGATTATGGTTCATAATGCTTAGGTGTTGGAAGTTAAAGCTAGAAATGTTTCAGTTTGTGTAGAAGAAATCCATTTAATTACTTAATTACATGCATTTAAAACGACATCACATTAAAATAAACTTAATGAGTTTTATTGATTAAAAATAAATTTTAAATTATAAATATATAATTTAAGTAGCATTGTAAAAGGAGGTCAATCAGTTTTGTATGAAGATCAGGCCATCAGTTTATTTTCGTGTTAACTTCGTTTTAACGGTTGAAACTTGCGTCATTAGGTAAGAAGAAATGATAGATTATAGTGGGAAAATAACGTGCAATTTGGTAATGAATTTTCGAATTTGGATGAGTTTTGAATTCGGGAGCAGGTTTTTGGGATTATTGGGCGTGAAATTATGTAGGGATGGGTGTTTATTTTCTATAAATATGGTTTTTATGGTAAGAAAACTCATAAAGAACGCACCTGGAATACTGTTTTTGACAAAAGAATGTCTATTACAAAATATGATATTTTGAAGAGTTGTATCGGAAACAAAGTTGGGTTAGGTTCAGGAATCTTTATGAAATTAATTACGAGCAGAGCGCAGCGGAGTGAGTGCACCTGAAATACTGGTTTTGATCTATAAAGACTGTCTATAAAATGTGTTACAAGACTTACTGCACTGGAAACGTGTGTGCCAATGATTTTTTAAATGATGCTGCAGTTGATGGTTCTAACAAACCTGGTACGTAAAGATGTAACCTGGTTCTTTGTTTGTACTTGAAACAAAGTTTACGTTTTATAATTTCATTAATTAAATTAATTGAAAACAGAGTTTTCTCGCAATAAAAACCATATTTATAAAAAAAATAATATCTATCTCTACATAATCTCAAGCCCAATTACCCCAAAAGCCTGCTCCCGAATTCAAAACATTTTCCTTCGAATGTTATGCCAATTTACAAAATCTGAAATATTCACAGGAAACTACACTGTGATTTATTACTTACAATACTTTTATTATCAAAATCTCCAAAATGTCAGTTAAAAAATATGGCACGGTTTTGAACGATGTTCTTTGTCATTTTTTATTAAGGTATATTTAATGTTTTTAATAAAAAAATTCAAAAAATATTTCAATAATTTTTTTGTAAAATACTTGTCATTGGTTAACAAACGTTAATTCTTATTGTTTATTTTTCTTTTGTTATCCTTCATGCTCTGGTTTTTTAAACTACCTGCATTTTTAAAATTATTTTGCAATTTACACGAATCGAAAAATTGTATTGCTTTAAAATTCTCAACTAAAGCTTTAATAGATTGAAAAACCACAGCATATTTTCAACTAGAAAGTGTAAACAATTTATATATAGATAAATTTGGCACTGTGTCGTAGGTGTAGTTTCACAATTTTATATTTCAAAATCGCTAATAGTAATGCACTCACCTATTAGTTTTTGCTGCTAAGTAATCTACTTATATTACTTGTGAGACGATTACTATCATGCTTACATTAGTATCGCTGACTGAGTATACAGAAAGCGACATTTAAAAGCACACACTCTCTAAGTTTTTCGTACTTCATGTGGTGTCTGTAGATGTATCGTCCTTTAAGAATCGTTGCTTTAGTTTGTCCAAGATGAGACGGGTATTATATAAGATAGGTATTATAAATTGTCGACAATTGCAATTAAAATTGAAAATAAAATATTTATTCTAGGGAATAAATATCGCTGCAGGCGCGGCAATAAAACGTGTGAGTAGAGCGGAGTATATGGTGCGCTTCCTTGCAATTATATATGCCTTATGGCAACGTGTAGCGATGTGTAGTGATGTACAGCTTACATGTCGATAATGTTATCGACAAGCTTATAGAAATCTTAAATTTAATAAATCATTTATTTAACTATTATAAATTAACAATAACGTCATCAAATCGGAATCGATCGTCAGAATCATCATTTAAATTTAGCTAGCTGCATTTAATACTAGCTGAGCCCGCAACTTCGTACGCGTGGTACTCGCTATAGCGCGTAACTTTTTTGTTTATAAACTGATTGGAATGAAACAAACACTAAATGTTATGGCAAGATTGTTACAATACGTCACTGAAAACCGCATTCAAATCGGTTAAGCCGTTCCTGAGATTAGCGCGAACAAACGTATAGACAAACAGACGAAAATTCTAAAAACTAATTTTTTTACTTCGGTAAACATAAGTACAACGTGTAGAAATTGTTTTTTTGAAAAAAAAAATTTAATGTACAGACACGGCTCGTTTACGATTTTATTATATTTTATCATTTCTCAAGTCTTCATTTTGTAGGGCTTCCGTTTTAATATTAACACCAACAGTTTTAATATAACTCGGAAGAAAAAAGCCTACATGTCGTTTAAGTATTCAAATAAACAATGAATAAATATTACCCTTGTCAGACCTCTATATACTGCCTGCGCCTGTGCAAAATATAATTTATGACCTCTACCTGCAGCGAGATTTAGTCCCAAGTTTAGCATGACTGGGGAATGCAATCCTGAAGATTTTATCTTAAATGAAAATTCAAGTAGCACCAAATTTTAAGATTTTGCATAAAATTAAATATTTTAAATTACTCCAGTACACAGACGGTATGGGGCCGACAGATCATAGATTGGTAGTCATAGTGTAATTGAACTATATACACTTGAGTATTCACCCAGTCCGTAGTCTTCTATGCCTACTCCAATTTTTTCTTAGTATTATTTAGCTTTTACAACACCATAAAATATAACGTTTAAAAGTAAAACCAATACTAAGCTCACAGTAAATTACAACTATAAACAACCCGTTGGTATCGTGTCGGTCACGTGCTGAGCTCAAATATCAAATTCTCCACGTCAACTTTGGTGCCCCGCACACAACATACGGGATCTCTGAATTTCCATAAGATCTCGGTATTCTGGTATTGCATTCCCCAAGTAATTGAGAAAATAAAAAGAAATCGACAAACTGGGTTAGGTCGACGGTGGCGGGTAATAGCAATTGAGTGGAGACGTGAAAGGCAATAATTTAACCGTCAGAACGTAAACCAGGAGCAACCGTTGCTTCTGGAGGAACTCCTGGAACAAGAGAAGCGCGAGCAGGAGCGCGAAGGCGGCGAGTGGGTGGGTGTGGTAGGGGGTGCGGGCGGCGCGGCGGTGGGGGGCGGGGCGCCTGCCGCCGCGCCTCCCGCCGCGCCCTCCATCCCGCTGTACGCGGGAGTGGCGCCCGCAGCGCCTCCGCCGCCCCCAGAGCGGGCCGTCACCGAGGCTGACCTGCTCGCAACCCACGCCTACGAGACGTGGCTCAAGCAGTACAACGCGTTCGCTTCCGACCAGCTGCGCTACTACGAGAGTGAGGTGCAGAAGCTGCGCAAGATCCGCAAGGTGAGTCCGGTAGTGCGCTTTCGTGTTCGTGAGCTTTTTAGTAGACGATAGCCGCCTCCTCCGAGCCTCACTTTTTTACTCGACTTTACTTTACAGGTCGCGTTTTACTCGCACGGGGGGATACTGTGTCGCACAGTTTAATCTTGTCATAACCGAATGACCTTGTGTACTAACTGGGGCGGTGTTGCACCACTAATCGACTGACATGTCTCGACGTTACACGTCATCGTGTTTTGTACTTTCAGTCGTTGAACAGTAAACAGCGGCAGTTGCGTAAATCCGGTAACGAGTTGCTGCCCAACGACGCCGCGGAGCTGCGACGCGTTTCCACCGAGCAACAGGCGTTGCAAAAGCACCTCGAGGCGGCGAGGAAACAGGCCAGGCAACACAGCATGCTTGTTCAGGTATCGTCTGTCACAACTTGAGCATACTTTGTTTTTATCTGTAACGTACTAATTGATTTTTCTTTACAGGAATACGAGAATAAACATCGTCAAAACAATCCTCAACTGGCGCAACAGACGGTTATCAGTCAGCAGCAGATCACCACTAATCAAACCGTGTTTCAAAACCAAAATGTAGCTCAGTCACCTCAACTCCAGCAACAAGCCAATTTAAACCGACCGATGCAGTTAGGTATTCAGGGCTCTGTGGTGCAACAGCAGCAGCCACAACAACAGCAAACACTTATTCGGACTCAACAAACAGTACTCAATGCTGAGGGACAACCTTTATCTCAGCAAAGGATAGGCTTAGTGACATCAACTATGAACGCTCAGGCTAGAATTCTGCAAGGTGGACGAACACTTGTCATCGAGCAACCTGGGAATCAACAGCAGCTAGTGAGACAGTTGTCAGGTGTGCAAGAGAGGCCGCAATCTGTCGGAGGAATGGTTCAATTCGGTCAGCAACAACTGAGCGGAGTGCGAACTACAATGGCCGCGGGAAACCAAACTACTCGATCGACAGGACCTCGACCGGCCATGTCACCGTTGCACGTGCAATCCCCACACTCACAGTCTCCTTTGCATTCTCTAGCCCCTCAATCTCCACTTCACCATCTCACATCTCCTATGCAGTCCCCCTTACATTCTCAACAGTCTCCCTTACATCACACGTCTCAATCTCCGTTGCATTCATCCACTCAATCTCCTCATCACACACAGCAATCTCCTCTCCATTCCCAACAGTCTCCCTTGCACGTGCCTCAATCTAACTTATCGCAACAGAGTCCGATGCATCCACAGCAAAGTCCTATGCATCCGCAGCAGAGTCCCATGCACCCACAACAGAGCTCTATGCATCCTCAACAAAGTCCGATGCACCATCAACAGAGCCCAGTGCATCCCCAACAAAGTCCGATGCATCCCCAACAGAGCCCGATGCATCCTCAACAGAGCACGATGCATCCACAGCAAAGTCCGATGCATCCGCAACAGTCTCCGTTGCATCAGTCCTCGCTCCACACCCAACAGGGCCAGATGTCTGCACAGCAGTCGCCGTTGCATCCGCAGCAAAGTCCTTTGCACCCGCAGCAGAGTCCTTTGCATTCGCAACAATCTCCGATGCATTTACAACAATCGCCAATGCACGCTCAGCAATCACCAATGCAATCGTCCATGTCGCCGCAACATTTTCTGCAGCAATTGCAGGCTCAAAGAACCAGTCCACAGTTACCTACACCCAGCAGAAGCCCTCAGGTTTGTTTAAAAAAAATGCGACCAGTTATTACTTATTAATTACTCTATTTTGTATCAACCTGGTTTTAACGTTTTCAGATATATCAACAGTCACAGATTCAAAGTCCTGTGGCTTCACATTCACCTCAAATGCAAAATGTAAGTTTTTATGTAGTTATTTTTATTTATTATGATATAATAATGGGTTGGGGAAAAGTTTCTTCGCATTTTTATGAAAACTCAAGACATATTTTTTCAAAGTTTATTTAAATTTAATTACAGTAGGTATATATGTGCCATTTTATTCATGACTTTTTGCCATTTTGTAGGTAGTGACATGATCCCGTTACTGTAGCAATTTTGGGACTTCTGATCAAAAAAACGCGACAAGTAGTTTTGGCAGTCCTCTCTTGATGTTAACCTGACATTGCCTAAAGAATTCTAAAGAGGCCAAAACAGGTGGAAATCTGAAGGTGCAAGGCCAGGGCTATATGGTGTAAGCATTAACACCTCCCAGCCAAACTCTTTTAATTTTTGTTGAGTGGCTAAAGATGTGCGTTGTCTAGCGTTGTCGTGATGAAAGACCACACCTTTTCTATTGATCAATTCCGTCTTCAGTTGTTGGCAGTAAAGATCCGAATCGATGATTCTGCCCGGCGGTAAAAATTCATAATGAACAATGCCCTTCTTTTCCCACCATATAAACAGCATCACCTTATGCGCACGTTCTTGTCGTACGTGATTTACTTTTCATCACCCGTTATTAATCTCTTCAAAAACGGTTCGGTTTCATTACGTCTCAATAAAGAATCGCAAATGAGTCCACGATTGTATACCCACGTTTTTTCGAATCGGTTAAAACTGTTTTGTGGTCAATTCTCAGTTCTTCAGCTATGTCGTAACTACTAATATGCCGATTTTGCTCCACATTTTAAAAAATGGCGTCCATTTTATTCATAACAGAGCGACCAGAGCGAGGTGCATCTTTGTTCATGCATTAAATCAGTTTGAAGGTTTTACTGATCACCTGTGACCAAACCAATTCGTTGGGATAAGGGGGCACTGGCAGTCGCAGGATGGTGACGCCATTATACGCAGCTAGTTTCTCCACAACCAAAATATGATAATTTATATCTCTTTACAATTTCTTATAATTGAGCTTTAATCATATTTTCTTCATGATTTATGTTTTAGACTTCAGTCAAACTATAGAGTATAGAGCTTGTGCCTTATTGCCAGTATCATAAAAATAATTAACGATTTAGTTTCAAACAATAATCTGTATTTTAATCTTGAATCGTAGTTTACGTTACTTAAAACCGGAATTCTGTGTTCAATCTTATATTTCATCTCTTTAAGATAAATTTAGAATTTTAACATGACATTATACTACTGTACTTTTCGACAAGCTACACAATTGATGTTATTTTTTAATTGACATTTTTTATTTCGAATTTCATTTCTTACTTTACTAATATCGTAATTTATTTCAAAAATTTGGGGTCATATAGGAAGGAATAATACTAAAATAGACGAATAAATAAAGTTCTATTGTAACGTATTGAAAATTGTAGTAACGTGTTAGGTGAGGTTGATGGTGTTTATTTTTGTTGCAGACCGACTATTCAGCAGGTAGATTCCCACGGCCAGCGCCAGGCTGCTCACCGCTACCGACACGGTTTGCCAGGCCTCCGCACCACCAACAAGGTAACTATCAAAAAAACACTAATCAAAAAGAGACGCAGCATGATGTTCCTATAAACGTGGTTTATTAAGACCATTTGCACTATTTGTTGCGTCAATAAACGGACAGATTATTGTTTCACAATATACATAAAATATTTTTTCAAAAAATAATAATATTTGAGGTAAAAAAAAAGTTTTAGAATTTTTGGCTGGTTGTGCGTTTGTGCACGCTTATCTCAGAAACGGCTTAACCGATTTGAATGCGGTTTTCACTGATGTAGCAAACTTTCCTTTGTTTGTTTCATTCCAATCGGTTCACAAACAAAAAAGTTACGCACTATACCGAATACCACGAGTGCGAAGTTGCAGGCTCAGTTAGTAAAGAATATTCATGGATGGTTTCTCGGGAGTAAATGATAGTATGAAAAAAGGATTTTAAATTACTGATAATGATTAAATTACTGATCAGCCTAACAACTCAATGAACAAAAAATACGTCGCAAACATACGTCTTACTTTTCCCCACGAGGCGATTGAAGGAGCTAAACCAGTATTTTTAAAGGGATTTTCAGAATCGTTTATTTGTTAAAATATAAATTGATCATGTTAACCCCTCGTATGTCCCCGTATTTTTTGGCACAGATCTGTGCAACTATGCTTGTATGTCCCGACACAGATCTGTGTCGCGACCGACTTGCGTCATATTTCACTCGATTATATATACTAAAGTTCTATTAATAAAGTTGAAATTTGTACAACAATTACGCGCAACATATCTTGACCCGACCGACTTGCACTCGATTTTAAGCTTTAATACTCTCTAGATAAAGTTGAAATTTGTACAACAATTTCACGGCACTTATCTGCGCAACTCCGCGAATGTGCCCGCGCAACGTAACTTGGCCCAGACCGACTTGCACTCGATTTTAAGCTTTAATACTCTCTGAATAAAGTAGAAATTTGTACAACAATTTATCGAACGAATTGACCGAACTGTAGAAACACTTTCCGTTTTTATTTCACTCTTTTTAACCTAAAAAAGCCGGGACATACGAGGGGTACTTACTGCGTTAATAAAAAGAATTATTAAGTTACCTCTCAAAAGAGTTGTAAACGTAATTGGTAACTTGATTAGTATATTGGCGAAATATACAAATGTGCCATTATTAAGTATTGCAACTCATTCCCAATAAATTAAAATAATTCAGCATTTCTTGTATTAAATGTGATTATTTGGGATCTGTGGTTCTGTTAATTGCGCTGCTGATATACAGTTATCGAGTGAATGAGTGAGAGATGGATTTCCAAACGCTCAACGTACTGAGTAGTTATAAACACAGTAACATCATTATTAACAATGAACCTTTCAAATGTTAAACTGTTATCATATCACATACTCCCAAGTTACATAAGTATGTTATTTATTAGTTCTTTTTGGGCGGAACTATTTTTGTCATGTACTTATTATAAAATCTAACAACAATTTGTATTATTCGACAGGAATGAGAGTTGGAGTGCCTTTTGGCAATCGTCAACAAACTTCGCCATTGGGCAGTCCACAACCTATGCCTTCACCGGGGAACCCTAACAATGAGTTGGCCGTAAGCACACTCTACCAAGTATTAAAGTCAAAGTTACAATGGCTCAAGCATTTAATTATTGCAATTTATTTCACAGAGACAACAAATACTACAACGCCAACAGTATAGTCCTATGGGTGGAGCGCCGTCGTCGCCGTCATTGTCTCGATCGCCGCACGTTGCTCGAACTCCCACACCTTCAGCGTCTCCAGCGGCATCCCCGGCGCCTACACATCAGGACCATGGTGGCGGAGGCCATCACCCCCATCACATGGCACCGATTCCTCCCGGATACAGATATTTCAGGGTGGGCCTCTTCGGAGGAGCGCCCGTCTGGCCAAATAAAGACGACGAGAGACGTAGACCACCTCACATAAACAAAGTATCCATACTGAAGCGCAGAACTCCACCTCGTCCAAGGTTCACCGGAAAAACTGCAGCCCCCAGTACTTCCGATGATAGAACTTCAGATGACGTTAACAGTGATACTCCTAGAGAATATGTACTGTATGCTCCAGAAGGTGTTGATTACACTTCTATGCCGGACGATGTCAGAATGAGCTTTGGGAAAGAAGACGATGTGGATATTACAGAGATTGTAGAAGAACATCTCGACGATGCAGATATAGTTGTGGTGGAACCTGGTGCAATATCACCCGAGGAACGTATTGCGACAGAAGAAGATTTCGAAGATTTGATTGACAGTGGTAAACAGGACGATGAAACCGAAGAGGAGACCATCGCAGTTGAAAAATCGTCCACAAGAACAGAGACCACTACCAAAACAGTAGCCGTTATCAGCCTCGCAACAGCTAACCAAGCTCAGGGAAAAGTTCAACAGTACAAAATTGTAAACCAATCTCAAACTTCCGCATTATCTCGCGCTGTTTTCTCATCCGTTCTCTCTCCACACTCAAATACCAAAATATTGAATGAAGTATCACAGGCTACGGTTGCTTCTGTATCGATCGCAAACCAAACTATTTCTGTACCTGTATTAAAGAGTCTCTCGTCAGTTCCAATTGCAGGCCACGTTGGTGGCGTTTCAAAAGCCCCAATTAAAAAAGTACCCCTTAATATAAATAAGCCGATCAATTCTGTTATAAGTGTTATATCATCTAAAGGGGCAAGTATGAACCCAGTTATAACTCTGGCGACATCTAATGCACCTGCTGGTACTTCAAGAGTGCCAGTTTCTATTTTGACTCAACATCAAGTGAAACAGAAAATTGTGAAAACTATAGAAAAGCCGATGGGATTGTCACTTTCCAACACTAAGCTATCTAGCTTATCAGTTACACATGACGTTACACTACCAGCAAAAATATTCCAAGACGACGCTGCATCTCCGGATAGTACGGTTACGCCTGAAAATATTGACCGAGATATGCATATTCCAATGACTTCACATCATTTGATGACAACATCTCAAGGTCCAACTCAAATTGAATTAAAATCTCCAATTGTACGAGAATCTTCCAGAGATATTGATATTGAAACAGAAATAAGTCAACAAACAGAACTGCCACCTACTCTGTGTTTGTCTGATAGAACTCCTCTTTTATTAGGAAAAACGGATATTAAGAGCCCCGATCCTGTACCAGAAAAAATTCCTGACAATATTATGGAAGGAGATGACGAGGACAAACCCGAAGATAATATTCAAAACAATCTGTTATTATCATATAATAATAAAAAGGTATCTGATACACCTTGTCCAAATTCGGGAACATCAGAAACAACAGAAAATCAATTAGTGAAAACTATAAAGGCAATAGCTAATCAAACTAAGGATATGGTCATAGACTCTAATATGCAAATATCTTCAGACATGACTCAAGAATCAGTTCAAATATCCATTCCGTCGCCGACACCATCGCAAGAGAAATATTTAAATGACATAACTATGCAGGATCACCCAGAAACCGTGGATGGCAACCAAAAACATGTTGAAATATTTGAAGACATGCTCTGTATGTTGGAAAATATACCTGATGAGACTAAAACTTATGGTATGAAACAAACGCAAGCTAAAACTCCTACTTCAAATCCTAACGTATCCATGCCGTCAAAACACGATATCAAAGAAAGTCAGGAAATGCCTCCACAAAGTAATTTTTTGAAAAAAGAACCTGAAAGGTTGGGTTTGCAGTCCGCCACCGTGCCACAGCTTTCGCCACTGTCACAACCAGCGGAACTGACATCTAACATTGCAAATGTTTCACAACAGTTGCGCACTATCATGTCTTCTCTTAATACCAATACGACAAAAGTGGAGTCTCCGCCGACTTCAACCACGATAAGAAAAAATAGCGAAGCCACCACACCAACGCAAGTAAACTTCGAAAATCTATTGCCTTCATCAAAAGTTGAAGTAGCAACTTCTAGACCTTCTCCAATTCAGAGATTGGATAAACCCATTTCTTTGTCAAATACCGAAAGTATTTCAATGAGTGCAGCTCACATGGTCGGTTCACGAGTCAACACTTTATCTACTATGGGGCAGAATAGAAAATCACCCACAGTGTCTCCTATAAATTCGCCTGTTGCCATTCAAAATACTTTAATGAAGTCACCTGCACAATCACCTTTAGCTACTAGTCAAACATTTACTCCTACTGAAGAATCTATTGGAACTTCTGTATCTTCTCAAGTTATTCAAATGCCAGCTTTATCTAAAATTCACGGTATTTCTACATCTTCGATAATGCATTCAAGCAATACTATTACAACGAGTGTAAGCGGTTACCAAAAGAGTCAAGGTTTACCCACAAGTATTTTAGGACATACATTATTACAACCATCGAGACAAATAAATACAGGCAGTATACCTTTTAACTCGCAAAGCATTAGTTCTATTCAACCCCCTGCTTTGGTTATGACTACGAGACCACTCATGGGCAATAAAGAACCACCTCCTAATGTTACCGTGAGACACAACATACTTAGTCCAGGTTTAAATCCAATGCAGAAGCCACCAGTCACCGCCTTAAACTTTATAACGTCATCCAAACTTTTACACACCCAATTAACGTCGCCTTTGAAAAGGTCAAAGTCTACAGATGAGCCAAAAAGCGATGTGATTGTCGGTCATATTCAGCCTACAAAAAGACACAGTGTGGAATCCGTCATTGTAAAATCGGAGCCTATGGAAACGGAAGAGAGTCATACTTCAACGGCGACGACAGATGCTACCGGTAACAAAGTTTTACAATCAGGCAATAACTCCCAAAGGAATGATGAATCACAAAACGTATTACTTAAGCAGCTTCTACAAACTACGACGACTACTGCTACTGTAGTTCCTCAGCGTACAATGACAATACAGAGGACGGCGCCAGCATTAGGAACTATATCGTCATTAGAAGATCAATTAGCTAGACCATCCATTCCACCCCCCACTCTGCCTTTGCCGCAAGAAGTAGAGTTACCTAAAAATTCTCCGCGACATATTACAACGGTAAATTCCCCATTCACGCCTCGTCCTATTCAAACGACAATACCTACTTCCGCAATGTCACCTTTGATACAAACTTCAACTCAATCTTTAATGGATGTCCGAAAGCCTCCCTTAAAAATAACGACCAAAGAGGAAACGACACCGGTACCAGAATGTTCACCGACCATGAAAACCATGCAAATGTATCCGATGAACATAGAAAACCAACAACTGCAGCAAACTATAAAAAAGGAAGTAGCGCCACCGCAACAAAGTCCTATTCACCGACCGTTTACACCTTTGGATGTTAAAAAGGAGTTGCTCGACGAAAGTTCCCAACAGTCTGCAACATCTGGCGTATCGACTGCTTCCGATCAGGGAAAATTAGACCAACCAATGAAAGAAGAGTTTTCCGAAAACTTGAGCATGGATCCAACGTCAGAAGTCAGTGCACCAGAAACTCCATCAGAGGCTAAAAAACGTAAACGACGTGAATATCAACAAAAGAAACGAAAGCAAATGCAAATGAATATGAAGGCTGCTGCCGAGAATAGTTTAAACGCAGCTAATGCTAAAAAGAGACCTCGTAAAGGCTCTAGGTATGAGGAAGATTATGACACGTTCATCGATAATTTGATGGCTCAACTACGTCTATTGCCTCCAATGCAGATTCAGGAACCAGCTTTAACGACGAATTTCGCCGTTTGTCCGCTTTTTGGTTCGGGAGATTTAACCAAATTGAAGAACAAGGACTACGATATTTTAAAAGGTGATCTAGTTGGTGAATTCGGTAGCGCGAGAATACCAAACGTTGCTGATTATTACAACACGAAGCCTTTCGGCGATGAGGAGCCCCTGCCCGAGAAGCCTCAAACATCAACACAAAGAGGATTCTACGATCAAGAGTTCCAACCCATAATGTTTGACGACGACATAGAGGACAAGAAGCTGGACTTCATCTGTAAAGAACGAGACACAGACACTCCAGATACTATCGTGAGTTGTTCTAGTCCCGAGTGTATGATGGACTTTGAATCGGCCAATAGATTCCCAGGTCTAAAGATTATTGACGACGACGAAGACGATGATGATAGTGATTCAGCAATCGGCGGAAGAATTTCACCTGTCATACCTATAATTTCTCCTGTGCCTATTAGAATTAAACCTGTTTCATTATATCAACTTAAGGAGGAGGATGAAAATCAGAAGGTGCTAAAATGTATTGATACTGATTCACCAATGAAAAAGATGATTGAATCACCAGGCAGCACCGAAAGCAACGAGAATGTCACAGTAACTCTTACTTTGACATCCGGCGCGGCGGAAGATATACTTGGTGTACTGAAGGAACTCGCTAGTATTCTACATATACCACCCCCAACCTCCTATCAAATTATTGAACGGACAGCCACTCCACCCTCTCATAAACTAGGTCTGTATCGTTCCAAGGGAAAGGATGGCAAGGAAGGCGCTCCAATAGATATTCAAAGTATTTTAAATGGTGCGGCAAAATTCTGCCGACATTGCGATGTTGTTATATTAGACTCGGTAGTGAGAGCTAAAGCCTCAGAGTTTCCACTACTCTCTGCAAATAAAGGTAACGCTGAAGAAATTTTGTGCGACAGTGATTCAGAATTGTATTTCTGTAGCACACAATGTTACGAAAGGTTTGCTTGGCGACCGACAAATATCATTCTAGATGGTAAATCGAAATGTGCTGCGAAAGATGACAGTAAATCGGACATAGAAACGAACATGTCGAAAGACCGCGACGATTTCGACACTGCATCTACAGAGAGCATGGAAACGGATGACTTGGATATTAAACCGGACATAAAAGACGAAAAAATGGATTTATCGTTTATGGATTCACTAGACAACGATGAGTTGATGAAGGAAGTCGGAGACGACGTTAGCGCTTTGGACGAGGATTTGAAGAGCGTCGAGCAAGATGAAAAGAGTAATCAGAGCATCGAAAGGGAGAAATATAGAGGCGTTCGATACAAGGCATGGGCGCCAGGGTGTATAGGTCCCCCGTTGAAATATAAACGCCCCACCGACAGGGAGCTTACGGAGCTGGTGTTCCGCACAGGAGTGGCAATAATGCCGGTAACGAATGAAGACAATCGCAGATGCGAACTGTGCGGAATACAAGGTGATGGAGTTGCAGATGGTGTGTCGAGACTGCTCAATTGCGACGTGGACAGATGGGTCCACCTCAATTGCGCATTGTGGTCGGAGGGGGTTTACGAAACTGTCAGCGGAGCCTTAATGAATGTAGAAAACGCTTTAGCAGCTGGAGCGAACGCAACTTGTGCGGTTTGCAGGAGACTCGGGGCTACAGTGCGCTGTTTCAAAGTGCGTTGCGGGAACGTATATCACCTGGGATGCGCTGTCAAAGACAACTGCGTGTTCTACAAAAATAAAACCGCTTTTTGCTCGTCACACGCACCTAAGGTTAATATAAAAATAATTGTTATACATTTGCTTTGCCTCTCTCAACTGTTTTAACCGTTTAATTTGTTTAGGGCGAGAAAGACAATGAACTGACGACGTTGAGTGTCCAAAGACGCGTGTACGTTTCGCGCGACGAGCAACGTCAAGTGGCGTCGGTGATGTTGCACTCGGACACCAACCACCTCATCAGAGTTGGCGGACTCATATTCCTCAGTCCAGGCCATCTGTTGCCTCACCAGTTGGAGGCGTTCCATACACCGTACTACATATATCCTATTGGTTACAAAATCGTGAGTACAAAGCATAATATGTTTATAATAAACTAACTTTTGCACGCGACTTGGTCCGCGTATCTTTATAAAATATAAGATATGAATACATAATTTTATAAATAAAAAATAAAATGTGTAGTTAACTAATCGACTGAGCGTGTCGTAACTTTTAAACGAAAATACCAATAGAATAAAATAAAATTTACATGTATATACAATCAACCTTGATCAACCTTATAAATATTTAGTTTGATAAGGGGTAATAACATGATACGAACAAAAAACTGTTATTGTGACTTGACTATAGATATTATAGCCTCCCTAACTTTTTTGTGGGTAGTACATTATTTTATATTTATCAATAGTTTTCGCAGCGTACAGCCAAATTAAATTCTTTCACTCTATAAGTGAAGGAATTTTTAAAATTGTTTACGTAGTTTTTGTGTTTATCCAATACAAACATACATAAATAATACAAGGGGCACACTGAAATGATCGGGAATAGAATATTTCGGATTGAGTTACAATAAAACCTTTTTTAGAATTTGAATACTGGCCTCTTAGAATCTTAATGACATTCAAACAATTAATTTTTTTTATTAAAAACAAAAACTATGTTGGTTTAAAGTTGACACGTCGTTAACAGAAATGGAGCTCACGCGTGAACATTTCCGTGCCATAATTTATCACAATTTTCGTCGCGGCTTATCTCAAGATAAATGTCTCAGCGAACTTGTTTTGATTTATGATGTTGAAGCACCGAGTCAAACGACAATATACCGCTGGTATGCCGAGTTCCGACGCGGTCGTGTGTCGCTCAGCACTTTCTTCTGCAGGTCGACCAAGAACAGCGGTCACGCCTGAAAACATCGCAGCTGTGCGAACTATTATATTAGATGACCGTCATGTGACATACGAGCAGATTCGGGCTGTTATCAGTATCGGAATGACTGCAATTCAGTCGATATTACATAATGAGCTGTGTGTAAGAAAGCTAGTTTCCCGCTGGGTTTCCCACAATTTGTCCGAAGAGCAAAAGGCGGCTCGTGTAGATTGGTGCCGGAATACTCTGCAACGCTTCAACGGAGGGAAGTCAAATGCCGTTTATAATATCGTCTCAGGTGACGAATCATGGATTTATTCATACGAACCTGAAAGAAAACATCAGTCAGCAGTTTGGGTCTTCGAAGACGAGGTCAAGCCAACGAAAGTGGTTCGCTCCCGCAGCGTGTCAAAGAAAATGGTCGCTACGTTTGTCTCGAAAAAGGGGCATGTTGCTACAATTCCTTTACAGGAACGCAGAACGGTTACCGCCGAGTGGTATATCACGGTTTGCTTGCCAGAAATGATAGCCGAACTCCGAAAAAATAACCCGAAACGTCGAATTATCTTACATCACGATAATGCGAGCTCCCATACGGCTCGGTAGACAAATGATTTTTTGAAGCAGGAAAACGTTGAGCTGATGAGCCATCCTCCGTACAGTCCTGACCTGAGTCCAAACGATTTCTTTACATTCCCTAGAATGAAAGATTTATTGCGCGGTCAACGGTTTGAAGACCCCGAAGCAGCTGTGGAAGCGTACAAATCAGCCATTTTGTCAACATGAACTTCAGACTGGAATTACTGTTTTAATGATTGGTTTGCACGAATTGAAAAGTGCATTAAGTTGAACGGAGAATACTTCGAAAAACAATAAAATACAATTTAGCTATACCGTGCATGTGGTTTTTTTTATTCCCGATCATTTCAGTGTGCCCCTCGTAACATGCAAAAAGTAAAATATTTCCTCTTTACAATATTAGTGTAATAACGAATCATCTGTAAGACTTTGTTTCTTAGCAAACATCGTGAACATTTTGGCTAAAAAGAAAAAAAAAATATCGAACTTTCATAAATTTTTCATTTGGCTATGTTGTTGATCTACAATATTTTGCTTCATTTCAGTTTATTTTGGAATTCGCCTTTCATAAGTGTATTTTACTTAAAGTTAATTTTAGCAGAAGATGCAAAATGTTTTGACACTGACTAATGAAAAAAGTGCTTGAATTACCCGTCGGCACCGAAAACAACGAGAATGTCACAGTAAATCTTAGTTCATCTATTGATCATACTTATCTTCACTTAAATAAATTTCTAGGTGTTTGATTGTTTCATTTTAAATCTTTTGTAAATATTTAAAAAAATCTCCGCTTACCTTATAAAACAATGTACAATAACATAATTTAGGTTTGCGTTCCTTTGTCTTGTTATTCCCGGACCGACAAAAGTTTAACAGTATGAACGTTTTCCTTTTGAAGTAACCCTTTTTTTCAGGTTCGTTTCTTCTGGTCGATGACTCGGGCGAACAGTCGCTGCCGATACGTATGCTGGATCTCGGAGGAAGACGGAAAGCCCAAGTTTCACGTGCTCGTGCAGGATGAAAACAAGCACGAGATGGCCGCGCCCACGCCGAAGGCAGCTTGGGCTAAGGTCACATTTATTATTAAACTTTTATAATGATAAATTTTTTACCATAAAAAAGAGGCAGTCTGGCAAGCAAACTGAAGGTCCGTTTGGTGGCACCATACTACGTAGCTACCGTCGCCTGTAAGTACAAGCAAATACCGGGGGATTGCAAGTACTTTATCGACCTTCGATAGATTGATGTTATTGTCAAGAGCACAACCAAATTGGTGTATACTCTGGTTCATTATTGAAGCAAAACTATCGAGTTGCGATAAGGTCGCGTTTGCATAAATGAAATAATGTCGCATCTAATATTCTAAGCAACAGTTAAATACTTAACATTAGCGTAGCGACGTTTATATTCACAACAAACACTGTTCGACACAGTTATATAAAGAGAGTCCTAGTAAAACTAGTGGGGTTGGCAAGTGAAGGCTGATTGTAGATGGCGCACTCGCAGATCTGTCCCTTGTCAACTTGTAGTTCGTGAGATTATGTTGTGATTCGATGCGAGTGGCGTTTTTTGTTTTGTCAAATTTCCGGGTGCTCTTTTGGAGTTATTTGTCTTGAGTCTTGGCTGAATGATACTTTAAAATATGTATTCAACGCAGTCAGTTAAAGGAAGAATTAAAGAAAAGAGGTGTCTTGTTGCGTGGAAGGAATGCAGACGTCAACGAAATGTCACATTTTAAAGCAACGTTTATTGAGGTGGTAATAAAACTTAAACATACTTTGAATGTGTATTTATATCCATTTTATTTGAGATTATAATGGGTTACTTCAAACTAATTCAGTCAGTGTTCTTTTATCTCTATATATAAAAATATAAAAATGAATCCTCATTTCCCTTGGTCACGGCATCACGCGTGAACGGGTAGACCGATTTTAATTCGGTTTTCACTAATAGAAAGAGGGATAAACGGGGAATGTTCATGTGTATGAAAATTGCTAGTTAGAGATATAAAGGATTCTTTTGAATGTTTTCTTTGAAACTTTCAAAGAATTCTTTGAAAAATTAATCAAATAAGAGAAAAAACATTTATATTATAATATAATTATGAGAATTATAAAGAAAAAGTATTTATCAATCATAAAATTTGTTTTTTATTAACAAAACAAACCTATCAAAATATTCATAGCTTTAGGTATAAATTTTACCCAAGGAATTGCTTTAAGCCACAGTTTTTTAATGTTTTTGTCTTTCGGATACCGGTGAACAGCATTTTCAGACCAAACGCGTCATTTTCATGGAATTCACTATTAACTTCAACTTATACAAAAAAGTCGTTTTGGGACAGATCGACGACCACGCCACTTTGACAGTTGCCAACCCCATTGCTGCATTTACGTAAAGTCTACTCAGCTGTAATTATAATATTTACAATATTGGAGTGTCAATAAATTCACCTCTGTAAATTCTCGTATGTGTGACGAATAGGTTACATTACATAGATACTTTTTTCCTTGTACATAATATAACACTTCACCACCATTGTTTGCGGCGGTTGATACATTTGTTTATACACAATCTAATAAGTGCGAAATTTAACAGTTTTGCTTACAGACTCCAGCTCCTACGAGAAAGGGATGCTAGGGTCGTACGTAAGGTTTATTTGAGTTGCAGTTAATTTACACATTAGATCTAGATTAAAAATCAATACATAATATAAAAATAAAGTCGCTGCTATTTTCTGACTGTTTCTCCGCTAACTTCTTCAAAACCATCCAACTGTTTGATGCGGTTTTCACCAATGATAAGAAAGATAAACATTGTTATTATAATGACTATTGTTAAAGAAAATTGAACGATACAGGTGCTAGAAGCGGTGGGGGCGTTGCGCGAGGCACGTCGTGAGGAGGGCGTGTTGAAGCTTTGGCCCAACTACGTGACGGGAGAGGACCTGTTCGGGCTGACGGAGCCGGCCGTGGTGCGGGTGCTCGAGAGCCTGCCGGGCGTCGAGACGCTGACGGACTACCGGTTCCGCTTCGGCCGCTCAGCGCTGTTGGAAGGCGGCCTAGCGGTGAACCCGTCGGGGGCGGCTCGCTGCGAGCCCCGGGGTCGCGGCTCGTGGCGGCGCCCCATAGCGCCCCGCGCGATGCCCCCCGCACCCACGCCCGCGCCGTCCTCACCCGCCGACCACCCCGCCTGTCCCTACACCAAGCAGTTCGTCCACACCAAGAGCAGCCAGTACAAGAAGATGAAACTCGAGTGGCGCAACAACGTGTACCTGGCGCGCTCCAAGATCCAGGGGCTGGGGCTGTACGCAGCGCGAGATCTCGAGAAGCACACGATGGTGATCGAGTACATCGGGGAGATAATCCGGTCTGAGCTATCGGAGATGAGGGAGAAGAAGTACGAGGAGAGGAATCGGGGCATCTACATGTTCCGGCTGGACGAGCGGCGCGTCGTGGACGCCACGCTGAGCGGCGGCCTGGCGCGCTACATAAACCACTCGTGCGCCCCCAACTGCGTCGCCGAGACCGTGGAGGTGGATCGCCATCTACGCATCATCATATTCGCCAAGCGGCGCATCGCGCGAGGCGAGGAGGTACGTCAAATTATAGTAGGCGAACACAAAAACACTGAATTACTGATTTGCGTGTCCATAGTTTACTTTAGTCGCGACAACCGAATAGTGTGTAAAGCCGTCACGACAACATGTACACATGAGCGTGTGGTCTTAAAGAAAGAATGGTAAAAAAGTGATGCTGATTACTTCAATGAAATTGAAAAAAATATCCTAATGACACAAGTCTTTGTTAAAACCCCATAATATTAAGTTTGGGTTAGATTTTATTATTGGTTACCGATGAACTAATAAAACACCAATGTTCACAGAAAAACAATGCACAAAACCTGCTTTTACAGATGGCATATGAGCCATTTTTACATCGTATTGTAATTTGCTACGAAAAATCGTCCGTTCTACCTATCCCCACTGAAGGATCCCCACTGTTCGAAAATTAAAAAAATATACAATCGCATACAAAGTTTCATCAATGGTTGAATTATAATTTATAGCTCCGAACAAGTATGTTAAAACTTTATACCGATTAGTTCATCTATAACTGCTGGTTTACAATTAGAGGAGATTATTATAACGTTCTCATAAAACAGCCTCGTTTGGTCGATACTTTTGACAAGACACCTATGAACCACATTCGGCAACATTTATTATGTATTAATAGCCTAATTCAATTTACCTTTCATGCCTTACGACTATTATTATGAAAATTTCGTTTTCAGCTCGCGTACGACTACAAATTTGATATAGAGGACGACGCTCACAAGATTATGTGCATGTGTGGAGCGCCCAACTGTCGCAAATGGATGAACTGAATCCACAATCGTCATCATCGCCATTTGTGAATTACATACACCAAAGCGATTTCACTGATGCCTAGGCAAATTAATATTTTCCATAATTATATTATAATGTTTGTAATGGAGTCTGGGAGACAAATTTTAGAATTTTACAGAGTCCACTGTTATAAAATCACAATTTTTTTTTCATGTATTTTTTAAATATATTAGTAATTGTAAATCGTTGACGAGAGATTTTCGAAAGTTTTGTAAATACAATCAAATCGGTATTTAAATCGTTGTTATTGTATTTTGTCGTTTTAGGATTTTTATATTTTAGTGAATAAGTAGACGTGGATTTTATATAGTTTACGCGATGTTTTATATGACTTATTGGTTAAATTGGATATTTAATTTTATCATATTTTTTTTAAATTACTTTTTTAAACCTCAGAGCGGTATACTGAAATCTTATTTTTAAGCGATTAATTAATTAGCTTGCATTTAGTTGTGTGTGTATAGCGACAGTTACAATCACGCCGTGCCTCCGTGTGTGTATGTCACATTTATCACCGACGTATTATGTGTTTGTTCGCCTCATTGTGTGCGGCTCTTATATAAATTGTCGTGTAAATAATGTTCCTTTTGTAGGGACTAATAAGTAGTTTTAGTATCGATAGAACGTATGACGAGAATTTGCTGTACACATTGTTTATTTACATTGAATTTAATCATGTACTCCCTATACAAAATGTAGACACGAATTAGTTATCTATACTAATAAAGAGAATTGAAGTGTCTGTAATGTACATAACAAAAAAAAAAAAAACAATTTTCAACTTTTTGTCTGTTTATTCCGGCTAATCTCCGAAACGATTGGACCTATTTTGACAGGATTTTTACTGGCAGATAGCTGATTATATAAGGAGTAACATACGAGTAGAGTAACTTTTATTTTAGAAAATAAATAAATATGTTCAGATAATTAACAATATATCAATATATAGCTAAATTAAAACAGTATAGTTTGCATGCACGTGTATTTGTGTAAATATCTATATTTATGAATAGATCAATGGTTGTCAAACTAAAGCAAGGCCACGGAGATGACGCATGGAATGTAATCAAACTTTTAGGAATTTTTTAAATAAAACAAATGACGCGTATTTTTACTGACCTATACCATGAAACAGATAATGCGACATTTTCACATTTTGACATTTTCACGTGCGAGGAAAAAGGACAGCAATACATAATCACTCGATGTTGTGAAATTTAGTAAGGGTCGAGATTGTTTACAATTGTTTGGGTTGTCTGCTTGGCTTTACTTTAGGTTTTAATGACGCACATTAGGACCTAACGGATCTTAGCTGTCCATTTATTTAGAAGGATCTAGATTCTAGAATAATTGAAAGTTACCTCGATACCAACATTTGACAACAAGAACAACAAAGTTTGACAACCTCTGATTTAAACGTCAACGCAGCGAATTTTCGTCTCGAACGAAGTTTATGCACAAGTTGACCACTCTGTCGCGTTTTGAACTAAATGGCATATTTTAAAAAAAATCGATAATTGAATTCGTGTCCGACATTGTGATGAAGTTGTTGTACACTTGTATATAGCACATCTGAACAGAGTATAAAATTGTACGTAAACTTTAGTCAAGTAAGTAGTTAAATGTAAGTAAAGTTAACGGTAGTCCCAAATGTGATATTACCTCAAGAACGGTTTTTATATGAATCACTCTTAGCAGTACCGACATAGTATGAGAGTAGTAGTTGTTTTAGCAGGGACGAAATTAATCGAAATCAATTAATAATTGACATCAAATAGTTTATGAAACGTTTATAATGGCTCGAGTGAAAAAATAAGTTTTATGTGAAATAATCGAGGCATTTTAACTATTATATTAAAAAGGTAATGAATGTGTTCGCTTAATTCTTGGCGTTTCTAAAAAATATTTTTATGTACCTATTCAAATAGGTAATCTTATTTAGTATTAATTTGAATAAGATTATAGAAAGATTTTTAAAATTTCTTTTTTATTGTCGCGTTAAAATTATTATTTAAATTGTTCGTCACCTTCCACGTTCAATGAATTGATACTATTCTATGACTACGTTAAGTGTTATTTGTGCAATATGTTAAATGTAATATTGAATTGTAAATGCGGTGTACAGAGCCTCACAAGTGTATAAAATAAATGAAATGGTGTGTAAACCTTGCTGTCTATTGCATTCCCGTCTGAGTACTGTGTGTAAGTGAACTTTTGACACTTGTTTATAAAATTAATACCTTAGAAATATTCTATACATTGTATTTTTATTGCATTATTTTCCTATCATTACAAATTAAATTAGATAGTAATTTGTTTCATTTTTATGCCTTCTGCTCCTTTCGAAGAAAATCTGTCCTATAGATCAAATACCTGCAAGAAAAACTTGAGTATTTTAGTAAGGTACGAGTAGGTTTTAATATTTTTTTTGTGAAGAGTTCACTTAAAAATTAGCAGCGTTCTGGTTATTTCAAATACAAAAATATAACTATTATGGTTTGATTTCATAATATCAACACTATTTCAAAACGTTAGTACGCAATATGAAATTGATCAAGTTACGATTTAAGACGGGGGCTTAGCTGAAAAGTGTTATTTTCTTTGCCTAATTTGAATTCTTAGCCGTAATTTGCACTAAAGTTAAAATAGCGTTGCGTTAAATTCCGGTGTTGGCGCAATTATGACGTTCTCGATATGATTGTTCACAGGAATGCTTTTAAATCATTTTAATTTAGCAGTAACCATTTTAACGTCTTATTAAAGTGATTCAATAAGACGTTAAAATGGTTACTGCTAAATTACTAGCAATAGCGATTTGTGTTGCTAGAAGACGTAAAAGGAAACAAAAAAAAGAACATTTTGGGTACATCCTCTGAATGAACAAGGATACCTACTTAAAGGGCAATTTGTGACACCTTACGGGCAACAACTGGCTGTTACAGTCGGGTTTTTCCTCGGTGAGGGTTTTCTAGTCCTCTGAGAGTTTTTTGGTTATGTCCTCCCAGACATTGTTCTTCATAATTTTATTTGACTATTTTGGCAATTTTTTTGCATATAGAAGTGGACGAGACACCACTTCTATAATGAGCACTTCGGGATCTACATCCCACGACATCGTATCGACGTTCTGTTCTGATGTCGTAAACGCAAAACAACCACGCGGGAGCGTGCGGCGCACTGAATGCAGCGCCGGCGTTTTTTTAGCGCTCGTGTAAAAATACAAGACTGCTCGAATCTCATGTGAGAATTAGGGCTTAGAGTAGAATTTAAAACTTACATAAAAATACAGTGCATAATAGACTATACTTATTTAAAAAGTTTCAATCGGACAGATTTATACAAAAAAATCTATTTTCTGAGAAAAAAAATTAGTAAATTACTGCCCACAAAAAGCTTTCGTGTCACAGTAATAAACATTTTCAGCGAAATAAACGGAAAAGCTATTTTTATTTCTTTTTTTTCATACCTTGTTGGATTACAAGTACTCGGCCTGACACAGATCCATTAAATTCCTAAAATTATTTATTCCGTTTAGGCTAGTTAACTGTGCGAAGTTTAAAACGTATGCGATAATTTGTTGTGATTCTATAAATTCATTTGTCGAGCAATCCGACTTAATTTCCGCAAATCGATCAGCGTGCTGTCATTAAGTACCGCCACAAGCGGGTTATCACCAAGGGACATCCATGATGTCCTTTGGATTGGATTCCGCTTTGTCATATTCATCCGTCAAAAAATGAATAGGTAGCAGAATTTAAACTTGGTAGAGTGTGGAAGACGAACCCCGCTCTAGAAGGCCTTCGACGTCCACTACTGATGAGAATATTAGAAAGGTACTTGATTCATTATGGGAGACCGCAGGTTAATACATCTCATTTGAAAGATATCATAATCAACGGAATTGGGTTTCCACAAAGTGTCAGCGAGGTGGGTCCTGCGGCTGCATTCAGTCGAACAAAAAAGGACGCGATTGACTATTTCAGAGTTATTTAAAGCCGATCCAGATGATTTTTTGATACGCTTTGTTACTATATATGGACGAAATATGAGTTCATCACAGTAAACCGGAAACAAAACAATCAAAACGGTGAAGAAGAACCGGTTCACGACCCCCTAAAAAGCCCAAGTCGATTTTGTCGGCAAATAATGTGACGGCTTCAGTATTCTGCACCTTATTACGAAAAACGTCAAGGAATGCTAAGAAGAAAAGTGCTCTTTCATTAAGATAATGCCCGTGCTCATACATCTGTGCAATCAATGACTGAAATTCACATCTGTGAGCCCGCACCGGGTGTCACCTGACCGTGAACGTTAGTAGTGTCACATGTAACAATTCGTAAAATTGTGGCAGATTGCATAACCGCCACTAATAAAATAGCAACATATGTAACAATAATATATAGGTGCCTAGTAAGTTTGTGTACCTACCTACACACTGTCTGTCAATCTGGGATTCCCCAAAATGTTGTTGTTTTTATCCTTGAATTTCGCTGTAACTGTCGCTAGTCAGGGGATTCCCCGGAAATAGCGATTGCTTACCACCTGTGTCACAGTAGGTACTAGCGTACCAGTGTTGTAATTGGGGAATTTCTCTTTTTCCCGACCGCATTCCGTTCAACATTTCGTTCGTGAACGTGTGATTAGTGAAAAGAATTTGTTATTAAGTTATTATTAACAACAGTTATTGTTATTATAAAAGCGTTCTAAAAGACTTAATATAGTTAATTCTTCAAAAAAAAAAAACGCAGTGGATGCAACCGACACATTTACTCTACGTTTATCCCAAAATCTCTAACGTTTACGTTTAATGTTAAAAAAATTAATGTCCACCCGTGCGAAGCCGGGACGAGCTGCTAGTTTATAAAACATAAATTATTATTACCTACTTTTTTTATTTTATTTTTGGGGTGACACCTACAATATCCGCAGGGTGCCACCCATGCTAGCTTCGCCACTGCTTGAGAGGTCAGAAATTTTGTGGAAATTTTCGACAAACGAAGAGTTCAAAGCAGCAGTAGACGCGTATTTTACTCTTAAGAATTTTTTTTTCAACGGTCTAAAATCTTCGAAGGGGAAGTGGCAGAAATGCTTTAAACTTGATGGTGATTACGTAGAAAATAAAATTGATTTTATATCTGTTTAATGCTCTAAATTGGCCGTCTATCCAACTTAGCAGATACCCTTCTATCCAACTTAACAGATATGTTCAAAGTACATAGGAACACTACTCGATTCCCCACATTTGTCTGGCATGCCTGGGATCTTGAGCCAGTAGGTGGCTACCGTCGCCTAATTAACACAAGCAACGTCATGGGCGCTACCGTATTTTAAAGAATTAGGGTTCAGAAAGAGATAGTGAAATGGACTCTGGCCTTACTACACAACAGCAGCACACATGCTGTTATTTCACGGTGATCTTCTTAAGGGGTAGTTACTGCCGCCAAATGGGCTGCCCAATTTACGACTGCGAAAAGCGATGTGCTTTGCACTACTAAAATCCTTTATTATAGTGTAATAAAAATCCAAATTAATTTCATATAAATTTTATTACAAACTTTGTTTTTGGACTTAAACCGCAAAGTAGTATAGAGAAGAATTCATAAGTAAAGCTGGCGGCCGGTTAACGCGTTGATCGAAACATTCACCGGAAACGGCTCGTCTATTGTAAGACTGTTTTAACTATATCACAGGAAAACTCGACATTTACAAGCGCATCTGAGAGCAAATTTGTGCTTGTTCTCATAAAATATGCCCTCATAGTTCTAAATTTTCTTATCGCTGATTGTAGATACTTTCGACGAGCCGTTCCATACCATCAATGTCATAAAAACAATTACAATTGAATACTAAGATTGGAATAAATAAAAAAATATAATAATTTGCAGGTATTTTGCAAAAAACGAGCATTCAGTCAAAATTATATGTATAAGTATATATTTACTTAGTTGGAATGGAAATAAATAAGATTTAAAGTAGAATCGCTTTGTTTTCTACTGATCTCATAGTGAGTAAAAAATATAACAGATTAAGGAGTATGTATACATTGCAATAATATTATTTTGATTATAAACGCAAAAACATTATGTTGACCATAAAATATACACAATAACAAATGAATGCTTTGCATCATTACCTTAAACAATTACTGGTTTCATGAATGCAAACACCGCGTTAAGGGTCGGCGCACACCTGGCGGGATATCGCGTTTCGACGGCCGCCCGGTGTACGCCGCCCGTAATGATTCTTCCAATTCATTCTTTACACTTATGTAATGTAAAAATTGGAAACTTTACAGCCACAAATTTAAATCACCGAACATTATACATACAGTAAGAAACAGCTAAACACAATTTTGGAGCCGCTTTTAAGTCCGACTCGCTAACTAGTGATGTATGCCAATTAAGGAAATTTGTACTCTATGTCAAATAGGTGTAGAATGATTTTTAATGTACATTATTCACTATTTTCAAACTTAATGTTGACTATTTCAAATTCATTACTAGATAGCGAGTATTGTATTGCTCACATCGCCATTTGCCAGGCAACAATACACGTAGCCACATCCGCATATTTTTAAATGTTATGATTATACATTCACAATAAGCCACTTAGCAAGGCTCAAGGATGCGCTCGCTTTTGATAGGCTTTTAAGTATTACGTAAACCCATAGAAATATAGAAAAAAATGTGGCTCAAATTATCAAAAATAAATAAAAAGAGCACTAATCCATTACCATTAACACATGGACACTTATGCATATACTATACATATATAGAGAGAGTAAAGACAAAACAGTTCAATACCAAAACAGTTTTTTCATTTGTTTGTAAACCGATTTTTTTTTCGTCTAGTGACTTATTTCTAAAAAAAAAAAAGTTTCTAATTTTTTTCTGAAAATAGTCACTAGATTTTCATGCCTTAGAAATAATTATGGTCAAAATTATTAGGACAATTTTGTTGTAAAATATTTTATTGGACAACAATAGAAAAGATTTTTAGTAACCACAATTCACTGTTTGTTTTAGACATCAATCGTATCATTTAATCAGAAAATTTCAATTTGGCTGATTAGTTTTTTAGGATTTCTCTTAAGTCCCCTTTTGACTTACTAGTTTTTGTTCGCGAATTCGTCCGCCTCTCTCGGGAATACTACTTATTTTCTGGATGAACGGTACCCTATGTCCTTTTCTATGCCCCTGACAATGCGTGTGCTATTCTTAATGATCAGTTGAGTAGTTAAGGCGTGAAAGCGTAACAAACAACCTCACTTTCCTATTTATAATACTAGGATATGTAAATAGAAATGTAGTTCTCGTGTAAATAGTAAGATCATATTTATTGTTTAAATTTTCAGGAAAATGATACATAATTACTCCTGTTTAAAAAAAGTGGCCCAAAACTAAGCAAATACTTTCTCAGATTAAAAAGTAAGATCCCTAAGCATTCCTTCTAACAGGTTAAAAATTCCACTTTAAAAAAAAAATCATGTAGAACTCAATAGTCTGATAAAAACTTGATTGGTCGAAATTTCAAGTGTTCTATGCATTGTTATGCTTCAATACTTAAACAATAATCCACTGGTTCTCAATTGCTACATATCACCATAGATAAAATACTACTTAACCAGTATAGATGGTCAACCTCCATATAACGATCTGAAGCCAATTTCATATTGGCATTTTCACTCACTAGATGTCACTAATAGTCTCGAATTTAACATTAATGTGTATTTTGTTAAAAATTATAACCAACAAATTCAATCATGCAGTTATAGTTCCTTATTATCGTGGTAATAACTAGAGGGCGACGTTGCTGGGAGTATTTTTATGTATGATATTACCTATTCCATTTCATGCATACTTTAATGAAAATGTTTAGATATTTAATATTATTATATCAGAAAACATTATGTTATTAATTTGTTTTACAATTATAATGCATAATGACCATAGTACAAAAATAACAAATTAAAATGTGTGAGTTATCATTTTTTTCTTCGTAACACAATCGACAAAAACTGGTTAATTTTTATCTATGTTATAACTAACTGAACCTGGCCACGCTTTGCTGTAAGCTCATTTTTATTTTCGTTTCCGCTGAATCTTCGGAATAGAAAGTATATATAAACACTCTTGTGATAAAATGCATCGTTTTGCAAAAAAATTAAGTTAATCCATCACCCAGTTTTTCAGCTTTCTGAACACAAACATACGTACCTAAGCAAAATTATATCGAAGTATGTAAAGATTATGAATACAAATAACAAAAAACATAATTAATAATATTTTATCGATTGACAAGACGTTTTTCTATTATAGGATATAATCGGTCAGCAATTAACGTTTTAGTTCCTTATTGCCCTATTTTTTAGAACAGAACCTATACCGTTCATACGGCTCTTTTATTGTTGTTCGTGCCCACTTCTTTTATATTTTAAATAAATTTTAGTAGTGCCATCTTTAGTGTACATGAGAATTGACTGAATGGTCGACTGCAGCGACTCTAGCGGATTTTTAATGACAACAAATAAGCGACAAACTACACAGGCGGCATCTAGATATAAGCGAAATTGGATAGGGTACGGATTCAATGTACGTGAGTGACCATCTATACTGGTTAAGTAGTATTTTATCTATGATATCACTTAACTTTTACAAAGTATTTTCTTTAAATCTCAGCATACTGTCCAGCGCCATCTATTGTCATATTATGTTAACTTAAAAAATTGTAGTATGAAAGTAAAAGATTGGCACTTCAATTGGATTTCTGAATTAAAAGTATATCAAAAGTACCTTACGAGTGCAAATTAAGTACTTGTTATTTATACTTGTATTATAAAACAAAATAATAGGCTAGTATGATTGGCTTCCAATTATTCCGGTAACCATATTGAACAGTGATTTCTTTTAAATTCTTTTATGTAGCATTAAAAAAAAAACAATGAAAAATTAACAGTTTGTCACCGAAATGCTACCATTAGTAAAGCAATGACATCACATGTCTGAAAATCGCAAGACACCAAGCCACGGAAAAGACCGTGTGACATCATAGTAGAATCAACCAATCCAGACCGTTTTCGATGACATGGGATCAGTTAAATTTTTTGATAATTTTTTTTGGTGGTAAATAATTCACTAGTTTTTTGTAATTTCTCTTAAAAGTAATAATATGAGCTTAGATCAATAATTATAATTTTCAGCACTGTCAAATAGCCTAATATGGGTCAACTTTGAAAATTTGACCGTCGCATCTCGGTGTGAGATGCGACGCCGCGCGCACATTTCAAGAACCAATACAGAACCAATCCACTACACAAAAAGAGAGTACGCTGTACAAAAAGCGAACCCTTCTCTGCAGGAAACAAGGTCTATATTGCATTGCTACCTTAAAACGCCGCCTCTCGGTGTGACTGACGCTTATTTACCCGAGACCATACATGAGTAAACTAAAAATCAAAGGTGTTATGAAACAATGCACATTTCTTGAGATTCAGTCCTGCCTGTAAAGAACGGTTTAACAAAGGAATGAAGGATTTAAGGCTTACTAGTCAAATGTATATATAAAGTGGCTTCGTGTAGTAATTGCCTGCGGCGTGAAGCGCGGCGCGCGACCTGATGCGCTCAGTCAATGTACTGCGCCAGCCAGCGGAAGCCCTCCCCATAGCCCTGTCGCTTGAGCACTGAACACATGAACAGCTCTAATGGCCGTCCTGGCAGCTCCGACCGAGACACTTTCCCCTTTCCGGTGGTCTGCTGATACAGGTTGAAGTACTGACGTAGCTCATCCTCGCTCGCGGCGCCAGGTTTGTCTATCTTATTCCCCAGGATAAGCACGGGGCAATTGCTAAGTGTTTCATCGGTTAGTAGCGAGTCCAGCTCTGCGATGGATTCGGGAAAGCGAGCGCGGTCGCAAGCGTCTACAAGAAACACGATGGCGTCCACCGCCGGAAAGTAGTCGCGCCATACTCGTCGGGCCTGCGCGTGCCCGCCCAGGTCGAAGGTCGTGAAGCGCATATTGCCTATCGACAGCTCCTCAGATGCTGTAACATAGTAAACAAACTGTAATCTGATATCTTATTGATAAAAAAAATAATCACAAATTGTGTATGCTGAAATGTTAAGGATATTTACATCAGACAAATGCATCAAACTTTCATGGATGAATTCAAAGTTTGATCAAATCAATCAAACCTTTAGAAATTCCTACTTAGTATATCACCACACAAAGTGGAACCACAAATTTTTCCAATTAATGATAATATATCAAACTGATAAAATTGATATATCCAATTAAATAGTGTTTATTCAAAATGATAAAATATATCCAAAAGTACAAGGACCATAATATACATTTTTTTATATGTTTGTTTATTAAACATAAGATTTCAAACAGAACCAGATAATATCTGCTTACAATTTGCCTTGAAACCTTTGACGAAAATTGAATTCCCCATAGAAATTACCGTATAGCAGTGATGTGCCATATCATTATAAATGTAGATCTGTGGATATAGATTATTTAATGTCTAGATCTGCAAATCTGTGGATATAGATACATATCAACTTTTTTAGTTGGTCATTGTCTTTGCGGGTGACCTTGATGTTTTGATATCACTATATACTTTCAGGTATTATATTGATAACTCATTACAATAAATTATTTTACCAATATAAAGGTGTGAAATATGTGATTTCAAGAAATGAAAATTAATTTAAATATAATTAATATTAGATTGGGGAAAAGTCTTTTTGCATATACATAGTATGTATAAACTTGTAATAAAATCTCTTTGGCTGTACTGTTTGTATCTGGCTTGTTTTAGTGACATTAAAAAAGTTAAATTTCAAAAGAAGAAACAAATTAATAAAATGTATCCACATATTTTTCATTTGTTTTTCTTTCCATCAAAATAAGTGAATCTATCTAATGAAGAAATTCGATAAATTTTAAACTTTTATTACAAAAAAAAAAAAAGTGCAACACAAGCCGGGGAAAAAATTTATGGACCTAATGCAGTGCCAGTTAGGGTAGCACACAGTTGGTTTAAGCGTTTTCAATCCGGGTATTTTGATGTCTACCTCGCTCTAGTCGTCCTGTTATGGATAAAATGGGCGCCATTTTCGAAAAAGTTTTTTTCTTATGTTAAGGTCGACAGACAGGCTGACGGTCCACTTGATGGTAGGTGGCTACCGTCGCCATAACACAAGCAACGCCAAAACTGCTGCAAGTATGCTGCCGACTACCGTAGGATTGGATAAGGGATTAGGAGGGGATAAGGAAATGGGCTCTGGCATCCCTTACTCACTCACCGAAACACAACAGCATGCAGTGTGCTAGGGCACACTGCGTTTCGCAAGTCGTACCAAGAGCAAGTCGGCATATCAGTAGTTAGGACATAGCTGATGAACTGGGAATTGACCGCGAAACAGTTTTGACCCATTTAAAAAAAAGCTGGGTAGACAAAAAAGCTCGATATTTGGGTGTCACACTATCTCACGGAAAGAAAAACCTTATGAATCGTGTACTCATTTGTGATTCTTTATTGAGACGAAATGAAACCGAACCGTTTTTGATGAAATTGATGACTGGCGATAAAAAGTGGATCACGTACGACAAGAACGTACGAAAAAGGTTGTGGTCAAAGGTCGGTCAGGCTTCACAGACCATGCCAAAACCTGGGTTAACTTGCAATAAGGTGATGCTTTGTGTGGTGGTATTGGAAGGGCATTGTTCATTATGAGCTTTTACCGCTGGGCAGAACCATCGATTTGGATCTCTACTGCCAACAACTGATGAGATTAAAGCAAGAAGTTGAGAGAAAGCGGCTGGAATTGATCAATAGAAAGGTCTTTCATCACGATAACGCTAAACCACGCACATCTTTAGCCAATCAGCAAAAATTGAGACAGTTTGGCTGGGAGGTGTTAATGCATCTGCCATATAGCGCTGACCTTGCACCTTCAGATTTCCACCTGTTTCGGTATCTTCAGAATTCTTTAGGCAGTGTCAGGTTAACATCAAGAGAGGACTGCCAAAACTACTTGTCGCGTTTTTTTGATCAGAAGTCCCAAAATTTCTACAGCAATGGGATCATGGAACAAAATGGCACATATATAATTAAATGTAAAAAAACTTTGAAAAAAAAAAAAAACATATCTCGAATTTTCATATAAAATTGAAGAAGCTTTTCACACGACCTATTAGTATATTTAGAATTTCAAATAGGTGATAAGACTTAATAATGATATCTGCGGGTTTGGATTTCTGAAATATCACTACTCAATAGGCAGCAGGATCCTAAGTCCACTGTGGAGTCTATCACATAAAATGAAATTGAATCATTTATTTCTAAAAAAAAACCAGGATAATTTCACTTTTTTGGAGTCAAAACCATTTCAGAAACAAAATAGTGTTCTGGAAGAAAAGGAAATGGCGAAAGAAACTTTCCAGCAATCACTCTTTTTAATCCCATGCATTTTATCTGCTAAATAATGTTTAATTGTATAATAGACTTTTTTAACAAGTTTCCGTTTTACAAAAGTTTTTATATTTTTATGATTACGTTGTCTATGATTGTGACTTTTACACAAAGTGTAATCCAGAATCCTAAAGCAGTAAACCACTTTGGTTTAAGTGAAGTCTTACATATCAATAGCTCATTGTTTAGAGATAATATAATGTTTTATTCCAGAAAACCACACTATTTAATATGAAATTTCTTGTTCGAGCCATTTTAACACATTTACAAAATTAAAAGGGGTTAACTTCGCGATTTACTTTCAATTATGTGAAAATAATTAAATTTTGTTATGAAAACCCATAAGGAAAAAATCAAATATGGAATAAAAATGTTATTTCTGCTATTTTTGCAGTTATCATCATGATAAAGACAGAACCTTATGTTTATTTAGATTTGTTTAAGAACTAAGTTTTAAGACTACTTATTTTGTTATTTTGCAATTTATAATAATTATCAGCTCTTTCTGAACTATCATTGAAACTGTTATAAATATCTACCTTAACTATCTAATAATTAATTTAACATTAGATACTAATGAAATTCAATTCTTTAGATTTCTTGTGTTAAATTATTGTTTCCAAATTCTTACTCAGACTGCAGCTAATTATAGTTCTTAATCACTACACACTCCAAAGTCCAAAGAACAATGTATTATAAATGTCATTAGCATGCCATTAAATACTTTGGTTTAGTGTAATTGGTGTATACTACATAAAATAACTAACTGGGATGTAAGGTGGGTACATGTTGTGCCAGTCGGTCATCCTTGAGCATATGAAGGAGTGTTGTCTTGCCAGCATTGTCCAGACCCAAGAATAGAAGCTTTCCTGATTTTTTCCATAGTCCTAAAATGGAAAAGAATTTTATACATACAATGAATGAGTTATATGCAAATATAATATTAGAGTGAATTTTCAAAATAATAAATATGATATAAATTAATTAGGATTCCAGTCAATTTACAATATAGTTCATTTACAAAGAACTTGAAGATAAATTTAAATATTTCTTTTATAAATAAAACAATTTCTTTTGTTACAAGCAAATAACGAGACAAAAACGTGAGTTTTATTGTTATAAACAAATCAAAACATGTTTAAAAAAAAACATTTATGAAATAACATACCCAGGAATCCAAGGACACCAGTAAACCAATCCAAGATGAACATTTTGTTTCTGAAACGTGTGATATAATAACTTTTAGCACATTATAATTTGAGGCCACTACAGATATTGCAAGTTTAATAATGACTTGCAATTCTAAATTGTTTCCAATTACGTAGCTTCTTCTACCTGAAGAATAATAATAGCTAAGTTTTATCAAAGCAGATCCAACTAATGTTCTTCAAGACTATCCAAAAACGTAGTAAGATATTGAAGAGTAACACGAGTGACAGAATGTCATCGCGTACTTAAAACTTTACGCAATACTTATGACTATACAATCGTTATACTCACTTAAAAAATTGAACTAGATTACACTAATGCTAAGGGAAGTTTATCACAATAATTCACGTTATTATCAATACGTTATGTTTCTAAAATTAAGATTTTTCTTGAAATGAGATTGTCGAATTATGCGATAAATATGTTGGCAATGACGTACAGACAGTACGTATATACAGTACAACACTTCCGGAAGTTGTCACCACTGAACCACAGAATGCTATAATATGCATGCTTGGGGTCTGTACCCATTGGGCTTGGCCAACCATGGAAGTATCATATACCATATACTACGTATAGCTGGAGGGTTCACTATTACTATTGCCAAAGAGCATGCCGAAAGAGACATACAAAACCTTCGTGTGTCCCTTTCTAGGAAGGGTGACCATGTTGTTTAAAATACTGTGGATTTATTATTATTTTTTAATTCTCAATTAAGGCACCAAATGTAGTAAAATAGTATGTATACCATCGATGTTATAGATAGATAAATAACAGACATATTGTTATCTATTTATACTGCAAATATATGTAACAATGAAAGTATTAAATTAAAATATGTATACAATGTCTGAAGACCAACTTCTATAGTCAGTGCGTCCTGCGTATGGTACTGTGCGTGCCGTGACCGTGACTAATGGTCCACAAGTTCAAAATCGCTCAGGTGAAAGTATATTTAAAATCGGTATTGTAGTTTTTGAGTTTATTCATTACAAACATACAAATCTTTTCTGTTTGTAATATTAGTAATAGATTGTTTTATTTTTTAATTTGATTTTTTTTATTATTATTTTGTTTAAAATGAGCTATCGCACGTATTTTAGTAGCAGTAGCAAGAATTAACATGTTCTTCACCTTTTAAACTAATATAGTATGAACCTATACAGATTTGTTCGTCTGTTTTAGATGATATACGATAAAAGTCGCATAGCAGACTGTTCATGGTTTGCCGAATACGATAAAAACTACTTAATCACTTACACGTCATGGTTGTGATACTTTATTTTTGTATATATTATTCTTTACGTATTTAAAATAAGCCCAAAATAATATAATAATATTATATAATATTACGTAAAAAAATAAAAAAAGTACAATATTCTTTTATCCTGGGAGTATATAGTAATCTGTCTTATTGGATTTTAGTAATAATGCCTCCACTGCGTTTTGTGATCTAAAGATCACAATTAAATAAAAACACACTGTTCAATATTAATGTGCACATTATATTATCTTCTCTGTATAATACATTTTATGAAATAAAATGAAAACTATAAAAACATTTCTGTTAGTCTTTTTCTTCTATATTATTTTTTCTAACAATGACATATTCAATCTAGCTTTTTAAAAAACATTCTAATTTCAATTTTTTTAAGTCAGCCAGGATTCAAGTTCAAAATACATCAACATTCTGTGGTTTCTTTCCTACATTACAAAGTACCCTGTGAGTTTACTCGGCCTGTGTACTAGGCAGCAATGAGTCATGCGCCATTGTTCTGTCTCGGCAACGCTTCCACTTACGGGGAATAGCAATAATAATATAGGAGTGTTAAATATATGGTGTGAACGCACCGCCGCCTTGGCTAAGGGCCGAGATTGGCCCAATCCAATGTTTACTGGGGCCTTTATATTGGCGTTGTCCTAAACCAATGCAGTTCAGATCGTTTGACAAAGGATTTTTTCCTTAATATTTTAGAAATATTTTAAATGTTCTAAATAACACTTTTTCACTTCTATTGTATTTTAAAAAAGTACCTAATTAAAAATAGTTTTGTCCAATATGTTACTTTTGTTTACTATATTAATACACTAACAAAAAATTATGATTGAAAATATAGGTAGAATGTAGGTTTTCTCGGCCGGTATCCATATGAGTTGTGGGTTTCCGGGATGATGGCCCAGGTCTGTTGGAAATTCTTCCAAACGTTTCGTCAACAACTGCGGTTGACATCCTCAGTGGTGTAGTCCGAGTTAGAAGAAAAAGTACATCACATCACTGCACTTCACTTCTGCACTTTTCGACTTCTCGAGCGAGACTGATTTGATGTCAGAGAAGTTAGCATGTCCATTTTCGTTTTTAGAAAAACTCTACATTGTGCTGCCTTGTGCTAGGCTTGTGCTGCAATGTGCCGCAAACCGTTTTCGATTATCTCAAAAAATGGAGCGGCAATGAGAAAAAAACCGTTTTTGCACTAGCATGACCACTTTGTTTTTTCGAAAATGTGCGGAATGTGCCGGAATGTGCTAGACTTGTGCTACAATGTGCCGTAAACAGTTTTCGATTATCTTAATAAATGGAGCGGCAATGAGAAAAAACATTTTTTGTGTCAGCATGACCATTTTGTTTTTTCGAAAATGTGCGGAATGTGCCGGAATGTGCTAGGCTTGTGCTGCAATGTGCCGTAAACCGTTTTCAATTATCTCAAAAAACGGAGCGGCAATGAGAAAAAATGTTTTTTGCACCAGCATGACCATTTTGTTTTTTCGAAAATGTGCGGAATGTGCCGGAATGTGCTAGGCTTGTGCTGCAATGTGCCGTAAACTGTTTTCAATTATCTCAAAAAACGGAGCGGCAATGAGAAAAAATGTTTTTTGCACCAGCATGACCATTTTGTTTTTTCGAAAATGTGCGGAATGTGCCGGAATGTGCTAGGCTTGTGCTGCAATGTGCCGTAAACCGTTTTCAATTATCTCAAAAAACGGAGCGGAAATGAGAAAAAACGTTTTTTGCACCAGCATGACCATTTTGTTTTTTCGAAAATGTGCGGAATGTGCCGGAATGTGCTAGGCTTGTGCTGCAATGTGCCGCAAACCGTTTTCGATTATCTCAAAAAATGAAGCGGCAATGAGAAAAAACCGTTTTTGCACCAGCATGACCACTTTGTTTTTTCGAAAATGTGCGGAATGTGCCGGAATGTGCTAGGCTTGTGCTGCAATGTGCCGTAAACCGTTTTTCTCTGTGTCTGTTAAATGTATGTTTTATAAGTTACAAATAAATTGATTGATTGATTGATTGATAGTGTATCTTTTCATCACTTCGAGACTAATGCAACATCTTTGCTTCGTATAATTTAATGTTTATTGTCACAAATGCGACAAGGCAGAACTTAATTTGATTTAAAAAAATAATTAAATAATACTCTGGCAGGCTCGCACAGAACTTCTTTTAGGATTCATTGTCTGTGGCTCAAATCTTTTTGGTCACTCGCTCGTCCGTATTTTGATTAACTGAGGGATTTTCTATTCTTTTATCTTATTTTTGTCTTCCATCTCTTTCTTTCCAGTGCTTGTCAGGTTTCTAAGAGTGTAGGTATTTTAGTTTTTACAACAAATTATTTATTTCGTTCCATTAAATATAAAAATATTAAGTGCATTGTTGAAAGCGACGTTTCTTTAATATTGTCTTATTTGTAAGAAACGAATTATGTGCGGATTATTTTGATTTTTAACAGTTACAAGTGCTTCAGAATACTGTTGTCGTTTCCAGGGTGAACCATGGCACCAAGAAAAAACAAAGTTGCTAAAGAGGAAGTCCAGGTGACCCTCGGACCCCAACATTTGGTTGGTGAGACTGTGTTTGGTGTCGCCCATATCTTCGCTTCATTCAATGACACATTCGTGCACGTTACCGACTTGTCTGGCCGGGAAACAATTGCTAGGGTCACCGGAGGAATGAAGGTGAAAGCTGATCGTGATGAAGCTTCTCCCTATGCTGCTATGTTAGCTGCACAGGTACGTCAAAGAATTCACTAGCTATTGCAAGTAAAACGAATTGGATAAACAATGCTACTGTGACTTGTATACATTTGTTGTTTTAGAGGTTATGTTTAACCAAAAATCCGTGTTACTTTAGTTACTATTTGTATACTTTGAAACTTATTAGTTTAATTTCAATCGTAATTACTTTAATTGCAATCGTTTTTCCATTTAGGATTGTTGCGGTAGAATATCCAGCTTGTTGGCTGTACATTTGGTATCCAGTGTCTGGCTAAACAGTTATCCATTACATCTCTAATATTTATAGTAAACTGGTGTGGCTGATGTCGATAATATACAACAATAGAGTTGCAAATAATATTATAATTATGTCAAATATAAAAGGGCATGTCGATAAAAAAATAATACGAAAAGGTAATAATAAAAAGGGTATAAAAAGTCGTGACTATCTATTAAATTTAACAGGTGACTGATCAGTGAGTTTCAGCAATTTACACTTATGATTCATTGAAAATGTCCAAATATGTTAACAAGAACACCTAACCTTACAATTTTATCTATATTATTTGTAAATTTAAGTTTACTGTCAAATACAACAACAACTACCCAGTTTTTAATTTCGTTCACCTTTGTCAATTTGAAAAGTATTGGTTAAATCAGTTATATCGCGTCAACTTGTCTCCCTTGATCCATCTCGTGAGCCCTATGCAGTTCCTGAAACTGCTAAAAATCTTGTAAACTTTGCCTCGTCAAGTTTTTATTTCATCTTAATAAATCTTCAAAACTTTCTAAAACACTGAGATAGAATCCTGTTTATTATTTTAACATTTATTTATTGTTGAATGACAATTTCTTTAAATAGTCTTCAGTGTTATAAAAGAAATCTATTATTTTGCCAAAAATATTTAAATAAAAAACTGGGGCTAGCACTGCACATAATAACATGAACCTCTTCTTAAAAACTGTTATTTATTTAGTAAGAATTTCATTAAGTCTTTCTTTCATTGGACTCATTTTAGCTGAAAGCTTAAAAAACCTTGCATAATGAAATTTAATAAAATTCCTAATATACTAATTTTTCATTTTTTTGCCCATATTTTGCAATTAATCCATTGATACATACACCCATTTGTTTGTAGGTTTGGAAGGGTGTGACCCTTCAATGTGCATTCCAACCTCAAACTGCCTGGCAGCAGTTTATGCAGAGCTGAACTGTCATTGCTTAAATTCTTAATAATATATTTCTTAATGTTTATTAGGATGTCGCTGAGAAATGCAAGACTCTTGGCATCACAGCCCTGCACATAAAGCTGCGTGCCACTGGCGGTAACAAAACAAAGACTCCTGGACCAGGTGCTCAGTCGGCCCTCAGAGCCCTTGCCCGCTCCAGTATGAAGATCGGTCGCATTGAGGATGTTACACCTGTACCATCGGACTCAACCCGCAGGAAGGGTGGTAGACGTGGTCGCAGGCTGTAAAGAAATAGTTTTAAGTTCACTGTGAACTCAAATAAATTAAGTTTACAGTACTTTGTGTTTTATTTAATACGAGGTTTTGCCTATGACTTTGTCCATGTATATTTATAAATTGTACAATAGTTTTTATTTTATTGTCATTTAACTAAATTACTGTAAAGTGAAATCAAAATCTTTTCAGTAGTTTTTGCAAGCAACATCCATTAATAATAATACTTGTCAAAGATAATATGAACTCAACAAGAACTTCTCATTGCCTAGAAAACAATGTTTAAAATCAATGTGCAGACTTGTGATAAGAGGACAAGCTACTGCAGGCAGTTGCCTAACCCGACTGTCCGCGCTGTCATCATAGTATTGTTACGAAACTACTGAGACTAGTCTCAAATTAAGATTAAAAACTGTGATTAAAAATTAAGATGGATAGGTACTTTCACTCTATAATAATAAACACAATGATTATGAGAACATTTATTTATTGCATGTTTAGTTGAATTCATTAATATTTCTGATAATAAATAGTTACTATTTTCAAATATACATACTATTTTAACCCTTTAACCGCTTAGGTCGGATTAATCCGTCAAAAGTTTCCGTGTCCATTTCGCCAGGGTCGTATATTTACGACCAAATACCAGTGCTCGTGCTTTTTTTATTTTATTACGTTGCGTTCAAAGATTCCAGTTATTAGGTAAATAGTTAACTAAGTCATCATTTACAATGCAATACACTTTAATCTCATATTCAGAAGTCCTAAAAATAATGTCTGAAATTAGACGAGTAAGTTACATTTTTTTCAGAAAATTGTATTGATGTCCAACGCCCGTGACGGAAAGATCCGACAGTAGGGGCGGGACATAAGCTAAGTTTTACCGATACAAAAATGAACATAAATTAAAATATTTCTCTTTATATTAACTAATTTACCATAAAAAAACTATAGCATTTGGTAATAAAATATTTCTGACAAAAAATTGTGTATATTTTAATTAATTCCTTTGAAAATAACTAAAATAAATAGGGAACTGTCCACGACTGAATGTGATAGTTCACATCACTAGCCTACATGTTTAGAAACGAATGGTGTTAGTACGCCCAGCGCCACGGTCGGAAAAAGACGAATCGCTTCTGACGTCATAAACGTGTGCCGGTTTCCATCAGTGATGTGCGTGCAGAAGTCTTTACGTGCATGTTATCGATGAATATTATGTGTAGATATTGAAATTCATAATTTATTAATATTGAAATATGACTTCTGCTGAAGAATTAATATGTATTCTAGAAGGTGATGAAGATGAAGAATTCGAGTCAGATAAAGAGTTTGATATTGATGAAGAGGTATTCTTTTATTATGTTCTCTAGTTGAGATTTTCTAGGAAGGAAATTAGTAACTTTATTAGTGTGAGATGGCGAGAGCGTGCGACGCGACGGGTCAGAAAGCGTCGCTCGCGTGTGCTTGCTCGTAAGTACGTAGGAGGTAGAGTTTATTTTGTGCGCGCCGCCGCGCTTTCGCCCACCGGATCACACTATTTTGCTTTAGGTTTAGTCAAATTTCCAACCTTGAACATCTCTTCTACGGGTACTAAACTAAGTCACCAGTCACCACCAATAAAATTGAAAACGTCCTATAGTCCGGGAAAATGAATAAAATCAGGAGAAATAATTGGTGTAGTTTTGTTAATTGGTACAGTTATATCTTGAGGTGTCAAGATGAACATACTAAGGTTCTACATGAAAAACTACATGAATTATTTCCCCTGATTGCCCATTTTCAGCTAAGTTTGACTGGGCTACTATGTAAGTGAGTTACTTCTTCACGCCTAAACAGCTACACAGATTTAACTGTAATTTGGTATGGGGTGGCTTATAACTTGGATTGACTCATATTTAAGGTACTTATTCCCGGCAAATAAGCCTTATCTGTTTAAACACACAATTATTTTATGGCATCATTTCAGATTCACGGAAGCAATGTCACAGCCGACGTCATATATCTGTGATTATTTGACTCTTTTTATTGAAATTAGTGTCTCACAAATTGTGATTGTGATAAATATCGTAAGTATATGTCTTAGCAAGTAGATAAACAAATATTAATATAATTTAAGATTTCTTTTTATGTTTGTTAAATAACGTAGGTACCAATATCTATCTTCCGTTCGTTGTTTACTACCTCTGATTGTTCAACTGTGTGAGGAAAGTTATTGAGAATTAATAAATCGTTCGAGATCTTTAAAGGTTTTTTTTATTTTACTGGCTTACCAAAAATACCTGATCATATCATAGGGTAAGTTATAGTATTTAGGTAATTGTTAAGTACCTACTAATCGACCTATTATAGACCAAAGGCTCGTAAATGCAAATATCGATATTATTACGTAAGAGAATTGCACATCCCTCTTTGTTGTAGGTATTTATTTTATGATTAAGTGTGCCGGGCGCTGGGGACACGACAACTGTTAGGAAGTCGGGCGGTGAAAGGGTTAACTAAGACAAAGACTATTTTACTCACGACTTATAGTCCAACAAGGTTTAATAACAAATCGAAATTTGGATCTCTCGGGAGCATTTTTTATATAAGCTTCTGGACAATATGAAATATCGATGGGTGCAAGAATTTTTTTATTACAGCCTGTAGAAGAGGTAGAACAAAATAAAAATTGTGCTTTTTTTCCAAATTATACAAAAATTGTAACAGAAAAAAAGTTTCAGACAAATATTGTATACAGGATTAATATTTTACCTAAAAAATTTCATATAACTTTTTTTATTAATTCTCGATTACTCTCGAATTCTACGTGGAATCGAAAAATTTTTTTAAACATATTTCAGATCTAGAAGCTTATATCAAAAATGGCCCAAAGAATTAAAATTTTGATTAGTTAGTAAATTTTCCTGGGCTAATATGAATTCCAGAGCACATTACACAACATTTCCTATACGTACTTAGGAATGGGTTTTGTGAGTTGCAAGAAAAACCAATCCACACCATACTATCTCTATACAAAATTATTGCACGTTATGGTTAAATAATTTATAATGACGATGTACTATGAAAATTAATGTACAATATAATAATTACATGATAATTACATGATAGTTCTCATCTTTTCTTTTTTTTTTCTCTAGGCTATTTATTTCATACCGCTGCTACTTAATTTGAGAACTGGATGTTGGAAAATTCTCTCACTGCACCATAACAAAGTGTAGCTTGAAAATTATAGCTTAAATCTACATTCAATTTTGATAAATACTTGCTGCATACATTTTTTCAGCCCATGAATCACATTTGTTGAGAATGCCCCAGAGACAAATTTTAATAAATGAGATCAATACATTACATTTATCAAACACCGCTTAACGAGCTTCTTCTACAGTAATGCCAGGTCTTATTTAAACAGACAGGAAGGTAACATCAGTAGATTTTATCAATCTGTTTGAATCATTTGGAAGCAGATTAAAAAATAAAACCAACCAATCACAGTTAACAATAAAAAAGGCTCAATGTGACATTATTACTGTGCATTAGATATTATTTTCAAATATTTTGCAAAATCAACGGTTTGAACCGCTAATAAGATAACCTTAATTTAAATAGATCTCCCAAAAAATCGCTAGACCTGGCAACACTGATATTACATACAGGCTGATTACACTATACATTTTTAATATTTTGCTTTATTAATTTTAAGTCTTTTTAAAATCTTAAATACATTCAATATACTTTTTATGACTTTCAACATAAGAAAAATAACTTTTTTTTTTTTCAAAAAATATTTCACATTTTTTTTGTCAAAAGAATCTTCTGAATAAAGAAAACGAACAACCCAAATAACACATAACATTTAATGATAATGCATGTCAATAAATTATTTTAATTAGTATGTATACTTAAATTCCCTAAATTCCACATAACAAATTCATAATATAACCCTCCTTTACTAGATGGCAAGCACCTTAAAATTTCAAGAGATTACCCCGAAACCAAAGTGTACATAAAAAATATTTATAAAAGATCTTAAGTAATCAGAAAATTTTTGAGGCTTGAACGAGGCCGCCGACGTTTGCTAGCACTTAAGAAATATCCCGTTGACTTTATTAACATCGACACAATATTAAAAAAAAGATTGATGAGTTTGGCTTTCACTCCAGCGAAGGAAGCTTGGGTAAGATAGAATTAAGATAAAAATAAAATAATGCAACACTACTCCTTGGTGACGTTGGCTGAGCTTTCTAAGTCTGTTTAATGTTATCTAACTGATTAAGAGTTCACTTTTAACGGTCTGCATTACATTAACCTTTTCCTTTAATTACATATACCATTCTCATAGTTACTTAATTTGCAACCTGAGATTATGTGGGTAAAAATGATCGCCAATCTCAGTGACAGTCCGTAGTAATACATATATAACGAACGCATGCATAACAATCAAAGTACGTGTCCTGTTTAGGCGTACACAGGACACAACAGGCCCAGGATAATGGCTATGACGCCACCGCAAAAAAATAATATAGCGGTGATTAATGACACGATGAATTACCGTTTAAAAAGCGCGTTCACTCTGTGCAGTGTCGTTGAGAGTAAATGGTCTATAAATATTGATTCCAAATATAATCACAGTTTTACCTAGAAAAGTTGCCAGTGCGCCTATACATTTGAACGCTTTTAAAAAAAATGTAACGTTAGAGATTTTGTAATTTTTGAGTTATCAGCCAATAAACTCCTTTTATCTATGCTAACTCAGACGATGAGTTAACGATTGAAACCAGACCTAGAAAACAACTTTTTGAGGGAATAATTCAGCTTTTGTCTATAATAAATACCAGTTTTGTATGGATAAAAGCTGAATTGAGCTAAATAAATGTAGTTACTGAATAAACGTGGTTTTTTTAGGTAATCCTTTTTGCTGCAGACGGTTTAGGTCTAGAGATTTCTGTTGGGAGTGTGTCGATGTGCTGACGCGGCCTCGTTGCGTTGGCGTGACGCTACAAGCCCGTTTTGAGACGACTCTTCTTGAGGCGAGCCGGCGATGGGTTGGGAAAGGGGCGTCGTTTGGCCCCCATAGACAGCGAATCGGATCGGCTCGGCGCACCGAGGACGGTGCCGCCCCTTACTTCCTCCCAATTAGCGTTGACCATGTCATCGGACGAAGAGGTCGCCATTGCCTTACATCTGACATCGCGAGAGTTCGACCTTAGACTCCTCGCGAAACTCCTCTTACTAAGTTTAGTCGTGAGCGGCGCCCTTGGGCTCTCGGCGTCGTCGGCCGACCTGCGGGTCATTTTCGCCTTGACGACTCCCCCCATTTGAGTCTTGCTAGTGTTCGGTTTGCGTATAGCCAGTATGTTTCGGCGTTTGGTCGTCAGCGTCTTCGGTTTCGGTTCGTTTTCGGAAAGGTATCGGGTGCGTGACGTCGACTTCACCGGCTCGCTCTTCTTTAAGAATTTTACGTTCATATTGACGACGTCATGTCCGGAACGTTGGCCGAGGAGCGGCGGCGAGCGCTTGCGTTCCGTGTCCGTTTTTGCGCCGACGTAAGTGTTCTCCTTGCGCTCGTCGATCACCTTGCCCTTGGAGCGAGCGTACAACGGAACTCGAGTCGGCGAGCTGGTCTTCGGTCGAAGACGTGACATTGTTAGCTGTAATGTACGCACTTGTTTGCATTTAAAAGCACTTTACATTTAATAATAAGATTAACAAAAAAAATATGTATTTTAAAAATAATTTATCACCACTACTATATTGTTAGTTTGCTTTAAATATCCCTATTGAGTATTTCATTATTAGTATTTCATCATCACCCATTAAATTTCATCTAAAATAAAACTTAAAAGTGGGATTTATTATTTTTAAAGTACTTCGAGATTATCGAGATAGCGTGTTACGGAGGGGTAAAAATATGTCAATACGGTGAAATATAATCTCTTGAATGTTTAACCAAACAATTTTTTTTGTGTATATATGAAATTAAATAGATTATAAAAATGTATTGCATATTTGGAAACGTAGATTAGAATATAACCATAATTTTGCACTATAAAGTAATGATATTTATTTAGTGACTTGAATTATTTCATAAAACCATGGTGGATAAGAACCTTACATTACCCTTTCGATAACACACTAATAATCCTTATTGAACATTAAAACATTTGGGTTAGTTTAAACTAATCGTAATTTTTCGTTGCACGCGAGGCAATAACAAGTGCCAGCCTATCGAAGCATATTGCGCGCTCACTCTCTCTTATTGATATGTAATCGGATTAATAGTTATTGTCATCTGAGTCACTTTCATCGGAATCGTCATTAGATTTAATATTGTTATGGAAAAAAGCCTCCATGATGTTGATTATTAAAACTTCAAAGGATGACTGAAAGGAAATAAATAATAACTCGGTATTTGAAGACTGCCTACAGTTTTGTAATGAAATAATTCGCTATTTACGATCCACTGTTTCCTAATTACCCTCAATAACAAATAAATAATAAAAGTGACCGCTATCTCTTGATTGTCATCTAATTGTTTTGACGAATATACGTTACTCAATGTTCAGTTTTATCGCTAGCGCGTGCTCGAAGCAAGCACAACACTACGCAAAACAAGTTTTATTCCTCCGCGTGCATCGAGAAATTGTGTTTAGTATAGTAAGTAATCATGTGTTGCTACTCATGGGTTAAGCGAGGTGAGACTTCGCGATTCATTTTCAATTTAAATATCTTACCACGTCTAGTTTATTATATAGGGCTGATGTATTTAGTAGATAAATCACTGGAAATTAAAGAGGTCTCGTTTCGTTACAAGAAAAAGTTAAAAGCAGCGGCCATATTGGTTCTATTACGTACCTGTGGACGCGCGGTGCGGGAGTGAGCCCGTAGCCAGTCACGCAATGCCGCTAGCGTTCGGTGCTCAGAACACGGGACGCGGGAGTTGGGATGTTGTCCCGTCAAATCCAAGATGGATGCACCCAGTGATCTTCCCACCTGCACCAGACCAAAACTGACTACTTCTCTTCTCTAAAAGGTATCCCACATCCGCGTCAGAGGCCATACACTGATCATCAAATGGCCGTTTGTGCACACCCCACATTAGACATTCAACCCGAATCAAGTTTAAATGATATTTTTCAACTTTCAGCCGCAATAGGAACTGATTATCGCAATCAGTTGACTTTTTACTAGTCCATTGCAAACGGTTTGTTTCTTACTTATTTTTTAAATGGCATTATTAAGAATTTTTAAATGGCTTAATAGCATATTAAGAAATTGTATATTATATGCTATTAAGAAATAGCTGAGGACAGTTGTCACCAACCAAATGCACCTTTAGCTTGGCTGCCAACCCTTGCATAAAAAAGAATCTTTTTGCACTACTTTCTATTATTTTCTAATTTCTATAAAAGCTTAGTACTTTTAAACTACGATATGGATTTCAATGCGGTATTCACAGTCACTTTGAGAATCTACTAATAGAGAAAAGTCGAAAACGACTTATTTACATCGGTTGTGTTGGCTAACCCTGAATCATTTAAGTTCTAAGTACATAATGCAAGAATAAAGTATGCAAAAAAGTAAAAGTAAGAAAAGGAGTAGAATAATATCAGAGTGGTATCCCAGGGATCAAAGTGGCAAAGGAAGTAAAGGTCGACAAATGAAACGTTGACTTCAAAAGAGTTACCGGTCTAGAATGGATCAGAATTGGAAGAGACAGAAATAGGTGAAAGTCTTTGGAGGAGGCCTTTGTCGAAGGACAAGTTGTTGTTGAAAAAACCGATCGTCAGTAATAAAAGTAATGCCCATGTAGCATGGTGTTGTAATTATGGTAAAACAGCAATAAATGCTTATTTTTTTTATTATTTTTTTAATGCAAATTAAAATTGTCTTAAGTTATGGTGGATGGATACGGATTGCGCAGGACCACATGGTGACAGTGAGGACCTTTTTTTTCCATTATACAGACTAATGTGCAACAGTAGGCTATTGTGGCCTGAATATGAAGATCAATTTACAACTTCAGGTTGTCCACTGAATCCATTGGAAATAGTATTACGGACTTTGCAGACTATGTCTCACAGCAAAGAATTCTTTTCAATTATTCGTTTTCCTAGGTGAAACCATAAAATTACACTTAAGGAACTACTGAACAATTCTTAACCACTCAGTCAATATGTTAACTGTAATTATATGTATATTATACAATATTTCGAATGAATTAAAGCCTAAGTCTGTAAATAACTCTACACTGCAGAGACATTTTCAGTACATGGCAATGGAATTGTATTAATTTTATTTTCAAGTTTAAACCGATTCGGTGACAAGTATTCAAGCAGATCTGCTGTTGTATATCTGGAGATTTTTGAAGAGATATGTCTGAAATATGACAAGCTAACTACAAGCAATGTGTATGTCAAATTTACATTACAAAATTTTATCGATTCAACGATTGAATTATTTTTGTACTTTTTAAAAATAAATTCAATTGAAAAGTATTTTTAAATACATTTCTTTTTCTTTCTTCTTCTTTTTCTTATTATTTTTTTATTTACTAACTTTTTTTTTCAATTGAAATATAAAATTAATTTTGCAATCAAAGATAAATGAAAAGACTTTTTCAGTGTTAAAATAACGATTATTTAGATTTTTTTTTCGAATTTTTACGCCGAAGCATATTTATGAGACTAGAGTGAAAGTTGATGGTGATTGATTGACGTACTAGTATATAAATGTACTAAGCTAATAGCAGCATATTAAAAATTTGTCTATTTTTATATTTACACATGTAATGTAAATTAGACCCCAAGTGTGGACGACGCTAGGCCTATGTAGTAATGAATTGTGGATGACAACTTTGAAACCAATATTCGAAAATGCAGATTCATAGAAAAACGTTGCACAATACATTTCGAATTTCAGTTTCTCGGTAGTCATTGTGGTGCTGTAATCAAACTTATACATTTTAACTAATTAGGTGAGCACAAGACCAACCTGTCTAGGATCTATCTCTTCATTAATCTCCAGAGCTTTAGCGCGACAGTGTCTTATCTGAAATGTGGATTCACTTCTATATACTAGTGCACGGGATTCCACTCTACTAGCAACCAACTACCAACTACCTAAACCTCTCTTACAAAAGAAAATTTTGTTTAAACATAACAAATATCACTCAACAATTTTTATTGTATCCAGGAGATAATTGGTGTATTTTCATTGAGACTTTCTCAAATAACTCATATTACTAAAATACTACTTTCATAAGCAGTGGCCAAGAATTTCCAATACAATAGCCTGTTTAATGTCGTAATAGCTACGTTGTTCCTTGCAGACACCCTCAGCAAAATATCTGGGTTTTGGCAACTTCATGCTGAGTCAGGGGACCATTTCCTCACATTATTTATTTATATTTGTTTACAACTGTTTGTATACGAATGTTATGTATTATTTCTTGCTTATATTTGTGTTTTTATGTTTTTTTTTGTATTCTGTGTGGAGAATAAATGTTTCTTTCTTTCAAATTGAAGTTTAAAATCAAAATTATGTATTGAAAGTCGCATCATATAATCAAACGAATTTATAATGGATATAAGTAGTATTATAATGTAGGCAAGTTCGAAGTTAGGCGTCTGACTGGTTTTCAGGAAACTACTTTTGAATATTGGCTAACATAAGTTAGTGACACGCTTCACGGAAATTAAACCGACGGTAGACATGTTAACCTCTAAGAAAAAATAACAATCAATTTAGATAAAAGTTTTGACGTGAAACATTTATATTGTTTTAAATCTGATAAGTTCCGAATCATATCAAAAAAGGATTCCAAGCGTTGATCTTATCAATGTGTAGGTTAATTGTATTACCTCTTGGCAATTATATTAGTACTGGAGTTACTATACTGAAATTATAATATTATAATATTTGTTTATATGTTAACAACAAATATTGCGGCGTCGAGCGAAAGTACCATATGTGATAATCTACATCCTCCTTCTAAAAGTACACGGAGACGTGGAGTATTGCGCGTCGCGTTGGGCGTAGCGTCTCGCGGCGCGTGCAGCGGCCCGCTTCACCACACGCGCAAACAGAAACATATTCATAACAACGATGTTGTGTATGAAGAGTAGCAGTGTATGAAATAGCTGATCGCAACGCTGTGTGCGTCGCCATGATAAATGCCATCCTTGGCCCCGCCTACATTTCAGGCATATGCGTATAAAATCGCTTCTCCGTTTAATGCTTTCATATAACGTCATATGTTTGAGTTTAGAGTCGCGCCGCCCGACGCGACGCGCGACGCCTTACGTATCCGTAAACAGGCCTAAGGATATTAAGCGTTAGTTCACATCAAAACACGTCGCGACGTGACGCGATGCATTTCGCGAAACAGCGAGGCGCATCGTGAAGCTATATAAAGTAGCGTTCGCGCTGCATTTAGGAATGCCGGGCTGCATCACGATACGCAGCGCGACGTCGCGAGATGCATCGCAGTGCATCATGAAGCCGCCGACACCACTTTCGCGTACTTACTGTACTGCGTACTAAAGTATTGCTACTAATTTTAAAGTTTCGGGTGAGCTGACGGCAAGGATATATAATGTATATCCTTGGCGTTTTTATACATTGTAAAGTACGGTCGCGGAGCAGGAAGAATTACTCTTCTTGCTCCGCGACCATACTTTAGTGTACTAATGAAATGGGTGTAGGGCGTTTGTGCGGGACACAAACCTGAAATGGGTTTACCTCTTCGAAGATGTGCGGCGTGTACTTAGGTGGGGCGAGGGTGGCGTGGTGCGGTGCAGAGGGATGCAGAGGGGTCGCGTCGCGAACTGGCGGCGGCAGCACATTGACGAGGCGGCCAGTGTTGTAGTTGCACTCGAGCGTGTACGAGCGCACCAGCCCCGTCGCCTTGAGCACGGCCACGCGCCCGCTGCCCTCGCGCGACATCCCGTCACGACGGTCCCTGCGCCGCACCAAATTTATTTTGCTTTCTTTATGTACACATTAATTTATCACAAAAATATCTATTTCATTATCTAATGATGAAAGAGATGGCTATAAAATTTATATTATTTACTTATTTAGTACATTAAATCGTGTAGGTATTACGAACAGAGATGTACAAAATAGTTTATAATAAGTATTGAAATAAAAAATGCAAATACTCTCTTAATTTATTATTTCAAATGCAAAATACTTTATTGAAATAAAATATTTTTCAATGAGATTTTACTATCGCATACTGCAAGCTGGTTCAATTAATATTTTATTATCACTATTTCCCCGAAATTCCCCTATTCGATATAATCAGGGCAGCCTTTAACTTATTGGTCGCTCTGGGTCTTTAGAATAATGTGGCCCCAATGACTATGACATAGGACTATTTTATTAGAATAGGCAAAATTAATTTTCTCCATCTCCATTACTGCTTCACTTATAATTTTCAAAAATGAAACGAGAAAATTCAGTTTTCAAAATCGAAAATAAATCCCGAATTTAAACGATTCTGAGCTCATACCATATATAGTATTGAATATACTGTAATTTGTGTATAATAATTGTAATTGTTATATGTATAATAAATTGAATAAAGACAGCGACTCACTTGAGATACATATTTCTCTCTGTGAAGTTACAGGAGGAGAAATGAAAGTGTGTGTTATTGAGAGCCATAATTCTGGGCAGCAGCATGCACTCCACAGCACTCTCCAGGTCTTCGAAGTAATTCCCGTACATGAATATACCTTAAAAAATATTGCAGATATTTATTAATCTCTTTTTACGTATTCGCTTTTTGGACTATACAGTCTAAAAACCAAATGGTGTTACACGTGTTGGTCAAACGAGTTAAGTGTTAGCAAACCCTAAACTAAGCTTAGCAACTAATTATTGATTGATTCTTATTATTGTTATTTTTTGTTACGATATATCCCCACTCTATTACGAAATATCCCTACTCTATGGATTAAAGCTATGTTAGCAATATGATAAAACAATTTAGTAAAAAGTAATCTTAAAATGTACAAAGATAAACTAGTTTTTGCCCGGACTTCACGCAGAAAAGGCAGTAACAGTCTTTTAGAAATTTATAAACATTAAAATACAAGCAAGTTAAGGTTCTTTTATATCTTCAGACAACGTATCAGACAAGTAGCGTGTCAAACAAAATAATATTATTTCATATGATATGTAAGAACTTATTCATACCTAAACATAAAACTTTTTTGTCACTGGAAGAAACTGGCGTCTAAGATACAGGCTCAGCCTAGTTTAGACGCTAGTACACAAATATAATTAGGCAAAAGTGTAAAATAGTACATAGTCGCGCACGGACGGCATTCGCAGAGAGAATATTTTGTCTGAGCCGAAACGTGTCTGAAGGCCTGTGCCACAGAATTGGATGTAAATAAACTGTGTCTGACGGTGTCTGATACGTTCGTTGTCTGAAGGTATAAACGGTCCTTAACCTGCGAGCAAACGATAGTTACTTTAGTATTTTTAAATAGAACTAAATAAAAACCTGACCATCTTAATAGAAGTTTAAGTTTTGAGATAGAAGTTTATGCGCTTTACACTGAGGTTGAAAAATCTGATTATATGTACAATAATTAATGTTTTTTTCATGGCCGTATGTTGTCGTAAATTTATTTTCGTAGGTCAGGGCATACTAGCGCAGAGTCGAAGCGCATCGAAGCGTCAATCTAAACATTTACATGGCATATTAAACCCTATCTCCACAATTTGTTAACATGACACTGCCTAAAGAGTTCTGAAGGGACCGAAACAGGTGGAAATCTGAAGGTGCAAGGTCAGGGCTATATGGCGGATGCATTAACATCTCCCAGCCAAACTCTCTTAATTTTTGCTGAGTGGCTAAAGATGTGTGTGGTCTAGCGTTGTCGTGATGAAAGACCACACCCTTTCTATTGATCAATTCCGGCCGCTTTCTTTCAACTTCTTGCTTTAATCTCATCAGTTGTTGGCAGTAGAGATCCGAATCGAAGGTTCTGTCTTCCAATCCCACCATCACCTTATTGCGAGTATTTTATACTGGCGACTCGCCCCCGATTTCGCATGGAGTTGAAATTTAAAAAAATCTTTTCTTAGCTGATGGTTATATTATAAAATAAACCTATTTTTCATATTTCAGCATTCTAGACTTAAAAGTCAAGACAAACGATTATAGATTATGGAAAGAAAGATACCCTTTTTGGATGCGTGTCCATGCAAGTCTATGTAGAGATATAGGCCCGAGTCCGGTTCCTTGGGCTTGCTCACGACTGGCGCCACCTTCTTCTTCAACGGTTTGCTCTTGCTGGTGTCGATCTTTGGAAGCTCATCCTTCACTGATATCGATGGCTGAAATTATTAAAGCAAAATTAAAGCTGAAATTATAAAATTGAGAAGACATTTAAAAAAATCCCGCATCGGAGTGCAGTCAGTATTAAAGATGGACCGAGTGCTAGATTAACTGATTAACCAAAAGCAGAGTATTATTCGGATTTACTTTTGACAAACTGTGTACGCGACAAAAAGGAGAACGTAGGTTAGAACAACACGACAACAGGGTGACCCAAATTTCCACCTTCATGCTATCCGACAAACACAGCTATAGGTGGGAGAGAGATAGCATATGGGTGACCCTAACAATTGCCTTTAATCGTCTCCCTACACCTTTTTAAATTAGATATTACTTGCATATAAGAGCATAAATTAGTAGAATAAGGATAGATAATGTAAATAAATTCAAATTAGGATAAGACGTAAAATAACCACTGTAAATAATGTGAATAAATAAGAGACGCAGAGAGGGCTGAGGTAGAGAAGGGGAAGTAACATCGAAAGTAGGTCAAACTTTTTGGGGATAATTGCTCCACCAGCCTATATAAACCGCGCCGATTTCCGTCAAAAACCACTGACATTTCCAGTCATCCCGGAACAAGCCACATGAAGAGGCTGAGAAGAGGGCTAGCCGTATGAAGAGGTTGAAAAGTGTAGCCTTATGAAGAGGATGTAAAGTGTAGCCGTATGAAGAGGCTAAAAAGTGTAGCCGTAGGAAGAGGCTGAAAAGTATAGCCATATGAAGAGGCTGAAAAGTGTAGCCGTATGAAGAGGCTGAGAAAAGTATAGTGTAGTGCGCGTAGTAGGCACCCGGTAGGCAGTCGTTACCGGCACCGTGTGCTAGGATTGGAGAAAAGTGTATTGATAGAGGACACATAGACGAACAAAACATGCCAAGTAACATGGTACTCCAAAGTGTCACGTTACTGAGATATTTGGAGGTAAATATATCGATATATGAGTACAACGACAATAATTAGAAATAGACTTATTACGACAATAATTAGAAATAGGCATCAGATTGTATCCAATTAATCATTCCCAGGTTGATTGTTATTATTGCTGTTTATTGGAAGAGACTAGGTACATTACATACTACTAGGAGTACGAGAAAACTACTACTACTACAATTGATTATTTGCTTACTAACTAAATCGCACCGCATCGCAACTTTCATACAAAAAAGTTCGAACCCCTTCAATAACTTTTATGAACAAAGGTTTCAATTAGTACAAAATGAATAATAGTGCTAGACTATATTAGTCCATTATAGACTTCAGTAACTTTATTATTAATTATTTATTTATTCGGAACAACAGAGTTATTATTCTTAATCTAGACTTACAGTCTCCTTAATAAAAAATATCACGGGGAAATCTATGAAAACTTAAATCCTTGTTGTATTTTCCTGTCGAGGTGCATCCGTACACAGCACAGCACACCATAATAAATTAAAAACGTAATAAACAATAAATTAAATAAAATACGTAAAAAACACGTTCGCGTCAGCCCTCCGTACAAGAAATTGCAATCTGAATGAGTTTGCAAAACGCGGCCCGCGCCGCCCGCTTCCCCGCCACATACCCATCGTTGCTCTACGCAAGTACATTCGTTTCTCAACTGTATGTATTGTAAAACTGTGGTAACGAGTCCGGTATAAACTGAGTACTGAAACGGTTCAGGTTTTTCTTAGATCCTAAAATCTAATTTATAACTTCTAAAATCAAAATTATTTTTAATAAACTCTCATAAAATATATTCAAATATTTATTGAATATATGTTCACTTTTTTTGTTGTTAATTATTCAATTTTTTTAACTTACTATTGGTACTTTTTTTATGTGAAAAAATGGGACTACTTTAAATGTTGTTTTCATTATTTTTTTAACTCAATTCTAACACTTTAATTTAATCTGATACTCGTCAAACGAATCGAGCTATGCCGAGTACGATTATTAAAAAAAAAAACAAGAAAAAACTCTATACACAGAGTAGAGTAACTAACGAACTAATCTCTGGTCAGTATGTACGTATCAAAATTATTTTATATTATATTATGTTTCCATGGCCGGTGTAATATTATTAGGGAAAACTCCGTACAATATAACTCGCACAAAAAGCCTTCGTATCGAAATTTGCTTTTAGGACACAAGGATATAAGAAAGAAATAAATTCTATACTAATTAATGTATTTTACATTAATTAACAATACGCAATAATAATGGATATATGTACTTACTAATAGGCGTAATTTAAATATCATATTATTTTTTACATACATGTAACTATCAATTCAAAGAGATAATCATTTCAAAGAGAAACAGGGAGACACATATAGGGTAAGAAAAAATCTCTATCTGTTGAGTGTTTCGAAAAGGTTCCAATATATACTCGCGGACTAAGAATAAGGGTCTGTACGATAAACTAGAATATCTCCTAAAATAACAGAGCTAGCGGCATGTATGAAACTGTATGTTGTAGATAATTTTATAGTTAATAAATGAAAAGCAAATATTAGAAAAGTTAATCTGTTTATTTATTAAAATTACATAAGAAACAAAAAATCGACCATTTTTGCGTTGAAAAATTAAAAGACTTTACCTCACATACCACACAAAAATGAACTTCAAACAGAAATTAATACTTCGTATTGCCTCCGCGGGCTCTTCTTACAGGCTGCCAGGCGATTGGGCATGCTGTTTATTAAGTTTCTTATGCGATGTTGCCGGATATTGGTCCATTCTTCCACTAACGCATGTTTCAGGTCTCTAAGTGTAGCCGGGGCGGGGTTCCGATTTCTTATACGCCTTCCAAGCTCGTCCCAAACGTGCTCAATCGGATTTAAGTCCGGGCTTCTCGAGGGCCAGTCCATTCAATCGATGCCAACGTCCTGAAAGTACTCATTTACAATTTGAGCTGTATGTGGCCTAGCGTTGTCATGCATACATATGGAATTATCACCCAAATTAATTAAGTATGGGCCAACATGCTCATTAAGGATCTCTTCAACATATCTTACACTAGTTAACGTACCATTTTCTATGAACACTAACACCGTGCGACTCTCTGAAGAGATTCCAGCCCAAACCATAACAGATCCACCGCCGAACGACACTTTCTCCTGAAAACAAGCTTGAATAAAACGTTCCCCTGGCCGTCGGTAAACTCTTCGCCGCTCATCATTTGTATAGAGCATAAATCTGGATTCGTCAGAAAACATTACTCTTGCCCATTCTTCGTTTTCCCAATGTGCATGTTCGCGGGCGTAACGTATTCTTGCTAATCGATGTTGCCTTACAAGTTTTGGGCCCTTTGCGGGTCTATGTGGAGTCAAATTAGGTTCTTGGAGCCGCCGCCTAACAGTCCGTTCGCTTACGTGATCTCTTCGGGTTTCTCGAAGTTGATTTGTTACTTCAATTGCCGTGAGGTGCCGATTTCGGAACATGGTCGTAACAATAAATCGATCCTCTCGAGCCGTAGTACATCTCGTTCTGCCGGTTCCTGGTCTTCTAACGTTCTGCCCAGTTTCTCGGAAAAGTTGGACGTCTCTCTGCACCGTAGAAAGTGACACGCCTGTTACTGTCGCTGTACTTCTCTGACTTCTGCCTTCTTCTATCATAGTGACGATACGTGTACATTCTTCCCGTGTTAGCGAAATGGAAGTATTTCAATAATTACCGTGAAAGACGACAAATACTGCCTTTTATCATTTTGATTTGACAGATTGAAAACAAAAGTGAGAAAACAAGCAAAATAAAATATGCGTGATTTGAATTTATTACCGAATTCGAGGTTTCTTTCTTTTTTTAAATATTTCCAATTGCGTTGTATAACATTTAAGGTTTCACATCATACGATAATAAAATTCTCTTTAATATAGAATAAGTTTCATGCATGTACCATTATTAATTTGCAAGATACGGAGGATTTTATCATCGACCCGTTTTCTTAGTCCGCGAGTGTATTTAGTAGTTTTGACAGGTACAAAAAAAAGAATATTCAGTAGTTGAACATACCAATTGACTCACAAGTCTCTGGTCGGGGTGCAATACCAGGGGTGGGTCTGGACGAGGAGCGTTCTCTGAGGTCTGTTCACTGCTATCTCCACCAGACGCCGGTGTCAACAGGCTGACGCCATCGCGCAACTTCTGTAATGCACAAGTAACATTTATACTACTCTCTCATGCTTATCTCTCTTTATGCTACTCAGAAAGTGCCTTAAGTTCTAACTAAAGCAGAATGTGCATTATGTCATAATAAAACAGTTTGTACAGATTTAGCATGGAAGCATTTATAAAAAATTGTCTAGTCTAGTCTAGTCTAAAAAGTTTCTTCGCATTTTATATGAAAACTCGACTTTTTTCAAAGTTTATTTACATTTAATTACGGTATATAAATGTGCCATTTTGTTTAATGACTTTTTGGCATCTTGTAGGTAGTGTACATGATCAAGACAAAGAGATTTTATTACAAGTTTATACATACTATATGCGACAAGACTTTTTCTCCGACCTAATATTATCAGAGATTTCTTCTAAACCCAACATTAATCTTTCTGGCAAGGCAAATACATTCATTTAATTTTGACAACTACAACAATTTTAATAAGAACTTTTAAAAAAACCTATTTTTTTTAACTCCCTCGTAGCTATAGTACAAAGCGTCATATTATGTATCAGACGAAACAAAGTGCAAATTACTTTCTCCTCTCGGTAGACAAATTACTATTAATTGATACTAGGAAAGATTGCAATTTCAGGACTTGAGAAGGATTGAGACTCAAAAAAACCATGAAGTACAATGGGGATTTTATATGTACCTAGTCCAGCTATAAGTTCTGTTACAAATGAAAATGCATTAATTTTTTTATGAAGTAAGGAAATCTTATTAAAACTTATATGCATATTTATTGCAGTGTCAGCAAAAAAATAATTCCATTCAAAATGGCCACCTTTAGCTTTGATATAGCTTTGTCCTTTTCATTCGTCAATTTTTATTTAACACTGAATGTTACAAAAAAAAAAAAAACTCTTTCAGTTTAAAAAAGAACTAAGTATAATCATATTAAAAGTTTGGATAGCGACTACAAATCCGTTCCCTATAAACAAAAATGTTCTCACCACTTCCTCGTTGTTCTCGGAGAGAGCGTATCTTTTAAAACAATTTGTACAGAAGTAAACATTTTCAAGCATCTTCGGCGTAGCAATTTGTTGCTGAAACAAATGTCTCTTGTTTATACAATACGTTGTACATTTGGGCCAAAGCATAACTATACTAGGAGGTTAAAGTTTGAATGGCCATAATATTAGCGTTTAATCATCCTATTTAAGGCCGTGTTCAGTCTGGCGCAGATGTTCACAACAGACTCAATATGGATTAACAAAGTCAACTCGAGATGGAGCTCTCCGTTTGCGGACGCTTAGGCCTCCTCGCGCACTAGGCAGTCTGACTGCCGTGGTCAAGCGGCACGAATTCCTGGTTGCGGCAACCATTAAAACGCGCATGATTGTACGGCAGCAAGTTGGCTGCATGCAGTCCGATCGAGTGTAATGAATGTAAAATACGTGGATCCGTCAGTCTTCGCATGCTTGTCGTCGCATCCAGATGTATTTTTTGTTCCGTAACGGTTTCACAAAATGATTTTTCATTTGTTCCATCAAACGATTACACTGTCATTTTTGTGTAGTTAAAAACCGAACCGTGTATTTATGAAAATTCATAAAATTTGTATGAAATAAGTCTACTGAGTTTCGATCTATAAGAAGAGTATTAATCCAATATCTTCTTTGTTTCACGTTTTTTATGAGATAGGTAGATGAGATGTTTTAGCGCTCGACGAAAGGATCCAACTGGCCGTCGATTGGCTACTCAATGTTTTAGCCTAGTGCGCGTGGGCTAGGCTAGGCGTGATGCTAGACATACGAGTACTGTCATCATGAATGTGCAAACGCGAGGATTTTTAGAAAGAAACAAATTATGTTTAATAAATCTATTTGCAAAGTTTGGGTACACATTTAATGAATTTCTCATCAGCTCAGTCACACGCGGTCGGTCCGCGTTGCACTGCATACGTCCTAAAGAATTCCAGAACAAATTTTTAGAATCAGACTTCAGTATGGGCATAGGCACTCGCCGGCCAAAGCCAAACGTTATAATTTCGTTGATAGGATTTCACTCAGTTTAAAAAATACTCGTTTGAATTGAATAGCATAGCTTCTTTTAAAAAAGAAGGTCTATTATTATGATCGGACAGTTCAGTACCTTGCGCTCTTGGTGTTCAGATTTTTTTCTCTGATGTTCCCCGTACTCGTCTATGGAGCGGTAGATTATATTTTTTTCTGAATGTATCTGCGCAAGGAAAATTTTTGGTAACGAAGGTAAATGCAGACATGAAACAGTATGAGGAGAAAAATATCTTGTACATGGTATAACATAAGTCAGCGCCTTTAGGACGCGTGGAAAAAGTGCTTTAAATATTAATAATAGAAAATTTAATATACAGAGACTTCATTTCATTTTCGATCCATTTTAGTAATTAATTATCTTTTTTATTTTTACGATAAAACCTAGCAGACATGCCGACGGTCCCAGTGATAGTAGTGTCGCGAAATCACAAACAACGCTAGGAAGATGGCAAATGGGTTGTCGTCCTTGGATCGGGGCAACAATAGTCATCTCTTTACAGTGGCTCTAGTATGAGTTTACGTTACTACACTCGCTAGCGAGAACGTAAAACTTTTGTATGGAAAATTGTGAACTGTCAATGTCTAATTGTCAATTTTCCATATAAATATTTTACGCTCTCGCTAGCGAGTGTAGTATCGTAAACTCATACTAGAGCCACAGAAGACTACAGTGAAAAGACAGCACTTGCGCTGTCGTGCGGGAGTAAGGGATGCTACATATTTTCTTTGTCCCCTTGTTTTATGTGCTAACAGGATCGGTAGCATACTTGCATGTATTCTCCAAGTGTTACTTATAGGCGATAGTAGTTACTTACCATCAAATGATCTGTGCGCCGGCCTGTCAACTTTGACTTTAAAAAATAAAATGAGTATAGTCGTTTTCTGGTAAGGTGTTGATTATTAATACTATTAAACCAAATAGCGATTGCCGTTTATTTTTCAGGTTTTTGAATTTCGGCTCGAACAAGTGATTTTCTTGTTATAAAAAACATTTAAAATAAGTTGTTCGGCGTTCACTACAGTGAGGTCAAAAATTTTGTACAGCTATTACATTAAAGATACATAAGAAAATAAAGTCATAGAGGCCAATGTATATTATGGTGCACTTACAGTGTCATTGCTGTGGCCAGGCTCTACAGTTGTAATGCTGGGCATTGTCTCCTCCACCTGGTCGACAAATCGCCGGCACTCTTCACACCAACTAATCTTCACATTGGTCATCTTCGAATCTTTGTCTCCTATTGAACTGTCACTGAAAAATATATTACAAAAATGTGACAACTTCTCTTATAGGGAATAATCGATCAAGCTTATCACTTATAGGTGATAAGCATAAAGCGAATAACTAAATCTCGTCTAAAAAATTCTGCCTTAAGAAATATTAGAAGTTTTACTCGTTTATTTTCAGTGCCTAGTTTAAAAAAAATGATAAATTTAAATACAGTATAAATCCTAATTAAAGTGTGTCATTATATTCCGAAGAAATTTACGTTGTTTTCAGGAATATATTAATCGACAACTGAGTGTGAAAAACAATATATGTATGTATAGAGTATAGTATAGATAGAGGGTGAAAAAATGAAGCCCCAACATGCATTACCAATTTACAATGAATGTAAAAACAATATAACTAGCATTTGTATACTAATGACGTAAGAGCAGGCCCCTCTTTTCCACTGGGCACTCTGGGTAAGTGCCCAGGGCCCCGCCATCGATGTGGCCGCCTAGTTCCTGTCAGATCATCATTTGATAACTTGAATTGCAAGCCCACTGCCTACTATGAACACACATCTAATTCAACGATAGTTTTTTTAAATGTTAAACGCAACAGACAGGCTGAGGGTCCACTTGATGGTAGGTGACTACAATCGCTTATAACATAATCAACGCCACAGGTGCTGCAAGGATAGAAGGATTAAGGGTAAGAGATTAGAAAGGTATAGGACAATGGGCTCTGGCATCTATTACTCAATGACCTGAACACAACAGCATACATACTGTTATTTCAAGGTGGTCTTCTGTAAAGGGTTTGTTACTGCCGTCAGACGGGCTGCTTAAATGACAGCCAAACGCAGTCTACTCTGGCATTACTTTCCAGAGCCAACTTTAAAAATATACATACCCCTCGAGGGACGAAGTGGAGTCCATGAGCAGCGTGATGCTGTTCTTAAGGGTATCTCGCAGAGGGCGAAGGGGATTTGCGCCTCGCAGACTGCCGTGCAACTCGTCGCTGTTGGTAAGGTGCACTCCGGAGCCGAGGCACGAGCGAAGCACGCTGTCATCCAGCAGGGAAGGCTCTTCGCTCTTCGCCATCTTCGGCTTCCACTCGCTCTCATCCGTCTGCGACGGCATCTCGTGCAACTTCATGTCGTACACCTTTACGAATAACGTTCTTTTAGCTAAATTTATTCAGCTCAAATCAGCTTTTGTCCATTGAAAAGAGTACTTTTGTATGGACATGTAAATCCGCCTTAAAGCGAACGGATGGAGCTGAATAAATTTAGTTAGTCCCTTAGACGTCTTAATATATTTATATTGTAATAAAAATACGCGACCGATAGAAGCGAAGCTGTGTAAGCAAAATTCAAAAGTCACACCCTTTACAGCAACATGCTCGTTGAACAGGACTTTCGTCTTGTCTAAATTCCTCTCAAGTCCTACGCGCCGACAGCTGACATCGTGGCTATTCAATCCCTCTGAGCTCTTCCAGCGACTGTCACTGCAGAATGACTATATCGTCAGCAAAACGGAGGTGAGAGAGATTTTCGCCGTTGATATTAATTCCTTGTCGAAGTCCTCTTCGCAGTTGGATCAGTTTTTGTATCTGGCCCTGTACTTGCATTGTCATCGTCGCGGTTTGTACAATGTCTTAACGCCCCCATCATAACGACTGACTATTTGGTATCGTTGCAAGGATTCCAGAACAGCCCAGGTTTCGACTGGGTCGAAGACCTTCTCGTAGTCCACAAAGGCTACACTTTGTGAGACTGATTAAACTCGTTATTTTTTGTATAATCTGTCTCAGCGTGTATATGTGGTCTACAGTGCTGAAGCCCGAACGAAACCCAGCCTGCTCTGGGGTTTAAAGCTAGTCGAATTTCGGCCGAGTCTCGAGAACAACTTAGGAAACAAAACTTATCAAAACTTATTTTCTAATCAAATTAATTACTACAGCAATAGTAATTAATCCCAGTTGAGGCCAGAAAAACCTTTAGAGCTAGAGCTAGTTAGAAATGGATATTCTATTATGCATAATAACTAATAAAACAATTGAAACGAGTAATTTTATTAAATTCAACAGCAATGATAATATTTATCGATATAAATAGTTTTAACTTGAACGTTAATTAAAAAATACGTTCAGATAAGCTTCAAGAGCAGATTTGACGTTTTCAAGAGCATATTAGTTTGTAACTGTAATATCATGGATAATCTATGTAACGGTAAAATTAATTAAAACAATTCCAGGTACCACTTATGTTTATCTTTTTATATCTATACTTAAATAAACTTATAAGCACTACTCGCACTAGCGCGAATTAATCCATGGAACGCAAAAATAACTTTTGAAAACGCATTAGTAGTTAGAAATATAGAATCAAACATTTGATACATCCACATGATTAGGGTAATGTACTAAGCTTTTGCTCGCGACTTTGTCGGCACACTTTTTTCTAAAATGTCGAAAAAAAAAATCAATGTATGTAAAAAATATATGAGAAAAATAATTTATTCAATCTTTATTGCTCAGGCCTTGATTTTATTTTATTTTTAGATTATCCTTGGGGACAAGTACTTTTTTCTGGAAGCACTTTTTTTTGTATCCCTATAACAATGTGTATGTAAAATTTCGTGATGATCGGTTGAGTAGTTAAGGCTAAAGTGTAACAACAAACAAACTCACTTTTGCATTTATAATATTAGTTAGGATATTAGGCACGGAACAGTTAAACAGTGCGATTTGCAGTGTTGACAGCCTCACTGCCGACTATTAGTGTTGCAACTGCAAAAACCTACACAAGATATAGAAACGAACCTGTTCGGCGAGATGAGCTGCCTCTCCTCCTCCAGTTGCCGCCTCCTCCTGGGGGGAGCTCACCGTACCCTTCGTTCTCGCCGACCTCCCTGACAGGCGCTTACGCCGCTCATCAATCATCTGTTCACGTCAATAAACATTTCACGCAAGTGTGTACTGAACAAAATAATTGGTAAATACAATATATTTACCAATTACCAATCAGAATATCGCAGCTTTGTTTTATTTTCATGATTTCAAATAATTGTTTGTTTAGACCAGCAATATATTAAGGTATATTTTAACGGCTGTAAAAACAGAGCCATTAAATTGACAGGGGTGTAACACAAGCAACGCCACAGGTGCTGTAAGCGCGCTGCCGACCTTAGTTGGATTAAGGATAAGGGATTAAAAGAAATAGGGAAAGGGGCTCCGTCATCCCTTACTCACTCACCGAAACACAAGAGCACGTATGCAGTTATTTCACGATGGTCTTTTGTAAGGGGGTGGTTACCCCACCAGACAGTCGGCATAGATAAAACAATAATATTGTTACTATTCTATGCAGTCGGCCCAATTTAAATTAAATGCATTATATGCCTGTAGCTAGCAGATAACAGCATTTCATTTATGACGAAAGTAGATATCATGAAGGAATTTTGAAGGTGATTTTAATTTCTTTGCCATCGATTTACAATAAAAAGTTAACAGGATTGAGACAGATTCTAACAACAAACGAATCGATAATCATAAAGTGGCGAATTTTTTTCGCTGCTTTTTTTGTCTTTATTACCAAATTTCAACATGTAGAACAGCAAATGTAAAACAATTCGAAATCTGAATAATTCATTTTTTTCTTTTCAATAACAATTTCTTGTTAATGTCAACAAACAGTAATGAAGAACATTAATACGAGTTCGGTGACCGTGGACACTCAGGGCCATCCTTATTAAAGAGTTTTTCTAATATTTTAAGTTATATCAATTTTAACCGTATGCTAAAGAAAATATAGCAACTTCAATCCATAAAGAACTATCTCGTTCACTGTGATTCAGAAAATAACAAAAAGTGAAGTGTTACTGTAACAAGTAGGTAATTAAAATTCACCTCATTACTCTCGCTGATATTGGCCATACTCCGGGACGTGATACTCCTTGTGTCATCGTCATCTCTTTCGTGGCCGAAGTGGTAGTACCTGATAAAAAAATTAAAATATATAGCCCCAAGACACTTTCTGTGTGGGGAGCTATACTTACGATAAGTCTACTCTAGGAAATTTCATATTGGCAATAATGTCTCTGAAGATCTCTAGTCTTCAAGGAACACCTTCCTTTGTCTCGACATCTGCTACTTTTGATTTAATTTGAATTTTGCCTTTTTTATATTACTATTTTTACAACTGACATTGATAAAATTATCGGAGATCTGATGGAGCCAAAACATTTGTAAAGAAGAGGAAATAGAACTTAAACACCATAAGCTAGGACGTAATAAAATAAGATAACCTTATGAGCGCTCTAGCGGCGTAGACTGTTGGATGGTAGAGGAGTGAAGGGCTAAGGTAGACCCTGTTGAGGTTGACTCCGCGAGTGTCGGTGCGATAGTGGCCGCGAGCGACCCCGTCCGGATTCAGGAAGGGCACCATCTTGAACACGTAGCTCTTGCGCAGTTGGATTGCGATTGGGTCGTGTCGCGTGAGCAGCAGGTTCAGGAAACCGTTGAACACGAAGCTGGATGGAGTCTCCCCAGGGTGCACCCGGGCCGATATGAATATTACCTGCCATTATAAATAACAATGCCATGTAGGACTATAGCAAATCTGACATAATTATGAGAATTTACCATCATTAGAAAAAATTATTTTTGTGATGAAATATTTATTAGTATCAATAGATTATAATACTTTTCTGTCGAAACGTTATGTTCTTACATTTTTACTGTCGTTAAAATCAAATTTAAGCTAACACTCTCCTCTTCTGTAACTGTGCAAGCTATTTTTAATTTTTTTTCTACATATACATAGTAGACTGATGTATGCCGGCTTCTTCCAAGTGCAATCTTTAATTTTATTTTTCCTAACAAAATCTAAGTGCAATAATAATTTCTAAACATACCTTCTTGTTATCAAATTTAAACGGCCGCTCTTGATTATCAGGAAAAAGATTTTTTAGCCTGTCTTCTCTTTCAGTTGTTATTCCATGGTGTGAGGTTAAAGTTAATAGATCTACTCTCCTTCCTGTAACCAGTGAAACAATAATTGTACCATTTAATTAAATATTAAGTACTAAGACCTGCCTATGTGTATGCCTAGATATCATATCAAATTTTAGGGACAAATGCATCAATTTTTTAAGATGCATTACATATAAATTTTTTAAATTACCTGAAAATTATCTGAAAATAACATCAAAATCGGTTTAGCGGTTTTATAGCAGAAATGTTTAATATATATTCACTCAGTTGCTTGATCTATTAAGAGATAGAGCAAGTCTCATTTTTTTATCAATTATACATCCATTGTATAATTGATTTATTAATATCTTACAATTACTAAATTTTGTATGTGGTTAGGTCTATTGCAAAAAAGAACATACCTTCTAGAGAATAAATGAGACATTCTCTGTGGTAATAGATGTCGTCTGCCGACTGTGGCGGAGGCAATGGTAACATCTTCAAGTCTATAGAATTCAAAGCTATTTGCAGTTCGGCAAATGAGTACGGATATGTGAAAGCAAAGAATGTCGTCGCTTTCACATTGTCAGAAGTTCTGTATTTAAAACTAAGTGTGAATGTGTTGTCGTCGGTCTGAAATTAAATTTAAATACATTTAAATGCTACTATTAAATTTAATAATTATTAATAATAGTATTACAAGAGTGGAAAATGTTACAAAAACAGTATCAGGTCAGATGATGAAGAATAAAAGGGAAAAAAAGAAGAAAAGTGAAAACATAACCAACTGAAGTGATATTATTATGATATTATAACTGAAGTGGATTATTTATATTCATTACTCAAATTTGGCAAAGCAGAACTAAATTCTGTTATTTTAATTATTTGCTGTTTTGTTTTGTTTTGTTGCATACAATCTTCGATTTATAAACGTTTAAAAAATAAGAATAAACAAATCCTCACTGAATGAATTGGACGATCCCTGATTCTCTCCCACTGTGGTTTCCCAGGTAAAGTTCGAGTTACAGGCGCCATACCCTGATTATACATTTTTCCTTGTTTGTTTAAGTTTATTATGTTAAGCCGCACCTGTAAGTTGGATAATCAAGTCTGAATAAATAAATTAATAAAAACTTTATTTGCACATCATGTCATGTCTACATTTTAATTCATATAATTATGTCACACCTCACAAATGCATGCAAATATTTTTATATAATTGTTTTAATTTATTAGAACTTTTTTTTATTTTGCTAATAACTAATTTATTTTAATGTATTAAACAAATGAATTAATGTTATTACAAGTTCTTGTAAATTTAAGATCCGGCAATTAATTTCTAAAATACTTATATTATAATAATCGAAACAACTAAAAACATCTTAGACCTTATATACCTATTATGTTCAGCTTTCCGAGATACTGGATTTTTTGTAGCATTTCGTGTTGATTTTATTTATCAACACAAAAATTTAGTTAACAACATAGACCGAAAAATAAAATATCAGTATTACTTACCAATACATTTGCCTCACTGCCCTGGATTCCAAAGTAAAACCATGTTCGATTTCCATTTTCAAACTCGGTGCCTGCACAGTCGGGTCGAGTCCATAAGTTGAATTCATAATCTGGTGTTTCGGGTACATTACTCTTGTGGTTTACACTTGGAGCTGTAATTTTAAGGCTCCTTGATTAATAAAAGCTTTAAGAAAAATTGAAAAATATTTAGGTAAGTAACATTAAGAAAAAATACCTAATATTGCACTATTGGATCAAATTAAGATCGAAATTTAATTTGATCTTGTATTTAAATTATACCGTATGTGACAATGTAATTCAAGAACGTTTGAAGAAATAATAATACGCGAAACCCTGTAAAGGGCACTTTGTTGGCACTAAATTTATTCCAAAATAAAAGAATGACATTGGACTTTGAAATTCCATTAAAAATTAATCGTGTTTTTCTCTTACCAATGTGCTCCGTAGGGACTCTTTCGACATGACCCAGATTTCCAGAGTCAAAATTGTGTATAAAATAAAAACCACCACTCTCTATAATATTTTGATCCATAACTATATAAAAGTGTTATGGACTACATTATATTAAAAGTAAAAAATAAATTCACAGTTTTTTAGCTCCCGGATAAACATTTACTTTAGAAATTTGTCAAATAAAACTTGATTTTCATGTTTATTATTTTCAAAATGACACTCAAAAACGTAGACTATTATGTTTTTCTAAACAAAATTATGTAATTTTGTTGACATCGATTGACGGATAACAGCTGATTTGTTTTATTGCAGATCTTTTTAAAACTTTAATTTAATTTCAAAAACACATTAACGCCTCGATTGTTCTTTATAATTAATTATAAGAATTATCGAATATTTTATTTTCTATATTTTCAACCAGCAATTTTATTCACTATTTATTTGGAACGCCATTATAAGGAAATTTATTCAAGATGGCTGCCACATCACTGATGGCGAAACAATGAAAACTGCCAGTGTGAAAAACATTATATATCGATTAAGCTAAGCCATTCGCAGATAAACAGATAAAAATATCCAACTATATTTCACAGGCTTATAATTATGTTTCATAAAATATTAAGAATGTTTAAGCCTGATTGATAACATAGCCTCATTAGCACAGTAGCAACACTGAGTAATGTTGCTATCATTATCATATGGCAATTCAGTACGAGACTGCGTACTAAATTTAAATTTTATTATCTCTAACTTAATTGTAACTTAACACATGGGCTGAAAAGTCCCGGGCCTAACAAAGAAAACACGGTTTTTTTTTGTTCAAAATTAGCTTTCTTCATCAACGTAATCTTCATCAAGAGCAACGCAATCATTCCAGCGCCGCACTAACATTTCAATACCACTTTCGTAGAACGATTTATCTTTTGCCTCAAAATAGGCCTTAGTTTTAGCGATAACCTCTTCATTTGTGCGAAATTTCTTACCGGCGAGCATTTTTTTGAGATCTGCAAACAACAGTGTCGCTGGGAGCCAAATCTGGCGAATACGGTGGATGTGGGAGCAATTCGAAGTTCTATTCAGGTAGATTTGCCATTGTTTTGATTGACTTGTGACACGGTGCGTTGTCTTGATGAAATAAAATTTTTTTCTTTGCCATATGCGGTCGTTTCTTTGCAATTTCACTCTTCAAACGCTCCAATAACGCTATATAATATTCACTGTTGATTTCCCTTCTCAAGATAGTCGATGAATATTATACCACGCACATCGCAAAATACCGAGGCCATAACCTTTTCAGCTGGTTGTTGTGCTTTCGGGCGCTTTGGACGAGATTCACCATTTGCTGTCCACTCAGATGACGATCGTTTTGATTCCGGAGCGGAGTGAAGTGATGGAGTATCGACGCAAAAATTCCGGTTTGTTACGTTTAAACATGGCCAAACACTGCTTAGAATCATCAACACGTTCTTGTTTTTGGTCAATAGTAGCAAACGCGGCACCCACTTTGAACAGAGCTTTCTCATAGTCAAAGGCTCATGCAATATAAAGCCAACACGCTCTTTTGATATCTTTACGATGTCAGCTAACTCACACGACTTCACTTTTCGATCATTCAAAATCATTTTGTGGATTTTTTTAATGTTTTCTGGTGTTCATTTGGACGTCCACTATACGTTCTACCCAAGTAGCACACAAGAGTTATAAGAAGAGTTATAACAGCTGATTAAAGGGTATTTTTAACAGCTTAGCCTGCATAAGTAGCCTGCATTAGCGCTACAGTAGCGATAGAGAACTCTCCATCGCTTCTATACCCCCGAAAAGGGCCCACTTTATACAGGCTTCAGTGTTACAGTAGCGATATAAGCGCTAGTAAAGAGTTTGTAGAGGGATACAAAGGTGCTTAAAAGACTATTGTAGCAGCTAAAAGAGATACAAGAAGTACTTATACCACCTTTATAGAGTTCGTGCACTTTTGCGACGCGACTTTAACTCTACAATAACTCCATGATGAATTTCTGAGAATTTGGTACAGAAGTGTACGTGACAAACGTTTAAACAACGAATCAAAGTGTTATGGTGTATTAATCAGTGTAAATTATAAGTATAATATTTTTTTTACTTATATTACGTGAAAATATTAGTGCGAGCATCAGTTTACTGTCAAAGTGTGCATTAATTTAGTAATGTCTTTTACGCGCTCGCAAAACTCTGAATTTGTGGTAATGTAAAATTGGGAATTGTGGTAACCTTATTTTTCTTTAAAATTATTAATCTAAGACAAGAAAGTGATTGATTTTCAAATTAGATAATTTTTTTATGAAACACAGTAATGGCGTCTTGTTATACTGCCTTTAATTAGGCGTTTATTAAACCCACTGTACAGGCTTAAGATATCTATTTTAGAGTTTTGAGATCTACAAGCGCAGTATTGTAGGTTATTTTTACTCCTTAGGAGGTACAGTAGTATTTGAAGTATCCTTTTTAGCCCTTAAGCAGTTACTATAGAGTTAAGATAATACATCGTACCACTACCATCTAAATGTTTTAGGGTTTCCTTTATCCTACCACTCACAGCGCTCTTGACGATTTTTTAAAATGGCGACCATAATAAACTTTTTCTAAAAAACATTAATTTAGTTTATACAAAAAAATAATATAAATAAGTAGTGGTAGGGCACACTGCGTCTCGCAGTCATTTGGGCAGCCCGCCTGGCGGCAGTACCACCTCCTTACAGAATACCGCCGTGAAATAACAGCATATACGTGCTGTTGTGTTTCGGTGAGTGAGTAAGGGATGCCAGAGCCCCTAATCCCCCTCCTAATCCCTTATCCAATCCTACTGTAGTCGGCAGCGCACTTGCAGCAGCTGTGGCGTTGCTTGTGTTATAGGCGACGGTAGTCACCTACCATCAAGTGGACCGTCAGTCTGTCTGTCGACTTTAACATAAAAAAATAAAAATAAAAAATAAGATAAAAAAAGATAAAAACGTCAATGTCAGGCTTTTTGTGGGTGCTATAGAAAAGATTACAAACTCTTTTAGCTGTATATTTGCGTTATATTTCACCGATATACCGCTTTAGGTGCTAATGTTGAGCTATAAGACTCCAATATGGTAAAGGTCTTATATCCACTACTAAACGTCTACTATACCACCTTGAAATATCAGAGATATTAATACCTCTGTTATACAGGTTGAGGAATATACAAACTCCCTTAAATAGCTTTTATATAGCAATTAAGCAGTAGAGCATATATAATAAATATAGTTATAGTATAATAAATAGATGGCGCCATCAATAATAGGTATTATATTTTTGGAGTTCACCAAGCAGTTCTACCCAAATCCGATAGATGTCTATTGTAGTATAAAAGATGGCGCGTTTATTTACCATCTTTTCCTATTGCATAGTCCAAAAACATCGAGTGACACACGTTAACATAATACACTTTTTTATTTTCCTGTTCGTACTTCATGTATTTTGTATTGAGTAAACGAATTTTCATTTGCTCCTAGTAGTGAAAGGTCACAGCACCGACTTCTTAAATAGTCTAATTTATCGTAGTTTATTATTGAAAATATTTGATTCGAAAAAATGACCGCATTTATATCCACCGCCAGCGGTTTAAAGGACTATTATAATTTGGAAAAAAAAAACGATTATTCGCTAAGAAAAACATTTATTATCTAGTGTATTTGTAACAATAACAATATGTATTATAAATTTTCATTGGATAAAATTCGGGAACGCAGTGAAAACCTGCTTTGAAGACGCCGTGGCCTATTTAGCAAACCGAGAAGAGCACGCTGTGCGCTTTCTTAAACAATACCTTGTGGAAAGAATTAAAAACTGTTTTGAGCAAAAGTAGTCTTAAAATGTTCTCTTAAACATCATTACTTATTTTTTTAAATTTTTTTCGTGAGTAAAATTTTAATTAAAACCCGAAAAACGATTAAAATTGCCATGTTATCGGAATATTTTATTATCTAGTCAAGTTATGAATATCTTGTTTTGAACAGTAAAATAATCAAATATAGTTATTGAACTCTATTAAAAATCTTTATCTTTATTGTTTATTAAGCTGGAACAAATATTTTTCCGAGTAAAAAAAAAAATTTGCAATGACATCTGATTGCAAATAATATCTGTGTGGCATTTACTTCTGATTAAAAAAATAGGAATAAAAAAAAACACATTTTAACTTACTTATAGACTTTTATTTGTTTAATCTTATTACTATAGCTGACTAAAACAATATTAAATAAGTTTAATTAAGTTATACAATAAAAAGATATTTTAGGCGTGGCACTTATCTATGATTATAAAAAATCTGTGTTACCATAAACTTAATATCTAATTGTTGTCACTAAGTTTTTTATACGCACATTTACATTCCATTTGACATTTTTTCAAGTTGTGAATCTGTGGCGTTTTGTCAATGCTGTATTTATTATAACATTTCAATAGTAAGCATACAGTTCCTTTGCTTCCGGTAGGGCGTTTGCCTCACGTCACACTTGCCAGTAATTAATGATTTCAAGTGTTGCCCAATTCAACAAAATATTTATCTACCTTATAAATATTCTTGGCATTATAATAATTTATCTGCATCACATCTTCTTCCTCGTAAACCTACAATCTACAGTAAACATTATTTAGATATAACACTGGACTATAACATTCATGTTCCATCTACCTACATACATTATTACTTTATGTCTTTTCTGAGCACATTATGTCAAATATTCTTTATCTTATGAACTTACATAATGATTGTATGATTGTAGCGTGATGAATGTAAGTTTGGCATCTTCTTTTGGCTTATTCACCAAAATTAAATTAGGACAAAAAGATTATGTCTATTTGACATAATTTTTTTGTCTTTTTGATATAAGACACATGAAAAAAAGTTGGGTTAATTATTTGAATATATATATATTTTTAAAACAAAAATATCACATTTGTGTAGTTACTTTAAAACTAGAGATACATGAACATGCTAAAGTTTTGGGTAAATCACGCTATTATTTTACTTGACTTTGTTTCTAAGAGAATTTAAGGTGAAACACTAAACATTCTAATTAAAAAATAATAATAAGTATATCTTTTGATCAAATTCAAATATTTTATTATTTATCAATCGTGAATCACTATAGAAACCAAATATGACTTGACACTTGGTTTATTAACCAGCGGTTTATACCTTGTACTATTTACTAGATTTCACTATTAGAGAGCTCACTTTTTTCAACTGATGGGCTCTGCTGCACTGCACTCGCAAATGAAAAGGTGTCTTGTATGTTTATTAAAAAATCAAAATTGATCCTGGATATAAATTAATAAAAAATTTCAAGCCAAATAAACGAACAGAGAAAACACGAGACTAGGACTCGTTGGTAACAGCGTCCCATTGGTAAGACAAATGAAGCCTTTAAAATAAATATATGAAACAGACATTGAAAGAACTCTTAATTGATTAGTTACTCCTTAGTGATAAATTATTACTAGTGAGCCAACATAGTTGTAATCTTAAATGATAATATAATGCACAGTCATAGTCAAAATATAGGACGACTAAGAAGTCGTTAGTCTTACGACTCACATTCATTAGTTAAGTGTGTGTCCTGAGTGACGGCGTATTGCGGATGCGGAATCCATCGCGCAACAGCACTTGATCCGCTCACTCGCAGTCCGGATAGGTTCAAACAAATCGAGTATTTTATTTCGAGCGTGGACGATTCCGCTTCCGCGATACGCCGCCACTCAGGTCACACAAGAGTACTGCTTTCGCATTCATGTAACCATCATTTACAATCACGTACACAAATCACTGTTATTTATCTAACTAAATAAGATTTATGATCAATAAATTGCTCAATTTAGTATCAATTTCTCGTTTCCAAATAATTATTACAATTTGATACAAATAAGTAGAAATACCAAACATACGGAGTACAAGCAACTCATTAAATAACGTAATAAATTAATTTAAAAAAAATACATTTCAAATTGTTTTCATTATCATGCATATCATCGTAATGATCATAATATGAAATAAAGAAAATTCAAACTATAGCAAACGACTTAAAGATTAAATTTTATTTATAAGCAGTAAGTTATGAAACACATGTTCTTCCTACTAAGCCTGCTATTTTTCAAATCTATTTTGTCAATCTTCAGATTTACAGTACTATGTACTAGATTTTGGGTTTCGAACGTACACTTTCTTAGGTATGTGGCTTCGAGTCGAAAATAGAAGTATTTGAAAGACCAATCATTGTCACAGCACTAAAGCAAATCTTTTATTTAGGAATAACTAATCTAGTACATAGTACATATAACTCGATGTTAGTATAGGCCGTCTATAGACTAGACAATCAATATGATGGGTCACGATCACGACGACAATAAATCGAAGATCTATTGTAGATTGTCGTAAAGAATATTTAGGGCGCATATAGACTAGGATTATGATCCAATTGGAGTTTGTTTAACATTGTATGCTTTTAAGTCATTTTATTAAACCTATTTCATACTACATAGTATGAAATATAGACGGTGATTAAAATAGTGTTTTTATAAGCTGGCAAAAATATGGATGAAACTATATTTTTGTGGCAATGATATATCTGTAGTGGGTACATTAATAGTGTTATTTGAGAATTTGTGATGAAATATATTAAGTGATTTTATTATTGCCTTAAAGAGTAGAATAAGTGAAAGTTTTAATATTATTTATTTAAAAATTTAAACGTCCCAATTTCCAACCGGAAAATTATTGAAGAGTGAGCTCTAGCGGAAGACAATTTGTGATCGTTTGAGCTGATATCAAAAGTTAAAAGCAATTTTGTGAAAAATATAAACAATTTAGTTTTTAATACATAATGTACCGGTATCACTCACTAGATATACATAGGTAGGTACAGTAAACATTCGTTCGTAAAACATTCACAAAACATTATCATCAAATTCATTCTTTGAACAATTTCTCTTACAAAATTTATCTAATAGGTCAGTTCTTTGAAATGCTTTAACCGTTGCCCTCATCCGGTATGGTGATTGAGACCGTGTTGGGCCTGGTTCTTTTTTGTGAGATCGTGTGCACGTCCATGCAAGCGGTAGTCGTCGGTGCACTCTTGCATATTTCGTCCGTGGTCGTCAGCTTGCACTCCACAACTCGATAATTGCACGTAGGAGATCCGCAGTCGAAGTCTGGCCGCATCGTCACTACGTTTGGCAAGTTGTTTTCGATGCTTTTCAACTCGTCTTTGAATGGAGGACAGCTGCAAAAACCAAGCATATTACCTGCGTTAGGGCCGGCGCACATTGAAGGACGGTATTTTAATTTTTTCATAAAATTTTGAATCTTAATGTTCGTCTAGCCATAACACAATGAAATTTGAATTATATTAAAAGCTCTTAAGGTTCAAAATTTTATAAAAAAAATGAAATACTTTGCCGTGCCGTCCTCCAATTTGCGCCGGCTCTAGGGAGCTAGGGTTAAGGTAGGAATTATGTCTAAATTGAAGGCTTAAACTGCGTATAAACTCAAAAATCCCTGGCGTGCGGCGGGCGTCGCGAAACGCAGCGTGAAACCATTGACACCACTTTGGAGTACCTACTCACTGAACTGTATACCCTTTCGTACAGTAAATTAGTGCTATATTGTATTGCTACTTTAAAACCTTAATCGATGTTATTTGACTCTTATATTTACACTCAGATCCCCAGTTTATGGTGAATTAAAAATTAGTTTTTTTTTAGTACCATGTTGTATTAAATAAAAAAAATGATTCATTGACAAAGGACGTGAGGGTGTGCATACGTAAAGACTTGCCATATTTTATATTTGTTTATAAGTTTTGCTTATCTTACTAAAATCCATTACCGGAATGATAATGAAAGGGTGCTAACCTCATAGGGGGCGGCGTCGGTGAACGTGACAAAGGAAAACTTGCGACTTCCCGCGATATGGCGAGTGACTTTATGGAGCCGAAAGTTTGTTCGGGACTAAGCGGAGCTCCCAGCACTGAGCCCATGCCTCTGAAAATACAAGAGAATGCAACCATAGAACATTGGAACTCAGAACCCTAACGTTGTAATAAGAGCATAAGTTGTGTTAGTTAAACCATTTATAACTCGAGAAGCAGAAACACTGGACCAATTTTTATCATCTCTGATTTGTTAAAATTGTCTCCGCCCCGAACAGCAGAATAAATATTCACAAAAAAATATCTCATACAGGTTTGAGGCGGCACGAAGTTCGCCGGATCAGCTAGTAAAAAATCCGTTCAGTAGTTTTTGCGTCACAGAATAACAAACATCCATACGTTCATATTTAATAACTGTGTTAAAACTAAATTCTAATTTTTAATGTAGTATTATAAAATTAAAACTGATAATAAATAAAAAAGTCACAAATTGTAATCTGTAAAACAATTTTAATGGATGATTTCTGGATGAAAAGTATTCTTGAATAAGAATTTTGCATACTATGCAGATAATTTCATGTAGTGCGCTGTAAGCAATGACTGGTTCGATGGTGTTTCAAAATCTGTCTTGATGTGGGTATCCTGGGTTTCCGTTCAATCCATGGTATGGTTTCCATATTAAAAGTCTAGTTTCATATTTCCATGAGACAATGGAACTGATGTGTTCGTTTTATATGAAAAGAGTTTCTTTTTCAGTGCGACCTCAACACATTTAAGATGACACCCCAACATCCTGCATGAGGGCCATCTTGTTTCCACTTTGAATAGAGGCAAGGAGAACTAAATTATATGGGTTGTTAATCTGAAAAAAATGTCAAGCTACAGCCATTAAATAGTGGCTCATAAATTGGCCAGAATGGCGCTTGTGTAGCGTTGTTGAATTGGTATGATTTGTTGATTGCGTAGTTCATGAAAACAACCATACATAAATAAAATGCTACTACACTGCCTCTTATTTAATGGTGGCCGACGGACACTGTCATGTATAGAGTAGGTCTTCCTTAGCTGTATTCTTCATGATAATATAAATTATTTTAACGAAGACTTACACCACAGAATCGGATGGCACTAGGAAGGGCAAAGGTGGTGGACACGGCGCATCAGCCCTCGCCGGGGAAGCGGGTTCGGTCGAACGCGGGCAACGGGGCGTCTCCCCATCTTCCACGAGACCTAACCAACTGCGCAGCCAACGCCACAACCCTGTCGGACTACCTGTGATTGAAACATATTTATTTAATAAAAACAATCTGAAAGAAGTTTAAATTGGCATAGCCTAATTTCTTTCTCTCTACTTTAAATATATACTTTATCGACGGACTTTATATAGATTAAAATGGATAAAATGTATGTAATAGGTATTTCTATATGATAGATTGGATATTTGATTCAATCTGTCATCTCTGCGTTTGACGAGAAGATAAATGAAAAAAACAAAAAAAAAAACAAATGGCAATTAAAGCATACAATAAACTACGCAATAATATAAAGAAACTTTTACAGAATAGTTATTAGACTGTTGCTATTATGATTTTTAAGAATTTTATTTATTACGTTAAAACGTATTAGTTATTAAAAAAAATTGAAAAGTTATAATAAATTAAAATAATTATGTGAATTCAAATATTTGCATGCCCTTGTAGGCTAGAAAATTGTAACAGTATATTAATTGATATTGTACTGTAACCACTGTATATAAATTAAAATTCTGTAAACATGTATTCGCGTCAATAACGGTTTTATTGGAGTTTCGATGAATCGATTTTCATATAAGGCCCCCGGTAGGCATGGAAATTTTATGAGGAGTAAAATTAATACAAGACTTAACTAAAAAGCGTTACGTTATCTGTCACTGTGACATTTTTGCGACAGCTGACGCATGTATTTATGTTCCCTGATTCTACTTGTATTCTCTAGGCTTATAAAAGCAAACGTTGAAATCTTGTATGAAAGTGTAGTCATGTCGGAGCTGACACACACACTTTTTTTTAAATTTAGTAATTTATTGAATGACCAATTTAGTTTCTCGTTCACCGTGACGGATGGGGTACTTAGTATTCAAGTCTCATATGCAAAGAACAATAAATTGGAATGGTATTACCTCAAAGAATATATGTATGTATGTATGTATGTACTAGTTGGTGTCCGCAACTTCGCCTGCGTTGAAAAATAACGCCTGACATCTTTATCACTATGACGACGGTGACGCCGCCGCTATGTCGACAGTGGCGCCCACTTTTTTAAATTTTTGGAACCTAACATTTTTACTTGATACCTATATGTTAATCTAGGTAATAAACTATCTGTGTGCCAAACTTCATCCAAATCCGTTCAGTAGTTTTTATGTGAAAGAGTAATAAACATACCTCACAGGTAGGTCTGTTAGGACTAGTGGGATTATAACAAGTACTGATTTGTGTGCTGACGTCCACGGCAAGATCTTTCTGCCTGAGCTATACGTATACTACAGTAACATTTTCTAACATGTTTCATTGTTTTCATATCTATGTTTTCTTGTTTTGTATCGTTGTAAAGTGTTGTTGTGATGAATAATTTTTTTCTTTTTTCTTACAGAAATGAGCAAAGAGAATGAAGTTTTAGGGAACGATGACGTAAGTTGGCACGTAAAACATAAGTAGATATAATATCTTAATAGAATGATTTTATGTTATTCTATATATTTTAGTTATATAATTATAGCTTCAGTAGCAAGAACCAATTATGTGTAGGAAGTACCACCCTCAAGGTGGGTGTTCATTTGTATATATCGCCAAGGTGACGCAAAACAAATCTCGAAATAGACGAGTGGTTATTATCTGTAATTACTGTTGAACTTACGCGAATATTTTCTGCTATTTTGAGGACTGAGCGGATAGAAGTCTCCGTGGATCGGACAGTGGAATGCTAGTCGGCGCTGTCGACGTTGTGCCGTTCGCATTAATATGCATAACACAATACCTGCAAATAGAAATCCCTACTTTACTAATATGCATTTGTACTATCTAATGTTTTAAAGTCTAATTTTCAACGCAATCTCAAGTTGGTCTTACTTGGGACCTTGGACAAAATGTACATACATTTTGTCTTTTAGGAGTTCTTGAAGTCTTTTTTAAGATTCTAAACCTTATGAGTTCATAATCAAATTAGACAAATAAATAATAATTATTTTTAGCGCTAAGAAGAATCTCGTGAACGATTGCGTTTACAGTAAAAGTCATTGAACGAGTGGTTAAGGCCTTAACGCTCTGTCTTAACGCTCTGCCTCAGGGAAATGAACTTTTCAAAATTGTTTCTGGTCTGGATCTGAAAGTAGTATTTTGGGCAGCCCGTCTGACACAGTAACTGCACCCTTACAGAAGACTACCATGAAATAACGGCATGTGTGCTGTTGTGCTTCGGTGAGTGAGTAAGGGATGCCAGAGCCCATTGAACTATCCCGTTATAATCCTTTATCGTTAATTCTGTTATGATCTGCAGGGAACTTGCAGCACCTGTGGCGTTGCTTGTGTTATAGGCGACGGTAGACACCTACCATCAAGTAGACAGTCAGCTTGTTTGATGACCTTCATATAAAAGTTAAACCCAATCTCAAGATTTTGTTACCTGGGACAATATGTTGTTTTTTAGGATTACTTGAACTCTGTTTTACGATTCCAGACCTTTTGAGTTCATAAGCAACTTAAAAACAATAACAATTATTCTTTTTACCGTTAAGAAGAATAAAGTGTAGTGTTATGAGAGCGATTTTGTTTATGGTAAAATAATCTTTGAATACATTGTATGCGAAGCGGAGCTAAAGTCATATAAGCAATAAGATTTAAGTGTAATCTGATGCAGTACAATTTGTTCAATTACAAGTTATTTCCATAAATAAAATTTGTCGATAAATTGAATTTTATTATATAGAGTACCTGCTATCGTCATAAGTGCTCCAGCGACAATGCACACAGGACCAAGCACCCTTGAGTTTCCTGTGAAAGCGATTCTCGCTGCATAATGATCAGGCTCTTCATTTTCACCACATCCACGATATGATGCCGCTGTAATTATAATTAAACTCTCCATGTACACTCGTGTGGGACAAGTTTAAAATGAATGTAAAAGCTAAAATGATATACAGATATACTCTTGGAAGAATTATGTTTTGTGCTAACTTGAGCTCTGTTTGCAATATTTTTAAATGTTAATTTTTATTGGCACGCACCTGTAAGCACGCATCCCACGAGCATAAAAAGGAATCCAAATATAGGTAAAACTATTTGGCAATTGGCTGCAACAACCACCCCAGCAACTGCCAAACCACCTTCAACCTTCTCCACGCGGAGCCTCGATATAGCTGGTGGACATCTCGGCTTTCCTACTGGAGCTCGCACTAAAGGTTCTCCAGGAGGCGACGTAGTCCTGTAACAATGAAGTGTTAGTTTATTTATGTGATAAGCTCACACGTTTGCTACAATTACAATTTGCTAAAATTTAATTTTGCAATTTTATTCGCTCAACGGACTGGCTCTTGTTAATATTGGCATGAGGGCTATGACGCAAACAGCTGCTAATGACAATCTAACCGTACTCACTCTTGGCAAATATTTAAACTAAGTATTTTTATCCCAAGAATCAGGAACTTTTGAGTGACACTAACAAAATTAGAGGCGTAGAGAGATTTCTTGATAAAAAAAACTGACAATATTTTCTTTATACCTCCTTGCAAGCAGAAAGAAAGAAAAAAAAGGTAGTTTTTGCATTAGACTACCGCTTCTCAAGAACTAGGTTTCTATTAAAATCTCAGTTCAGCCTTGAGAGTTCATTATGCAGTCTAACGTGGACGAAGTGCGGTCTATTTTTGTTAGAACGTAAGTACTACTTGCAAGTTCTCTTTGGCACTTTTCATGTCTCCATTTTCATTTTAATAACGGTCTCAATCAATCAACTGTCTCTTTGTACGTACGTCATAAAAAACTACGAGTATGTAATTTTGATAGACGTTATGTCAAATTTTATGAAGATGATAAATTTCAAAAACATCCACGTAAAAGCTACATCTTGTACCTACTTAGTAATTAATGACATTTCTAGAGCTAATAATATGGTATTTTAATTCTAGAAAGCTGATAACCTTTTCATTAATGTAGACACAAGTAATTTTACGGCTTTCAGCAATGAAAAATAAAACTACTAAGAAGATTAAATTAAAGAATAATTATGCATAATTAATAGATTAAAGATTACTAAACGTATATTTGGTTCAAGCCTAATTATCTATAAATATCTATATACGTATCTATTACATATAATAAAGTCGTAATCGAGCCGTGTCGGTAGGTACATTAAATATTTTTTCAAAAAATCAATTTGTACACGTTGTACAGAGGTGAAAAAAATAGTTTTTAGAATTTTTGTCTGTTTGTCTGCGTTTGTGCGCTCTAATCTCAGAAACGGCTTAACTGATTTGAATACGGTTTTCACTGATGTATTGTAGCAAGCTTCCCGTAAGCGTAACATATATGGTTTGTTTCATTCCAATCGGTTTACAAAAGAAAAAGTTACGCGCTATACCGAATACCACGCGTACTTTGTCTGTTTCTCAGCAAACTTTTTTAAACCACTGAAAGGATTTTGATATAAACGTGGAAGGTTTGTATATTATGGAGTTTTTGCAGAAAGAAATTGCATCCATGCAAAGCCAGGGGCGAGTCGTTAGTTAAAAAATTATTTCTTTTATCTTATTTCTTATAGCTTTCTTAGATTTAAAGAGTTTGCAGATTCCTTTTAAGTTTAAAAAGTCTGTGTTAGGACGAACGCCATGCTCTTCAGATTTAAGGAATACTTTAGAGAAATTGTAAAGTATCCAATCCAATTTAACTTAACTTAAATTGGTATTCATATTTGTTTGTTTCTGTTAATTTCTTTCAATTTACAAGTGTGTATCTAAGGGCAAATTATTTGTTTGTAGCATCCCATGTAAAGGCAAGTTTAAAAGTACTTAAAAAGGTAATTAAATTGTTTCACTTTACTTATGTATAAATTGAATTTAATATTAATTATAGGATTGTTTATAGGAATTGCTAATAATAATACAAAATGAACAATAAAACCGCAAATCTATTACGTACAAGATTTTACTGGGCGTTTTTAACGACTAGAAAACGAGGAACAGGCGCAATGAAGACGTAAAAATTGTTTAAATGTAATTTCAAAGTCGAAACAATAATACGCAGAACAGGCATCCGTTTCAACCGTAAAACAAAATGTAAATACTGCCACTGTGCGCGGTTCTTTTGTTGAAGGTATTTTAAAAAAAGAATGCTGTTAGATGAACGTCATTAGCCCATGAAACATTTTAAAATTGTACCAGGTTTCGGATAATTTATTACTATAATGTGAATTCTAAGGGAGTAGTTTTTAGGTACATTCGCCTTTCGCTGACGATTTTGGTTTCAGTGCGTAAGCTGTGTCCAAACGGTAATTTCAAAAACAGCATTTCGTGCAGTCGAGGAAGCGGAAATAGCTAGTAGTATATTATCTATACATTTAAAAAAATCGTAAATGAGCCGTAACATTAAATACTTTTCAAAAAAAAAAAACATTTGTGAAAGTTGTCATGTTACAGATAGAGGTCAAAAATTTAGAATTTTTCTCTGTCTGTGCGTTTGTGCACGCTAATCTCAGAAACGGCTTAACTGATTTGAATGCGGTTTTCACTTATGTATTCCAACAAGCTTCCCGTAACATTTAGTATTTATTTCATTCCAATTGGTTTACAAACAAAAAAGTCACGCGCTGTACCGAATACCACGCGTACGAATTTGCGGGCTCAGCTAGACTATATAAATAAAAATGAATAGCTAAATGTGTTGCCAAGCGTAAAATTCGAGAACGGCTGGATCAATTAGGCTTATTTTTTTTCCCGAATATTCGTGAAGTCCGAGGATGGTTGAGTAAAAATTGGGAAAAATCGAAACGAGGGCGAGTCCCTAGTAGTAAATACATATATGTGTTGTTTTATCTGTTTCGTCTACTGGTACCTACGTATTATTTGTGTGATATTATAAACATGTTATAAACTGATTTATTATTATTACGCAAATAATCGTCCACGGTAAATAGTGCGATTTTTTTTAAAAAGCTTATTAGCTTGCTTACATATACTCGTACTCTAAGCAATTATAAGATAAATGATAAGAAATTAGGAGGGGATAGAGGGTAGGTACCCTCGCTGTTAATTCACGGTAGTCTCCTGAAATGGGGTGGTACCAAAGGTGGTACCTATACGAACAACTGAAACCAGAAGTGCTGCCCAAATAAATATACAAGTCACTGCTGTGAATATAAAATTTTACTAATTGCCTATGAATTTTGCATATTAATTTGTTGTAATTTGGTTCAGCTAAAATTGTATGAGAACACCTCGAAACACTTTTACATCTTCCGGAACGTTCCAATTTTGAAATGAGTATATGACATTTCAATTCTCTTTGATGTCCACAGAATTCACATTAGACGGAATTGCGGTCAGGACAAACCGTGAGTGTTCCTTGCTAAATATGATTTAATTTGTTTTACAAATAAATTATAATCTTGGCGACGACGCCGAGCCCAAAAGTTTTGTGGCAACTCATTACAAATGAGTTGCCATACTCACACAACTCATACAATTACAAATCAGGTAGGTAGACATGTTTATATGCACAATTTTACTTTAGCAAATATTATTCATAATTCGTAATCCTACTCAACCGTAACATAGTTATCTTTTGTTTTCACAGAGTGCGACAAATATTTCTAGAAAATACAATCTTGGTCACCTATACTAATGAAGAAGGAAAACTTTTAAAATTTTATGATGCTGTGTGTTTTGAAACGAATTTTCTTTTGTTGCGTACATTTTTGGCATCTCTACAGTATTGTTACGTTGTTTGTTTGTTTAGTTTATATCCAGTTTCAAATTAAACAAGTTGTGGTGTTTTTATTTTTATATCTCTATTAATATTACAAACTAGCTTTCGCTAGTGACTTCGTATCTTATCTTAGGTGTTAAAACATTTATTCATTCATTTTTCTTATATATTTATGTCAGGCGTTAAATATTTCATCTTTATGTACATTGTGGTACAAAAGGCGGACTTAATGCAGAGCATTCTCTACCAATCAACCTTTGAGTTAAAAGGGGATAACGTGCATAAAGTGACTAAGCACGACCACAAATACTAAATACAAAATAAAAAAATAATATACTAAAAACAAACAAATAAACAAAACATACTCTAAAACATATAATTATATACATATATATACAAATATTCAAATATATATGGTTACTTATGCTGCGAAGAAATTTCCTGAAGTAATCCCAAATATATCAATGCTATACTCCAAAATATCTTGCTTTAAATATATATATATATATTTAAAGCAAGATCTAGTGGAAATGTTTGCTATATGTTCGGGTAATAGTTCCAAAGACGAATGGCCTGAAGAGTAAAAGATTTATACATTAAGAAAAATTATTAAATGAAAAAATAAATAAATCCAATTTTGTATTAATTTGTAGGGAAAACATGACACAAAATTATAAAGACAAAAAAATCTGTTTATCCGATTGCTAGTTTACTAATTAAATCCGCTTCCGCTGGGCTAATCTGAAAATTGCCTGAAAACTTCCTCAAAATCTATTGAGCGGTTTTGGAGTCCATAGGAAACGTATATACTTAAACACATACTTTTATATTTTTAGATGTAAGTAATTGATTTGTGGTTTTAAACAAACATATTTTTTTACATATTATTCATAGATAATGTTATTGATTCATAAGTTATCTGAAATTTAATTTATTTTTTATTTAAAAATAACAGATTATAGTCAAGAAAATAGTAATTCACTTCTCAAATATAACTTACAAACTGTTAATATGAAAATGTGATATATTGCGAATAAAATATGAGATTTTTAAAGCGATTCTTCAAGTTCTTCGAGTGGGGGTACTTGATAAGACGGTCAGCTATATTTAAAACCTTATATGTTAACTCTTCGCCAGCCCACTTCGCTTCTAGTTTACAAATTGGTTTAATGGGCACTCTTGCAAAATGATAAGTATGTCGTGGGTTAACTAGTTCAGTTTAACTTTGGTTAAATAGGTAATACTACTTCAATAAATGTTTATGTTGAAGTCGTTCGTTTACGAATAGTTTAGAATTATCTAAGAATTATAAAGAAAAGAAATAGATGTATAGATAGAATATTTAGTTATTCTTATTAAATTTTACATGTATTAACATAAGTATAACATAGTAAGGCAATAATAAAAAATATTTTTAGAGCATATTAAAGATATTATTGGCCTTGACATATCCCGCATTAAAGACTTATTTTTTACATCCATTAAAGGCTTAACATTCCATTAAGTAATTAGATTATCAAAGATATGAAAGACAAAGGCTTTAGTAGGTACTCTCTAAAGTCATATAAAGGGATAAATAATTATTATACAATGAGCCATAATTGTAATTCAATGAGCATTATATTTTGTAGCTACCAAAAGTCAGTGATTCATCTAAATATGGCACACAATAGCATTGTATGAAGCTTTCAATATGTATAGAGCTACCTTATGTATAGTGGATCGCATCCGTTCAAAATAGTTATAATAACTCAGTCAATTAAAGAAAGGGATTGAAAATGACGGCGCTTGCAGGTGTATAGTTAGCATGCAAATTCGTTTTTTAGTTGTATACCTACTAGATCCCGAGTGCGTTACGATGGGAATCTATTTAGAAGGGCAATCCCTTTCGGGAGTCTGTATTCTACCATAAATATACAAATTCAATTTCCATAAATTTTCCATGTCCCATGAAAATTACCAAAAAAACAACAACACCATCAATCAACTTGATATAATGTTATAATGACTACATGTTATGTATTATCATCATATCAGTCCTACCTTATACATGATGAATATATTTGAAAGTGTTTGTAAGAAGGTAATAGGGATTCAAATAACAAAAGTTGATTTTCAGCAGCAATATTTACCGTATATGTTCTTTTCATGGTAAGCGAAGATTTGCGGTTTTTTTAAATACAACATTACATTTTTATATTTACAAAAGATAGATTTAATTGTTATTGAAAGTAAATAATAATTAATTATAATAAATGTGTTATACAAAAAAAAAAAAAACAATTTGTACACGTTACTTATGTTACTGAGGAAAAAAAATAGTTTTTAGAATTTTTATCTGTGTGCCTGTGCGTTTGTGCACGCTAACCTCAGGAACGGCTAAACCGATTTGAATGCGGTTTTCACTGATGTTTCTTAGCAAGCTTCCCGTAACATTTAGTTACTATTTCATTCCAATCGGTTGTAGTGTAACAATTCTGAATAACTTTCGGTGACTGCCTACAAGAAAAGATGTTGATTTCGAGGAAACACTACACTTTAATTTCAGTAGTCACTATTTGTGTATATATATGTATATATCGTCGACTTAATAAAAGTAAAAGTAGGATTCGTTCCAGCTCTGTCTGGATGTATCGTAAAAATCGCCGGCACGATCGCCTTTCTTATTCCTTTTTAAAAATCGTACACCTTCTCTTTAAGGCTTTCTCTCTAGAATGCTCTCTCCCGTGAAAAAACATGTCAATCCTCCTTTTATCTCTTCTTCGATTCTGTTGTTCTTTTTTCTTTTGAAATCCCGCCGGCCAGTGTATATGTAATATAAGTAAATAAAAAGGTCACATTATAAAAAGGAAACAAAAAGGTTTATAATGAATGAGAAAAGCGAATGATGATGAACCCTACACGCTTCACAAACAAAAAAGTGAAGCGCTATACCGGATACCACGCGTACGAAGTTGCGGGCTCAGTTATTTCAAATACGTGTGTATCCTTTGTCACTCACCTCACTACACACTACAATACAAGTGTGTACCGTCATAAATACTTCTTTGTCTTGCATATATACAATCACGTATAATAATATTCCTTATTTTCATTCATAATTCCATAGAAATGTGCATACACTAACTTTATACATATCAATGAGGTAATAAAGTTGTTATTATTGGCAATTTCTGAGTACATTTTGCACGTGACTTTACCGTGTGAATAATAATACTTCTATATTTGAGTGGAAGAGAACGTGCAACCGCATACCAAGTAAATAACTGACTGGAGGCACTAGGCAGCATTTAATCGGATATTGGGATAACTCAGTATGACTCGGTAGGTAGCTGAAGCCAAAACGTGTTGCCGCTCATAAGTTACCCACTATCGGCAAGTTGTATAATTTATTTATTTATTGCACTTTAAATGAGACTGTTATGAATAATATTTTGTTGACATTTTTTTTATAGCATGGAAAAAAATACCGTACACATTTCGAATTTCTCAACTCAATAGAAATGCAAATAATTTGAAATATTGAAAAAAATAAAAATCAAGAAATACGTGTTTTTTATAACCATATAATTATTGAATCGCACATTGCAACTAACGGCAATAAATATCAATTTATTTAAAATTAGTTTTGTATTTAAAAAAATCTCAAAAACGCAATTTTTCGATCACCGTGAAATTTTGCGTACTCGTTTTCAGGGTTACCATTCATCCAGATGTAGGGGTATGTTGTAGGGTACCATTCATCCAGAAAAAGTACTGTTCCTGAAGGATTACACAAAAAAATTCAACACCTGACAAAAATATATAAGTAATAAAACAAATGTTTCAACGAAGTCGCGGACAAAAGCTAGTTTACTAATAAAATATTAATTCAATAAAGATTAAAATTTATTTTTACCTTCAAACAAAGCTATTGTATCGATAAATACTGAATTGAAATTAAATAGATGTTTTCATTTCCCAGTAAGTAAAAGATTTACGACGTGCTGATTTCATATCTTGATTGCTTCCTATGTTACGAGGTCATTATAAGTATCATAGGAAATAGAATAAAAACAAAATTGTACACATCTGTTTGTAGAGTTAAAGAATGTTTGTAAAACACTGATTGCACAGAGTACCTACATCATAACGGTTTCGAATTCGCAATGGTGTGCGCGGGCGTCAATTTACCGTACAGTTTCCGATCCAAATAACTTAAGCATAGACAAAACAGATTGTAATCTATTATTATTTGTTAGAGAATTGGAAAATAATAAATTTTCACACAAATACACAAACTATAAATTAAAATCTTGCTTCAGGGTAGAAAAATGCAGTGTGATAATTAATGGTGAATTTTTGCGAAGTGTATATTGATGTTCAAGTTCAAATAATTTTATAAAAACAACTTTTATAGGTTTATAAACAACAGGTAACAAAATGTAAAATTTTCGTTTTTGTGGACTAATAAAACCAAAAATTGCGATTGTTATTTTATTTGTCTTTCTCATATATTTTTTTTGTTAAGGGTATATCTGGTAAAGTACATCCTTTTAGGATTACAATCTAGTCCTACGACTAGCGAGTAATTTTAATTTAACTACTAAATTAGTTCTTATTAAGGGGGAGACTTGGTTTTGTCATCTTTATAAGTAGCACTAACTTCACTACGTATCACTATACCGATTAACACGATTATATTTTTAATTTGCTATTAAAAATAAGCTTAAACAATGTAATACAATTAAATATATAAATAACATGAGTAACTCTGACAAGCTGATCAAGAACTTATTCAATTGTTTAATAACAGATATAAATTTACGCATTTCTAATAAACAGCGGAAATTTTATCGTTTCAATAAATTGAATATTAGAGTATTAAAGCTGAACATGTACGGTTTTTATTTACAAACATAACATTCTAAGTAAAATTCAAACGTATCGTTTACACTTAAGATATCTTTTACAATAACAAATTTGCTTTAAATGTGAATTAACAAGAAATCTATTAATGGTACTATTTAATCTCTAATTTATCCATAACATTATGAGTACGTGTAATTAACTGGGTAGCACGGTGTGTAATATTTAGAGGCTAGAGCCAATGGAGTCGCACGCGACGACTGTAGTAGATATTTCCGTGTTCACAGAGGGGGGCAATTTGCTGTCATTAGTGCGAGCTCGGTTCGAAAATAGTCTACGTCCCCCACGTCGTGTGACTGACAGAGGACGTTCCAATCGAGAGCATCCTGTAAATAAGCTTAATGACAATCACAGGAGACACAAAGAAATCATGCAAAGAAGAAGGATATATTTGAGGGTCTCTCTGTATATTTTTCACTTTTCAAAAAAAGTATGTATGTACTTATCTATATCTGTACATTTCTATAATACAATAAAAAAGAGAAGGCGTATTTTGTATGTTTGTTTATATGTATGTGGAGGGCAGTGCCATAATTAAGGTGCTCAAGCACAGGGCGCAGAAATGACAAGATCAGGACCAGGAACATAAACAATACTTATTATTTATAGCGTAATACGGGTGTAGTCGCGTAGTATATACTGCTGATAATATAATCTCATTAAAAGTAAATAACATTAATCACTAAAAGACTGTTATAGCGATTTTGTCGATTGAACGCGACATAGCAAGGCTCCTTTCGTATGAAAATGTAATCAAAGAATTCGCAATGAAGAAAACGCATATAGAGATAATCTTTAAGTAAGTCAGTATTTGGTGTAATTTGTGTATTATATAATTGTGAATTTTGACAAATATTTTCGAATAAACGTTTTTTCACTTAATTCATAAACGCAATTTATCTAAATATAAAATTCTCGTGTCACAGTGTTTGTAACAAAACTCCTCCGAAAACGGCTTGTTCGATTCTTATTAAATTTTGTGTGTATATTTTGTAGGTATGAGAATAGGTCGTAAAGTATTTTTCATCCTCCTACTCCCACCCCACATTTTTTAATCGCGATTTTAGTATTTTTGTATGAACAATATCCAAAAAAAAAATTACCATCGTTCATTGACATGAAGTGTCGCGTCATTTTGACACATGGTTTGAAAATAAAATTGGACCCGATAGTTGGCGCCACAATCAGGTTAGAGAATTATTTCTGGTTCTGGCAGGACAACGTCTGCTGGGTCAGCTAGTATAAGTACTCAACTTATAGAAGCTCGCACCGGGCGCAACTATTTGGAAAATTCTTTCACTGTTTGAAAGGTAATTTTTTCCAGATGGACATACTCGTACATAGGGAATATTTATGTATCTATACTAATCCCCCAAATGCTCCCGGGCGAAGAGTAATAAACGAGGTAGGTGTGTGTATATAATTGTAAAACCATCTCTAGCTTAACGCTTTTCATAAGGATATGTTCTTAATAAAATAATTATAACTTTAGAATCATATAAATCCAGAGTATTTTAGAAGAAAGAGAACCTACAGATGACGGTTTACTTTATTGTGCAATTAACTCCCAAAGAAATTTGTATTTTCTCGTAACAATTTATTGACGCTACTGTCAAAGTGTGATCAGATATGTATGGAAAATAGTCTCCTGTTCTTTCATTTGTTGTAATCAAATTAGAAGTAAAAATATACCTTCAGTTAAATACGTCACTAATAATAAAAAAGTAAGTGATCGTCATATAATTGAGTGTAGCTAAACGTGAGTGACATTCATGAGGCATTTGGCATGGATACTATGTGATTTTGTTTAGGTAGATACGAGCATGTCTTCGCGATTTCCGTGTAACGTTTATTTTAAAATTTATCGTTTATTAGTCGAGTTTTGAAACAAAATTTAGGTGCGTTTTAAATAACTTGATATAATTTAATAATATATGTAATTTGTTAGAATTTCCTTTTGAAATAACAAAAATTTTGAAATGTTGGGATTATTTATTAAGATACTATTAAGATGGCAAATCACGGAAGAGGCAATAACAATATTATTTTATTGATAAAATAAAACCGAATATATAATTTTACAATTGTGAAACAAAGCGAATAACAAGAATTTCAAATAAATACATACATTTAAAAGGCTATTTAAGAAAAACTATACAAAAAACCGATTAAATTAGCCGTTAACGTAAAGATTAATATTTTTTTTCTAATGATTTTTCTGCAATATCTGTAACAAAACAACACAGACTAGTAAATATACAGTGCCTTTGAAAGTATTTTATACTCGTAACGTAACTAATCCTAGAAAAATCGTTAATAAAATTCGATTTAATGAAAGAGATTCCAGACATTACGACACATTGAACATTTGGCAACGTAAAAGTTTATTGCCGTTAATTTTATAGCCGGGAAGAAAGATAGTACTTCATAAATGTCTCTATGGATGAAACCGCGTGTTCCGAGACGAACTAAGATTAGAACTTGCGTATGTACGTACAATACATTATATTATTATATGGTTGCTAAAGATAGAAGTCACTGGAGTGGAGAGGAATTTTCATATCTCATAAACAACATCCTTGTATCAATATAGTTACATTGTTTTATGAGAACTTTTTGTTTATTAAGAACTTTTAAAGTATCTAACAAGTTAATTGTTTTTTTTTTTTCATTGAAGTCTGTTTGAATATGATAATGATTAGACAACGATCAAGAATCAAGACAATTGTTTCTTCTAAGTTCTAATTTTTTAAAACTTTAAGTTAATTGTGGAACGTTACAGAAGCATTGAAGGACAATAATTTAATAGAGAGTATCAGTTACGAGTATATAAATAAGTGTTGTGGTAACACTGTGAATATGAATTTGGTAATAGAAGGCACAGGCACACATCGTGCTGCAGTCATAAACTGGCGGCAGTAACCAAAATCTCACAGAAGACCATCATAAAATAATAGCATGTATGCCACTGTTGTGTTTCGGTGCCAGAGCCCACTCCCTTAAAGCGAGGACTAAGCAAAAAAGAGTTATTTTCGTCGCCTAATTTGATTTGTTACAGTAAAATTAAAACTTAACATAGGTCGGTAGACAGGCTGACGGTCCACTTGATGGTAGGTGGCTACCGTCGCCTATAACACAACACAAGCAACGCCAAAGCTGCTGCAAGTGCGCCGCCGACTACAGTAGGATTGGATAAGGGATTAGGAGTGGATAGGGAAATAGGCTCTGGCATCCCTTACTCACTCACCGAAACACAAGAGCACACGTGCACGGTATTTCACGGTGGTCTTCTGTAAGTGGTTGGATACTGCCGCCAGACGGGCTGCCCAAATGACTGCGAAAACGCAGTGTGCTCTGCCACTACTTTCCAAATCCAGACCAGAGCCAAATTTGAAAAGTTGTTTAATTAATAGACTATTTTTAAAAAAGTTAAAACTTTTTTACACAAATTTTATTTTTCAAAAAACCAGAAAAAGTGTATATTATTGCTTCTCGTCACGGTAATAAAAAATTTAAGCGACTACATTTTTTAAAAATTAACTTAAGTTCTATACTAAAGTTTTAATTGGCTACTTTTTTTTCATATTTTACACAATATTTTAGAAAAACCTTCAAATTTTAAATCTGTTTGGTTATTTTCGAGAAGTTTTTGTGCAATACTGCACCGTAATTCATAGGTTATTAGGTTGCGCTCATTTAGGTAAAAATTTTGTTCGGTCTGACGTTAGTCCTTGTCAACCCTTCCTAATCTCATAGCTAAGGTCGGTAGTGCAAAATGCAGAATCTATGGCGTAGCTTGCGTTAATAGGCGACGTGGACAGTGCTTTTATTTTATATGAAAAATGTCTATAGCTAATATTACAATTAAGTACAAGTAGAATTTGGATAAAATGGATTATGCTCTTAATATGTATGTATGTTGAAACAATAAACGATAACGAATTAAAACATACATAACATTCTACAAGAGAAATTTGGGCAAAGTTTGTAATAGATGGTAATAGTAATGTATTATTAATATTAGTTGATGACAACCGTTTCCCCTCATATTCAGATACCGTAAAGGGCATTGAACAGTGCGGATATAATAATATACAGACAAAGTTACCGAGGCGAACAGTAAAAACATACACAAAAAACAATCACGATCTTCGTATCGTGTGTAGTTTAACTAATCTTTATGAGAGTTTACTCCTTAAGAAACGATTTTCATAAAACGTGGGGAGGGTGGAAATTTTATATGAGGGTAAAATTAATACAAACGTTAACTAAAAAGCGTTATGTTATCTATCACATGACATTTGTGCGATAGCTGACGCATGTATTTACTCGTACGTTCCCCCTAATTCTATTCTCTGGGCTTATAAAAGCAAACATTGAAATCTTGTATGAAACGATAGTGCGTTATAATCTGACGGTGCAGCGACATCTGTCGTCGAAAAATGAACTATTTGAACCTATAAAACGTAGTGACATCTGTGTATACCGAACGTAACTAACATAACTTTTGTTGGAACACGTGACATCTGAGTATGCGGAATGTAACTAAATGATATAAAGTAATTAGGTATCCAGTTATCGATTGACACGAGAAAAATTTTATAAATTTAATTTCATACATTTAAATAGGAGTAAATTCCAGTCGTGCTTCACTTTTTTATATTAATCTGTTTTAAAATCTCACACCCAAAGGGAAATTTTAAATAGAATTTTTAAAAGAGAACACAAAAGTGGTTATTAATTTTATGAACTTTCCTGTGTTTTTTTTTTGAGCGGCAGCATTTGTGAATTCATGTCAAGTTCTCATCGAGAACGGATCTTGCGAAGCACTTTGAATAGCAAGCGTTTCGTTTTGGCGTTGTATAAATCTGTTACGTAACTAGGCGTGCAAGTTAATTAAGCTTTTGTACTAAAGCAATAGAAGTAAATTTAGATAACAATGAGTCTGTTAACATATTACATACATTCACCAGACTTTCTCAGTCAAAAGAATATTGAAATAAAGATATATTGGCGTGCATCATGAATATTGGTAAAGAAACTTTTAAGCCTTTTACTTTGAGCATAAAATAAAAGCTAAAATTTATATCTACTCTGGGGCTCCTCTTGTCGCTCCAAAATTAATTCCAAAATAATTCTACAAAGATTTCAAACTAATGTACTAAGAATAATAAGAGCTAATTAGCACTTCTGCTCCTCATTAAAAAAACGGTGGTTGATCAGCGGCCCTTTGAGCACAATTGGCCCTTTTTATTTTAACGAGGACGTTAAATGAGTGGTTAGGCTTACCTTAACGCTCTGTTCTAGGGTCCCCGGGTTCGAAACCAAGCAGTGTCACTTTGGAAATTAACTTTTCAAAGTTAGCTCTGGTCTGGATCTGGAAAGTGTGACAAGACACACCGCGTTTCGCAGTCATTTGAGCAGCCCGTCCGGCGGCAGTAACCACCCCCTTACACAAGACCTCCATGAAATAACAGCACGTGCGCTGCTGCGTTTCGGCGAGTGAGTAAGTGATGTCAGAGCCCATTTCCCTAACTCTTCTCAATCTCTTATTCTTAATCCTACTGTAGTCGGCAGCGCACTTGCAGCAGCTGTGGCGTTGTTTCTTATAGGCGACGGTAGCCACCTACCATTAAGTGGACCGTCAGCCTGTCTGCCGACTTTAACATAAAAAAAGTAGATTAAGTTTATTTATAAGGGCCAGGTGCATCACATATATATAGACCTGTAATTGGCTTACTGTTCTATATTTTAAATATCTATTCTGCTAATTTAATTTATTTCTTATTTAGTTATATCATAGATAAAATACTACTTATCATAGATAAAATACTACTACTGGTTAAGTAGTATTTTATCTATGGTTATATACATGCTTATATCTGAAAGCAGGCTGTGTATAAGCCAAAGGACAATATAATATAAAAATAATAAATCAACGAATGTGTTATACAAAAAAAAAAAAGAATGGAAGTATTCTTTCGTTTGGAAAGTTGAAGGGATATAAATGAATAATCTGTACGAGACAAGCGTTGCATAACGGACGGAAGCCGGCGACGTGGAAACGGGACAGGTCAACGTCCTGGCTCCCGTTCTGCTAAATTAATAAAAAAACAACATTCATCAACAACAGAACCTTCTATTCTACTTTCTTGTCGACGTTCGCGGTCTATAATATGGTTCTAGGATCTCAAAAGAGGAAACTGTAGCCAGTTGTAAACTTCCATGCTTACTTTTGTTTATCGCATCTATCCATCATCCAAGTGTCATGCTTGCAGAAAATCGAATTTTATCTAGTTTTTATTAGATATTAATCGTCAGAAAGAAATCTACTTATGTATGAGGACCAGAGGACTCTGAAGACAGAGACACACGATATAAAGACTTTGTTTCATATAGTTTACTTGTTTACTTCATGTGATATTTGGTACGGCGGGTAACTTTTTTGTTTGTAAACCGAATCGAATGAAATAAACACTAAATGTTATGGGAAGCTTGCTACAATACTTCAATGAAAACCGCATTCATATCGGTTAAGCCGTTTCAGAGATCTGCGTGCACGTACAAACTACAAACACAAACGTACATACAGACAAAAATCTCTAAATTATTTTTTTGACCACGGTACATACATAAGTATAATAATAATAATAATAATAATAAAGCCTTTATTACTGTTAACAATATTTGAATCTTAAAATATATCTACTTATGTCTTATCTAATTCCTTATCTAATTTATATTTCTCTTCGCAGTAACGTAGAAATTTTCCTTTTTATTTTTAGTTTTTGTTAACAATTTGTCTTTCGACAAAGGCCTCCTCCAAGGCTTTCCACTCTTCTCTGTTTCTTGCCACTTTTATCCATAACTTTCCTGCTGTCTGTTTCACTTCATCGTCCCATCTCATATTTTGTCTTCCCTTGTTCCTTTTTTGGTCTCTGGGGTACCACTCTGTGATGATTTTCGTCCATTTAGGTAATTGTTCTCTAATCATGTGGCCCGCCCATCTCCATTTAAGGGTTCTTATGGTTTTTTCTATGTCTTTGAATTTTGTTTTATCTTTGATATCTACTAACTTTACTTTATCTTTCAGTTTAATTCCAATAACATTTCGTTCCATTGAATTTTGGGTTACTTTCAATTTCCTCATTAACTTCTCTGTAAGAGCCCATGTTTGGCATCCATATGTTAAACATGGCAAAATACAAATATCAAATACTTTCTTTTTGTTCTTCAGAGGTAAATCTTTATTTTTCATCACTTCTCTCAAAGACCAATATCTTTTCCAAGAGTTATTCACTCTCCTATCTATTTCGCCTTGAGTACAACGTGTACAAATTGTTTTTTGAAAAAAAAAATTTTTTTTACCTCAGTAACATAAGTACGACATTTTAATGAAAAAAATCTTTAATGTACAGACACGGCTCATTTACGATTTTATCTATTTTCGGCTTGTGCTCCGTCGCCACGAAATTTCTTGCCACGAATAAATTAATTTCCTTTTGCACTAAAATGTATGTTCTATTACTAGGATTTTTTTTAATTATTTCCGATTTAATTATTATTTAATTTTAATAATTAACGATATTTAATTAATGTTACTTAATTATTTCCGTTGCCACGAAACTTATTATTTGTGTAAATTTGCATAGTTAGACAAAAAAAAAATATTAAATTTTTTCAAGCATAAATATCAACTTTATGCATGAATTTTAATAAAGCATTGAAAAAGAAAATTTTTGCACCATAACAAATGCTGAAATGCGTACATAAATGTACATGTTACATAATTAAGGCGAGCGGAGCTTGAATACCCATTGGATTCAATATTGCATACCAACATCATGTAAAATATAAAATAAGTTTGGTGACATGATGTCAAGGGCGATATAAATTATGCACGGAAACATGACAGTTCAATCAACGAACTAGGTACACTGTGACTATGCTGTACAAATAGAATGTAAGCAAGCACGTTTCGGATAACACGACTCACCGTTGAAATATTATCCGCATGAACGGCAATCCCTCAAGGCTAAAGAAAACTAAATTATCAGTCCAGTGGATTTATCCGGACATGTCCGGACGTTTAATTAATCGTACCTGAAAATGGCTTAGTTTATAAGGGTCACAGCATCTCCTAATGACTAGCACATGTATGAGGTAGCGTATGATACTGGACACTGGAGTCATACCTCCCAGATATGGGCATCAAGATGGGATTCGAAATCGCACGCAATCTGCGGAGCAATGAAGCGGTATTTTTGCGCATGATGGCGTAGAAATCGTTTGTTCTTGTCAATGCAATTATGCCAGACGTTGTGTTCAACGGAAGGTGGTGATGGTATACATATAGCCATTTGGTCATAACTTGAGTGTTTTACTTTTTCGGATTATTAGTTTATTAAAGAAGATAAATCAGATTGATTTTCTTAAAACGTTCGATTTTTACATTAAGTAAATAATGTCACCTATACATATAATAAAATCGTAAACGAGCCGTGTCTGTACATTAACGATTTAAAAGTACTAACGTTGTGCTTATGTTACTGAGTCCAAAAAAATAATTTTTAGAACTTTTGTCTGTTTGTCTGTATGTCTGTGAGTTTGTGCACGATAATCTCTGAAACGGCTTAACCGATTTGAATGCGATTTTCACTGATCTATTGTTGCAAGCTTCTCGTAATATTTAGCTTTGTTTCATTCCAACAGGTTTACAAAGAAAAAAGTTACGCGCTATATCGAATTCCGCGCTTACGAAGTTGTGGGCTCAGCTAGTTAAAAACTAAAATTTTCATTACATTACATGACATTACATAAGACAAATTATATATTTTCTCAAGTAAAAACAAGGCGCCTCTTATCAGTATCTCAGCATGTGCGTAGAATTTATATTATCTTTTGAAATTTAAATGTCCGGACTTTCTCTGAAACGTTCGGATTTTGCTCAAGACTTCTTCAATTTGGTAACTAGCTATAACTGGAATACTCGACAAGCTTGTATTATAGGAAATGCGATATTGTATAAAGATAAAAGAAACGCGTATTTATTATTCAATACAAAATGAGGCGGCAGACGTTATGCGTGGGAAATTGAAAATCTGTCTTTGTTATAGTGATTATATATGGTATAAAACGAATGAGCCATTTAATTTTGATCGTTTTAAATTAAGATTCTTAAAATAAATTAAATTCAGATTTAGAACGTCGGTGGCGTAGTGAGAATGATATATTCTATGATATACTCATTACGTGTAAGTCGTGTGTAATTTGAGATATTAGTATTTTATTTAGTTTTGGAATGCTTTTCAATGTTCTGATATCAAAATAATCTGCACCGTTTATTTTAATAAATAAAGTTATTTATTAAAATAAATAAATTACGACAAAGATAATTATTAATTACTAACATAAGTAATAGGTCGACCCTTTGAGTAAACGTCTTTCTTATCTTGTCCCTTTGAATTTATAAGTTTAGATTTTTATTGATTTAAAAACTTAATTTACCATGTTTGTTAGAGAGATTTGATCTTCATGAATGACCCTATTGATTGATGCCGTTAAAGTTATATTTTTTTCAGATTTTGGCCGGTTATGATTCCAGGATGTGGCAAGTATGTTTTCCAAAAAAAAATTTTTGTTTTCTTTTAAAAAATAAACGAATAGGTAAATTTCCTTTAAGTAAAATTTGCTATCTCCAGTATTTCAAAGGGTTTTCCCTCCAGGTGAACTTATTTTTATTGGAAATACCTAAGTGAAAAAATTGTATATGCCAACTTTCGTCAATCGACGTTGATATGTAGTTAACATATAATTTTTTATATCTACGTTAAATTCGTACACTCATTAAGTGGCTTACTTGCCAAATATTGTCAAAGAATTTAAATTAACTTTAAGTTGTACATACTTATTACAATAAATTTCTCTTTGAAAACCAAATTGTTTGTGACTCGTGTGGGTAATGTTATTATGATGAATGCCCCAATACATAATAAGCGTTTTATAAATGCATGAACTGGATTCATTTTGTCATTTTTACACTCGTTAATATGAAATATAAACAAATGACGCGGTTTTGTGGACACTTTGTATCATTATACGTTTTCCCGGTCACGTTCGTTTTCGGGTGCAATTGTCAATGTAATGATTTGTTCAAACTTTAAAATCGCGTCATTAAAAAGTATCATCCGTTTCAGATTTATCTTTGGATTTGAATTTCATTTAAAAGTATAGGTTATCATTAAAGGGCATTAATATTTTTTTAGCTTCACGCGGAGTAGATTTATTATTAAAAAATAGATTAATATTAATAAGATTAAAGATTAATAGATTAAGTTTAATTAACTTATTTATTCTACAGGGATAAGATACAAAAATTCCTACACTAGGCTGGCCTGTCCTGCGGTAGACTTTACAGTCTTGTGCAATATTAAACATCAATTAAGATTTAAAAACGAACAGATAAAGAGCAATACTTAATAAAGATAATTTTATATAATTAAATTGTAAGGAAAATTTATTAAAAAATACAAAATAGAAATTTCCTCCATGTCGTGACACGTTCAGTTCAGTAGTGCCCGTTCTATTTTTATTTTAGCATCGCGCGTATTCAATTTGTGGAAATTTACTAAAGAGTTAATCTCACAGAGACGGTAGTAATGATAATATTAAAGCCACGCAATTGCGCTGAGCGCAACTCAAGGCGCATGTGGCCGCCAGGATTTGCACGTTGTGGAGTAAACATTATTTAAAAAAGCGATACACAAAAAAAGCGATTGGTACACAAAACCTAAACGGTGCGTAAGCCGTGCGTGTACTTGTATTGAATAAACGGTAAAGCTCTCCTGATACGTTGGATTTGTATGGAAAGCGTTGACTACATCGTCTCTAGTTGGGGGCGGCACGGCGATACTTTGCTCTGTATTTAATTTTGTTATATAAGAATGGTTTCCTGAAGGAGCAGAAACGTTTTGCAAATGCGGAGTTGGTAGGTAATGGGAATTGGAAAATACGTTTTTAATACAGTTGCTCAAAAAGTGGCGTATTGCAGGGACGTATAGCGTTCGGGATGTGGGCTATTACATACTCGTGCTTTTTTTTTACCTTTCCCGCACTCGTCAAAAAACTGTCAAAAAACCAACCATGAAGTTTTTACTAAAAAAAATTCATAGAAGTTTTTATGATTCATGCAAATACGTATGTTTCTAAAAAGAAGCTACTAATTTGTTTCAATATCAGATTTAATGATTTGATTGAATGAGTTAGGGTAGGTTTCATTTCATTTCATCTCATTAAATTTCATTTTCATTTCATATCAATGAAAAAATTCTACTGAAGACTTGGCTGTATGGGCATAGTTTCCTTTGCCTACCAGAATGGGTGACGAAAAAAAAATATCTCTGCTTATATTCTACGGTTGGCGCCAAAGATGTTGTTTGGCGCCATTTTCCAGAAATTTTCTTTGCGAATTTAGTTGTTTGTTTTATTAAATTGCTTCATTTTTTCGCAACTGTATTAAAAATAGTCGTTCAGTACACGTGCGGAACCGTCATTGCAACTTGTTCCGACTGTCAACCCTCGCCTTTGGCTGCGCCTCGGCTCGGGTAGACATTTGTCGGAACTCTTTGCAATGACAGCCTTTCCGCACTTGTAATGAAATATACTATTTTCTAGCAAACTGTCGTATTTAGCAGACGATAAGACTTCTTTGTGTGTTCGACGGATTATTTTTAGAAGATGCAAAGTCCGGACGTTTAATACTTGAGTTTCCCTATGTAGTAGACCGGTCGAAAAGCTCAAGGGTTTCCTAATCATTGTTTTAAAAACAAATCGTTGGGCTCTTTCCAATACAATTATAGGAGTTGAGCCAACTCCATTGATAGTTATTATCAAGTTATTTTCGAATTTTCGTATCATCCTTTTTTTTACAAACAAAACAGAGTACCTTTTTATAAACAGGACTTAGTACAGCTAAATAATATTTTCGAGGTGCTTTTGTAACGCGAGAGATACAACGCGCGCTAATATTTGCAGAGCTTTCCGGCAAAATGGCGGCCAGAGAAAGGAGTAAACTTAATTTGCTCGGTATGTTTACATTGTGATACAAATGGTTTTTACTTTTTACCTAATATATAGGTGTATTTTAAATGTTTAATAAACTTCAGTGCCTAATATTGCCTATCCTAAGAGGATAAAAATTAAGAGATAGAGTGAAGATAGTTAAATGGACTCTGGAATCCCTAACACTCAAGCACAATAACTCATTTATTCCCTTACAAGTGCCGAAATTTCGTCTGCGTTGAAAAATAATGCCTGATATATTTATCGTAGGGACGACGGTGGAGCCCATTTTTTTATATTTTTGGACGATCCCTCTAGAACCTAAAATTTTTTCATTATAAAAAGTTCCTATATGTTAATCCAGTTAATAAACTATGTATTTGTTAAATTTCATGCAAATTCGTTGAGTAGTTTTCACGTGAAAGAGTAACAAACATCCATCCATCCTCACAAACTTTCGCATGTATAAATATTAGTACGATTAATATCATAGCCTTTCACTACATTTGTTTCCATGGAATACAGTTGTCTCAATCTTTTCCAATATGCGAAGTTTTCGTAACATCAAATCGTACGATAAGTAAATCGTAGTAAAGTAAATTTACATAAAAATAAAGTAAATCTTTATATTTATGTCTATTTTCAAGACTTTTATAACATACTTGAAAATGTATACGTGTTTATCGGCATTTATGTTTTCATGACGGATAAAGTTGAAACGCATTAATCGTATAACGACTAAATTTACGCAAAACCAATACCTATGAAATAAAAATGTATTACACTAGTGACTCGCACCCGACTTCACACACATACAATTTTTTTACAAATTATTTACACAAACCACTTGCAGCACCTGTGGCGTTGCTTGTGTTATAGGCGACGGTAGCCACTTACCATCAAGTGGACCGTCATCCTGTCTGCCGATCTTGACATAAAAAAAATGGAAAGAATGATAAACTGCGAAAATTTGTGTAAGTAGGTATATAATTTGTAGAAAAATTGCATCCGCTCAAAGCTTATATGTTGTGGGTATGTATGTTCATCTGTTCCCTCATAACTTTTAAACTACTTACCATAATTTGAAAAATGAGATATCGTTGGAAGTGTCATGATCGTCCGCTGGTTATGGGCTATGTGACGTCACATTAAGTTGAATATGGCGCCCTCTAGAGTATATAAATTCTTGGACTTATTTTTTTAATGATGCCGTTTTGGGTATCAAATGAAAGGGATTAATTAGGACATTTCAAATAAAAAAAAAATTTCAAATTCTAAAGCTGTTGCTAGCGGTTTTGCTAGCATGCTTTCTAATAAAACCTAAACAATAAAAAAATGTAAAGCAGCTCTGCAAATGTCATGAAATGTCATAAGCCAAAATAAAAAATAAGTTCGCCAAAAACCTACCGCCCAAAATAAAAAGACTACTAAAAATGACGCCCTAAAAAGTATGAAACAAGGAAAAATTTTCATCTGATCTAAATAGACGAACAGATATAGAATACGTGATTTTTCAGTAGTCAGGTTTTAGTTTTTGACAAATAGGTTTACGGTAGATAACTCATAACGAGACTTAAACGTATGTATACTTAGATATGAATAATCACAGAACACTATATATAACAGGGAGTGTATAATTCAGGAATTATTTATACTTTTACACTACGGTGTAGAGGACGTGTAATTATTATTACGTCACGACGACTTACGTCCGAAGTTTAAAATCAAAGAGTAAAAGGTTACGAAGTTAGTAAGTCGTTATAAATGTGAGGGTTGAAGTGACATTATACTGATTCTATTTATAAATGGATATCAGCAACTTTTGTATTCTTGACATGGTTACGAAGCAGCTGCTTTCAAGTAGGCACAATATTAGATGACGATACAGTTTGTCATTTGTTACTGCCAGTGACGTAGCGGATGTGACGTCATTGTTCTGAAGATATTGTACTGAAAGGACCGCAATACGTTCACTGTATGATTTTCTATTTGACGTTTAACAATTAACCACAGACTATCTCATAAAATATTTTCCACTAGCTGAGCCTCCAAATTCGTACGCGTCGTATTCGATATAGCGCGTAACTTTTTCGTTTGTAAACCGTTTGGAATGAAACAAACACTAAATGTTACAGGAAGCTTGCTACAATACATTACTGAAAGCCGTATTCAAATCGGTTAAGCCGTTTCTGAGATTAGCGTGCATAAACGCACAGACGAAGAGACAAAAATTCTAAAAACTATTTTTTGACTACGGTACAAGGTGTGCAAATTGTTTTTTTGAAAAAATATTTAATATACAGATATGGCTCGAAAATTTAATTTAATTGTCTTTGACGGAGCTTGAATGACTACTCAGCAGCTTTTGCCCCCCTGCTGACGACGTCACCACCATGGAATAGCTTGCTGACATTTTTATTTATTTATTATTTAATAAAAAAAATAATTTGTATTTCATGCGACCTGAAATGAATCCAATACCTATAATTACTTTTAAATAAGGTGTATATCGACTGCTGACGTAGAATCCACCGTCATCTATGTTGTTGACAATTTTTGTAATTTTTATTATTATGTAAACAATCACTGGATAAATTATTGAGCGACCTGATCACGTTTTGACATAAACAAAATTTTTTATCTCGCCCGTCCACCCTTTCTGAGCCTGCTGACTTTAATAACACAATATGACTGGTAATAAACATTTAATTTCACTGTGAATTAATCGACTTGAAACGATTGTGTGATTTGTAACGCTGCCTCCCGGACTATAAACCGCACTAAGCCAGCGTGATGGACCACAAGCCCATACGAACTTGTTGAGAGGGTAAACCTGTGCCTCTGCAGTGGGGACATATAATATGTTGTTGATGAAGAATGAATAAAAATTATAATGAAAATGAAAGTTAGTACTGGGTTATGAAAAATTCCAAAAATGGAAAAATAATTCTTGTGTAATAACTATATAGTTAATGAAGCAATGAAAAAAAAATCCTTTTCCGTAGGTAGCTGTTTAGTGGTTATAAAATCCAAGAATTCATCCCTGATTTTTATATTTAAAAATTTACACTTTGTAAACCAATAAACATTTTTAATTTTTTTTTTACTATTCCAATAACTTATTATAAAGGACAAAGGACGATAATGCAATCCAACGAAGAGTCACATAGTTAGAAAAAGCAAACGGTGATTGATACGCATTTCCATCGCGATTGTGTCTGACAGCTCACGGCGATGTTAAAATGGCCGCTCATTCCGCTCTAATGGCAACTTCCGGTTCATTAAAAATGGACGCGACGACTACGAGATGAGATGATTGCTGAATTTGTGCTAAATTATGTGGTTCAGTTTATATTATGATGTAATAGCGAATAAATATTTGTAATATTTCTTTTTCTTTTTAGATCGTCAGCCATGAGAACTTGATGGTATATAAGGAGAAATCTGGAGAAATCAAAGGATAGTGAATGGATTCTGGCGTGGAGTCACTCACTTACTCACTCGCCGAAGTACAATAAGCCATATGCCAAACGAGTTGACAGTGCTAGTTTATGACTGCGGAATGCATTGTGTGTGCCATGCCTATAATTATTTTTTCTAATAGGTAAATGATATAATAAACAACAAACATAGATACTAATATTACAAAAAGGTAAAGTTTGTATGTTTGTTTGTATGTAGGAGGTAATCTTCGAAACTACTCATCCGATTAAAAAAAATTTTCATCAATAGTTAGAATAGAATTTCAGAATGGACGTAGGCTATTATATTATACGCAGGCGAAGCCGCGGGCTCCGGCTATCTAAAAACAAAGATTGAACGCCTGGCAAATGTATAATAGCAATAAAGATGTCAGGCGTTATATCTTTTTACACATTTCGTCAGATGAAGTCGCTGTCAGTATTGTTCTAATTTTATCAATGTTATTATCATGAAAGATTGTACATTTAAAAATAATGGATCAAGTAATAACTATAGAACTCAAAGTAGCTTGGTCACGTTGCTCATAAACAAACATTCACACCATAATAAGTCCTTTATAAAATGTTATAAAATTACTATTTGATTGTTTATTTATCTATGTATTAAAAACAAGTTTACAGTACAAAGTAAGCTATAAAATAAAGAAAAGAATGATCGAGTTCAGAATACAAAACAAAGCAGAGTCTACTATCGAACATAAAATTGATTAAAAAAACTCCTACCCTTATTTACTTACCAGTAGTATTTTACTAGCTAGCATGTTGTATTTATATATATTTGAAATAATGCCGTCTTTAGGCGTTCTGTCCGAAATTTAAAAATAGCAGACATAGGATATAAGTAGGTACTTAGTTCTTTTACATGCCTATTTCTTTAAGATTTTTTACTATCGCAAATTATAATCATTATTTTGTTTTTAGATTGCACTCAAGGCACGGCAGCAATTTTTATGAAACGCGCCTTCTAGTCTGTTCTGTGTTCTGAGGACTTTATCAAGTCAAAATAAAGGAAGTATCAATTACTAATCCGATTCTCCCTCTTCCCTGGCAGATAGGGTTGCTTCGGCGATATTCATTTCGATTTAAGTTATTAAATTACATGAAATGTTCACATTATATATTTTTCAGGATTTTCAAAGTATTTTCAATTATGTTTTTGTTTATCTACTTTTCACATTATAAGTTAATAATTAATAGAATTGTTTGTTTCTGTCACTAGGCGTAATTTCTTGAAAACAATTGAATTAATGAGGACAGAAGTTTATGTTTCTACGTAATAACTTGGTGAAGTAATTGCTTTCACCTTGTTGACCTATTTAAGTGTGAATTTATGCGGTAATTTTCTCAAGTTCAATGATGTTGCGTCTCAAACCTGAATAGAAGCTAATTTTACATTCAAATTAGGAAATATTACTATTAAACCTCACCCTTACATGGTATAAAGTCGCTGCCCGCGTCTGTCTGTCTGTCTGTTTGTATGTTCTCTAACTCCTAAACCACGCAACGAATTTTGATGCGATTCACTAATAGCGTTAAACGAGGAAGGTTTTTATACATAGGTAATATATGCAGAATAAATGCACCCATGCGAAGCCGGGAGCGGGACGCTAGTTTGAAATAAGACGAATAAGACTTATTGTTTCTTATAGTACCTTATAGCTTATAGTCTTTATGCCTATAGTCATATAGCCTATAGTCTTTAATAAATAAATAAATAAATAGTGACTTACCGAGTTCCGTGGTATGCTTATTCTTTACATTTTAGTCTTTATTTTTAATGCCGTAAAAAAAGTACTAAGTAATTACAATATAACGTTTTTTTATATAATCAGGCAGCCTGCTAATCCACGTTTTACTAGCATAGAAAAGAATATGCTGTGTCTAGATTTACAAGAAATATCAAGAAATACGAAACCTAGCAAATAAGAAGAATTTATTTACAGAGCTCCCAATGGGATGCTTATCCTAAGTTCTAACTTCCTTGAGATTGAGATGTTTCCAAGGAAATTTATTCCACAGTCCGCATTACTTAAGTAATTCTTAATTCAAAATGACCTCATAGGTATGATCTTATTAAATCTTGCGATAATTTTTGCAATAGTAATTTTTTTTTAATTAATTGTATGTAATAGTTAAATTTAATTACAAAACTTTTTAGTTCTATGATTTTTTTCTCTACAATTTGTATTTACTGAGATATAGGAGAAAACAGAAACAAGAAACGTGGTATTTTTCGTCAATTGGCAACAATACTTACCAGCGTCTTTAGTTATTAGTAACTTTATTTGGCCTCCTGACGATCAACCTCTTTTCGGAAGATCTTTTCGCAGTTTCAAGCGAGCGCCTTGTGAAATTTTATTATTTCTTATGATTTTTGGGAGTGATTTCAACAAAAATCTATCATAATTCCAAATTTACCCAAACGTAAGTGATTTATAGCAGATGTATAGCATGTGCTACCAAGCAGAGATAGACATTAAGCTTTAAAGTGAAGCCAAACATTCGATTCATTGTTACAAATGTAAATAAAACACATGAGACTACGCTAAGCCACTTAAGAGCAAATTAACACTCGTTAACGGACTTCGGAAGCCATTTTAATGCAGGGTCTCGGCCGTTCCGAGGTTTTATGAGTCGTACAAGTTCTTTGGCGTGATTATGTGAAGAAAATCCTTAACAATAAACCAGGAGATATATTCCCTTTACTAAAGAGAAATGTCGGCAGAATGAAGTTTTTTAAGTGTTGTAGAAATTCTTAAAAGAAATAAAGTCATCCGATAGGCCACGTAACACACAGAACATGACCGATTCGAGGTAGGTGCTCCTGAAAGTTAAAAGAAAGAAGACATAATAAAAACTCACAGGAAACCAGTAAGTAATTGCTCGCTGATTTTGTTTATTTTATTTTATTTATTTATTTTCAAGGAAAACTTACAGTGACATATTTTATACAAAATTTACTTAATAACTAAATGACACATTAATTTGACACCATTTACAAGTTTCCGCATATTGAATATATATAAAATAAAATAAAACCGTTTCTAACCAATTTTGAGCTTAATAAAAAAAAGAAAAATTAATAGTAAGTAAGTAAACAATTAAAGAAAAAGAAAAAGTCTGCAAGGAAGAAGTCTACAGTGAACCATCAAACCAATATTTCAGAAGTAATTGTCATATTTTGTGAATCTTTGAATTATATATTTATAACATTGCTGATTATAACATTAAAAACAAATTAAAACTTTTGAAAACTATTAACTTCCAGCATGCATGGCGCTCAGAACCTTTAAAAAGATATATATAAGGAATTTAGAAATTTCAGTAGTTCAATTTCAAATTGATCAAATAATTTTTGAACAATTTAAAATAAATTGGAAGCTTGGAACCAAAAGAAACGTCCAGAATTGTTTTAGGTATCAAAGGTTAGAAAAAACAGAAATTATGGAATATATAGACCTGATGTTGTAAATTATTTGCATTCCGTAATTTTATTATTGACAAAGACTGATCCAATCACACAACTTAACTGGCTAAATTACTATATAATTGCTTTCATAATAAAAAAACCTAAAATAAAGAAACACTAAACTGTACAGCTGTACTAACTGTATTTTAAAATTATTTTCATAAATCCTACAATTCTCGCCTCCATTTATCAGTCTTCATTAGTTGGTGTGACAAACCATTAATCAGAAAACTTGCCCATTGGCGATCGACAATTTCGCCCCACGGTCATCGGTTGCCGTGATAAATCTCATTATCAACGGTTACCGCCTTATAAATGACTAAGCATTCATCTTTCTAATGAAAATAACTACCACATCGAGCAACTGAGAGTAGCTACATTTTAAGTATTTTATTCATATTATACATAAACAAAAATTTCAAATATCAATTCAGTATCCTTGTATCGATGTCAACCCAACTTTTTGCTTACCTAATTATCTAGCTATTTGAATCGCTTGTCTAGATGCGTTGGTAAAATTAAAATGCTTTTTAATTTCTCATATCATATTGTCTCAATGGCAGAAAAAAGTCTATTGTGGCTCGCCTTTAACTGTGAGAGAAAATATCCGGCGAGGAAAAGCACAAAGACGCTTGAAATGATATGTGTAGGTTCATAATTTGAATAGATTAAGAATAATGTCTTTCAGGATATTATTAATATTATTAATAATATTTTTCAGAATATTATTAATACAAAGGACTGTACGATGACCTCTGTAGTGTTTATTAGAGTAAAACAACACAACGGTCTAAACAAGGATGTGGGACGGCCTCAGTAAGATAGTGTACGTCGAGTTATTGCGGCGGGCGACACAACCACTATGACGAATAAAGTCTTTTGTGTTTACACAAACAATGACGTCATAGCATTTGCATCGAGCGTAAAGAAAAATAGTGCCAGGAAATCCGCGATATTGACCCGATTTCCACCATTTTCGCACTAGCTTTGAAGTAGTTTTGTAGGTCTCACAACGGTTTGGAGGATGTAAGCTTTTAAGGGCCGAAATGGTTTTCTAAATCCGAAATGGTTTTAAACTAACGCCAGTAACCATCTAAAAAGTCAATATCGAAGTTGTTCAGGAATATACTCGTATTTATTTTGGGCAAATAATTGTATGTTTCCCTAATATAAATAAAATAATAAATAAATAAATAAAAAACAACAACTAATAAGAACAACTTCGATATAGAAATACAGTTGAGCTGGACAGTTTTAGGTAACATATCGACATATCTTTTCTGTATCCAGGTCTATAACCACTGAGAATTCTGATGAAATTGTTCGTCCATATATTAATTCGTTCAACGAGCTGTGGATAAGACAATGCCTACCATTTCTCTGAAGGATATATGATTCAAAATACGCATATTATAAGTCTGAGAAGCAAGGTGGTCGACTTAAGCCAAATAATAGTCGACTTAACCCAAAGAATTAGTGAGATGAAATGAGAACCAATGGTGATGGAAATAAGTGTCGGGGAAGACTAGTCTTGGAGTGGAGATCAAAGTCCAGCGGAAGCGTCGTAAGGGCCGGATGTGGCCGCAGAAAAATTTTGAGCATGTCTCTCAAAATTTTTCTTATGAGTTTATCGGTCCACTGAATGCGGTTGCGCTCAATTAAAAAGGTCTGTATCCCACAAGCCCACAAGTGGATGCTTGTGAATGATGATGATGATGCTGATATCATAAACAGAGAGTGCAAATCTCAGGAACCACTGCACTTATTTGTTTTATTTTTTAGTATTTAAAAGATGCGTTATTCTAGACAGCATTATATGCTATGTATTATCTATACATATAATAATGTTACGTGTGGGGTGAGTAAAAATGCCGTATATTTATTCTCGCAGACCAAGACTACTACAAATGTCACAAAACTTCTCGATTAAACCGTTAAACTCGCCAATGTCTTCGCTGATTCGTTCAACGTGTCGCTAACTCACGCTATCAACTGTCCCTTCCGTATCGCGTAGACGCGTAATGTAGCATTCCGCCGCCTTGAGCGCCGATCCTCGTTTTTATATTTGCGCAGACAGTCTGGATAGTCTTAGAAAATACTCGAACTTTTAAACAAATAAACATGGAGCGTCGATTATTCTGTCGGTTCTAGAACTGGTGCTATGTATTTTGCAGTATATGTAGTTAATTGTTGCTAACCGTTAAGCCAATGCTTCTCCTTTAGTGAAGGCTGTTTGAGAAAAGACATGCAGTTTGAAATTAAATTTATTTTTAAAGCCACATAACTGACACTAGTAACGATATTTTAAATTTTCTTTTAATGTAAATCAATTTTTACTTTTAAGAGACAGTTTAAAAAAACTTCGTGTCCCACAGGTATAACTTCGTGTAGTGGCGTGTTAAAGCGGCAGTCTTTAATGGAAATACATCTGAAATTAGCCGATTTGCGTGAAAGCCGTGACCCTAGACTGGTGAAGGTCGGGACCGTGGCAGCCGGCGATGTTGCCAAAGGCAGAGGTGGGGAACGCCAGGCACATTATATTATAGCACATTTTCTTAGCTCTTACTTTTATTTGAAACATAAAAGTAAGCCATAAAGAGTGGTCGATCAAGTGCGGTCATTGAAAAATAAACGCCTGACAAAATATGTAAAGCAATATAACGCCTCACATACATTGACGCCTGGTGGTGTACGCGGCTTCGCTTGTGTGGAATATTTGTCATCGTGATATTCTATTCTAACTATTTATGAAAGATTTTTTTAAATCGGATGAGTAGTTTCGAAGATTATCGCCTACATACAAACAAACAAACAAATATACAAACCTATATAATACTAGCCGTGCCCGCGGCTTCGCCCGCGTGGAATTCAGATTTTTTCTCGGTATCAGTAATTATTATTTATCTCGCAGTCGCTAGTCGTAGCGTACGCGTCTTGATTTTACACTGCCTTTGTGGTTTCATAGCGTGGTCGCGCTTTATGTATATCGTATTTTTTCTTTAGGTAGGTAACCATTTAAAATCATGTGTAATAATTAATTGTGACGATAAACTTGTTGATTTTGATAAGGATTCATAATTTTGTTGATAATATGACCAATAAACATCACCTAACGATTTTAATTTTTTTTAATACAAAAAGTAGCTTTTGTGGCTTAAATATTTAAAGTTATACCTATATGCTATCGTTGACCTTTTTAGGGTTCCGTACGTCTGAATAAAAAAACGGAACCCTTATAGGATCACTCGTGTGTCCGTCTGTTCGTCGCTCACAGTCAATTATCTCGGAATCTGCTAGATGAAATTTGGTACACATATCAATTTCTGTGACTCAAACGCAGAGGTGTGACGTGAATAGATGAAATCTGTGTATGGGAGGTCATTTTTGGGGGGAAGGTGGAAAATAATATTATTTTTTTTGAAAACTGCATCGCGTGACTTATCAAATGGAAGGTCTTGTTGTAAAGATCTTAAATGGATTTTTTTGTAATTTTAAAATAAATAGTTTCCAAGTTATTCAAGAAAATAGACGAAAATAGACCATCCGAAACTACTGAACCTAAAATTTTGAAAAAAAATACAGAAATTAGTTTTCTACTTATAGATTATAGGAAAACCTATAAGAAGTCCATGATATTAAAATAACATGGTAAATCACTCAATATTGTGCAGATAGATAACATCGTACGGAACCCTCTTCACGCGAGTTCAACTCGCACTTGTCCCGTTTTTTTTATATAAAAATCAATCATATAGCGTTCGAAAAAAACGTTCGTCCGTTTTTTCGTCGAATTACTTTGCAAATTCAATTACCACGAAAAAGCGTTTACATAACAAATATACTCGTAGCATATGTCCACCCTGAAATTCTGTTGTAACTATTGATGAAAAAAATTTTCACCAATAGTAGTTTCGAAGATTACCTCCAACATACAAACTTTATCTTTTTATAATATTAGTATAGAAATTTCTTTAATTTTAAAAATGAATAGCTATGTAATAGAATTAAAATTTTCAAACAATGTGTAAGTGTAAAGATGCGTCACAACGTTCATAAAAAAGTTATTAGATTATGTAAACAGAGAATTATGGGTCGAGTAATTTCAAAATGGTGTTAATAACGTCATCAAAATATAGGTCGCATAGCAGGTGTTTTCAATCTTTTGATATTTTACGGTTTGCAATTATTAGCGCATTAACCTCGTTGTTTTTATAAATATAGGAAAAAGTGGACCGCGTAACTAATTTTAAATTATAATCCACTAATTATAGCTTAGTAGTCTGTGCGTTCTTTTTTGATCTTTCTATTTTGTTGTTTCTTGCTCAAACCACCATTACAACTCTCTTTTTTCGTATATCGATTATTAATTTATACGATCTCAGTGAAAGAAGAAAGACAAGTTTGGTGTTAATTAAATAATAAAAATAATTTTAAAGCTCAAGAACTTTCTGTGGCACAATTTAACGATAAAATCGGACAAAGAGGTGTAGTTATATTCTGAGGTAATAAAACGCGCTATCGGAATAGAATTGTGGGTCATCGCGTGTCACAAAGTAGAAATAGTTCCTGGAAAATTTCTTAAGCCTAGACCAGTTAGCCAGACAGTTGAATATCATTGCTTCACGTTACTTGATGTAATATTCGCGCCATACGCCTAAGTTAAACAACAGAATAAATAATATGGTTAAACGAATAATGTATGTGTGTGTCAGTCATATATACTTATTCTGTGGCTCTATATGTATATAAGATTATTGTAGAGTAAATAAACAGTAGAGTTAATAAACAGTAGAGTTAATAGTTTTCTAATTGTGTATTTTTTATTATTCTATAACTATATCTCCAGATCTCCATCTTTTAAATTGACAATTAGAGATAACGCTATGAAATGTCACTAGAATTTATCTATCAACGCATAGCCAAAATTAGGTACTAAGTTTAGAAAAAGAATCAAAAATGTTGTGCCTGTCATAAGAACAAAACAAAACTTCAAAATAAATCAGTAATTTTTTTTTATTAACCACACCAAAACGTGCGAATACAGATAGATGGCAATATTTAGAAGCGCCGCCATTTTCAAACCCTCTCTTTAATTGTCTGGGTTGTAGAGTTGTGGGTAATGGTTAATTGAGTGTGCTGAAGGACAAATAGTTACATACACACACACAAACTCTTTGCACATATCCTCTTCTCCTAATATTTAGAATTGATTTTATTTTTAAACTAAATATCTTTTTACACAGTGAAACCTTGTAGGTGTGTGGCAATGTAATTAGTAGGTAATACTGTCTCAATTGTGTGTTGTTTTTTCTGTATTGCTGTAGGTTTTTTTTTATTCAAAATAGAATAAAATAAATTCATACTAATATTATAATGTGAAGGTAACTTGTTTGCTCGTCTGTCTGTCTGTTACAAAGAGGTATTAATATACAGTTAAACATCTTTGGTCTGTTACCTTTTTACGCCTTACTACTCAACCGATTATCATGTAATTTGGCATACACGTTGTCAGGTGTAAAAAAAGTGTGTATACCATCCAGAAAAAGTAATTGTTCGCGAGGGATCATCTAAAAATTAAAATCCAACGCCCGGCAAACGTATAACAGCAATAAAGATGGGCGTTAGGTATATTGATAATTATTTTGTCTTCAGGATTGTAACGAAACACACTAGTAAATAGTGAGTAAAAATCTGAGATAAACCTATGTGAATATTAGCCCTAAGCTTTTTGTTTTCCTCCCCTGCGTAGATGCTTAGTGCAAGATTATCCTCGTAAAAGAAAGTAGGTATAGGTACGCTTATAACACAATACCTCGAACTTTATAATTTGTACAGATGGCAACTAACTTAAATTTAAATAATCACCTGTTTAAATATTAAATTTTACAAATAGTTCTTTCTATAATGGTTGTCCTGTTATTATTATTTTGTTCTTTAAGTATAGCGTTATTATGAGGCGCCTCGAATGAATGCGAAACGTGTTTGGCTTTCGGCACCCAATAAAAAAAGGTTCAATGAACTCAGATTTGCCGCAAACTGTCTCAGTTTTGGAATGTGGTTCCTATTCACCTGTCTGCAATGTCCGTTTATTATGTAAAAGTATTTTTTTTAAAGAAATAAATTAGTTTCAAATTCGGGTTGTTAAAATTGATTCGTGATAACATTTTGTCAACGGTCAGTCTTGAAATATTCATAAGAACATGACAAAAAATATATATCTATCTGCGAGCATATAAAAAAATTGTAAACGAGCCGTGTCTTGTCTATACATTAATCAATTTGTACACGTTGTTGTGTAATTTGAAACAATTGTAGAACATGTTACTGAGGTCAAAAAAATAGTTTTTAGTATTTTAGTCTGTTTGTCTGTGCGTTTGTGCACGCTAATCTTAGAAGCGGCTTAACCGATTTGAATGCGGTTTTCACTGATGTATTGTAGCAAGCTTCCCGTAATATCTAGTGTTCTAATCGGTTTACAAACAAAAAAGTTACGCGCTATACCGAATACCACGCGTACCAAATTGCGGGTTCAGCTATCGACTTGTGTCTGTTTCTCCGCAAACTTCTTTTAAATCAGGGATTTTGATTTGATACGATTTGATTTTGATACGGTTTTCACTAATGGAAACAGCGATAAGCGAGGGAAGGTTTGTGCATATAATTTCTAGAAAAAAATTACATCCGTGCGAAGTCGGGTCACTGGAATCAATTATTTATTAATAATTATAATTCGTGCGGCTGGTAGTATGGAAATTATGTATTATAATTTATAACGGACTGGAGGATTGTATATGTATAAAGACTGCGAGCGGGACCCATCAGCTTACTTAGGTAGACCAAAATATACCAACTTTGAGTTGATTTTGCCAGAAATCGAATCTGCAACCAATTAAGTTGCTCTAACTTAATCACTCTACCAACACTTATAACAGAATAATATAACATAATGTATAACTTACTATACTTTTTTTTCAACCAAGTTATGACATCAAATTGTTGTTTGTGGCAAGATAATACGATATAAGAAAAAAATTCAACTAGACCTACGCGCAGCTATTCAACTAGAAAAAAAAAATTCAACTAGAATATGAAAAAGCATTTTGTAATATGTAAGTGTGTTTAGCCCAAATAAAAAGAACTATCCCAATAAGCGTGACCCTTGTCTGCAAAACCTAACATCAAGCTCACGATAGCAGGTGGAAGCAATGACGTATATTACGCTGGTATACCCATTTCATAAGCCGGACTTGAGAAGTATATGGGAATTTGTTGCTAATTTGTTGCTATTTTGTACCGCAAGAATTGATTTTGTTGCTCCATTAGTTTACGAGAAATGACCGAGATACTGACGTAATATTACGCTGGAATACCCATATACCATATCTTGACAAAGAAAGCACATATCGAACCGAATCAAACGGCATATTTTGTTGCTATTTTGTTGCTCTAAGATAGGCTAGTTAGATATACAAAAATACCAACCCTTCATGGGGGATGAACTACCCCGATACGTTAAATAGAGTATTCGGGAACCAATGCAGCTAGCGGGCCCATTCGAACGGCTTATTTTGTTGCTATTTTGTTGCTCAAAGATAGGCTATTTAGATATACTTAAATGTCAACCCTTCGTTGGGGATGGACCACCCCGATACATTAAAATAATGAATTTTTATATCTCGCGAACCAATGCAGCTAACGGGCCCATTCAAACGGCTTATTTTGTTGCTATTTTGTTGCTCTAACATAGGCTAGTTAGATATACAAAAATACCAACCCTTCATGGGGGATGAACTACCCCGATACGTTAAATAGAGTATTCGGGAACCAATGCAGCTAGCGAGCTCATTCGAACGGCTTATTTTGTTGTTATTTTGTTTCTCAAAGATAGGCTAGTTAGATATACAAAAATGTCAACCCTTCGTTGGGGATGGACCACCCCGATACATTAAAATAATGAATTTTTATATCTCGCGAACCAATGCAGCTAACGGGCCCATTCAAACGGCTTATTTTGTTGCTATTTTGTTGCTCAAAGATAAGCTAGTTAGATATACAAAAATGTCAACCCTTCGTTGGGGATGGACCACCCCGATACATTAAAATAATGAATTTTTGTATCTCGCGAACCAATACAGCTAGCGGGCTCATTCTAACGGTTTATTTTGTTGCTATTTTGTTGCTCTAAGATAGGCTAGTTAGATATACAAAAATGTCAACCCTTCGTGGGGGATGGACTACCCCGATACATTAAAATAATGAATTTTTGTATCTCGCGAATCAATACAGCTAGCGGGCTCATTCTAACGGCTTATTTTGTTGCTATTTTGTTGCTCAAAGATAGGCTAGTTAGATATACAAAAATGTCAACCCTTCGTTGGGGATGGACCACCCCGATACATTAAAATAATGAATTTTTCTATCTCGCGAACCAATACAGCTAGCGGGCTCATTCTAACGGCTTATTTTGTTGCTATTTTTTTGCTCTAAGATAGGCTAGTTAGATATACAAAAATACCAACCCTTCATGGGGGATGAACTACCCCGATACGTTAAATAGAGTATTCCGGAACCAATGCAGCTAGCGAGCTCATTCGAACGGCTTATTTTGTTGCTCAAAGATAGGCTAGTTAGATATACAAAAATACCAACCCTTCGTTGGGGATGGACCACCCCGATACGTTAAATAGAGTATTCGGGAACCAATGCAGCTAGCGGACCCATTCGAACGGCTTATTTTGGTGCTATTTTGTTGCTCAAAGATAAGCTAGTTAGATATACAAAAATGTCAACCCTTCGTTGGGGATGGACCACCCCGATACATTAAAATAATGAATTTTTATATCTCGCGAACCAATGCAGCTAACGGGCCCATTCAAACGGCTTATTTTGTTGCTATTTTGTTGCTCTAACATAGGCTAGTTAGATATACAAAAATACCAACCCTTCATGGGGGATGAACTACCCCGATACGTTAAATAGAGTATTCGGGAACAAATGCAGCTAGCGGGCCCATTCGAACGGCTTATTTTGTTGCTATTTTGTTGCTCAAAGATAGGCTAGTTAGATATACAAAAATGTCAACCCTTCCTTGGGGATGGACCACCCCGATACATTAAAATAATGAATTTTTATATCTCGCGAACCAATGCAGCTAACGGGCCCATTCAAACGGCTTATTTTGTTGCTATTTTGTTGCTCTAACATGGGCTAGTTAGATATACAAAAATACCAACCCTTCATGGGGGATGAACTACCCCGATACGTTAAATAGAGTATTCGGGAACCAATGCAGCTAGCGAGCTCATTCGAACGGCTTATTTTGTTGCTATTTTGTTGCTCAAAGATAGGCTAGTTAGATATACAAAAATGTCAACCCTTCGTTGGGGATGGACCACCCCGATACATTAAAATAATGAATTTTTGTATCTCGCGAACCAATACAGCTAGCGGGCTCATTCTAACGGTTTATTTTGTTGCTATTTTGTTGCTCTAAGATAGGCTAGTTAGATATACAAAAATGTCAACCCTTCGTGGGGGATGGACTACCCCGATACATTAAAATAATGAATTTTTGTATCTCGCGAACCAATACAGCTAGCGGGCTCATTCTAACGGCTTATTTTGTTGCTATTTTGTTGCTCAAAGATAGGCTAGTTAGATATACAAAAATGTCAACCCTTCGTTGGGGATGGACCACCCCGATACATTAAAATAATGAATTTTTCTATCTCGCGAACCAATACAGCTAGCGGGCTCATTCTAACGGCTTATTTTGTTGCTATTTTTTTGCTCTAAGATAGGCTAGTTAGATATACAAAAATACCAACCCTTCATGGGGGATGAACTACCCCGATACGTTAAATAGAGTATTCCGGAACCAATGCAGCTAGCGAGCTCATTCGAACGGCTTATTTTGTTGCTCAAAGATAGGCTAGTTAGATATACAAAAATACCAACCCTTCGTTGGGGATGGACCACCCCGATACGTTAAATAGAGTATTCGGGAACCAATGCAGCTAGCGGACCCATTCGAACGGCTTATTTTGGTGCTATTTTGTTGCTCAAAGATAAGCTAGTTAGATATACAAAAATGTCAACCCTTCGTTGGGGATGGACACCCCGATACATTAAAATAATGAATTTTTGTATCTCGCGAACCAATACAGCTAGCGGGCTCATTCTAACGGTTTATTTTGTTGCTATTTTGTTGCTCTAAGATAGGCTAGTTAGATATACAAAAATACCAACCCTTCATGGGGGATGAACTACCCCGATACGTTAAATAGAGTATTCCGGAACCAATGCAGCTAGCGAGCTCATTCGAACGGCTTATTTTGTTGCTCAAAGATAGGCTAGTTAGATATACAAAAATGTCAACCCTTCGTTGGGGATGGACCACCCCGATACATTAAAATAATGAATTTTTATATCTCGCGAACCAATGCAGCTAACGGGCCCATTCAAACGGCTTATTTTGTTGCTATTTTGTTGCTCTAACATAGGCTAGTTAGATATACAAAAATACCAACCCTTCATGGGGGATGAACTACCCCGATACGTTAAATAGAGTATTCGGGAACAAATGCAGCTAGCGGGCCCATTCGAACGGCTTATTTTGTTGCTATTTTGTTGCTCAAAGATAGGCTAGTTAGATATACAAAAATGTCAACCCTTCCTTGGGGATGGACCACCCCGATACATTAAAATAATGAATTTTTATATCTCGCGAACCAATGCAGCTAACGGGCCCATTCAAACGGCTTATTTTGTTGCTATTTTGTTGCTCTAACATGGGCTAGTTAGATATACAAAAATACCAACCCTTCATGGGGGATGAACTACCCCGATACGTTAAATAGAGTATTCGGGAACCAATGCAGCTAGCGAGCTCATTCGAACGGCTTATTTTGTTGCTATTTTGTTGCTCAAAGATAGGCTAGTTAGATATACAAAAATGTCAACCCTTCGTTGGGGATGGACCACCCCGATAAGTTAAATAGAGTATTCGGGAACCAATGCAGCTAGCGGGCCCATTCGAACGGCTTATTTTGTTGCTATTTTGTTGCTCAAAGATAGGCTAGTTAGATATAAAAAAATGTCAACCCTTCGTTGGGGATGGACCACCCCGATACATTAAAATAATGAATTTTTATATCTCGCGAACCAATGCAGCTAACGGGCCCATTCAAACGGCTTATTTTGTTGCTATTTTGTTGCTCTAACATAGGCTAGTTAGATATACAAAAATACCAACCCTTCATGGGGGATGAACTACCCCGATACATTAAAATAATGAATTTTTGTATCTCGCGAACCAATACAGCTAGCGGGCTCATTCTAACGGCTTATTTTGTTGCTCAAAGATAGGCTAGTTAGATATAAAAAAATGTCAACCCTTCGTTGGGGATGGACCACCCCGATACATTAAAATAATGAATTTTTATATCTCGCGAACCAATGCAGCTAACGGGCCCATTCAAACGGCTTATTTTGTTGCTATTTTGTTGCTCTAACATAGGCTAGTTAGATATACAAAAATACCAACCCTTCATGGGGGATGAACTACCCCGATACATTAAAATAATGAATTTTTGTATCTCGCGAACCAATACAGCTAGCGGGCTCATTCTAACGGCTTATTTTGTTGCTCTAAGATAGGCTAGTTAGATATACAAAAATACCAACCCTTCATGGGGGATTAACTACCCCGATACGTTAAATAGAGTATTCGGGAACCAATGCAGCTGGCGAGTTCATTCGAACTGCTTATTTTGTTGCTCAAAGATAGGCTAGTTAGATATACAAAAATGTCAACCCATCGTGGGGGATGGACTACTCCGATACATTAAAATAATGAATTTTTGTATCTCGCGAACCAATACAGCTAGCGGGCTAATTCTAACGGCTTATTTTGTTGCTATTTTGTTGCTCTAAGATAGGCTAGTTAGATATACAAAAATACCAACCCTTCATGGGGGATGAACTACCCCGACACGTTAAATAGAGTATTCCGGAACCAATGCAGCTAGCGAGCTCATTCGAACGGCTTATTTTGTTGCTATTTTGTTGCTCAAAGATAGGCTAGTTAGATATAAAAAAATACCAACCCTTCGTTGGGGATGGACCACCCCGATACGTTAAAATAATGAATTTTTATATCTCGCGAACCAATACAGCTAGCGGGCTAATTCTAACGGCTTATTTTGTTGCTATTTTGTTGCTCTAAGATAGGCTAGTTAGATATACAAAAATACCAACCCTTCATGGGGGATGAACTACCCCGATACGTTAAATAGAGTATTCCGGAACCAATGCAGCTAGCGAGCTCATTCGAACGGCTTATTTTGTTGCTATTTTGTTGCTCAAAGATAAGCTAGTTAGATATAAAAAAATACCAACCCTTCGTTGGGGATGGACCACCCCAACGAATTGACATTTTTGTATATCTAACTAGCCTATCTTTGAGCAACAAAATAGCAACAAAATAAGAGTATGTGAAGTTGGCCCCCCATTATCGTGATAAAAAAAAAATGACATGAGTTCTAGTTGCCCCCCACATAGTTCTGGAGTTCTCTATACTTTATATCAATAGTTCTATTTATTTTCCAAGAAAAATTGATTATTGAACTTGATGGGGGGCCAACTTCACAAATCGAAAAGTTTGCGTAGTCATACCAACTACAGCATTCGTCGGATCGAAAAAAGTTATAAGGATAAATTGTAGAACTCTTTGGGGGCAAACAGAACTCCGTGAAAAAACTTCAAATTTTGAAAAAAAAATTTTTTCTTTTTTTGAAAAAAATTTTTTTTTTGTTCCCATAGGTATAAAACGCGAATTCGAGTTGCCTTTCATGCAGTTCTGATGTTATGCACACTTTTTATCAATAGTTCTGCTGATTTTTCACTCGAGATTTTTTTTTATTTAATGAGAGGTTAATTTTTACAAATCACAAACTTTGCGTCGTCGTACTAACCAAAGTATTGCTCCAATCAAAAAAAGTTATTAAGATAAATTATAGAACTCTTTGGGGGGCAAACAGAACTGTGTGAAAAATTTTCAAATTTTGAAAAAAGAAAAAATATTCCTTGAAACTTTTTTTTATCCCATATAACGCGAATTAGATTTTCCTACGATGCAGTTCTGATTTTCTGCACACTTTTCATCAATAGTTCTGCTGATTTTTCACTCGAGATTTTTTTTTTAAATTGAATGAGGTTAATTTTACAAATCACAAATTTTGCGTAGTTGTACTGACCAAAGTATTGCTCCTATCAAAAAAAGTTATTAAGATAAATTGTAGAACTCTTCGGGGGGCAAACAGAACTCCGTGAAAAATTTTCAAATTTTGAAAAAAGAAAAAATATTCCTTGAAATTTTTTTTATCCCATATAACGCGAATTAGATTTTCCTACGATGCAGTTCTGATTTTCTGCACACTTTTCATCAATAGTTCTGCTGATTTTCCACTCGAGATTTTTTTTAAATTTAATGAAAATTTAATTTTACAAATCACAAACTTTGCGTAGTCGTACTGACCAAAGTATTGCTCCTATCAAAAAAAGTTATTAAGATAAATTGTAGAACTCATCGGGGGGCAAACAGAACTCCGTGAAAAATTTTCAAATTTTGAAAAAAGAAAAAATATTCCTTGAAATTTTTTTTTATCACATATAACGCGAATTAGATTTTCCTGCGATGAAGTTCTGATGTTCTGCTCACTTTTCATCAATAGTTCTGCTGATTTTTCACTCGAGAATTTTTCAAGGAAAATTCGAGAATTCGAGAAAATTTCAAGGAATATTTTTTTTTTTTCAAAATTTGAAAATTTTTCACGGAGTTCTGTTTGCCCCCCGAAGAGTTCTACAATTTATCTTAATAACTTTTTTTGATAGGAGCAATACTTTGATCAGTACGACTACGCAAATTTTGTGATTTGTAAAATTAACCTCATTAAATTTAAAAAAAAATCTCGAGTGAAAAATCAGCAGAACTATTGATGAAAAGTGTGCAGAAAATCAGAACTGCATCGTAGGAAAATCTAATTCGCGTTATATGGGATAAAAAAAAATTTCAAGGAATATTTTTTCTTTTTTCAAAATTTGAAAATTTTTCACGGAGTTCTGTTTGCCCCCCGAAGAGTTCTACAATTTATCTTAATAACTTTTTTTGATAGGAGCAATACTTTGGTCAGTACGACTACGCAAATTTTGTGATTTGTAAAATTAACCTCTCATTAAATTTTAAAAAATTCTCGAGTGAAAAATCAGCAGAACTATTGATGAAAAGTGAGCAGAACATCAGAACTTCATCGTAGGAAAATCTAATTCGCGTTATATGTGATAAAAAAAATATTCAAGGAATATTTTTTCTTTTTTCAAAATTTGAAAATTTTTCACGGAGTTCTGTTTGCCCCCCGAAGAGTTCTACAATTTATCTTAATAACTTTTTTTGATAGGAGCAATACTTTGATCAGTACGACTACGCAAATTTTGTGATTTGTAAAATTAACCTCATTAAATTTAAAAAAAAATCTCGAGTGAAAAATCAGCAGAACTATTGATGAAAAGTGTGCAGAAAATCAGAACTGCATCGTAGGAAAATCTAATTCGCGTTATATGGGATAAAAAAAATTTCAAGATATTTTTTCTTTTTTCAAAATTTGAAAATTTTTCACGGAGTTCTGTTTGCCCCCCGAAGAGTTCTACAATTTATCTTAATAACTTTTTTTGATAGGAGCAATACTTTGATCAGTACGACTACGCAAATTTTGTGATTTGTAAAATTAACCTCATTAAATTTAAAAAAAAATCTCGAGTGAAAAATCAGCAGAACTATTGATGAAAAGTGTGCAGAAAATCAGAACTGCATCGTAGGAAAATCTAATTCGCGTTATATGGGATAAAAAAAAATTTCAAGGAATATTTTTTCTTTTTTCAAAATTTGAAAATTTTTCACGGAGTTCTGTTTGCCCCCCGAAGAGTTCTACAATTTATCTTAATAACTTTTTTTGATAGGAGCAATACTTTGGTCAGTACGACTACGCAAAGTTTGTGATTTGTAAAATTAAATTCTCATTAAATTTAAAAAAAAATCTCGAGTGAAAAATCAGCAGAACTCTTGATGAAAAGTGAGCAGAACATCAGAACTTCATCGCAGGAAAATCTAATTCGCGTTATATGTGATAAAAAAAAATTTCAAGGAATATTTTTTCTTTTTTCAAAATTTGAAAATTTTTCACGGAGTTCTGTTTGCCCCCCGATGAGTTCTACAATTTATCTTAATAACTTTTTTTGATAGGAGCAATACTTTGGTCAGTACGACTACGCAAATTTTGTGATTTGTAAAATTAACCTCTCATTAAATTTTAAAAAATTCTCGAGTGAAAAATCAGCAGAACTATTGATGAAAAGTGAGCAGAACATCAGAACTTCATCGTAGGAAAATCTAATTCGCGTTATATGTGATAAAAAAAAATATTCAAGGAATATTTTTTCTTTTTTCAAAATTTGAAAATTTTTCACGGAGTTCTGTTTGCCCCCCGAAGAGTTCTACAATTTATCTTAATAACTTTTTTTGATAGGAGCAATACTTTGATCAGTACGACTACGCAAATTTTGTGATTTGTAAAATTAACCTCATTAAATTTAAAAAAAAATCTCGAGTGAAAAATCAGCAGAACTATTGATGAAAAGTGTGCAGAAAATCAGAACTGCATCGTAGGAAAATCTAATTCGCGTTATATGGGATAAAAAAAAATTTCAAGGAATATTTTTTCTTTTTTCAAAATTTGAAAATTTTTCACGGAGTTCTGTTTGCCCCCCGAAGAGTTCTACAATTTATCTTAATAACTTTTTTTGATAGGAGCAATACTTTGGTCAGTACGACTACGCAAAGTTTGTGATTTGTAAAATTAAATTTTCATTAAATTTAAAAAAAATCTCGAGTGAAAAATCAGCAGAACTATTGATGAAAAGTGTGCAGAAAATCAGAACTGCATCGTAGGAAAATCTAATTCGCGTTATATGGGATAAAAAAAATTTCAAGGAATATTTTTTCTTTTTTCAAAATTTGAAAATTTTTCACGGAGTTCTGTTTGCCCCCCGAAGAGTTCTACAATTTATCTTAATAACTTTTTTTGATAGGAGCAATACTTTGGTCAGTACGACTACGCAAAGTTTGTGATTTGTAAAATTAACCTCATTAAATTTAAAAAAAAAATCTCGAGTGAAAAATCAGCAGAACTATTGATAAAAAGTGTGCATAACAACAGAACTGCATGAAAGGCAACTCGAATTCGCGTTTTATACCTATGGGAACAAAAAAAAAATTTTTCAAAAAAAAGAAAAATTTTTTTTTTCAAAATTTGAAGTTTTTTCACGGAGTTCTGTTTGCCCCCCAAAGAGTTCTACAATTTATCCTTATAACTTTTTTCGATCCGACGAATGATGTAGTTGGTATGACTACGCAAACTTTTCGATTTGTGAAGTTGGCCCCCCATCAAGTTCAATAATCAATTTTTCTTGGAAAATAAATAGAACTATTGATATAAAGTATAGAGAACTCCAGAACTATGTGGGGGGCAACTAGAACTCACGTCATTTTTTTTTTATCACGATAATGGGGGGCCAACTTCACATACTCACAAAATAAGCCGTTCGAATGAGCTCGCTAGCTGCATTGGTTCCCGAATACTCTATTTAACGTATCGGGGTAGTTCATCCCCCATGAAGGGTTGGTATTTTTGTATATCTAACTAGCCTATCTTAGAGCAACAAAATAGCAACAAAATAGGCCGTTAGAATTAGCCCGCTAGCTGTATTGGTTCGCGAGATACAAAAATTCATTATTTTAATGTATCGGGGTAGTCCATCCCCCACGAAGGGTTGACATTTTTGTATATCTAACTAGCCTATCTTTGAGCAACAAAATAGCAACAAAATAAGCCGTTCGAATGAGCTCGCTAGCTGCATTGGTTCCCGAATACTCTATTTAACGTATCGGGGTAGTTCATCCCCCATGAAGGGTTGGTATTTTTGTATATCTAACTAGCCTATCTTAGAGCAACAAAATAGCAACAAAATAAGCCGTTAGAATTAGCCCGCTAGCTGTATTGGTTCGCGAGATACAAAAATTCATTATTTTAATGTATCGGGGTAGTCCATCCCCCACGAAGGGTTGACATTTTTGTATATCTAACTAGCCTATCTTTGAGCAACAAAATAGCAACAAAATAAGCAGTTCGAATGAGCTCGCTAGCTGCATTGGTTCCGGAATACTCTATTTAACGTATCGGGGTAGTTCATCCCCCATGAAGGGTTGGTATTTTTGTATATCTAACTAGCCTATCTTAGAGCAACAAAATAGCAACAAAATAAACCGTTAGAATGAGCCCGCTAGCTGTATTGGTTCGCGAGATACAAAAATTCATTATTTTAATGTATCGGGGTGGTCCATCCCCAACGAAGGGTTGACATTTTTGTATATCTAACTAGCCTATCTTTGAGCAACAAAATAGCAACAAAATAAGCCGTTAGAATGAGCCCGCTAGCTGTATTGGTTCGCGAGATACAAAAATTCATTATTTTAATGTATCGGGGTAGTCCATCCCCCACGAAGGGTTGACATTTTTGTATATCTAACTAGCCTTTCTTAGAGCAACAAAATAGCAACAAAATAAACCGTTAGAATGAGCCCGCTAGCTGTATTGGTTCGCGAGATACAAAAATTCATTATTTTAATGTATCGGGGTGGTCCATCCCCAACGAAGGGTTGACATTTTTGTATATCTAACTAGCCTATCTTTGAGCAACAAAATAAGCCGTTCGAATGAGCTCGCTAGCTGCATTGGTTCCGGAATACTCTATTTAACGTATCGGGGTAGTTCATCCCCCATGAAGGGTTGGTATTTTTGTATATCTAACTAGCCTATCTTAGAGCAAAAAAATAGCAACAAAATAAGCCGTTAGAATGAGCCCGCTAGCTGCATTGGTTCGCGAGATAGAAAAATTCATTATTTTAATGTATCGGGGTGGTCCATCCCCAACGAAGGGTTGACATTTTTGTATATCTAACTAGCCTATCTTTGAGCAACAAAATAGCAACAAAATAAGCCGTTAGAATGAGCCCGCTAGCTGTATTGGTTCGCGAGATACAAAAATTCATTATTTTAATGTATCGGGGTAGTCCATCCCCCACGAAGGGTTGACATTTTTGTATATCTAACTAGCCTTTCTTAGAGCAACAAAATAGCAACAAAATAAACCGTTAGAATGAGCCCGCTAGCTGTATTGGTTCGCGAGATACAAAAATTCATTATTTTAATGTATCGGGGTGGTCCATCCCCAACGAAGGGTTGACAATTTTGTATATCTAACTAGCCTATCTTTGAGAAACAAAATAACAACAAAATAAGCCGTTCGAATGAGCTCGCTAGCTGCATTGGTTCCCGAATACTCTATTTAATGTATCGGGGTGGTCCATCCCCAACGAAGGGTTGGTATTTTTGTATATCTAACTAGCCTATCTTTGAGCAACAAAATAGCAACAAAATAAGCCGTTCGAATGAGCTCGCTAGCTGCATTGGTTCCGGAATACTCTATTTAACGTATCGGGGTAGTTCATCCCCCATGAAGGGTTGGTATTTTTGTATATCTAACTAGCCTATCTTAGAGCAAAAAAATAGCAACAAAATAAGCCGTTCGAATGGGCCCGCTAGCTGCATTGGTTCCCGAATACTCTATTTAACGTATCGGGGTAGTTCATCCCCCATGAAGGGTTGGTATTTTTGTATATCTAACTAGCCTATCTTTGAGCAACAAAATAGCAACAAAATAAGCCGTTAGAATGAGCCCGCTAGCTGTATTGGTTCGCGAGATACAAAAATTCATTATTTTAATGTATCGGGGTAGTCCATCCCCCACGAAGGGTTGACATTTTTGTATATCTAACTAGCCTATCTTTGAGCAACAAAATAGCAACAAAATAAGCCGTTAGAATGAGCCCGCTAGCTGTATTGGTTCGCGAGATACAAAAATTCATTATTTTAATGTATCGGGGTAGTCCATCCCCCACGAAGGGTTGACATTTTTGTATATCTAACTAGCCTATCTTAGAGCAACAAAATAGCAACAAAATAAACCGTTAGAATGAGCCCGCTAGCTGTATTGGTTCGCGAGATACAAAAATTCATTATTTTAATGTATCGGGGTGGTCCATCCCCAACGAAGGGTTGACATTTTTGTATATCTAACTAGCTTATCTTTGAGCAACAAAATAGCAACAAAATAAGCCGTTTGAATGGGCCCGTTAGCTGCATTGGTTCGCGAGATATAAAAATTCATTATTTTAATGTATCGGGGTGGTCCATCCCCAACGAAGGGTTGACATTTTTGTATATCTAACTAGCCTATCTTTGAGAAACAAAATAACAACAAAATAAGCCGTTCGAATGAGCTCGCTAGCTGCATTGGTTCCCGAATACTCTATTTAACGTATCGGGGTAGTTCATCCCCCATGAAGGGTTGGTATTTTTGTATATCTAACTAGCCTATCTTAGAGCAACAAAATAGCAACAAAATAAGCCGTTTGAATGGGCCCGTTAGCTGCATTGGTTCGCGAGATATAAAAATTCATTATTTTAATGTATCGGGGTGGTCCATCCCCAACGAAGGGTTGACATTTAAGTATATCTAAATAGCCTATCTTTGAGCAACAAAATAGCAACAAAATAAGCCGTTCGAATGGGCCCGCTAGCTGCATTGGTTCCCGAATACTCTATTTAACGTATCGGGGTAGTTCATCCCCCATGAAGGGTTGGTATTTTTGTATATCTAACTAGCCTATCTTTGAGCAACAAAATAGCAACAAAATAAGCCGTTCGAATGGGCCCGCTAGCTGCATTGGTTCCCGAATACTCTATTTAACGTATCGGGGTAGTTCATCCCCCATGAAGGGTTGGTATTTTTGTATATCTAACTAGCCTATCTTAGAGCAACAAAATAGCAACAAAATATGCCGTTTGATTCGGTTCGATATGTGCTTTCTTTGTCAAGATATGGTATATGGGTATTCCAGCGTAATATTACGTCAGTATCTCGGTCATTTCTCGTAAACTAATGGAGCAACAAAATCAATTCTTGCGGTACAAAATAGCAACAAATTAGCAACAAATTCCCATATACTTCTCAAGTCCGGCTTATGAAATGGGTATACCAGCGTAATATACGTGAAGCAATGTCGAGCAAAATATACACATATACCAAAATTTGCTATGTTACCATTGTCCACCATTAGTGGCCACCAGGACCATAATGGTGGACAGTTGGAACCATTAGTGGCCACCAGGACATTATTATTTTTTTGGACACAATGGAAACGATATTTATAATATTGACACTGGGTTTAATCCTCACATAGTTTCGATTGGAGTCTTCATGTCTAATGTTTACAAATACTTTTTCACAAGTCTTATTTCGCAAAAATTGTCGACTATCGTTAAATTTATACGTAGTATTGGGATAAAAAGTGTCCTATATTTTAATTCAGGATAAGGTCTTTATTTGTGAATAATTGTTTTCAAATCCGTAGAGAGGTTCCTCCGTGTTTGATTAACCAACATTCCAATTACGAGTGGGTAAATAAACCAATCAATTCCAATCACCAATAGTACCTAAGTAAGATTAACCAATCTTCCAGATGTAATTACCTAAATGGTACCTGTTGCATATTTTAACCCTTTTAGGGAAGTGTTTTATAATCTATATATATTATACTAATATATACTACATGTTATACTATTATATAACATGTAATAACTGGTGCCCGCGGCTTCGCCCGCATTTAAAAAATAATAATAATAACGCCTGACTAAATATATGAGCATTGTAACGCCTAACATCTTTATTGTAGTTATATAGCTTTGCTAGGCGTTCGATGATCCTTCGGGAACATTACTTTTTTCTGGATGAATTACCCTATGTCCTTGACAACATTTATGCAAAATTTCATGATGATAGGTTCAGCGGTTTAGGAGTGAAAAGGTAACAGACAGAATTACTTTCACATTTTAAATAATAATAGTATGGATAAAATAATGTCGCTATCCGCTTCCGTTTGTTTCTCCGCTAACTCCTTCTAAAAGACCCAACGGATTCGGATAAGGTTTTCACTAACAGAAATAACAACAAATGAAGAATGTTTAATAATTATATATGTAACACAACAGGCACATAAATAATTATGCCTGTGTTACAATTATTTTATAATTACATCCGAGCGAAGTCCGCGGCTTCGCAAATATGTATTTTCAAAAAAATTCTTGAATTTACCTAACGAAAACAAAAACATATTTATGTTAATTTGTAAGCTTTGTCGCTTCTATTTTTAAATATCACTTCTATTTTATGTATTCTTGGCTCTCTCACAAAGCCTCAATTGCCAAATTTGAGCATCGATTAGTAATATGGCGCATGGCGTAGGTATCTACAGCCTGCTAATAACGAAAAGTGACCCAGAAATTATTGGCGATTGTTCGCGAATTACACCATAAATTAAACACTATCTCGGCCATTAGAGTAAGCAAACATTCGCACCGTCTATTGTATCTTCACAGTTAGTCGATTCTCTGAAAATAACACTATATACCGTTACTTGAACTTTTGTAATTACGGCACATGATTCAATCGCCACGTTATATTGGCTGTGTTAATAAGAACGACCCAAATTTGAATTCACTATATTATACATAGGTACCTTCTTTCTTTAACGACCCGATAGAAAGGAAATATTTTGAGAGTGTTAGAAAAGGGCTAAAAAAATATATATTATAATTTTTTATCCTAACCTAACCTAGTTATAATTGTTCCTACCGGCTAGGGTTCCTCTGCCATAGGGTCAGATCTTATATAGCTGGAAGAGTAAACAATATGGTATTTTCTTAATCTGTGAATGAAGTACGCCTGTACATACGGTACTCATCGAACACATTTCTGTTTTTATTTATTTATTTTTGTATATTTTTAGGGTTCCGTACGTCCGAATAAAAAAGCGGAACCCTTATAGGATCACTTGTGTGTCCGTCTGTCCGTCGCTCACAGTCAATTATCTTCGAATCTACTAGACCGATTAAGTTGAAATTTGGTACACATATCAATTTCTGTGACCCAAACGCAGAGGTGTGACGTGAATAGATGAAATCTGTATATGGGAGGTCGTTTTTGGGGGAATGTGGAAAATTAAAAAAAAAAATAATTTGAAACTGCATCCTGTGACATATTAAGTGGAAGGTCTTGTTGTGAAGATCTTAAATGTGTTTTTTTGTAATTTTAAAATAAATAGTTTCCAAGTTATTCAAGAAAATAGACGAAAATTGATCATTCCCCCTCCCTTTGAAACTACTGAACCTAAGATTTTGAAAAAAAAAATACAGAAATTAGTTTTCTACTTATAGATTATAGGAAAACCTATAAGAGGTCCATGTAACATGGTATTATGCGGCAATTAATATTATGCCGGAGTCGGCATACACGACTCCAGTCTCGGTGGGGATATAAAAAGGAGTAAAAAATAAAAAATAAACAAAAATAAACAATTTCATTTATTGATATTAATTTTCATATAATTTGGGTAAAGATTATCACGCTTCAACCTTTTTTAATGACCCAAGTAAGCATCAGGACAAATATTCAAAGCACACTAAAGAAATTAGTTGTTAGATGAGCGATATCTGATTGGAGAGCCAGCGGAGACCAATCATTAATCTATGGTCTCTAGTTTGTTTGTGGACGTCAAAAGTATTCTTAAATGTTATATAATAAAGTAAAGTGCTTTATCATAACTTGAAAAATGAATCCTGTAGCTGGCCAAACGAATTACAAGGGTAACCATGAAAATACATTACAATATTAGACAAGGAGTAAACAGTTTTGTTTTTGTCTTCAATCGAATGTATGTTTACTCAAACGTCCTTTGATAAATTATTATTACGAAGTGTAGACACATATATGTAATTTAATTAAAATTAAAAAAGTATAATACAATTACAATAAGTGTTGCCAGGAAACCGTACACAACAAGAATTACTCTTAAAACATTAAAACTGAGGATGTTATCAATTATCCAATTTAAAAATTAAAAATATCGGCATATTTTTTTACTGTTTTCGGTACAACGAGGTAATGATATTAAATACTTGGATTATTTATTCATCATGACAGAACGTTAACGACAAGTCTTATTTTGGATTATATACTGTTTCATATATTTAATATCACTTAAGGGGTTTGTAGGGGTTGTATTATATATATGACTAGCTGAGCCTGCAACTACGTACGCGTAGTATTCAATATAGCGCGTAACTTTTTTGTTTGTAAACCGATTGGAATGAAACAAAAACTAAACGTTACGGGAAGCTTGCCACAATACATCAGTGAAAACTGCATTCAAATAGGTTAAGCCGTTTCTGAGATTAGCGTACACGAACGCACAGACAAAAAGACGAAAATTCTAAAAACTATTTTTTGACCTTGGTGAGTACCTAAGTACAACGTGTACAATTTTTTTTATATTTAACTAGCTGAACTGGCTTCGTTGCGGCCCATACGGCGGCGGCGTGCGCATGGGGCGCGCGGTACTGGATACTGCTTATATATAATACTATTTATCGTAGCGTGATGTTATATAGCCTATAGCCTTCCGCGATAAATGGACTATTCAAAACAAAAAGAATTTTTCAATTCGAACCAGTAGTTCCTGAGATTAGCGCGTTCATACTAACAAACTCTTCAGCTTTATAATATTAGTATAGATATGCTGTAATAGTTCCCGGACATACTGCGTTTGGCGGTAAAAACTTCCCCCTCACATAAGACGCACAGTGAAATAACAGCATGTGTGCTGTTGTGTTTCGGTGAGTGAGCCCATTTCTTTATCCTCTCCTTATCCCTAATCCTTAATTCTACAAAGGCCGGCAGCGCACTTGCAGCAGCTATGGCGTTGCTGTGTCAATAAGGGATGGTAGGTACCATAAAGGCACATAACATCAAATGGACCGTCAGCCTGTCTGCTGACCTTTAAAAATTTAATTATTACTAAGTAATGCAGAATGCCAACTAAAATTAAACTCTCTGTTTATTAAGATTATTATGAGTGATTAATAAGTTGAATTACAAATATATATGTCTATGGAATAAATTTGAGCCTTTATAATGAGATCAACTTAACTCAATTAGTTATGTGTGTTCTAGATTTAGTTACAATGTCGAAAACAATACACAGTTGTCATTCTAACTGGTAAATTCTACCAGGAAAATTTACTAATAAATCAAAATTTGAGTCCTTCAGGGGCATTCCTAGTTCTAGAAGATATGAGATATAGATGGGTGAAAGAAATTTTGGATTCCACCCTGTGGAAGTATGAAAAAAAAAGAAAAAAAAAATAGATGTTTTTTCCAAATTGTACAAAAGTTTCAGTTCAGAAAAAAGTTTCAGACAAATATTGTAGAGAATTTTGTTTTATACAAAAATTTCTATGTAACTTTTTTTGCTAAAATTATAATTACCAGAGTTAGGAAAGTTATTAGAAGATATAAGGGTTGATAGGTAAATTTTAAATCACAGTATCAACCTTTATCTTCTAACCTCCCCTCTGTTCATTTTAATTTTAGCAAAAATAAATAATTTTTTTTTATATATAATATAATTCTCTACAATATTTGTCTGAAACTTTTTTTAACTTTTACCATTTTTGTATAATTTGGAAATCGATTCATCCGTCGATATTTTATATCTTCTAGAAGTTTATATCGTAAATGCCCCTGAGAGACTCATATTTTGATTTGTTATTAAATTTTCCTGGCCTATAATATGTTTGTTACGCTTTCACGCCTTAATTACTCAACCAATCCTCATGAATTTTTGTATGCAAGTTATCAAGGGTACAGAAAAGGACATAGGGTACAGCTACTCAGTACACATATAAGTATCTACTTTTATCTTTTATTTATAACTAGCGACCCGCCTTCGGCTTCGCCTGGGATGTAATTTTTAAATATATAAACATTCCCCGTTTATCCCTCTTTCCATTGGTGAAAACCGAATTAAAATCGATCTACCCGTTCACGCGTGATGCCGTGACCAAGGGTAATAGAGATTCATTTTTATATATAGAGATGATAAAATACAACTCTTTTGTGTTTCGCGACGACGATTTTGTTGATGTTATGCAATATTACAGTGTAACTATTAGTGTGACACATAATCCTACGTTCTCATTTGAATTCTGTATAAATTTCATCACGGCAGTAACAATTCAGTAAAGCCGACAACAATGGCCGAGTTCCACCGGCTATTTAAATTTGTGATGTTGAAGAAAGCGGTGCTCGCACAATGGCTGTGGGACCATTTTAAATAATTATTCGAGACTCATTGCCGCCAGTAAATTGTCGCTTCAGTTGGATCATGTCCGAAACGAAACAGTTCAAAATACGATTCCGCATCGGTGACATTGAATTTAGAACCATAAATAAAGGGAAACATTTCCGATTTCACGTCAAGGTTTCAAAGTATATAAATTTTTTTACATTCATAATGCTTATGGAAGTATTTTTGAGGGTTATATAAAAAAGTATGAACTAGATTTACCTATATACAAAATAAAACTAGATAAATTAATATTGATATTATAATTTGTAAATATGTATGTACTTATTAGTTCATTTTTTGTATTTTTTGTCTATTTTTACTAAGTCGTTTTATTTTGTAAGCAAAATGTCTGTTTATTAAAAGAACAAGTTTATATTTTATTTCAGAAGAGTAGGTACATACATAATTATATTTTTGTTACAAAACTTTATTTTTAAATTGATTTTATTAACAATTATTTATTAAAAACAGAGTGAATCGGTTTAGTAATCTTTTTTATTTTTATTTTTTTGACATAAATAATTATTTGACATGACATCCTACTCTCCTAAATTGTGTTATACTTGCTGTTAAATTTAATAATGTCATTTCTGTTAATTAATTTTTGCATGCCTTGTAAAACGGCGACACATGATATTCCTTTTGTAACTCTTTTGCACCTTCTATACAATGTTTTAAGCAAATAAATGAATTATTATTATTATTATTATTATATTTTATTTAGTAAGCAAAAACAAAATAAAGGAAATGTTTATCTATAATAAAATCGTAAACGAGCCGTGTCTGTACATTAAATTAAAAAAAAAAAAACAATCTGTACACGTTGTTCTTATGTCACCGAGGTCAAAATATATATTTTTAGAATTTTTGTCTGTTTGTCTGTGAGTTTGTGCACGCCAATCTCAGAAACGGCTAAACTGATTTGAATGCGGTTTTCACTGATGCATTGTAGCAAGCTTTCTGTAACATTTAGTGTTTGTTTCATTCTAAACGATTTACAAATAAAAAAGTTACGCGCTATACCGAATACCAAAAAGCGTACGAAGTTGCGTGCTCAGCTAGTTATAAATAAAATCGCTGTCCGCCTCTGTCTGTTTCTCCACTAACTTCATCTAAACTACCCACGGTTTCAGAAATAAAAGAGCGACAAATGAGGACAAATGAGAGGGCTCGCTAAGTTAGATGTGTTTGTAACAAAGAAAAGCATAGACACCCTAGCCTTAGAGACCCTTACGTATTCCCGAAACAATTGTTCATACATTATGTCAAAAAATATAAGATTCACACCAAACAAATTGAGTTTTCAGTGACGTTTTGTAAAAGTGTTATTTGAACATCTCGTTGTTATTAAACTTCTTGTTAACTTATATTTTATGTAATTTGATAATGTTGAAAGGAAGTTGTCCAAGAGATTTATGATGTTTTTTAAAACAGTATCTAATATCTGAGTTGCTATATAGTGGGTATCATTGTGTATCACTTTTCAAATAAGTTAGGTAGGTTTTAAGATAAAAAAATAAAAAATAAGTAGTAACAAAAAAAAGATGTCCATTTATAAAAAAAGATGTCCATGTCAGGTGGATTTTATAAAATAGTAAAAAGTATACATTTGTACCTATATGTTGTGATTCTTTCTTGTCATTAGTAGGTATTAGAAAAGCGAAAAGTTTTTGATGATGTACGAATGTTTGCTCTTTCATGCAAAAACTACTGAACAGATTACCTACTATGAAATTTTATTAAAATATAATTTACTATTCATCGGGATGACACATAGTCTATAAACAGAGCCGCCTTTAACCATCTTAGAATAATGGGGGCTCCTATGACTATGATAGAGGATTATTTTATTAAGATAGGCAAAAAATGAATTTTCACAATCTCCATTACTACTCCACTTACAATTTCCAAAACAATACTTACCGGTAATATTGGTTATAGAATGATGATCTGACAGGAACTAGTGGGCCATATCGATGGTGTCTGTCACCATCGATATGTCACTTGTCCAGAGTACCCAATGGAAAAGAAGGGCCTGGCTATAACTTATAGATATATAGGGATGAATTCGCAACTAAAAGTTAGCAATATTATAAATGCGGAAGTTTGAGGTTGTATGGATGCTTGTTACACTTTTACGCAAAAACTACTGAATGCATTAGAATAAGTTTTAGTTTAGCCCAACATAGGCTATAATAAAGATTTGCGGACAAAGTTGCGGGCGAAAACTAGTGTTCTTGTGCGTTACAATTTTGTACAAATATTATATGAAACAAGTTGCTTCTTTGCACGAAGGTTTCAAAAAAATAATCAGGTGTTGAAATAAGTTTTATTTGAACAGAACAGTGACCATGTGTTTTTTCTTATAATGTCGTAAAAATAACAATGATTTTTTTTATTGAAATTCGCATAGAAACCGAAACGAAACCACTATTGCATAAGTGTTGAATCGTGCTTGTGTTAATCAAAGCTCACCGAAGCACAGTCGCATCGAATACGTAAATAGGCGACTGTATACACAGAGCTTATTAACATCTATTTACAACAGACAAAGGTGAAAATATTACGCTAAAAGCTGATGGTGAACTTTTAAAAATATATTAGCTAAAAATTTATCCTTTGATACGAGCATAAATAAAAAGAACGAAGTGTTTAGGCTTTCTTTCTACTCTACTCTACATAATAGTGCTGGATCGGCAAAGTGGTCTCACCAAACCGGTTGGCCCTTCATGCCGGCAGTCCGATCGAGAGAGAGCAGTGCCCGTAAGTGCATCGCTCCCTTTCAGCTACGCCACCAAATAAACGCATACCATTTTTGACTGCAGCAAATTTCACCACCAGTCATCTTCTAAGCACAGCACATGTTACGGAATATCAATTCATATAGGATCGCGTATCTCCTTTAATATTATTCACCGACCGGCACGCGCTGCGCTCACCGCAGCTGGCTAACGACTGCTGCCTCACTTCGTGAAATAAATGGCTTGCGGCGCGACGTATTAAAGCCTATTTGAAAGCAACCAACAGTTGAATATAAACTCTATCGGTGCTGCGTTTAAGAATGATAATCCTAAAAGGATTAACTGAAGCGTTTGTGACGTTTCATTTTTTGAGACTTTGGTCAGAGTCCGCTAGATGCAGTAGAAAGAAAGTAGGTGCATTTCCCCAGAGATGGATGCTGCGGTGGTTTTATACGAAATGCGGTCACAGTGACGTGTTTAATGACTTAATAATGAGTTTTTAATTTTTGCAAAAGGGACAATAATTAAAGGTTACTGATTAATATTTCACTTTTTTATAAAGTGTTTTTAGACGTTGAAATGTATTGTTTTGAAGATTCATCCCGGGCTAATGACATTGTCTCGAAAGTTAACAATATTGTGATCGTGATTACGTGATTTCCCAATTTGACGTGTGCACGCGAGACTTACCTGCAAAGAAAAAAAATATCAGATCAGATCCAACAGACTCAATTAATCGTAGATAAGTTAAAAAGGAAAGTTGTTTGTCGAGATTTAAACTGGTTAGTTTAACACTACGTTAGATAGTTTAACACCAAGATGGTTAGTTACAAATACTAAGCTTTTCTAAAGTAATAAAATTTACATTATAAATCTGTTACTAATATATATTTTTACATATTTATACATAATTATGATCAGGGTCGGATTATATCCATTAGGCGATGTAGGCAACTGCCTAGAGGGGCCCATGTTGGCAAAGGAGATCAATGAAAAAAATTAGAAAATTTGAATGAAAATTAAATCCTTAGATTTGTACGTAACAAATTGTTAAATACAATGTTATTGTCCCGTTTTTTTATACTACTTCGTCATATTTCAGTACATTTCGGAACGTATTTCAAGTTAAAGTTCCAGACACTAAAGACGCTACAAATTTTTGCATTCAATAATATTTTCAATAAGTAATAATATTTTTAATATCCTGGTAGTGTAGTAAAAACAGCGTAATTATAATAGAATTGCATAGTTGAGGAACCCTGAGACGATTGCCTAGGGGCCCTCACATGGTTAATACGGCCCTTATACGTATTAAATATAAAATTGCTGTTTGTCTGTTTTTCTGCTAACTTCTAAACCACCCAATGGGTTTTAATACGGCTTTCACTAATGGAAAGAGCGATAAACGAGGGAGATTTGTGTATATAATTTGTAGAAAAAATTGCATACTTACGAGCAATATGCAAAGAAAATATCTTTTGAATATACACTTAAGAGCAATAATTCCGGGTCACCTATAAAAATCACTAAGAACCGGATCACTAAGAACGCTAACTCAGTGAATTAAATTATGTTTAAAAACTTAAATACCACTTAAATGAAAGTAATGAAACTTCTTAGTTGTTCTTGGTTATATCATTAAAAATGACAAAATTCAAATACGAGATTTTAGGAAAAGAAACTACGAATTTGTTGCATGGATATTATTTGTATTATTAACAAAGTTAGTAGTGTTCAATATTTATCTATCTATACATATAATAAAATCGTAAACGAGCCGTGTCTGCACTTTAAATATTTTTTCAAAAAACAATGTACACTTTGTACAATTATTGTTATCGAGGTTAAAAAAATAGTTTCTGGAATTTTTGTCTGTGCGTTTGTACACGCTAATCTTAGAAACGGCTTAACCAATTTGAATGCGGTAAAAAATTAATGATTAATTATTTTATAATGAAAGAATTGGGGTTAAAATTTAGGTTAAAGGATAGTGATCTGATGATTAACAATAAATACCTATTAATGCAACAATGATGCAGCTCTGTTTAGTGTTGAAGCGGCCTTCGTAAATATTACAAGGGCACTTATCAGTACAAGTTTGAATATTAATTTGTGAATTGTAATACGTTTCTATTATTTTATAAAAAGAATAAGTGTTTTTATTAAACTTTTTGGGTAAAAGTTATATCTGAAATATGTGTACTTTATTAAATGTCATAGACATTGACCAGCACCTAGCAACCGTTGTTGATAACTTTTTCACTGTCATTAGAAAAATTCAAATCTATGACATATTAACTTGAATTATAATTTAATACATAACATGAAATAAAATAAATTAGTACCCAAAAAAAAAAAACTTCCGAACAACTACCCCTTCTGAGTTATTGATGGAAGCGTCCCTAGCTTGGATGTGTGAGACAGGCAATTTGATTTAAGAGGCATGAGACATTATGTCATCAATTGGGCTACCAAAAATGGCCAGACGCTAAGAGAATTTACCGAAAGGCTTCTTTTGTTTATAATGAACTAGCTGGTGCCCGCGACTTCGTCCGCGTTGAAAAAAAATAAAGAATATAACGCCTGACAAAGCATATTAGCAAAATTTATCAAATTTTTATTCCTGTTATTCTAGTTAAAAGTAACTCTATGTTCTTTTCTGTACCAATGACAGAATTGCTTCACATTTATATTATTAGTATGGATCTAGGTACATAGGTATAAATAGTGGCAGGGCACATTGTGTTTCTCAGCATCTGGGCAGACCGTCTGGCGGCGGTAACCATCCACTTCCAGAAGTCCACAGTGAAATAACGGCACGTGTGCTGTTGTGTTTTGGTTAGGGATTGTTAGGTGAGTTAGGGATGCCTGAGCCCATTTTCCTATCCCTTACCAATCCCTTAGCCTTAATGTTACTATGGTCAACAACGCACTTGCTACACCTGTGGAGGCGACGGTAGCCATCTAAACCAACAAGTGGACCGTCAGTCTTAACATGAAAAAGGTATGTAAGTACATGGAGGCTCTGAGAAAAGAAAATTCCTTGTCACATAGATTTATTGAAGGTTATTAATGTCGCCAGTATTGACGACGTGGTCGGTGGTACGCAATAAAAGAGTAGGGGTCGGTTAATGTTTGTTTGCCAATTGGTAAATACCTGGGCACTTTCCTACGCAAGGCCAACTCGTACAATTGCCAGAGGGTGGCAGTAAGCCAGACGGTTGTGATATCGCTTTTACAGTTCAACTATACGGATACTGTTTTCATTTTATTTTATTATACGTCCTCGAACAACCCTTTGAAATACTTAGATTGGAATTTTATAATAATAATATGTATAACTGCCATAATGTAACCCTTGATCTACTACTAATTTACTACTAGCCCATTTCCCTAGCCCCTCCTAATCCCTTATCCCTATAATTCTACTGTAGTCGGCAGCGCACTTGCAGCAGCTTTGGCGCCGCTTGTGTCATAGGCGACGGTAGCCACCTACCATCAAGTGGGCCGTCATCTTGTCTGCCGATCTAAATATATATATAAAACATGGCGGGGTTAGCAAAAGTCCGATATAAATATCAAAATATTCGATATTTGATATACATATATCCGATATATCAAATATCGAATAAATCAAAATAACATTCGAGCTGCGACTGTGCTCGCGACTTCGTACGCGTTATAACGCGTGATATCTTTGTCGCTATGACGACAGTGGCGCCGAATATTTTTAGACGATCTCTCAGGAATCTAACATTTTTCCAAGATGAAAAGTATCCTATATGTTCGTCATTCAAATCCGTTCAGACTTTTTTTGCGTTGTTGAGGAACAAACATCTGAAGCTAAACACATATATTGGATATAATAATATATACGAACCCTTATTTCAAGTTTCTTGATTAGACTAGAAGGAGCTTTTTGGTGACAACAGAAGAACAGTATTCCTTTTCAAAGAAAACGAGATTTTTATGGGAACTGTCGCCGGAAGGGCTGCCCATTTTACGAGTGCGGAACGCAGTGTAGCTGTATGTATACTGCATTGATAAGAGACACTGAGTTGATGATTATTTGTAACTACTCAAATTTTTTTTTATATGTACATATTCTATTACCTTTTTACTTTTTACGTTTTATTTTTTAACACGGACACCTTGGGCTTGGACACCAGCTATAGTTGTAAGATAAAGAAACAAAGTTATAATAGGAAAATATCTTTCAAATAAGTAAATTTTATAATTAAGCAATATCAATATATGATATTATAGGTAACAACTTTTCAAATCCAAACTTTATAGAACCAGAGGTTTTGCACTTTTGTAGTAGGTACTAAACTGGGCAGGCCTTCTGACAGCAGTAACCAACCTCACAGAAGAACAACATAAAATTAACAGCAAGTGTGCTGTGGCTCTAGCATGAGTTTACGATACTACACTCGCTAGCGAGAGCGTAAAACATTTATATGGAAAATTGATAATTTGACATTGACAGTTCACGATTTCCCATACAAAAGTTTTACGTTCTCGCTAGCGAGTGTAGTATTGGTGTAGTATCGTAAACTCATACTAGAGCCTCTGTTTTATTTCGATGAGTGAGTAATGTATACTTGAGCCTATTTTCCTATCTCAGCTTTAGCAATTAACTTGTTTCAACCGATATTTATGTTTACAGGCGACGGTAACCACTTATCATCAAGTGGATCGTCATGTCAGACTGTCTGCAGAGCTTAAACCACCAAAAATAGATTCAATAATATTTGGTAACTATTGTAATAATTTACAATGACCCAATAACACATAGACTTCGTAAACAACGTAAATGGCTACATTTCATGTACGTATATGTGCACTATCCTATGTATGGTGCACTACACTATTTGCCCTTGCTGTATAAAATATCCGCATTACAAACACAGTAAAATGCTTACCGCAGGGACTACTGTTTGTATAACGGTCGGCGTTGTTGCGTCGGTAAATAAAGAGTTTCTTAGTTAGTTATATATGAAATCATTAACCGGTTATAAGTTCTTTAAAGAAAATGTAAAAATTATAAGTGGATCAGTGGTTGGACGAGCACTGTAACAAGTATTCAAAAAGAACCCTCGAAATAATACTTAACTAGTTCTTCAAGAGCTTCATTCTTAAGTTAGCAGTCATCAAAAAGTTGACTTGATAAAGATTTTCATTCAATTATAGAGTTTATGAACGCATTGATATCAACCAAAGTGTTTCTGATAAAGAGGTAAAGTTTGTATGTAGGAGGTAATCTTTGAAACTAATCATCCGATTAAAAAAAACATCCGCAATAGTTAGAATAGAACTTTAGGATGGACATATAGGCCATATATTCGACGCGGGCGAAGCCGCGGGCTCCAGCTATGTATAACAGCAATGTCAGGCGTTATATCTTTTATTTTTCAACGCGGACGAAGTCGCGAGAATCAGCTATTGCAATATATTATAATGTAATGTAGTGTAAATCAATGCAATGCAGTGTAATATAATTTAGTGTGATGTGATGTGATGTGATGCGGTAATGTGCCGTAATGTGACGTAATGTGACGTAATGCGATGTGATGTGGTGTGATGTAATGTTACGTAACGTAATGTAATGTGGTTAGATAGACAGATAACTCGCTTCTTAGTGAACACCAAATAAAATTTTTGGAACGATACAAATAAGAAAAGATAAAAAGCAAACAGTGTCAACAGGCGGTTGTATCGCAGAGTTTAGAGCGATCTTTTGGGTGAATGGTTAACGATTTAACAAAACTATAGGATATGAATAAAATAAACTAATATACATATATAGAATTATATTGTAACGAAATGTATGTTGAGGATTTATGTATGAAGAAGTTTGGAGTTTAGACTAAAGTCTGCCAACCTAACAACTGACATTAACAATTGGAAAGACTTCAGTGATAACCTTTAAAGATTGTTTAGGATTTTTTATTAAAATCAAAATTTTAATTCTGAAGCCCAACCATGATTCGGACCCCAAGTGTTTATCGCATTGGGCTACGAGTTCCTTCCTATGTGGAAAATAGAAAAATAAATGTGCGGAACTACCTTTATTTGTTGCGTACATCAAACACTTTCAGGAAAAACGGTAATGGAGTGAAATCGCATTATCTAGCAGGAAAACCGGCAGCCATAGAGAGCTCTCTGATTGTTATTGAGACGATCAATCTCTGTTAGTCGTGGCGTAAACGTAAACATCCCGTAGATACACTTCGTTTAATACAGTGTTAATGCCGGTAGGTACAATACAATGTTATTGATTCTCGGATACATTGCGGCTGCTGATAAACTGGAGGCGTTAATTCTGTTACATTAGATTAAAATGTAAATGGAAAGTGTATATATTGTGTTATGTTTTCCCAATAAATTAATACAAAATCAGATTTTTTCTACTTAAAAATATAAAAGAATTATTCAATGGCTGATAAATATATGAGTAACAATAAATAATGAATGAATAAATGTTTTAACACCTAAGAAAAAGGGGCGCGGAGAAAAAGCTAGTTATATTATATAAAAATTATTTAAAAAAATAAATAATCAATCTATGCTATCTATACTTTTTTAATATTATAAAGCTGAAGAGTTTGTTTGTTTGAACGCGCTAATCTCAGGAATTACTGGTTCGAATTGAAAAATTCCTTTTGTTTTGAATAGTCCATTTATCAAGGAAGGCTATAGGCTATATAACATCACGCTACGATAAATAGTATTATATATGTATAAGCAGTGTCCAGTACCGCGCGCCCCATGCCGCCGCCGTATGGGCCGCAGCGAAGGGTGGCCGAGTTCAGCTAGTATTATATAAATTTTATATAAAACACAAATATTACACAAATATTCTATTTGTGTTCACTCAATTGATGGCTGGCACCAACTTCCAGGAATGAAGGGCAATTGCCTGTCTTAAATGTTTGAATCACTGATCTGATTCGACATAAAATAATACACACTTTTTTTGCATTGTTTACAATTTTTGTATACTTACATTTATTTTTGGTTCATAAGAAAATAGCAAATAAAGAGATTTCTCGTCGGTTCCTTCCTCGTAGCAACATATTTCCGAATCGGTAGTAGTTAACTTAATTTTTTATTGTATTCGACGATCTATAAATACTTACTTATAAAAAGTAACGTGGATAAACAATTCTAAATCCTAATCTTAATATTATAATATTTCGAAATATATATATATTTATTGCCTGGATTAACATAGAGGATACTTTTTATTCTGAATAAATGTTAAGTTTCCGAAGGGATCGTCTAAAAATATGAAAGTATTCGAGGCATTGTATTACTGATATATTTTCATTTTTTAATGAGCGTGAAGTAGCGGGCACGTAGTAAGTATATAAATAAACATAATTTTTTTTTTTGCATATTTAACTAACTACGCAGCAACATACCTACAGCTAATCTAGTAGATAATAGCAAATATATGCGAGTAAGTACCTACTCTTGGATAAATCACGTGTAACAAGGTCGGATAGTAAGTATATTGCATGATTACTAGGAAACAAAATGTAGGCACATATTATGTTCTTTGTGTGTGATGCATTATTTAATCGCCGATGCGTTATGTTTACCTTATGAAAAAATATTTTTGAACAATAAATAGTAGTTAAAACTTTAGCGTAGCTTAGCCTATTGCTTTTTGTTTAACATTTTACAATTAAAATAGACTTAATTATGCCTGACTTTTAGTTTGTTTTTAGCCTTGATCACACAAATTGCCAATATCTGAAGTGCTAGAAAACAAATAATAACTCCATGGCATACCTACATTTTTTTACGTAATACAAGATTTAATTTGGCAATAGCTCTCAGCTATAGTAACGTTTTCATTAATATTAGATGTTTTAATGTCACTTACTGAAAGTGAGTCACTTACTAAATCACTTATACATTTATTTTCTAAGATCATAGGCACTAACTGACAAAAAAATAAAACAAAAGAAATGATTGTTTAAAAGTACAACGAAATTATAAAATAAATAATATATTTAAATTTGTAATTTTCAGTAATTTTATAAAAATGCTTATAATTTACAAACTAATCACAATCGCATTACCTACGTGTTTATATTTTTTTGAGTATTAATAATGTATATTTAAATTATACAATATATCTGCTAATAAAACTGACACGCAACTCTTCTTTCCAACAACTGACATATTTTTTCATTTCTTTTTTCATTTCTATTCTTTTGTGGCCACTAACCAATCAGTTGCCAAAATAGTTAGCACAAAACAATTGCATCCGTGCGAAGCCGGGGGCTGGTCGCTAGTAATATTTAAAGTGAGGAAAACGATTTCCACTATATTATGGGATTGATGGTAAAATTTGATGGCATGTTGTGTATATTACATAAAAGATATTAAAAGCAATGTTTTAAATTGAAAGCAAGCGAGGACGGGGTATGATTTATTTTGTTTACACAAAGTTTATCGGATTTAAGGGCGGCTGTCAACGACCTTTGAAAATTAAAATACCTTTTTGTTGAGAGTTCCTACTACAATGAATGTTGTTTTGCCTCTCCCGTGGAGCGGAAAAAAAAATTGAAATGTTTTTCAATTTATAACACTCAATGGTTCGTTCGGGAGCGCTAATAAAAGTCTAGCAAAACAAATTTTTATTTAGCTTCCTTAATTTGTACTTTTGTGGCAATAATTTAATTGGTTCTCTTTTGGATTGATTTTAAATTACCGTAAGAATTAAGTACCACTTAGAAGACATATGTAGACATAGAAAAACGAAGAGAGAAGCAAAAAAGAGGAACAAATCGACAAAAGGACAGTATGCAACTATATATGCGTAAATACTTACTATCGAATAAGTGTAATAATAGAGAGAAATAGCCAAATGTATTCAAACAGTAGCGTAAATGAGATAACTATATGTTTCACTCCTACGCATCCACATTCAAACGAAAGGTGTTATTTCCCTTTTAAGGTTGAACTAGTCGGCTTTTCCTCCATACAAACGTAGGAAGTTTACTACTCCTCTGTTTTATGTTTAATTTACAAAAGTAAGCATGATATCGATTTATCTTGTCGTAAACTAGGTTCAATGCTCAACAAACTAGTTAAAAAAGCATTAATTTAATAGATAGAATCCTTGAAAAATCCACATTTTAACACAAATTTTCACGCAACTTTGAGGGTTAATAAGTCACTCTAGTAGTAAAAATACTCCAAAATACTTTTCGCACCGACATTGCTCAGTTATTCAAGAGTTAAAATAACTTTACACTAAAAAGATACATGCAGTAGTTTTGTCAACAAAATCTTTTTCCTAAGGGTCGGTTTATATTTTTTTCCGTGCTCATTTTTGGTACGAATCATTGTGCATTTCACTCAAATGTTCTTCCCCCGCGGGTAGCGGAGGGGAGGCACATACGCGGGAGCGGCGGCGGTGGCCGGGGAGCTCACTTGAGCTTGTGGCTTGGCTTGAGCTCAGCGAGACAGTCAGTCTCAACTCAATGATATTTAGTTACGTTGCGCGTGCTGTGTACTGCGTAGGTATATTGCGCTAGACTAGAGTCATTGTGCGCTAGGTAGTACATTATACTTCAATGTAGGTAGACTTTATTGCGCTAACAATAATAATAAAATAAAAAAATTGCATCCAAACTTTCGATAGTTAGACTAAAAAACGCATAATTATTATTTCCAAGTACAAGGCCAACTAAAAATAACCAAATAAAAATTTTGCTATTTTGTTGTCTGGACACCAAACTGCAGGAGCTAATAGATCCACGGTTTCCTCGCAAGCTACAGTTTATCGACAAATTAAATCGGAGACCTCGCTACCTCGACCTGGTGAAAAGTCGGCGAAGGGATCTCGGAAACTATGAGCGACAGAGGGGCGGGGTTTACGGAATTTCACAGAGGGTCATCGGGGGTTACCAAATCGTGACCCATCCCCACCCCGCCCATACATGTTTTTTACACTCCATACAACTTTTTTGAAATTTCCAATCCCCGTAGCTCCACAACCATAGGGAATAGTGATATCGTGTCTTTGGCGCATAACCATTTCTCCCCGAGGTCCATCGGTTGGGACCACTATCCTTACACCACCTCCCCCATTGACCCCCCTTCCTTAAAAAATCGCTACTTTTGACGAAATGGATGGCATTATCCGTCTTGCTTGCGATAACCCTCCGCGGGCTGCTTGCAGCCCGCGGCATCGAGCAACCTACCCTGGTTGCGAGAACCCTCTACGGGCTGCTAGCAGCCCGCAGCATCGAGCAACCTACTAGTTTATAATATTGTTAGAATTAGAATTAACAATTATTATGTAGACTATATAATAATTGTACAATTACTTTTGTTATCTGCGGGTAACACCGTGGGGCGCAGCTAGTATCAAAAATACTCTCACACACACAAACTTTCGTATTTATAATATTGTTAGAATTAACAATTATTATATAGATATTATTATATAATAATTGTACAATTACTATTGTTGTCTGCGGGTAACACCGTGGGGCGCAGCTAGTATCAAAAATACTCTTCCACACACACAAAATTTCGTATTTATAATATTGTTAGAATTAACAATTATTATATAGATATTATTATATAATAATTGTACAATTACTCTTGCTATCTGCGGGTAACATGCTGATGCATTTTTATGAAAAAAAAATTAACCACATGAGACCTTGGAAGAGGAGCAAAATATTGTTTGAATGACGAGAAAAATAATTTGAAGTCGACAAAATGGAGAAGGGTGAAACGGGGTGAACTTTTAGGAGTTGAAAGTGGTATTTCACGGTTTTTCGCGATTTGCAACGAAAGTTGACCTCCTATCGAAAAAAGTCAAATGGCAAATCTGTTCATAATAAAAAGATCCACAACTTTTGTATGTAACATTTTTCCACATAACCTCAAATTTCGTTTTTATTTTTTTTTCTCACGCAAAATTTTTTTTTTTTTTTTTTACGAAATTTGGTGGAAATATAACTTATTATGTTTCAAGTAAGCTGTAATTTTTTTGTAGCGAAATACAGATTCTTCCTTTTTTTTCAACAAATTCCGAAAAAACAACCTCATTTTCAACTGAAAAGTTTCACCGGTAAAATTCGTCTTTTCATCGCCATTTTTTTTCCGTTGAATCGTCTACTTTTAGATTATGTAATAAAAGAGTAGCTCTGCTATGGAATATTTTTCCAGAAATCGCGAAAAAATGAAAACACAGATTGTCAAAAATCAATTTTTTAATTTTTTTTCTAAACTCATTTTACAACTTTTCTCTTTCATTTTAGAACTTTTTTTGTAGTAGGTTAATTTTCGCCGCAAATCATGAGAATCCATTTTTACCCCCAAAAGTGCACCTCACTTCGCCTTTTTAATATAATCAAATCCTTATTAATGTCCTTGTTTATTCTTTGTATCTATTAAGGTAACATGAAATTAATATTCTCGAAAGGTTTCAACTTTAAATTTCAATAATTTTAATAAATAAATTTGAGTTTAGAAGAAAAATTTTAAAAATAGATTTTTGAAAATCAGTTTTTTCATTTTTTCGCGTTTTCTGGAGAAAAGGTCATTGGGCAGAATCTGACCCGGTTTATGAAAGTTTGTGTACAGAAACTAAATTATTTTTAAATTGTAAAGCCACCTATCATTTTATATTTACATTTCATTGAAAATTCATGGGATTATATAGTTATAGGTTAATGAAGGTTGGGTTTTTCTCTACCTAAAACAGTTTTTAAATGGCAAGAAAAATATAATATGTACATGTATCTATGACACACCAAACAAGAGAGGGCGACAAATCATTTAAAAATTGCGCGATCATACTGTCATGACTGGAATGGTTTGTACATCTTGGAATTATATCGCCATCAAGAATTAATTGATAATAAAATATAAATCAGAGGTAAAATTCAATCACGATTAGAAAATATTATATTATACCTATATATTGGTCAACCCTACAATACTCGTACATGGCAGAGAAGGTGTCGAAGGATACTATTGCTCCTACATCCATGGTCGACGCACCGTTGGAAGCTGTGCACATGTTTATTTTTTATCCTGTGCAAGACATCAGGAGCAAACAGATGCACTTGGGGCTTTTTTGGATGATATTACCACAGTCTAACCATACATACTAACGTCATACAGTCGAGCAACGCTCAATGTTCGAGCCTGCAAACTGAAGCGAGTTCGCCGAACGTTGCTCTACGCAATTACATTCGTTGCCTGACTGTATGACGTGTATGGTTAGACTGTGATATTACTGTACCCATACATTGATGAAGTCGAATAAAACTTAAAAAAATAATAACTGTTTTATTTTTGTGTTTCTTTCTTATTAATATGCCTTTTAATTGGGTGAATACACGTATTAAAAAAATAAAACATACATTTTTTTATGTTTCCCTTGATCTACAGTAATAATCTTATAGTATCGTAAATATTATCTATACATATTGCTATATTGTATGTCTGTACGCCGTGGGTATAGTTTTCATACTAGGTGCCCAATGACCTTTCCATAGTAGTGCTACTCTTTTATTACATAATCTAAAAGTAGACGATTCAACGGAAAAAGTGGCGGCTGGCAAGATTGAAAAGACAAATTTTACAGATGAAACTTTTCAGTTGAAAATGATGTCGTTTTTTCGGAATTTGACAACAAATAAGGAAAATCTGTATTTCGCTACAAAAAAATTACAGCTTACTTGAAACAGAATAAGTTATGTTTTCACCAAATTTCGTAAAAAATAATAATATATTAAACGAGAAAAAAATATCGGTTTTTCCGAATTTCCCGGAAAACTTGAATTTGTGAAAAAATGTTACTTATAAAAGTTGTACCTAGATCTTATTATTATCAACAACTTTGCTTGTCCACTTTTTTCGATAGGAGGTCAACTTTCGTTGTAAATCGCGAAAAACCGTGAAATACCACTTTAGATATAATATAATATTTTCACCCCGTTCCACCCTTCCATTTTGTCGATTCCACGCCTGAGACAAAGATGCCAACAAGGTTTTAGTCCTGTCAATTTAGCACCAATAACACGCATATCATAGTAATTGTAAACGCGAAAGTTTGTGATGATGTTTGTATAGGTTTTTGTTACTCAATCACGTCAAATCAATACAGTATAATAATTATTATATCTTAGGATAGCGCAAGGAATATTTTTTATCCCGGTAAAGTCGTAATAACTCTATTTGTGCTAATTCAGACTTTTTATGTTTGTATAATTTTTATGTTATACCAATGTTAGTAAAATAAATAAACATGAATAGAATTTTTTTATTTTATTTTACTTCCTAATCAAGAAAATCAAATCCTATCCCAATTTTTTAACCCTACTACAATAATTAGAGATGTACATTGTAACAAGCCTCGCAGCAGTCGCAACGTCCGCGTTCGACGAGACCTCGCATGTGTGCGTTGCCTAAGTCGTTACAATACGGTCTAACTAATGTGTGCGCGCTATGTTCTAACTGCTCTTCTATGAGTCTTTCCCTTTCGCTCAGTTTGCTGTGTGAGACAGAAAGCATTTTAGCCACGCGCACCGATGAGTTCGAGCCGCCGACTAGTTCAACCTTAAGTGTTGTTTGATCGACGAAATGAAAAGGAGACCACTGGACTCAGTTTATAAGAAACACACGCGGATAGTGAGTTTCTTTTGCTTCTATCTACGTAGAAAAATAATAGAATTAGACGTATTACAAGAGTTTAATATGTTACAAGAACAATAAAGAACAAAATAGAACTGGACTAGACCCACTATGAACAATAAAAGAGAAATACTATAGACTAAAACATAAGAGAGGGGTACTCGAGCAATGAAAAAATAAAAAAGGGAGACAGGTATAGAGATGAGAAAATGATTAGCCAAAAGGATGGACGAGGAAAGATGGCGACAAAGAAAAAGCTAAATTATTATATAATTTAATTTTAGTAATATTTATTTTTATATCAACAGCAGGGTATAGAGGAAATAAAGGTTATATTTTACTTTTATTTATTTCATTTATTAGAAGACAAAACACGACCGCAATAATTTTTAACTCTACGCTGTGTGTGCAAGCAAAAATAAAATAGGTCATAATTTTTTCTTTGTAAGTAATTTCATATTTCTGTTCGCCACGTTGACAGAAGGGACGAATTTAATTATTTAATACTAGCGACCCGCCCCCGGCTTCGCCCAGGATGCAACATTCCCCGTTTATCCCTCTTTCCATTAGTGAAAACCGAATTGAAATCGGTCTACCAGTTAACGCGTGATGCCGTGACCAAGGGAAATAGGGATTCATTATTATATATTAAGATTTAGGAAAGTATTCAGATGATTTTCTAAAGGTTTTGATCGAAAATTAAGTGTTTGTATATGATAATATCATTTTCGATGGAAATTACGAAAAAAATTAATAATATATGTATATCACTGGAGCATACATTAATAATTAATTAGACAGAATTTTGAGAAAACGTCGCATCTGATCGCTTTTCAGAAAAGACTTTGTGATTTTATTCAGATGGATCCTTTAGTTGTAGATGTTATTTATTTTAGATTTTAATTTACTTAAAATCCAGACTAGGTACCGTTTGTTTTTGCGACAGAAAACTAAACACATTTATATAATAAAGATAATTAAAATGATTCTTTTGTTTCTTAGGAGTTCAAACGTTTATTCAGTCTTTATTGCTCACTAGCGGCCCGCCCCCGGCTTCGCTCGTGGTACAATTTTTATATATATGAACATTCCCCGTTTATCCCTCTTTCCATCAGTGAAAACCGAATTAAAATCGGTCTACCCGTTCACGCGTGATGCCGTGACCAAGGGAAATGGGGATTCATTTTTAATTTTGTCAAGCGTTGATTTTTTTAAAATGATCCCTTAAGAACAATACTTTTTTCTGGATGAAAGGTACCCTATGTCCTTTCCTGAATCTCTGACGAAGAGTTTATAAAATTTCATGATGATCGGTTGAGTAGTTTAGGCGTGAAAGCGTAACAAACAAACAAATAAAACCGCTTTCGCATTTATAATAGGCATTAGTCAGGATTAGTTGATAATGTATATAAAGGCTGATGCATATACACAAGAGAATATTTCATTCTGCGTTAGTATTCTGAGGTCTTCGCATACTTTTTCTCTTCCATTTCGATTCCGTCCGCTCTTATTCGCGCTGAATGTCTTGGCGTGAAATTGTCGAGCAATTTTCCGAGCGAACGCCTAGAGGCGTCTCGTACAACGGGATATCTGAGGAAATTCCTTGTCACTCTCGCTAAATATTTTTGACATCCACCCTTCGCTCTTTCCTCCCCAATCGCTTTGCCGTCGGCGCTGTTGGCTCGCGTCTATCAAATTTGACGGAACGTAATAGGATTTTTTTTTATTGAAACAATGTTTATTCGCCTATCGTGTTCCCTTAATTTGTTGTTGTTATTTAGGGTTGTTTTTCAATTGAACATTGAATTTTTCAATTTCATTATGTTTTCCTTCAATTAAATGCATTTTAGGGTACCGTATGTCCAAATAAAAAAAAGGAACCCTTACAGGACTATCCGACCATTCCTCCCCCCCCATCTCCGAAACTACTGAACCTAAAATTTTGAAAAAATACAGACATTAGTTTTCTACCTATAGATTATAGGAAAACCTATAAGAAGTCCATGATATTAAAAAAACATGGTAAATCACTCAATATTGTGCGGATAGCTAAAATCGTACGGAACCTTCTTCACGCGAGTTCAATTCGCACTTGTCCTGTTTTTTTAATATTTTTAATATAATTACTAACAAAGTCTAGGCATTTTAAAAGTGTGGCTTGATAGCATAAGATTAAGCCTCAGTGGTTTTTAATGCTATTATTATGGATTATATGAATTCTATGCTGTCTGCATATGCTACACGTTGCTTGATTGCTTCGACACAGTCTCTGGTACCGCCTAGTGGAGCAGACATGGCAGTGTGCATGTATTATGCTATGGTTCAAGAGGGAAGGCTGTAGCGATATTGTTAGGCGCGATACCGACGAACTGACATAATTACATGAGTCTAGTATCTAGTTTATCGAATTAGTTTAGGAAATTAAGGAATTATTATAGGAATTATTGAGAATAATTATAGGAAAGACATTAATTAGCATTTTATAGTAATTCTTTAGAAACTTATGTTTTATTCATTTAATATTGTAGATTTTAATTATGTTCATTTTGAGTTTTAATTAAAATTTCCTAAAAAATATGACAAGTGAAAATAATGAAATTACGTTAACTAACTGTTACTTAACGTATAAATGTTATTTACGTGAGTAAAGACAACATTGATTTGTTATTTTGACAACTCTTGACACTGAAGCTCTAAAGTGCATAAACATAAATTGTTGGGCATTCTGCCAATTATACATACTTATAGGTTTTTCCAAAAACTAACTATAAAAATGTTTTTATCTTGTTCAGAGACATGGAAATGTTAGCGTACTCGACTCAACTATGTATGTTTAGTATCATATATATACATATATACTATAGGTAATTTGATTATAATACTTGTATAATAATTGTAACAAATGTAATTTTTATTTTAAAGATGACAAATAGAATGGTATACCGTATATTGGGTTTCTTTCGTGGTTTCTTCTCAGGTTCATCTTTATATTGCCTATTTTTAAAAATTTTTTTTAAAAATAAAAAAAATTATTTTTTGACGATATTGTTTGAAACCTATTTAATGAATTATGGTTTCACTTTACTTTTTGCGATTTAAATTATGTTAAAGCATGAAATGTTTAAATTCTCTAGTGAGGATAGGGGATAGTATGCGAGTTAGCTTGAGAAATTGCGTAACCTCCTCAATGCGATTATCTGAGAACTGAGTAATTGTAGAGCGGGTAACGAAATATGACCTATGTGTATATTTCTGTTTATTTAACAATTACAAACTATTAGCATTATTTTAAGATATTAAACCGATATTAAATAACAATATAGGAAAAAGTAATAAAATTAACATACATTCCACAAAACTAAGAAATTAAGACAGAATATTTTTATAGGGTATTTTTTAGTTTTTTTTTTGTATATTTCCAAATAAAAACGATAGAATTTATTAAAACTTTAACTATTATTAGTTTAGTTATTATTAGAAGAAGAAGAAACATTTTTTGTATAAATATGACACAAAAAGAGATGACAAAAAGAGTTACTTTGGGCATATCATGTGCGGCGAAAAGTAGATCTTTTGCAGCTGATCATGTAGAGAAAAATACAAGGTAGACGCTAGCTGGGTAGACGAGACGACGTACTTCCTGGCTCAAAAAAATCTTCATGAATGGTATGGCCGAAGTACCAGATTGCTGTTTCGAGTCACCGCCTCGACGGTTCAGTTCAGATAGATAAGATGATAGCCAACCTCCGGTAGAAGGTGGCGCCAAAAGAAGAAGATAAAAATAAATACATAAAATTATCAGTACAATTAAAAATAATTGAGAAAATAATTTCTCACAAGTAAAAAAAAACTCAATTCAATGTGGGTGTGTGTCTAGCAGCAAAAGTGTATCTCGCTCAGTATAAATAAAGCTAAGGCAGATACGCATCGTCTTTTTCTGTATAAAATTTACTTTGTCAGGGTCAAATTGTGAGTCATAGCATTTGGATTCAATACAGAGTTAACATATTTTAAAATAATTAGTTATTAAAAGTTGCACAAAATTATTATAATTAATTTTGAAAGTAATAATAATTGAATTTTGAAGTGTCAAGAAACAGTTCTCATGTTTTTTAAATTTTCCATACCAATATTCATGGAAATAATCTATTCTTTCTAACAAAGGATTCTCATCAGCACTGAAACAGGCTAAGACTACGATTACAGAAAAAGTTAACGAAACGCTAATATTTTTTCTTTTTGAAGCTGAAATATTAGTATTTTATCAATAAGCTATGTTAGATTCTTTTGTAGGTTCAAACGTCCGAAATCCACAATAAAAATGTTCAAAGAGCAAATAATATGAAATGTGCTTCTATACTAAATTAAATCGGTATTTGGAGCACCATTCCCCAATTTCTACTTATAAGTATTAGAGCCTCAATAGGTACTGCAAATCTATAAAGATTTGTGTATTGAAGATTTGTAAAGCTTAGTTTGGACTTATTTAGATCTGAAAGTTTAGGTCCAGGTGGTGTTGATTAGGTTATGGATCCTGTAGAATAGAAAAGTTTTCTGGTACCAGTTTCGCAAGCTAATCTAGGACTACATCTAATAGCTGCTTGCTCAACGTGAAATCCTGTTTGGTGTACTTATGGAAGGAAGTTTGATATATACAAATCTTTTAATTTAATAGAAAATTTAACACGTTTCAAATAGAATAAATTAATATCAACTAATAATATAAGTCATTACATTTGTATGTGTCTGCTAGGATTGATTATTGTATTTTTATACTTATGAAACCAATTTTGATTTAAAATTCTCTTCTTTATGATTGAACTTTTTTTTTTAAAATGGGAAGCAGTGAGATTTGGTAGGTCATCATCATCATGGCGCCAGAAAGCGCCAAGAGATGAGTCCGCTTACGGACACAGCGGTATGAGGGATTTGAGGACATGGCCTAGCTGTAACCTCGGTCCCACACACCACCGCCGATGGTGGAACCCGGAGGGGTTTTAGTGGGTATTTCCGGTGTATCCCACCGGGTGAGTCCCACACTCCACCCTCATCGAGACGTCCCCTCGACGAGATTTCCCCTCCTAAAAAAAAGGTCATCATCATCATCTCAGCCGTAGGACGTCCACTGTGGACAAAGGCCTCCCTTATTTCCCAAAAGGGCCGATCAGAAGCAACCTGGACCCAAGATGGCCTGGTTCGTAGCCTTCATTCGAGAACTATTCGGTCCCAGGGGCCGTTGGTTCTCCTTACTATGTGTCTTGCCCACTGCCACTTCACCTTACGGTAACTTTCGTTCTTCTACGGATCTCCTAATTCCTGATTCGGTCTCACAGTGTAATTCCGAGCATAGCCTTCTTCATAGCTCGTTGATTTGGTATGTATAATTGTAAATTTATTTAGAACATGAATACAGCTTTAATTCGGTCAAAATTAAAAGCTGTGTTCGTAGATTTTTGAGTCAATGTATAACAACACATCAAGGTTCTAACATATGGTTCTACAGGACGAATCCTGAGGGACTGCAATAAAAGTGGGATGCTATTTGTAAAGATAGTTTTCAGTAGACGTGGTAAGTGTGTTATTGATTATGAAAGCTGAATTCGTGGCTCACAGTCGCACCGGGTTCAATTACCTTTAGATGTGTCACCGACGACGAGTATGATCTATTTATAGTGAGTGGATAAATAAGTCTCTTTCACAGATTAAACTCACTGTAATCTGATAACTATTTCATAATTTTTAGGGAACCAGTTTAGGAAATCCTATTAAAACGCCTTTTTATGTGATTTAAAACTCGAAACACCACATGTAGAAAGTGAGTTATGTATAAATGGATATTATAATATTTTATGAAATTCTAGCTTTTGTCTTTTTTTTTATTTTTCTTAAGTGTTATATTTTTGTCAGGCGTTGAATTTTTTATTTCTATTTTTAGATGATAAATCGGGAAATTGTCTTTTTCTGGACGAAAAGTAGCCCTAACGTGTATGCAAAATTTCATGAGTTGTTAAGGCGTGAAAGTGTAACAAACAAACACCCTTTCTGCATTTATAATATTATATGTATGTGCTAGCTGTTGCAAGCGACTTCGTCCTCGTATCTTAATAAAATATATGATATGTAATTTAATAAACAAAACATAAAATTGTAAACTAAACAAAATTAAAACACGTAGGTAAGCGCAAGGCTGTTCGCTCTTTTCGCGGCATTTTTTTTCAGCATTTTTATGCCCGTCGTATATTTATATTTTTATATATCTTCTAAACGAAAAGTCAGATTTCAATAATTTAAAGAGGAATTTAAATGTACATAATCAACGTAGATTATTAGTTAGACCTTATTAGTTATTGCCTCGCGAAGTTTTTTGTGGTTAAGGGCTTCACTGAGGCAAATGACATTTACAATAGAACTCGCTGGCGGCGGAGACAATTCAACGGGCCTAGTAGAAATGGTGTTTTTTTGTTTTTACCATTAGAACAATACACAAAAAAAAATCAATACAATTTTTTAAACTGACATTAACTTATTAATAGGTACAAGATTCATATGCGTGCAATAAGCCGTTTTCGAGAGAATTTTCAATAAAAGTCAAATTCTTCTTGTGTACTAACTTTTTTTGTGGAGTTTCTATTACTTTAACGAAAATTCTAATTAATACAATTGGTTCTTCACATGTTTAAGTATAATATATATTTTTTCAAAGAAATTGTCTTGTCTGTTTCTTGTAACAACTTCATTAAACAATGGATATTTTTAGTATTTAGCGTTAAACACGTATGTACCTACCTAATTTGTTATTTTATTTATCATCAATACTTTTTGCAAAGTACGCCAAGTAATTAATTTTATAGGAAAATTTCTGATAAGTACCTTGTGTTACGTTATTGTAATTTTTGTATCTCTCATTTTTTGAAAATAAAATATAGCCTATTTTACTCGCTTGATAATGTAGCTTTTTATCATCATCATCATCATCATCAGCCTGTGTATTTCTACTGATGGATGTAGCCTTCTCCCAAGACTCGCCACCACGCACGGTCTTCTGTCCTTCGCATCCAGCAGCTTCCTGCGAAGCCTTTCAGGTCGTCTGTCCACTTAGCCGCAAGGTGTCCCACGGTGCGCTTTCCAATTCGTGACCTCCATTTGAGAATTCTTCTACTCCATCGGTTATCCGCTCTACGACAGATGTGCTATTTAAACTTGCTAATTCTCTTGGCTATGTAGACAACCCTGGTTCTTCGGTGAATTTCAGAATTTCTGATCCCATCCACCAAAAAAACTCGCCACATAGCCCGCTGAACGACCCTAAAGTTGTGACCAGTCTTGCCGTGAGAGGCCACATCTCAGCACCATACGTCATCACTGGCAGGATGCACTAATTATATGGTTTGGTCTTAAGGCATTTTGGCAGTGGTGACGAGAACAGATGACGTAGCTTGCCGAATGCAGCCCATCTTCTGTCAACTTCTTTGAAAGAACCTTCTATTTTTTTTGAACCTTTAATTAGTGAAAGGATTTTTTAAATGGTTCTGTAAGTTTTGATATTACAAACAAACATATAAAAATTCAAATCTTTATAATATTATATTGGTAATCTCTTTATAATAATTGGTGTAGAAATATGTATTTAAATAATTTAATAATTACCAAAATACAGGAAAAAGAAACACAGTGGTTCCCTGAAAACAGAATGTGTTTCAGTGAACTTATTTTTATCTTCGACCTGATTTTGTTGAAAATGAATGAATCGCCACCATTTCTCGGTAAGTATCTAATCTGGAATTGGTAATAAATTATACCCATTAATATAAACAAATTAGAACGTTGCCCGCTTTCAGGTTACTGGATCTACTTCCTCTATGTGTTATTTATCTTCAGTTTTTATATTAAGTGGTGTCAGGCAGCTTGACAGCCCTGCCGCTTCGGTCTATCTTCGATGGTGGATGACTATCTTCACCTTTTAGAGGATGGTAACTGCTGCAAAGTAGAGTTGCCAGACGTGCTACTGTGCTTATGCAGTGTGAATACAAATATATCCAACCATGCTATGTTTGGAAATTTGCGACTTCGTGCAAAAGTTTTTAATAAAATAAGAATCAAAATCAAAAATTATTGAATAAATCTAGAAATTGTAGGTTTGTACCTATGTACTTAGTATATTTATACGATAAAATGTTAGGTACTTTCCTTTTATTATCAAAATCACAACATTGTAATAATAATTCAATTAGGTCAGACATTGTAGCATTGAAAGTATTGGGTACCTACAATTGCATTATCAAAATCAATAACTGGAAATATTATCCAAAGATAACGATCCGATAATATTGGAGGGCACACTCAGCCTATGGCAGAAAGTGATTCAACTGGACGACAAAATATTTTGGTAGTGAGCCAAACGAACGGCCACTCAAATTGTGAAATGTTACGTTTAACCGCTCATCTTCCAGTAAGAGAGCGGTGATTCAAAGAGCGCTTTGTTTTATAAAAGGTGGAAGACGGCCACGGTTTCAGGAAGTGGGAGTATTTCTGGAATCTCCGCGTTCTGAGCTCGTGATTCATTGGAATCGTGAAGAAATACGGTTTCGCGATATAGCGGCAATGTTTTTAGAATTAGTAGTAGCGTTTAAATGGGGCCTCTTTTAAAACTGGACATATGAATGGCTTATTCTCAAAAGGACAGATTCTAAAAAAAAAACGGATTTTCAAAAAGAAAGAATCTTAAAAGGATAGGTTCTCAATAAGACAAAGTACATGTAAACTGAAAAGAAATAAAACGAGAAGTTACTATGCTAATTCACATATTAAATTGGCGCTTAGTATGGATAAAATCGAATATCGTATCCGTTATGGAAGACTTGCAGGATTTTGGTCACCAGCAGCCTTCTAAGCTGTGGGCCCATGTAGTATTAATATTCCTATCAGTAGTTGAATATGTAATATTAACTATAATATTCGTATCAATATTTATATATCTACTTTGTATTCACTTATAATATTGGTACTAACAGTACAATAGGTTAATAATCCACCTCTTCTTCTCTTTCCGTTGTTATTGATCTTTGAGTTTTTCATTAACATTTTCTCTGACCTTCATTATGTCATAATTCTTTGAAAATTGACCCTTCTATGCTTTCGTAGGAAAGCTTATTCCTGTAAGAAGTTATTGTATTAGTTACAGGATTAGTACTTATTATTTTCTGGTTTTTCTTTGAGTTTTTCGTAGTCCACAGCTAATTCTGGATTAAGATCAAGGTCAATTCTCTCTAATCGAAAGTATAAATGATTCAAATAAGTTTGAATCAGTCTTAGATATTTATTTAGTCCATCTAAAAATTTTTTAATTTTTAGATCTAAATATTTTAAGGTAACCTCAATCTGACGTAGATCTTCTTCAATAGGTATTGGAGAAGTTATAATATTCTCTGAAGGAATTGCCTCAGCAAGTCGAATGACTTGAGCTCTTAAAGAAATAACTGTAGTAGCAGGTTCTACAAGTCTGATCTTCGCTTCATACTCAAGTTCAACTTTATTGAGCAACTCAAATTTAATAATTCTAGCCATATTTAAAGTTTCAAAATAAAATCGTCAATAAGATCAAGAGCAAATCGCAAATAAGTTCAAGTTTAAAATTAAAACAATAAATCAATATTTATTATTAAAGTAATGACGACTAGCTAAGTATATTCAAATTATCTATTAGATAATTAAACTAAGACTACGTTTAATAAAATTAATATATTTAGTTTTAAAAGAGAAAAATAATATTCAACTATTCTATAACTAATGAATAAAAGAAATTATTTATAATGAAGTGTAATAATAAGTCAAAAGGGAATAATGTCACAAAAGTTGAAAAATTATAAAGATAAACCCATAGGCTTGAACACAATGAGAAATATCACTACCAAATGTTCATGAGTTAAAACTACTAGAAGTGTCTTAATAGAATATCGCAGAGTTAGTCACTACAAGAAGTGACTTAATAGAATTTCGAATAGTTAGTCACTACAAGCAGTGTCTTAATAGAATTTAGAAAAATTAACAAAAAATATTTGTACCATTTGGTACTTAAATACCAGAGGACATATCACAGGCTATCAGATAAACTATTAGAGAACGGAATTAAACACTAGAAGAAGTGTAGTTTTAGAATTTAGAGGGTTATGTATACCAATAGTACATTGGTGTGAAAAATAAACAAGAAGCTCAGGGAGTCAAGGGAGTCGATTCTATAGTTGGGCGCCAATTTGTTACAGAACAGCCTGCCAGACTAAAAAAAATATATAAAATAAAAGACTGGGAAAAGAAATTAACAAATTTATTAAAAAAAAAGGGAAGGGTGGAGTTGGTGAACGGGGGTGTAGGTGTAGGTGGTGTGGAGAGTTAGGGACTACAGTGGATGAAATAAGTAAATTAAGCTATGCTACCCCAAGAGGGTCTCCTGCTGGATGCTCTATTCCGTAGCGGCCCCGTAGGATAGCAGCCGGAACGGAGGTAGACCGGCAGGAACAGCAGCCAGGAACGGTGGTAGGCCGGCAGCGGCCCGGTAGGAACAGTAGCCGAAGAGGAAGTAGGCCGGCAGCGGCCCAGAAGCGGTAGCCGGAGCGGTGATAGGCCGGCAGCGGCCCAGAAGCGGTAGCCGGAGCGGCGATAGGCCGGCAGCGGCCCAGAAGCGGTAGCCGGAGCGGTGATAGGCCGGCAGCGGCCCTGATGGAACAGTGACTGCAGCTGTGGTAGGCCGGCAGCGGCCTGTAGAAACGGTGACTGCAGCTGTGGTAGGCCGGCAGCGGCCCTGGAGGAACTGCAGCCGGAGCGGTGGTAAGCCGGCAGCGGTCCTAGTAGGGACAGCAGCCGGTACGGTGGTCGGCCGGCAGCAGCCCAGAAGCAACAGCAGCACCCGATGAATTAGAGTACAGAGGTACTCGAGGTCAGACACCGTAGGAGAGGAGCAGACACCGTAATAAATATATATATGCTTTCAGCTCAGAGGCTGATTCTCCAATCACCTAACCATCGCCGATATCTATTAAGAAACCTCTGTAGAAGGAATCCGTTCTTTTAAAATAAAATTTGGAATTTTGAATTTTTATATTCAAGCGGCCAGGTATTAGACCTCTTCCAAGGAGTTTATACCCGAAAATCTGACGTCATGGTCTGAAAACGGGTGCAAAGTTACTACGGCAACGATGTAAATAAACATAAAAGAAATGTCACAAAAATACATTTTTGTGAATATTTAACAATGTGTTTGGAAATATAACTAAATATAATTAGTAATTTATAGAAAATGAAAAAGGGCATGTACTCACGTGGTACCCCTATGTCTAATACGTATATTTACAATAGAAAATGTAATTGAAGGTGAGCCATACAAACGAAAAACTCAAAGAAAAACCAGAAAATAATAAGTACTAATCCTGTAACTAATACAATAACTTCTTACAGGAATAAGCTTTCCTACGAAAGCATAGAAGGGTCAATTTTCAAAGAATTATGACATAATGAAGGTCAGAGAAAATGTTAATGAAAAACTCAAAGATCAATAACAACGGAAAGAGAAGAAGAGGTGGATTATTAACCTATTGTACTGTTAGTACCAATATTATAAGTGAATACAAAGTAGATATATAAATATTGATACGAATATTATAGTTAATATTACATATTCAACTACTGATAGGAATATTAATACTACACCCCTTACTCACACACAACAGTTATACAGAGCGCGTTTACAAACATTAATTACAAACATACAACATTACAAATATGTAGAGGAGGCCTATGTTTTTCTCATAATAAATAAGACAACTTAAACAGATAGAAAACGAGTCTGAAACTGCTACTCATTGCAAGGTACTAATAAGAAGGTTTCAACTTTTACGCCAGGTAATCCGTCTGTTTAATTATATATAGAAAAATATTATTGTGTTCCAAGAATGGGTATTGATGACGATAAAATATGTGATGAAACATTTTAATGCATCTTAAATGTATTCGCTTTATGTGAGCTGGTAATGTCAGACAAATTAATTAAAGTGGAAACGTGAGTCGATAGAGATCTGTTGCATCACTAGAAATGTGATGATGCATTTATATGACTCATTAGAGTAATTCAACGTTTTGTAGATGACTTACTTGTTTACTGCAATTGATGAGTGTCTTCGTATTTACTCAATGTCTCGTTCACATGTTCAGTCAAAATTGACAAAGAGTTTTTTGTGATATACAAACATGAATTAAGTTTTTATGTTCAAGTTTAAGTTTTAACTTTTGAATGTTTGCCAATGGACGATACCGCGAACAGACTTCGCGGATTATAAAGCTACACACATTTGTAAAACCACCAAAGCTTCCAAGTCTCAGAGCTTATATATATTCGTGAATTTGGCATTATTTTTAAGGCTTGTTGTTTTAAGCATAAAATATCTCCAAGTTATTTGGTTATGAACAAAATATATATCTGTAGCTGCATCTGCATTGGTATTGGTATCGATACCGGTACCGGTATCGGTATCGGTATCGGTATCGGTATCGGTATCGGTATCGGTATCGGTATCGGTATCGGTATCGGTATCGGTATCGGTATCGGTATCGGTATCGGTATCGGTATCGGTATCGGTATCGGTATCCGTATCCGTAACCGTATCCGTATCTATATCTATAAGAATAAAATTGTAAACGAACTATGCCTGTCCATTAAATATTTTTTTCAAAAAACAAGTTGTACACGTTGTACTTATTTAAACAAGGTCAAAAAAATAGTTTTTAGAATTTTTGTCTGTTTATCTGTTTGTCTATGCGTTTGTGCAAGTTAATCTCAGAAACGGCTTAACTGGTTTGAATGCGGTTTTCACTGATGTATTGTAGCAAGTTTCCCGTAATATTTGGTGTATGTTTCATTCCTATCGGTTTACAAACAAAAAAAGTTACGCGCTATTACTCTTTACCACGCATACAACTTGTGGGTTCAACTAGCATGTAAATACATAAATTTACTTCTAGTTTGAAAAGTTATAGTTCACATAAAATAGTTATAAGATGCACCTATTGACAGATTATATCAAAAGCAATTGAGAGACATATGGCTGCTTATTGTCATTTAAGTTATTGATAGGCAAGTTGTGATTAATTTATTTCCAGGACACGAAAATAATGTAAAATTTTTGGACTTTTGAATGACGTCATAATGGGTTCATTAGAAAAACCGTTATTTCTGTCAAACATGTGTGAAAGAACCATTAGAGAATTAAAAAATAAAGAATATTTTGATTTAAATTTAAAAAATAATTCAAAAGACCTGATTTCACTCACAATGGAAATGGGTTTAAAACAATAAGTGAATATGTGTTTTAATTTATTTAAGGGTCGCTCTCGCTCCGGCATTTGACCCGGGTTCACTCATTACAAACCGACCTACATTCCCGCCATTACAGTCACCCGTAGCGTAAAAGCCTTCGCTCGGTCCGCAGTAATGTGGACTTTGTTTTTGATTAATGCTTCTTTAATAACTTAAGGAGAACAGCAAGGAGGTTGGGGCTTGTACATACCAATAGGTTTACAAATAAAATATGTATGAGCGTGTAAGTACATGTATGTGAGGGCGTACTGAATGAATCTAGCTGTTAAACTCATCAAACTCATTTTTCAAGCCCAAAATATTTGATAGTTTCAGCATGCAAGATGCTCACCTGTAATAAACTTGGTCAAATGTGTAATATTTTGGAGCTAGTAGGAAATCAAGTATGAAATATCATTTCGGGGCTGGGAGGAGTTGGAGCAACTGGGCATCACCAGTTTGTAGACAGGCGCCTTAAAATAATAAAAAGTGTGTGGCACAAGACAAAATCGTTGTCTGTTTATGACTCCAGATAAGTGATGTGACGACACTTGGGTGTATTGCTTACAAACGGAAAGGAAAAATCAGTAGGCAGAATGGATTTTTTTTTTTGATGATTCTCCGACGAAACTTAATCGAAGTGCAGTACTTGTAAAAAATGATTGCTATTTTTCCCGACAAATTACAAAAGTATTATACAGTATCACTGGAACGTCAAAGCACGGTGACTACAGATTTGTATGTAAAATACATGGTTGCAATGTCCATACAGTACCTACTGTCCAAACTTTGTCTGGAAGACTGAGCCAATTACTTTTTAAACTGATTCCTAATTAATTAAACAATATTTTTATGCACTTGTACAAATTATTATTTAAAAGTAAAGAACCATTTCCACCCGTTAAATTAGTATCTTATCTTAAATTATTATCTTAGTAATGGCAGAATGTGTATAGGAGATTAATTTAATTAATTAAACATAGAAAAGTACTTCCAGCTTGCTTCTTCTGTCTATAGTAATTATATAAGTAATAGTGTTTTTAATAAAATAAAATTACCGAATGTTTCGACGAGCTCTGCATATTAATGACTATTTTATTCAGTTTATTTTTAGTTAAAGTCTACTTGAACTCAATCGTATAAAAATACACCTGAAAAAAACTTCACACCTCTCACTGAAGTAATGCCCTGCCCGCCTTTCCGCCGACCCACTTCCTTTTGATGTTGCCTGTTCACTTTTATACAGCCTACTTCTTTCACACACGACCCGTGAAATCAACACTTTATAATTTACTCATTCAAAAATTAGTGACTCCTTTTTTACTTTTATATTTTTTAAATAGTTTCTTGTGAGTATAATTCGCACGCAAGATTCGACATTTTTTAATTTAAATTTAAGTTATAGAGTATATATATACATATCATCACGCTGTGTCACTTAGACTTAGAAGCCGAGCAAAAGGAGAAAGGTCGGAAAGATCGCTAAGCGAAAACAAATTCGGATGCGGGAGAAAATGTGATTCAATATTTCAGACAATTTTGACTATAAAATGTTAACAAGCCATCTATTCCGTTGTACAAAGACAGACACAGATATTTAAATGTTCTATAAATCGCCTGAACAGTAACTAAACAAAATTATATAAGTACTAGCTGGTGGCCGCGACTTCGTCCGCGTTGAAAAATGAAAAATATACGTGTAACATGTAAAGATGACAAAAAGAATAGTATCCTGAGTTTCTTTCGGGGTTTCTTCTCAGGATCGTCATCTTGGCTTTTTTCCGAAACCCTGGTAAATTTTAATTTAACTGGTAATTCCAAATGACGATCATAAGAGTTTCTTGGAGAAACCTAATTGATAAATAAATATTTTGATTTTGATTTGATTTTGCTTGCGTTTGCATCAAGCGAGTCCCGCCGTTCGCGTCGCGTTGGTGCGGGACCGCTTGAAGTTATTTTCTCCCGCCTACTTTTTAATTTAAGATATCTCCTAAGATATTCATTAAAATCAAATGATGTCAACGGAAATATTATTAAAAATGAAAAAACGTATTTATATGGATAAGCATTAATATAACGTTTATAAAAACACCTTCGCTAATAATGCATTATTTTAGAACAAATTTGATTACCATAAAAAAGGTTATAGTGAGTCAACCTTAAAAGATAGACATAATATGCTGTCGCCGACTTTTTTTTAGAACTTTTAAAGGGGAACAATTCCGTCATACAACATTTTACGTAACTTTAACCGTTTACGCAGCGCACGCAACGGAAGTTCTCAAAAGGGATAAATTTTCCCGATTTTGCAACATTTTTCATTGAAGCTCCGCTCCTATTGGTCTTAGCGTGATGTTATATAGCCTATAGCCATCCTCGATAAATGGACTATCCAACACAAAAAGAATTTTTCAATTAGAACCAGTAGTTCCTGAGATTAGCGCGTTCAACCAAACAAACAAACAAACAAACTCTTCAGCTTTATATTATTATTAGTATAGATTACTTTTCTCTCCTCTTGCTGCTTCTATCTATATACCTACATATAATAAAATCGTAAACCAGCCGTGTCTGTACATTAAATATGTTTTCAAAAAGCAATTTGTACACGTTGTGTCACCGAGGTAAAAAAAAATAACTTTTAGAATTTTCGTCTGTTTGTTTGTGCACGCTAATCTCAGAAATGGCTCAACCAATTTGAATGCAGTTTTAACTGATGTAAGCAAGCTTCCCGTAATATTTAATGCTTGTTTCATTCCAATCGGTTTATAAACAAAAAGTTACGCGCTATACCGAATACCACGCGTACGAAGTTGCGGGCTCAGCTAGTAGTTAGTAAACTGATTTATCCTTATATATGTATGTATGTAGTTAGTGGTAATAAATATACTTAATAACTGTTATCTAAATGTTATGCGGTAAAAAATTAAACTGGGTATTAACAATCACACAGGATACACTATAAATCTGTGTGGGCATGACTGTCTCGACACTAAATACCGACAATCGGCTACATACCAATACAATATAATTATGTATAATATGTATAATTTCATAAAATCAGAAACTGTTACTATTATAATTATAACTAGCGACTCGACCCTGGTTTCATACTGAGTTGAAATTTTTAAACATCCTTTCTTAGCGGATGCTTACATCTATTTTTTTTTTTTGCGATTTTAATTCGGTTTTCATTAATGGAAAGAGGGATAAACGGGGAATGTTCATATATATAAAAAGTGCACGCCGAGCGAAGACGGGGGCGGGTCGCTAGTAGGTTATAAAATAAACCTATGTTTCAAATTACATCATCCCAGACTTAGTAGTTTTGGCTGTGGGTTGAAAGTCAGTCAGTTACGATTTTATAAGCACATATAGATTTTATTATATTGTTTTTTTTTATGTTAGGCCGTCAGACAGGCCGACGGTCCACTTGATGGTAGGTGGCTACCGTCGCCTATAACACAAGCAACGCCTAAGCTGCTGCAAGTGCGCTGCCGACTTCAATAGGATTAAGGATAAGGGATTAGGAGTGGATAGGGAATTGGGCTCTGGCATCCCTTACTCACTCACCGAAACACAACAGCACACGTGCTGTTATTTCACGGTGGTCTTCACGGTGGGGTGGTTACTGCCGCCAGACGGGCTGTCCAAATGACTGCGAAACGCAGTGTTCCCTGCCACTACTTTCCAAATACAGACCAGAGCCAAATTTGAAAAGTTGATTTTTACCCTGCCGGGAATTGAACCCGGGAACCCTAGAACAGAGCGTTAAGGCAAGCACTTAAAGACTCATCCAACGGGCTCGTTGCCCCTCTTGACCTATTTAAGCACTGCACTATTAAAACTGAATAAACTAAATTTATTTAAGAATATCAACACATTAACCATCAGTGCCATGACAATACATATTTTATAATATATCTATTCTGACCAATAGATATTGTTACATAATTTTTTTCTTTTTTCTACTCTTTTTTAATTTCGAAACTTCTTTTGAAATTTTGAAATTTCTTGCCATTTCACATATTTTTTTCGTGTTTATTATTAAATTACAATATGGAATGGGGTGTTAAAGAAAATAAGATTTCATTGATTGCCTTACACAGAGTGGGTATGGAGCCGTCGGTCATATTCGAGACACTTCAAAGGCTATCAGCCGTATGCTTCGTATCAGTGCGGTCTCTGGAGCAAGCAGTGGCTAAATTCCCATGGAAAAAGTGCGTAAAACAGATTTAAGGCCTGTATCAAAGCTAAAGGTGGTCATTTTGAATAGAATTATTTTTTGTTTTATTGCTGAGACTTTAATAAATATGTATACTTATATAAGTTTTATTAAGGTTACCCTACGCATTTTCAAATGTAACAGAACTAAAGGCTGGACTAGGTAGTTTTTGTTCATAAATTATTGATCGTTTAAAAAAATTATGTTCATAAACAATAGGTGATTGTTAATACTAAGTAGAAATAAACATAATCTTGCTCAGTGGCTCTAGCATGAGTTTACGATACTACACTCGCTAGCGAGAGCGTAAAACATTTATATGGAAAATTGATAATTTGACATCGACAGTTCACGATTTTCCATACTAAATTTTTACGTTCTCGCTAGCGAGTGTAGAATTAGTGTAGTATCGTAAACTCATACTAGAGCCTCTGATCCACACGAGGCTAACGAAAATAGATACTTAAATCATTTAAATTTAAATTTTTAAATTTTCAGACAATGTATTCGTTTCTATAATAAAATAAAATCCCCGAAGAAATAAAAGCATGCTAAAAGAGCGATTACTGGAGAGTTTCTTTCGCCGTTTCTTCTCTTACAGAAGACCACCGTGAAATAAGAGCACGTGTGCTGTTGTGTTTCGGTGAGTGAGTAAGGGATGCCAGAGCCCATTTCCCTATCCACTCCCTTGTCCTTAATCCTACTGCAGTAGGCAGCTTTTGCTTGTGTCATAGGCGACGGTGGCCACCTACCATCAAGTGGACCGTCAGCCTGTCTGCCGACCTTAACATAAACAAAAGGCCTTTTTTTTCCGAAACGGTAGTAGTTTTTCGAATTAAAAAAAGTGATCCTTTTTCTAGTTAATCACAATCACACGTCAGCTTTAGACAAAACGACGTTTGTTGGGTTAGATAATAAATATATAAAATTAAATAAATACCTATTATTTTCCAGCAATAGAAAGTAAAGAATTGATCCGAATATACTATGTATAACCTATGTGCACTTATGACAAATATGAGTACGAACACATTGCGTATCAATTGCATCGTGTTCTATGGCGAACACATTGACATGGATTATCTTATCAGCAGACTAAATATCACATCTCACATATTCACATAGATATAATGTGGATAATAAAAGTAGGTATTATCCACAGACTAAACATTTAGATAATAATATCCGAAATATAAAATGAATTATATATTTTTTTGTTATCTTAGAATATAAACCTAAATAATATCTGAATGTTCAGAGGTCAAACTATACGAAAGGAAATTTTATTAATGGTAAAGTTATTTACGAAAATCAATGTTTTGTTAATGCAGTAAAAACTAAATTGATACAGTAAATCTTTCACAGATAAGTAGTAAAAATGAGAGCGCTTGCTCTATTAATTTTGAAAAAAAAAAAAAAAAATCGGATTCGGACAATTAAAAAAAAAAAATTTTTTACCATCAAATTTGCCCAGCGTAATTCGCAGCATTACGAAAGAAATGTCTTTCGTAATGAGACTGTGAATTAGGTCAGAGACTCGTCTTATCCAGATTAATGAACAGCCGCGTTGCACAAGAATTCTGCAACCTTATTTTGTCGCTTTAAAATGTTTAAGGAGCGTATTCCGTGCGATCAGTGGCTACAGAATTCAAATGTTTTGTTTTAAAAGTAATACCTATGGTCTTACAAAGCTGTTAATTGTAAAATGCATATAAACCGTTGTGGTCAGTACTTAGGTTGCTACTTGCTTTTCTAACATACCTTTTCTAACATGCCCTCAATTACAACATTTATTATAATAAAAATGGGATTATATCTTGAAAATCCACGACTTTGTCGAGGACCGAGGATTATAAAGACAAGAGTGCTTCGATCAACTTACTCCGATTTTTGTCGATGAAGCTCCATCCTAATTATACGCTGGTATAATGAGTTTGATCGTGGTCAGGGTTCACTCCAGGATGTGTCTAAAGAAGGTGGCCCAATATCAGTTGTTGTTCCAGAAAACATCGATGCTGTGCGTGAACTGATAAGTATTTCAAGAGATAAGATAAGATATTTCATGAAAATTTGTCCGTAAAAAAAGATTTGTTCTCGTTGCGTTCCGCATAATTTGACAAACGCTCAAAAGTAAGTTATAGCGTCGATTGGTGCAAGGAAACGTTGAAAAAATACAATCGAGGTACATCAAAAGCTGTGTATAACATCTACACAGGTAACGAATAGTGGATCTATACACATGAGCCTGTAATTAAACAGCAGTTGACTGTATAGGTCTTCCAAAACGAGTAAAAACCTACAAAATTTTTTCGCGGAAGAAGCACATCGAAGCGAATGGCGACAGTGCCGTTGGAGAATTGTAGGACATTCAATTCTGAATGGTACACTACCATTTATTTACTAGAAATCTTTGGAGAAATCTGGAAAAATTCGAAACAGAAGCGAATCATGACAATGCGAGCCCTCACACATAATTATGTTAAAACTAAGGAATTTTTTACCAGCCAAAACACCAAATTGATGGGTCATCGTCCGTACAGCCCTGACTTGGCACCTAATGACTTCTTTTTGTTCCCAAAAGTCAAGAATAAAATGCGTGCTCAATAATTTTCGTCAACAGAAGCTGTTGAAACGTTCGAAAACCACTTTTTACAGATACCCAAATCGGAGTGGAAAAAGTGCTTCGAAAATTAGTTCCTATTCTATATATTTAATCTTTTTGGTTCCAGCGCATGCAAAAGTGTATCGATCATCATGGAGAGTACTTTGATAAATAATAGGACCAATTTCAATAATCAATATTTGTTTTTTTTTTATGGTTCAATACATACGAGTAAGTAGCAATCCTCGTGGCATATTTACTAGATGGTAGTAGGCGACGGAGCCAACTACCATCAAGTAGCCTGACTGCCGACGTTAAAAAATTAAAAAATATGAATCGAAATGGTCCCAACTAATAAGATTATTAATGTGTTACAAATGCAGCTAACTGCAGTCTCCAAAGATAAAATTATCCCAGAAGGTCAAAATCCTCGTCGTGTCTGCGGGCTATTAATTGAACAAGCCATTTATATATATATTCAATGTGAGTCACTACCAGACCTGCAGACATGTTTGGACTGATTTAGAATTTGATTTTCGTCCCTGAATTGTACTTAAAATAAAATAAAAGTGGCTTTAGGATAAAAAAAATATTACCCGAAGACCCAAAGTCAAATGTGTATCGGAGTTATTTTATTTGAAAACATACAGCGAACTTAACTACTTAAATAACATTTATTTCTAAACCCCACCTACAGCATTTCTTTGTATCCACGTGTATTCTTCCGAGAAAAAAATTCAAAGAAACAAAGATTTTAACTGTTACTTGTCAGTATATTTATGAAAATTTAATTTATATGCATAAAAAATTAGTAAATTTAAGAGAAAATGTCAATTTCACAATACTAGGTTAAAAATAAAATACTAGGTTTTAAAAATGATATTGATTTACCATAAAACGCAACTCCACAAGATAATTCTTTTATGACAAGCTTTTATACGACCATTACATTACTAAGTATAGAAAGCCTGAAATTTGGAATGTTTGTTTGTTTTATAACATAAGCATCCGCTAAGAATTTTGAACATTTCAACTTTGTCGTATAAGTCTTTTGTTCTTAGAGTTGGAAACTTGAATTATCTTCAATAAAAAAAAAAATGCTTAATGGTACTTAATAAAAATAAATGATTTTAAAAGTAAAATCGCCATAATTCTTTTCGTAAGACCACAAATTATTGGAAAATATGTCAATATCACTTAGTACCCCATTAGAGTGATACTTGGAATGATTGTTCGACAGCCATTGAGCTGACATATTGTCGATGTCGACAGCAGGGAATGTGAAGATATTATGAAATATGAACTTATTTAAGATAGTTAATACCTAACGTCACGAGACACCTCTAATTGTGTAACCCGCTTGCTCCCGAGTCGTTAAAATAATTATTATGTTATAAATTAAGTGTTATCTCAACGACACAGTAGGTATAGCAAACACTCGTAATATAACGTTATCTTATCCTTTCCGCTTTCAAATATAACGTTTATCTAAGGTACAAAAGTATTACGAAATAAATTTTATAAAAATTTTAAATTAAAAAAAACTCAAAAACAAAAATACAGGAGTAGGTATACTATTTACCTATCTCCATCCCCTTGTTGTCCTACGCATATAGTCAAAATTGCCCTATCTCTTCCTAATACTTCCGATAATATTTTTATAAAGATATTGTACACTGTTATAATTATTTGTAAAGTTTATACAAATATATGTATAGAACTTTTTGAAATCATAATTTGATCCCATAGACAAACTTCTTTCCAGGTTTATGGGACAATGTTAATATTAGTATAATTGTTTCATGTGTAATAAATAAATAAATAGATAAATAAACTATGGTAAGTATATGTAGTTTGTCAAATTATAATAATGCAAAGCCGAGAACTATACTGAACATTCAAAAATATACATTCAATTTACATTACTATAGTAAATAACACAATCAGTTTGATTAGTTTCCTATTAACATAGCTATCGACGAGCCCATTGGTCGAGTATTTAAGGTCCTATGGTCTCTCAGAGGTCCAGGATTCGATTCTCGGCAGGACAAACTTTAAAAATGGTAAGTGGCAGGACACTCTGCGTTTCACTTAGATTGGGCAGTCCGTCTGGCGACAGTAACCACTCCTTACAGAAGACCACCGTGAAACAAAGGCATGTGTGCTGTTGTGCTTTGGGTAAGTAATGTTTTCGATATTGGAATTTTAGCTGTGGGGTTGAGTATTTAAGCATACTCATAATGTAGTTCTATGTAGCCCATTTGCCGATTAATAAATGTAAAATGTGCCGTATCGTCTTCTTTTTGCTCCTATCTACGTTACTAATGCATTAAATTGTAAGAGATGGCAGATTTCCCTATCCCAAGCTCTTTATCCTATCACTTGCATTTCTTAGTCCTTTCGTGTCTATAGAATATTTGTACGCTTTGGATCTATACTAATATTGTATTATTATAGAAGAGGCTCCAAATAAAGTTATCGTACAACCCATCGATATATCTTTCTCTTTTATAGGTTAATTAAAACTCCCTATAATTTGTGTCGATTACTAGCAGTAAATTACTTAATAAAAGGCCACTTATGAATAATTTTGTACCTTAAAATTATGGTAAATGCACCACATTATGCAGAATGGATATACTTAATTAATTACAATACAACTAACGACCCGCCCGTCTTCGCACGCCTGCAATTCTTTTTTTGCAAATTATGTACATAAACATTTCTCTTTTATCGCTTTTTTCATTGGTGTAAACCATATTAAAATCCGTTGTACGTACAGACACGGACAGCGACTCTTTAATATGCATATATTTATTGTTCTTAAATAAACAAGGGTTATATAATATCTCTCCAAATATAGTTGGTATTTTAAATTTATATTGAATATTTTGTAGTCGTAGTAAGTACCCTGGTGTTTTATTAATATTAATTTATTTAAAACTAGTCTTTGCCTGCGACTTCGTCCATGCATCTTTATAGATTGTAGTCTATGTGTTCTCCTGATGAGTAAACTATAATACTGTAGAGTTTCATCTAAATCAGTTTTGTAGTTTTTGCGTATATTAATAAACATGATCACAAAATTTCCATTTGATAATATACTGTAGGATCTCAGACCGACAAAAACTATAGACGGAACAATACACACTCTTAAGTGAGGTAGGTAACAGGAAGACGATTCTGCAATAGGGTGACGGACGCTCTATAGTCTGATGCGAATAGTTGATATACCTAACTATATTTTTTGTTTAATAAATATTATAATAATTAATTGGGATAAAAGCTGTTAGTGGATAACATTTTTAACTGCATACACAAACGCATGGCCACTATACGACAAGTAGGGTTACGCACACATCTTCAGCGAACCGGCTTCACTTTTTAAAACGTTTTTGTTCGTAAGGGCTCTGTCTATATTTTTTTTTGGTCTGAGTGTAGGATTAGTTAGTTCGAATGCTAAACGCACCGTTAAAATTTCCACAAAGTTCTTAATGAATATAAACATATGATTACAATGTGTGCAGACGCAGATATAAAGTGCCTATGTAAAGAAATAATAATAATTGTCATTGGCGGTAGCTGGAAGATAATATATATTACTTTATTTACACTATGCGAAGATTCGTTCTAAGCTTGTTCTAGAAAAAATGAAATTAAAGGGAATATGTATGTATTAAAAATTTAATATCTGTAATTTAAATCTTTTTTCTTTTCTATCATTGTTAAAGAATACGACATTGAATTGGTAGTCATCATGCAAAATTTATTTAGGCTATTTTTTTAAATGTAAAAGTTGACAGGCATGCTGAAAAGTATAAGGGATTAAGAGGGGATAGGAAATAAGCTTACAGATATTTTAAATTCTCACTGAAACGAAATAGCAAACATGATGTTATTTCATGGCGGTCTTCTGTAAGGCTGCAGTCAGGCGGACTGCATTCGTAGCAATTTTAAACTGTACTGTCTAGTAGACAACAATATTCAAATTCTTCGCAATCGCAGCGGCCGCACGGTTTTAATCTCCCGTTCAAAAATTCCGATGAAGATTCTTTACAACTTTACATATATTATTTCTCCATAACAGCGCGGCTCGCCGGCGAAATAATTCGTGTCATATAAACGCACCCTAAGGCTGCGGTTACTGTTGCGAGACGGCCTGACCAATTTATGACTGAAACTCAGTGCGTCCTGACATAAGAATCCCAGCATAGAAAAAAATTAAGGCAATTTTTTTAAATAAAGAAAAAAAAAATTTTTTTTAGGCAGAAAGGCTGACGGTCCACTTGATGATAGGTGGCTACCGTCGCCTATAACACAATCAACGCTACAGCTGCTGCAAGTGCGCTGCCGACTGAAATAGGCTTGGATTGGGGATTGGATAGGAAAATGGGCTCTGGCATCCCTTACTCACTCACCGAAACACAACAGCACACATGCTGTTATTTCACGGCGGTCTCCTGTGGGGTGGTTACTGCCGCCAGACGGGCTGTCCAAATGATTGCGAAACGCAGTGTGCCCTGCCACTACTTTCCAGATCCAGACCAGAGCCAAATATGAAAAGTTCGAACCCGGGAATCCTGAAACAGAGCGTTAAGGCAAGCACCCTAACCACTCATCCAACGGGCTCGTCACTTATTGATAGATTTATCAGAAACTTTACTTTTTCCAAATTTTTTTTATTGATTACACTAAATCTCGTCAATAGCTAACTATAGCTATTAACGAGACGAGCTAACTATAGTTATTGTGTAGATATATAGGTACAATGTGTATTCTCTTTGGGGTCAATAACCCCAGAGCAGCGCATGTTATTAATACTTAAAATATGCCGATCTCACTAGAGTTGGAATAATTAGTCTCTTTATAAGGACATGAAGAACTATTTAATCAATTGTATAAAATGGGGCCGAGAAATATGCACAAAAGATACTTGCGTACAAAAGATATATCTTTTGTACGCAAGTATATTTTATCTTCCATAATCTTCCGCATAAACCCAAGGTTGGAGATAACGGAGGGTCGTGTCCCTTTATTTAAACCCCATACATTAGTCTACAGAGAGATGTCCGCTGAGCGGTATTTGTAGTATAAACAAACGGCCTAAATACAAAATATAATTCCCCAATAATGTTCACGCGAGATTGAGGTCAGTGGCCATTATTACGTCGAACCAGATTAAAGATAAACACTATTAACCAAACAACAACGCTCCAATTTCATATCAAAATTACCACCAGTTCAAATGAAGTCGTCGTAATGAAGTTTTTTATAATTTTAAAAAACCTATTTGCATGTTCAATGCCATATCAACTGAAATACAAATTGTAAATCACTAAACTTATGAAACTAGACGTAGGTTGGCAAATAAATTGGCATTCCAAGTTAAATGTGGAATATTTAGCGGATATTATACGCTAAATATTCCACGCGGAAGAAGCTGAGGGCACTAACTAGTTTTCTAATAATTATGTGTATTGTGATAGTAATAATAAAAAAAATGTCTGATTTAGTCCAGTCAGTCCAAATTAATTTAAATGTAAATTTAGTTTAATTTTAGATTTAAATAACCAATTTTTGCTTACGTTTTAATAAACAATAAGTTATCACTTATATCTTTTATTTATATATATATATATATATATATATATATATATATATATATATATATATATATATATATAAAAATAAATAAATGAATCCCCATTTCCCTTGGTCACGGCATCACGCGTGAACGGGTAGACCGATTTTAATTCGGTTTTCACTAATGGAAAGAGGGATAAACGGGGAATGTTTTAGGGTATATAAAAATTGCACGCCGGGCGAAGCCGGAGATAGCGGCGGACAGCAATTTTATTTTTATAAAATACTAGCTGGAGCCCGCAACTTTGTCGAATTTTTTATACTTATAGTAACGGCGAATAACCTTATATTTTTAGACGATCCCTCGGGAACCTAAAATTTTTCTAGAATAAAAAGTATTCCATATGTTAATCCAGATAATAAACTATAGGTATGTGTGCCAAATTTCATCCGAATTCGTTCAGTAGTTTTTACGTGAAAGAGTAACAAACATACATACATCCATCCTCACAAACTTAGGCATTTATAATATTAGTAGTATTTAAAAAATCTTTTTTCTTTTTTGGGTATTGACCATTAGAATGGCATTAGGAATCGAGAGTATTTGGAAGGGGATTTTCAAACGCCTAAGAAGAAGATATGTCTAAAGCTTGTGGACAAACAAGACAATGTAAAGACGGCTTATTCTCACAGCGTGCGGCATATCAGGGGCCTTAGACAAAGTAGCATTAGCTCCGTAGTGTTTATCACGTGTTACAGTGTCGTTCCTTTGTCTCTGAGACGATAACGAACTTCGATATCGCATCGCTACGGAGCGAATGCTACTTTGTCTAAGGCCCCAGGTGTGATCCCTTAGCTGACCGCAGACAGGAACAGCAGAGTATCTACATATTATTTCTACGAAATACCTTTCGTAGCTATCGAAACGTCGTCGCCTGTCGCTCGACTTGGTAGTCTTGAGCGACAACACGCGACTGCAGCGACATGTCGCCATGACTATGACCTTTAGGTACCTATCCATAGATACGTAAATACATGCACGTATGATATCGTTGGCATGAGTAAGTATATTTTATTTATAAAGAACTGATTATGTACAATTTCATTTACTAATAAAGTTTTAAATGACTTTTATCACAGTGAATAAGTGTAATGTACTTTAGAATTTACGTCATTAGCGACACACATCGTCTGTGATCTTTGATTGCAAATCAGTATTGTTGATGACCTCTTGTTAGCTAATAAGAGGAAAATGTAAATTGCGATGTAATGTTTATTTTAACACGTATTATTAATTCTTACTAATAACTCATTAAATTTATTTTCTAATAAAAAAAAATTCTTACTTTATTGTGTGGGATTTTTGTCTGGCAGTTGGCAGTGCACACATTGTTCTACACACAATACCTGGCTACCATACCATCGTGAGTTTTTTTAGTTAGCAAGGAATGCTAGGAGCTTTTTTTTATGTTAAGGTCGGCAGACAGCCACTTGATGGTAGATGGCTACCGTCGCCTATAACACAAGCAACGCCATAGGTACTGCAAGTGCTCTGCCGACTACAGTAGGATTAAGGATAAGGGAATGGAAAGAGTTAGGGAAATGGGCTCTGGCATCCCTTACTCTCTCACCGAAACACAAAACTTTGAAAAGTTCATTTCCAAAATTGACTCTGCCGGGAATCGAACCCGGGAACCCTAGAACAGAGGATTAAGGCAAGCACCCTCTACCACTCATCCAATGGGCTCGTCAAATTCTTATCGGCACCTTATTTTTTATTACATACTAGGGACCCGCTCTTGGTTTTTTCGCACGGAGTTGAGATTTCCAAAAATCCTTTTATTTTTGGTGTTCCTATGTTCCAAATGTTAGCTTTTTGGACTTAGTAGATTTGGCTGTGCTTTGATAGTTAGTAAGGACAAAAAATTTTATAAGTATAGATGTACCTATTAAAGTTGAGAGCCCATTTTTCTATCTCTAATAGACGTCTGATTCCACTTGCTATTTATTAAGTGGACCGACAACCTGCATTCCATAAAAAAATAATAGTCAATTTTTTTTTGCTTCTATCTATGAGCCAATTCCTGTTTTTTTTTTTACAATATTGTCGGCAGATAGACTGACGGTTTTCTTAATGGTATAGTTGGCTAACGTCGCTTGCAAGCAAAACCGGTCAAGATAAATTATTTCATAAATCGTCTGTGAGGAGGAGGCTACTGCCGCCAGACTGACGCGACGGTTCCATTTTTCTATATATACGAAATGTAGTGTGCCCCCTGCTATTACTAGGCACGTTAGCAGACGAGCATAAACATGTCTAATTAAAAAGTTCTCTGTCAAACTTAGAGCTTTATATGCAAACGACATACTTAAAGTGTATACTCTTTATTATACTGTGCTTAAAGCGAGGACTTTGCAGAAAAACGTTTTATTTTCGTCGGCTTATTTGACTTGTTAGAGTAAAATTAAAACTTATATAGAAATACGGAGCATATAGTCTATAGCTTTCAAAAAGTTTGAATTTATTCCTGAAAAAAAAAAGTAGATTATTGTTCCCGTCACAGTAATAAAAATTTTCAGCGACAGTTTTTTAATTAAGCTTACTTTTTAAGTTTATTAATTAACTTAAGTTTTGTACTAAAGTTTTAATCGGCTACTTTTATTTCTTTGTTCATACACTGGTCTTCAAAACTTAGAACCACACTTTTAAAATTGCAATTTCTCCTAAACTATAGACGTTACGAGTTTTTTGAAATAAAAAACGTTGTATAGAAAAATTTCATCAACTGTCTTTGAAGTTATGGTTAGTTATACATTAGTTACGTTTTTAAGTTAAATAAAGATAAAAACCAAAATATAGCCATTTTTAACTTACTGGCAAAAATTCAAACATTTATACTTAATTTACATTTTAATACTTGGTATTGTCTCCTCGGACTCTGATTACAGCTGAAATGATCGGGAATAAGAAAAACCACATGCACGGTATAGCTAAATTGTATTTTATTGTTTTTCGAAGTATTCTCCGTTCAACTTACAAGGGGCACACTGAAATGATCGGGAATAGAATATTTCGGATTGAGTTACAATAAAACCTTTTTTAGAATTTGAATACTGGCCTCTTAGAATCTTAATGACATTCAAAAATGTCATTAAGATGCAATTAATTTTTTTTATTAAAAACAAAAATGTTGGTTTAAAGTTGACACGTCGTTAACAGAAATGGAGCTCACGCGTGAACATTTCCGTGCCATAATTTATCACAATTTTCGTCGCGGCTTATCTCAAGATAAATGTCTCAGCGAACTTGTTTCGATTTATGATGTTGAAGCACCGAGTCAAACGACAATATACCGCTGGTATGCCGAGTTCCGACGCGGTCGTGTGTCGCTCAGCACTGTTTCTTCTGCAGGTCGACCAAGAACAGCGGTCACGCCTGAAAACATCGCAGCTGTGCGAACTATTATATTAGATGACCGTCATGTGACATACGAGCAGATTCGGGCTGTTATCAGTATCGGAATGACTGCAATTCAGTCGATATTACATAATGAGCTGTGTGTAAGAAAGCTAGTTTCCCGCTGGGTTCCCCACAATTTGTCCGAATAGCAAAAGGCGGCTCGTGTAGATTGGTGCCGGAATACTCTGCAACGCTTCAACGGAGGGAAGTCAAATGCCGTTTATAATATCGTCTCAGGTGACGAATCATGGATTTATTCATACGAACCTGAAAGAAAACATCAGTCAGCAGTTTGGGTCTTCGAAGACGAGGTCAAGCCAACGAAAGTGGTTCGCTCCCGCAGCGTGTCAAAGAAAATGGTCCTACGTTTGTCTCGAAAAAGGGGCATGTTGCTACAATTCCTTTACAGGAACGCAGAACGGTTTCTGCCCAGTGGTATATCACGGTTTGTTTGCAAGAAATGATAGCCGAACTCCGAAAAAATAACCCGAAACGTCGCATCATCTTACATCACGATAATGCGAGCTCCCATACGGCTCGGAAGACAAATGATTTTTTGGAGCAGGAAAACGTTGAGCTGATGAGCCATCCTCCGTACAGTCATGACCTGAGCCCAAACGATTTCTTTACATTCCCTAGAATGAAAGATTTATTACGCGGTCAACGGTTTGAAGACCCCGAAGCAGCTGTGGAAGTGTACAAATCAGCCATTTTGTCAACATCAACTTCAGACTGGAATTACTGTTTTAATGATTGGTTTGCACGAATGGAAAAGTGCATTAAGTTGAACGGAGAATAATTCGAAAAACAATAAAATACAATTTAGCTATACCGTGCATGCGGTTTTTCTTATTCCCGATCATTTTAGTGTGCCCCTCGTAGGATTGAAAAAATACATAATAAGTTCTTAAAATCGTTAGATTATAAAACAGGAAATGTATTCACCGATTATAAAACAACCGCTTTGAGACGCAAACTGTATTCCTTAAAGGATAGGCGGGCTTATCTTGACGCAGTCTTCCTATATAAAATAATAAATAATATCATTGATTCTTCTTCACTTTTAAAATCTATTTGCTTCAAAGTTCCAAAATTCGGGACAAGATCAAGAGACACATTTTACATTCCCTACTGTCGAACTAATCATGCTAAGAATTCCTTCCTACATCGTTCCAAATATCACTATAATAAGGTTGTCAATGATATCGACATATTCTCAATTAATTTAACATCATTCAAAAAGAAAGTTGGCGAATTACTTTTTAAAAAAATAGTTATTTAATTTTTTTCAATAATTATCACTATTTACCATTCTATCTTAGTTTAGTTATCTCTTTAATGAAATCATGGTTCTTTAGGCCTATTTGTACTTTATTATAATATATAATTTAGTTTTATATAATGGCTGTATCAACCTGAATTAAATAAATAAATAAATTATATTTTTTATTACTTGGTGTCATTTTTATCGCAGAGCAATTTTCTGTTTTTTGCCTCCGGCTTAATCTATATCTATATCCATCATACTGATATTACAAAATAAAATCTCTGTGTCCGCTACTGTATGCTTCTTCGCTAACTTCTTCTCAACCACCCAACTGAAGGAAGGTTTGTGTACCTGTATATTTTTCAGAAAAAATTATTGCATGTATGCGAAGTCGGGGTGTGGTCAATAGTTTATTTGTACTTATCTAAGATCATAATTTAAAGTTAGAATATAGTGAAACAAATTTCACCTATAGATCTAATGATAACGTCAAAACAAAACACGAACTCACAACACAATAAGGAAAGAAAAAGGAAAAATAACAATGGCCAAGGAATTAATGATCACAAAACAATAGCACAAGTGCTGCTTCTTTTAAGATAGTTTCTGTTTTTATTCAATTTATAAAAATGGTTACTGTTGTCATACATATTTTTATAAGTTAAAGGGTGACAACCAGACTGACGGTCCACTTGATGTGTCTGTGGGTGGCTACTGTCGCCGATATACACAATCAACACCAGGATTGAAAGAATAAGATGGGGGTTGATAGGGAATAGGCATCCCTATCTCACTTGGCGAAACACAACGACGGAACACACACGCTGGTTCCTGTAAGGCTGTGATTGCCGTTGCAAGGGAAATACAACGCAGTGAGACTGGCCATACAAACTGATAATCGAAATTCTAAATTTTTGTGTTTATAATCGTAATAAATGTACTCTTATTGGCCAACTATTCCACTATTGGAAAAATTGTTACTTTTCTGATTTTTACAGCTTCTTTCAATTACAAGCTATTTCAGGCACATTAACATCAACAAGCAAATCGACAGAACGTAATAGAGTCGCGGGCAATTGTATGTTAACCAATAATTAGTTTCTTGTGGTAACCTTTTATATTTAGAAGCCCCAACAAACAATTAATTAATTATTCTTGTAAATAAAGAAGAAATAAGCGTTCGAATTTGCGCGATTAGTCACTTATTTTGTGCAATAAAACGTGAAATTTATACACTTTAATATAACTAGGTACATTGTTGAATTGTTGATAGATGAATGAGTTTATATCTTGTTCAAAACAAAGAAATGCGGAGTTGTAACAACTTACTCATTGTCTCTGTTGTCCAAAGAGTTGAACGAAGTTCGCGGCACGAGCGGCCTGTAGCTGGATCTCGTCATATCAACGAACCTGGAGTCCACCGCGGTAAAACATCAGATAAAATCATTCACAAAACGGTGCCAATGTTAATACGGCGTTATTAATTGAGCGAGTATTGTCACATGCGGCTGACACTTAACGAAGTGGAGAAACAACTGATTAACAAATGTTTAGCGTCGTGTTTACAATCATCAGCCGGCCTTTGATAACACATTATCTATTTATCACAATGCGAGGACGTTTATAAATCGGCGCACTAAAGTTTCTAACTTAGACGGTATCTAAAAGACAACAAATAACACGCCAAAAACGGCCAAAAATATGTTTTGTGCGATACTGCGAGCGAGCCGATCAATAAAATTATAGTTGGGGTGAAAGCTCATGTTGGCAACCACGCCTCCGAATTCCAAACCAAGCTGTACATGCCCTTATAGCGGCATCTAGTAAATTTCACTTGTACCACTAAGAAAACTCTAGTTCTCATAGCTGCTTTTTTAAAAATCTTTATTTCAAATAAATATTTAAGAATAGTAGCAAAAAGGCTTCTTCTGAAAGGACATGTTTAGTAGGTAGCTACTTATTAAAGGAAATAGTAAAGTTACATGAAAATGGACTGAATGGTTTTACACAAATGTGACAGTTCTACAACCTTCCTATTTACGTTTTTTTTTAGTTTTCGTACAAAATGCATACATACAAAATGGTATGCGGTTTCACATATGTGACAAAAAAAAAATCATTAAAATTGTTCCATCTCCGGTCACAAACTGAGTAGACTTACTTTAGCCTTACAGAAAAACAGCGTGAAATAACAGCACGTATGCTGTTGTGTTTCTGTGCGAAGGGATGCCAGAGCCAATTCCATTATCTTCATCATATCCCGTATACTTTATCCTATGCCAAGTCTGCAGCGCACTTGCATTATCCTGGCGTTTTTTGTGTTATGGGCAAAAAACGCCACAAATTGGACTGTAAGCTTGTCTGCCTTACAGCTTGCCACAAATTGACTTGTAAGCTTGACTTTTACATAAGAAAAACCGTTATAAAAGTTACAAGTTTTATTGCTATGAGAAAGAATGACAAACCAACAAACACAATAATTTTATATTATTGTCATTTGTTACTGAACAACGTTTAGGCCATGAAGGTCTTTTTTATATATATTACAAGTACACCTAAATAAAATATGTATATCGCAGTAGTTAATATTTTATGTGCCCAATTATTGATGTTAAATATTATAAAAATAAAGTTTGTGCAACGTCGAGCTTTAAAAACCCAAATATTATTAAATGGTTTTCTTGTTTTCTTCAATTTCTTGGTTCGTCTCTGATGATTTATTCTTTTCTTCTTCTTCATTTTCCCTTGTCAACTTCTCAAACTCTTCCTCGGCGTCCTTCAGATCTTGTTCCGTAATATTTAAATCGGGATAACGTTTCTGAAAGTTTTTTCATATATGAAAAATAATTAAAAGTCCAATAGATGTAGACATCTTCTTGTCCAAAATTACTTAGTGCCTTAAAATAAAAATTTCAACCAAAGTGTGTTGCCAATGATGACATATGGCGCTGAAACGTGATCTCTAACTATAGTCCTCGTAAGAAAGTTCAAGCTTGACGAGCTATGGAGAGAGCTATGCTCGGGGTTGCGAGATCGAATCGGGAAAGACGAGATTCGTAGACAAACGAAAATTACTGACATAACCCGGCGGATTAGTAAGTTGAAGTGGCAGTGGGCAGGACAAATAGTTCGGAGAGACGACGGCCGCTGAGGCCGGAAGGTTCTCGAGTGGAGATCATGGACCGGCAAGAGCAGCGTAGGACGTCCACCCACAAGATGGACAGATGACCTGATAACGGCCGCGGATCGACGATGGATCCAGGCTACTTCTGAGTGGTCCTTTTGGAAAACTAGTGGGGAGACCTTTGTCTAGCATTGGACGTCCTACGGTTGAAATGATGACATGTAGAGGGGTGGGAAGGGGGCAGTTGGGTTGATTAAAGCCAAGGTTCCCCACTCACAAAGTAATCAGGCTTTGTAAGGTTTACACGACTTTCTATGGTTGATCTTCAAGGTTAGCCAATGTATAGTATCGGCTTATATTATATTTATTACATTTATTAAAAATATCCTATAGATTTGCATTGTGGCCTCTGTCATTTACCTAAGCAAAGAGTTGTAGTCCATAGTCCACCATTCTAAGCTCCTGCAGATTGGCGGATTGTCAGAGTGCTGGTATTCCTAGAGACGTAGGTTTTCCACAATGTTTATCTTACTATTAGAGCAATTGGTCATTATCATTCCAGGGGCCTTAGACAAAGTGGCATTCGCTCCGTAGCGATGCGATATCGAAGTTCGTTATCGTCTCAGAGACAAAGAAATCATGACAAGGTATCACGTGTTTATCACGTGTTACAGTTTCGATTCCTTTGTCTCTGAGACGATAACGAACTTCGATATCGCTTCGCTACGGAGCGAATGCTACTTTGTCTAAGGCCCCTGTTTTGTTATCACTAGCTCCATCATTTAGAAAATTAAATTTTAAGTGGCGACCCGGCTTTGCACGGGTGATTTTTTTAAAAGTTATATACAGAAACCTTCCTTGTTTAACGCTCTTTCCGTCAGTGAGGAGGAGTTAGTGGATATACAGACAGAGAGACAGATGTGGGCAACAATTTAATTTATACACCTGTAGGCAACTAGTGGGATTTTTTTCGTCCCAGTAGTTACATTAATTAGACAATAATTTTCACGATGGTCACAAATCAAAAATTCTAATAGTAGCAGGCCCTTTCAGGGTTGTCACTGATAACTGATGCCTAAATACAAAATCGAAGACCTGGTTGAAGTGTGGCAGAGCATTTTGAACTTAGTTCTTATTTGGAACTTATTTTGACTTTACTTCTTTAATTTGGGCATATTTTTGTAAATAATTCTGACTTATCACTCTTTCCATTCGTGACAATCTTATCAAAATCCATTGAGTGATTTAGCGGTTAGCGGAGAAACAGTTTTTTTTACGAGGGAAAACTACCCCATGAACAAATGCCGTATGCAATGAAAATTTCTAGTTTTTTTGCACTTAAGGTTTCTTTAAGATCCTTCATTTATTATTCATAAAGCCTTCAAATTGACTATTATATGTATCTAGTTTTTTTTTTAGAAAGTTTACCTATACATGTACCTACTTATTTTTATTAGTTTATCGAAGCTTTTATTTTCCTTAAAAAGCATCACTATAATAGTGAGTCATCGTCTTCGGAACAATGTATATCAAACTTCCGAAATAGTGTCAGGATTCAAATAGTTCTTCCGTACTTAACTAATGAAATACGATAACTTTATAATTTTTGTGCTTCCTACGCCACATTTTTATGACATGCATAAATATCTACTTATCTCGTCTCGTCTATCTTTATTAATGTATCCCCACTGGTAGGGGGGAAAAACGGATTTTTTACTGCTAGTAGAGATGCATGGAAATTATTTGCCAATCTATCACTACTGTGTAAATGTACAATCAGAATGAAAACTCTTCCTTTTAGACGTAATGGCATCCACAGTAAGTCTCTTTCTTTTTATAAAAAGCATTTATTACGCATATTAGGTATATATACATATAAAAGTCACTTTCTGCTTCTGCCTGTTACTCCGCTAATTTCTAAAGCGCCCAACTTGTTTTGATACGGTTTTCACGAATGAAAAGAGGGTAAGGTTTGTGTATATAATTTTCAGAAAAAATTGCATCCATTAAATCGGGTCGCTCATTACAAATACTAGCTTTAATTCAGACTCACTCACTTGTAACTCTTTCAATGAGTTTTGTATGTGATCCTGTTGTGCCCTCAACCTCCTTGGCAACGTGAAGACTGTGTTAAAAAGCCTCAGCATCAACCAGACAAGGGCCGTCAAAACTCCATACGTAAACATTGCCTTCGCCATCGCCCAATAATCCACGGTCACTTGTTGGTTTTTCATGATTAACGGCGAATTCGAAATGCCAATCGTAAATCTTATATATTAACGCATAAATTTGTATTTAGATTAAGATATATTTAAAGTTAATGATTAAAAATATTCCGATCTATATACACATGTTATTGACGTGTAAATGAAAAGACGTAGAAAGAGTCAGTGGTGACCTATTTTCGCTGACCACACTGATGTCGTGGTTCACGAATTATTGATGTCCAGGTGTCGTCAACATAAAACCTTTTAAAGACACGATGACATGAAACTGTTTCGTAAATACTGAATTTGTATTAGCGATGACGATTATTACAAATATGCGCCATAGCAATACAGTTACAGGTTTTTACACCACCAGGTAGTTTGAAAATTCTTAAGAGAATTGAAACTAAAATAATAATTTTGATTATTTGGAATTTAGGAATAAAAGTTGATATTTACGTACATATTTAATTTTACTTAGTCTTTTAGTCCAGGAACTTTAGCATTTCACTTCGGAAAAATTCGAACCAAGCTGAAAATTAGCTTTAGCTTCCTAAATAACCTCCGAAAAGGCCCAAGAGTCCAGGCTTTTTTTTACTGTTTTTTTTTGGCTGTCAAAAGTTATGCCCACCCCTGGACTCGTGGAACTTTTCAGAGGTTCTTTGGGGAGCTAAAAGGTACCTGTATACAAATTTTCAGCTTGGTTGGAATTTTTCCGAAGTTTTGCCCATTTTTTGTCTAAAGTTCCTGGACTATTTCTTTATCTGACTCTACTAAAAATATACACATATTCTTTTAAATACAGTTTAAAAAGTAATCTTGCAACTGACATGTAGATACACATGGTAAACAACAATACAAATTAATTACACAAAAAAGCCTAACCGTAAAGAGGTTAAAATTAAATGTTACTTTTTAAATTCATATAGTAAGTACAGTTAAAGTAAGAATGTTGCTAAGACATGGAATCAATAAATCGATAGTCGCGCCATATGTTTCGTTTTACGGTAATTAATGAAACCGATGTCGCACGTAGGTATAACATAGTGGTAGCTATAATTATATACTCCCATTATAGACTTGTACCTGATTTTTACGAGTGCAATTTGTAGTGAACTGAAAATAAATGGATTAATTAAAATAATAGATACTAATTGTAACTGTTAAATTAAATTAAAGCATAATAATATCACAGTTTTACAAATATATATTATACAAAAAAAAGGCGTGTAAGTTTGATGCAAAGTGTGAAAGGGACGATTCATTACGTTGCAACCACACACTCGACGAGTGGCGTGGAAACAGGTGGGAAGCAGGCAGACGTAGTTTGGCTGCATTTGTCGGATTTTTGTGCGCGAATCAAAAGAAGACAGTACCAATGAGTCAGACGCCGCCGTTGCGATGAAAAGCACGAGTAATAAAACGATAGGGAGGGTAGTGTATGGCCGCATAGGTATTGGCCGCAACGCAAAACATCACGACACCGCAATGAACATTGTGTTGCTGCGGGGTAGGGTTAGTCATGTATTAAAGCTCAATAAGCACTTCGCGCTTTTTTACCCTGCGCGCACCGGAGCCGCTAGAAACAAATGTTTACTGTTATTAATACAATCTACAACAATATTTACAGATTTATTTTGTAATTGCTTACGAACACGTAATAAAAATTATTTAAACAGATATTTTTATTGGATAAAAATCAGGAACGCAGCGAAAGCGACAAAAGTGACGCTCGGCGTCACTTTTGTCTGAATTGAAGCAAAAGTACTGAAGTACTGAACAAAAGTACTGAACTGAAGCAAACTGAGAAGAGTGCGCTTGGTTCTTTCTTCAACATTTCATGAAAAAAATAAATTAAAAACTGTTTTGAGAAAAAATAGCCATAAAATAATGTCTAAGGCTCCGGTCTCGCTTTGCGACTCTACCTTAGCAAACAGAACTAAGCGCACTTTCACGCGTCTTTTTTGTTATGAATTGCAATTATTAAAAAGTACATAAAAAATATTTTTTGTATTTTTTTTCATTAATTTATTAAAAAATAGGTCATTACTAAGTGGTTTTACGAGCAACTGCATTAAAAAAAAATTTCAACAGAAAAATATATGTATTTGCAGTGGTAAAATTCATGAAACTACAACTTTTTAAACCTCTTTAAATAAGAAAACTAAAGCGTTTATCAAAAAAGTAACCAGTTTAGATTATTGCTAACGATATGAGAATAAATGTAAACTGAATATATTTCGTATTTTTGTTATAATTTTTACGTAGCATGTGCTTGAATGAGACCTTCAACGCGTTCAACCTAAATAGAGCGTTCAACCTATATTTAACACCCAATAGAGCTATTAAAATGTGCATCAAAATAAAATTAAAAAAGTGTTTTTGAAATTTCAATAATAAATCACTTTCAATAAATGTAAAATATATTTCATTTATTCTTTTGTTATGCAAGAACACTAATTTTTAGGAGACTCGAGCCTTAAACATCATGAGATGTGATAAAATCGAAAAACGATCAAAATTTCTGTTTTCAAAATATTTTATTATCCGGTGTAGTTGTAAATACCGTGTTTTGAACCATAAAACCATGAAGGATTTAAACTGTAACATATAATTTTTTCGAAACAAATCTAGAATTTTTACACTGGTTCAAAAATAGGTTGACTTCGAATATTCAAAGGTCTTTTTAATGGATTGAAGTGGACGTAAGGAACGAAATGTGATATTTTTATTATATCAAATTTCGTCCGTATTCGTTTTATTCGCATTACTTATAAGATATAATAGTTCCGCACGGTCTGGATGGGCAGAAACTGAGAGGTTTTCACATAGTTACAATATGGGTTTGTTCAAGCGTGATGGACCTCCCCTGGTGTAGCTTGTGTCCTGAGAAGACCAGGACGGTAGTCATCTACCATCAAGTGAACCGTTCGGCCTGTCTTCTATTCTTTGTTATCTGTTTGTAATAAAAGTAAATACAGTATCGGATTGTGTTCCATTTGTACCAACGTCAGGCGTGTCACATATTATATAGGATAAATGCAATACGTGTATTGTAGTCGCAGGAATTTATCTTCTATTTTCATACTTTATAGCCCATCTTCTATTTGTAAATCATTGATAGGAAACATTTTGCCCATTGAAAATTAGTCGATAGAATATACAACCTCCCTGGCTTCTTTATTCCTGTGAAGTGACCGACGACTTGGCCCGAATGAAATAAGATAAAATTTCCATCAAAACCGCTTCATCGGGTTAAAATAATCATAGATGACATCTTAGTCCAGGTCACAAGTTTAAATTGGTGTTAATTCTTGATAAGGCTCCCAAAAATATGTGCGATACCTCTTTTCTAATCTTAATTTATTTATAACTTTTGCAGGGTTTATAATGCCAGTAAAATAATGCCTTCAGGATGCCACGCCATTGTAGTGCATCAGAAATGTTTGCCTGACATCATACTGATGATTTTAATAAGAAAGAGGGTGATATCCCTATCGGACAAGATGCGTGGCAGTACCAATAGCATTATGAAAACAATTATGGTTAAGGTTGATTGTTCCATACAAATATTCCTAACTTCATACACGTCACGGCTGCTAGTCCCGCGTCGACCGTACCCAAGCTTACTACTTGATGTTTCCAAGGAAAGTGATTAGATGGCGTTGTATGCAAATTGGAACCGATTCTTAAACTCTCCACTTGTGGCGCCTTAGAATATATATATATATATATATATATATATATATATATATATATATATATATATATATATATATATATATAAACATATCTTTGGGCACTTTGTTGATCACGCCACGAGCCCGTACATTGTTGACTCCACCTTTTGACCCGAATAACTTTAATCTAGTTGCGTATTTCTCGGGCGAGATGGCGTCGTAGCATTCTATTATGCGATGTTGCCAAACATATTCGTCCATAGTCGATATATTCGACAAATATTTTTACATCGATTCCATGCAACAGTGGATCCGTAACGGCTAAATTTTCTATATGCACGAAGACTTTTAGGCTCCGATTATATTTCAAAAATCAATTACTTGTGTTGATCACTTTATATACTCGTACTTCCAGTAATACTTGTTTTGATCCGAATAGGTAATACGGCATCCTAGCATTCTATTATGCGATGTTGCCAAATATATTCGTCGATAGTACCTATTATTCGATAAATATTTTTTCAACGATTTCATGCAACGGTGGGATCCGTCAAGGCTAAATTTTCTAAATGCACGAAGACTTTTTGGCTCCGTATATATTTCAAAAATCAATTACTTATGTTGATCACTTTATATACTCGTACTTCCAGTAATACTTGTTTTGATCCGAATAGGTACCGATACTGTAACGGTCGATCAATTATGAATTTATTATACCTAATCTAGATATTGTATATTCGCAATGCTCCATACATTGTAGATCCGCCTCGGTTGTTTGAATGCGCTAGTTGAACTGTGCGCACATCGACATTATTTTAAAGTCGTCATTTGAATTTGTTTTTGAATGAAGACAAAAGTGAAGGTCAAGGTATGTGTTTTACATTTAGTACCTAGTTAAACGATTTTTTCTATCTGAAGTCCCGGCGCGAGAAGCTATAATTTTTAAAGTAGGCCAGCGGCCAGACGGTACGAGCTACGGCGACGGTCATTAGGGTGGGTTGTCATCATTTTCGGGGTTGCTTTTGATGGTCTACTCGAATGGGGGATATTCCTCTCGGTTGACACCCCTCCCATATATTTTTTTTCTTTTTTCTTCAAAGAAACTTTTCTCATAGAAAGAGAAGAGTCCATTAGATGTGCAGTTCCAGGAGTTTCCGAAGACTTGGTCTTTTTGATCTGGTAAAAAAATGGTGAGAGGATCTCGAAAACTATTACAGCTAGCAGAGTCGGGTTTTCAGCGTTTTATAGAGGGTCTCTGGTGGTCTCCACAACTTTACTAACCTTCACCCCCTACCACACATTTTTTTTACAAAACATACATCTTTTTCAATTTTTAAGCTAAAAACTTGATCTTTTTTTGTTTAATTTTAAAAAATTCTCAAAATTACGAAAAAAATATTTTCGAGTCTATTCAAAATACATCAAAATAATACTTTAAAAAAATATTGTAGTTGATAAAATAGATACAAGGGATTAAAATAAGTCGGTACTTTTATAAAATGTAATATAATAAGTATTTATAACATTAAACAATATCAATGTTGATTGAACGCATGTAGGTATATTTTTACAAAATCATGTTAATCGTTTGAAATCATTTGAACAGGTTTGAATGATTGCTAATTAGTACTTAATTAGTTGTGGAGTATTGACACAGGTGGGTATACACACTTCGAACCGAGCATCATTGTGACTCGAACAAATAATTTTTTATGATAAACGTTGACAGACAAGTTGACATTTTATTTAGTACAAAATCACAAAACCTCGCTATAGCTATTTAAAATACCTACGATCTTTAAAAACAAATAATTTCGCCGGATCAATTTTTAAAAAAATAGATTTATCAAATTAAATATACTTACTATTTATGGTAGGTATTGTATGGCCACGTTATTATACCTACGTCCATTTTTATGATAAAGAAGAGTTACAAGTGGTAGGTACAAAACAAGTTGACCGTTTAATTAAGAGATCCACATATAAGTAAAACAAATTGGAATTATTTATGGTAAACAGTAGAAAACAAATTAATTGAGCTTTAACATTTTTTTATTACATTTTTTACATTAAATACTGTAAGCTGTAGGCATCCACTTACACGTGCCGTGTTTCCTCGCCCCTGCCGCATGCGTCGCCGTCGCTCGCGCAGCGATGATGTCAGCGGGCACCTCGGCGGGCCTCAGTGAATTCCAACTACGCTTTTAGAAAAACGCGTGCGCTTCACGACCGGATTACAACACTTACGTTTTGTCGTGTCGTTGCTTATAATATACTTATTATAAAGAATAGTGGTTTTCTTAAAATACCTACGTAAGTATGGTTAGGTTAGACTGTGCTATTACCTACTACTCCTATTGCATGAGAGGCGAGGTCGTATACATCGGCCATTTTTTATGATAAAGAGTTACAGACAAGTTGAGAGTTTAATTAATATTATGTGCCTAAATTCTAAGAAAGTTATCTGAGGTTGTGAACAAAGAAATATAGACATAGCAAAAAACGTCATGCAAACTTAAAAGACACCGAGCACTAAAGACAATTTGTGCTTAGACTAATTAAATTACCTAATGAATATAATTTAATTACATATAGAAATTATCATAATAGGTGAAATTTGGTTATTTTTCTTTCTTTCCTACTTAGTTTTCTTTCTTTCTTACTAATATACTAATGATTGTACCACGATGTCTATGAAGTTTATCAAGCCACCTATTGCTTACTACTTTGCACGAGCGGTGAAGTCGCATACATAGACCGTTTTTCATGATAAAGAAAAGAGTTGCAAGAGAGTTTAATTAATCTGACGTGCTGAGAGCTAGGACAGGGGGGTTTGCGGAATGTCTTATGCCCCTGCCACTGCCACACACTCGTCGAGTGGCATGGGAAGTAGCGAGGAAAGGAGGCAGAGACGTAGTGTGGCAACGTTACTCGTCATGCCGCACGTCATGCTCCTCGTCTTGCCCACCGATCCATGCTTTGTCGGTTTTTAAGCGCGATTCAAAGAGCGGCAATATGAACGCGAGTCACCGGCCACATAATCGCGGGCAGACGCACTCCGAATCGAGCGGTCGCTATGGAAACACTTCACGCATACGCTTAATCATGCCGCCGGCCGCCGCGCCGACGGCTTTTTTAAATTGTAGTAAAATTGTTCATACTGCTTCTGTAACGAATGAATAAATAAAAGTATAAAACAACTAACTATATAATTAGTATTAACTAATTATATAAATGTTTATTGCAAAAAAAAGTTTTGTCGTGCGACGCGAATTCTAAAATAAAAAGAAATTATCTTTTTTTTTTTATGTAAAGATCGGCACACAGGCCGACGGTCCACTTGATGGTAGGTGGCTACCGTCGCCTATAACACAAGCAACGCCAATATTCTTGAAACTATTTCACAGTGGAAGAATAAATGTTTGTGCACTCACCAAAGTCAGTGAAAGTTTCGGCTATAGTTATTGAATTGTTCGTTTATAATTGTTATTTATTAATAATTATAAATATTAGAAGAAGTCTAAATAGTTAGTTATAATTTATTTGGTTAACACGTATTATTTATTTATTTACACAACACTAATACTTTTTTATATTTTTTTATTTTTCACTCTCTAACAACACCATAGCAACTGACACTTATTTTTTCCTTTTTTATTTTATATATTATATTGTCTATTGAAAGTGAAGTAGTATGTCAGTAATCAACCTACTTTAACAAATAATGTGCCAAGGAGATAGAGAAATGGGCTCTGGGATCCCTTACTCACTCACCGAAACACAACAGCACACGTGCTGTTGTTTCACGGTGGTCTTCTGTAAGGGGGTGGTTACTGCCGCCAGACGGGTTGCCCAAATGACTGCGAAAAACGCAGTGTGCCCTGCCACTACTTTCCAAATCCAGACAAGAGCTAAATTTGAAAAGTTCATTTTTCAAAGTTGACCCTGCCGAGAATCGAACCCGGGAACCGTAGAACAGAGCGTTAAGGCAAGCACTAATATATAAAATTCTAATATTATAAATAAGTAAAGTTTGTATGTATGAGGTAATCTTCGAAACTATATCCGATTTAAAAAATCTTTCGCCAATATTGATATATTGACCGCGCCGTGTAACTACAGAGGCAGTGCAAGATCAAGACACATACGCTACCACCGAGAAACAATCTGGATTCCACGCAGGCGTAGCCGCGGGCACAGCTAGTTAACAATAAAAGCGTAGCGTAGCGTGTCTTGATGTTGCACTGCATCTGTGGTACCCGGCGCAGTCGTGCTTTACAATTATATCGTAATATCTTTAACGATAAATGCAAAACAAATGCAGTAAAAATCACACGTATAAATACTTATGACGATAAACTTGCTGATTTTGATAAGGATTCATAATTTTGTTGATAATAAAATGTAATAATTTGTCGAGGACGACGACGACGACGTATATTTCTATAACATTTATAAAATTAGCTAAAAATGCATAGCGCGCACGCTCTCTCAATTTCCACGTCCATTCTGTTGCAAAAGCAAATGACCTAGTGCGGCGCGTCGCGATTAATCGCGCGAGTAGAGAAGCGTGTGGACAGAAGGGCAACATCGCGGCAGCGCGAGGAGCAGAGCGATGAGCAGCGCGAGGAGCATAGTGTGGCAGAGGGGTTAGAGGACCATCGGGGGTTACCAAATCGCGCCCCTCCCCACATACATGTTTTTTACACTCCCATACAACCGTCCAGGATCTTTGAAAGCTCGTAGCTCCTCAACGGTGACAGCTATCGCTGCGGTCACTTTGTCGGATAACCATCGCCCACCGAGATCCGTCGTCCGGTACCGTCTCCCTCCTCCCACCCAAGAGAGGAATTCGCAACCCCGGCTTCGCAAGCCGGGTTACGGCACGGGGTCTGCCGGAGCGATGAAAAGCGAAAATTTTGCCACCCCCCCTCGAACCACCTCAGTCGTTACTCGGCAATGACGCGGCGCCAATTTTTTATCGGTAATATCTCAACAACGGCGCGTCGCAGACCCCCCGTGTTGGTACTCATTTAAGAGGTCTCGGGGAGACCAATTTTTCTGTTATGACGAAATTTGAAAATTGACATTTTTGAAAATATCTCGGAAGCGGTGCGTCGCATACCCCCGTGTCGGAACTCATTTAAGGGGTCTCGGGGAGACGAATTTTTTGCAATAGACCAAATATCAAAATTTTTCAGTACTCAGTAGACCGTGGGTAACCGTAGCAGGTAGGGTTTAGGTCCCATTCGCCCGCAAGATTCACCCGAATTATTATTTTTCCCAACTGTCCCGGAAAAGTATGTCCCATTCACCCGAAAATTAAATTGATGACTAATTTTCCCGACTCACCCGAATTAATAGGTCCCACTCACCCGCGTATATATTTTAATAGCGATAGCAGAAACATCGTACGTATTTAAGCTTAATTTGAATATTAATGGTTGAGGAATTCAGACCTTTTTTTTTTTTTTTTTGTCGAGGAGAAATCCATTTACGGATGCCCTACCGCTGGCTAGGCGATAGGGGTATGTGGGACTCACCCAGTCCTAAAGGGACTGGTCCTACCCACTAAAACTCCCCGGTGACCCCTTGAAGCCCTTGTGTGAGTTGGACCGGGCTCTGGCGAACCAACTACTCCGATCCAACTCCGGACAGCTCAGCCTGTTAGCCAAGCTGACGCCAAGGGGGAGATTGCCCGGGGCACCGAGACAATCCCCAGACGAGAGGACCTTTGGACGCGCGCACAGCGGCCAGGCCATGCGCGCAGGTCCTGGGCATTTGAAGGAGGGCGTCACACGCCCGTCTTCGCCTGCCCACTCATCTGCGTTAGGAGCGGCTGGAGCTTCCTCCGCCCGCTCCCTCTAATCTGAGATTATTGGCCCTGGGCCAAGTCCATGGGCTCCTCCCTTGCTGCCGGTGGAGCCCGTATGCATTCGGCTGGTGCGGCCGCGATGAGCCGACCTCTTACCGATGGGGGTTTGCAGCTTAACCCCCCCATTCTGTGGGTTGCTGGAAGGACTGCGTCACTACAGATGGCACACTTAAAAGTAGCCTCACATCTGCTGGCTTTATGCCCGTCCATTCCGCAGCGGTGGCACAATCCACTGCGGTCCTTGGTGGACGGACATCGGACCGCTGGATGCCCGAGCCCCATACACTTGAAGCAGCGCATGGGGCGCTGTTCCATTATCTGGATGGAGGCAAGGCTCCATCCTACTGCTATCCGACCAGCGCTCGCCAGCTTCCTAGCCGCCTCCACCGGACAGGACGTAAACGCCGAGTTTGGTTTGTTGGGACTCACTTGGACGGCACTAACCTTGATTTGTTCGGGAGTGCAGCCCGAACTTGATGCCAACTTGGCTCTGAGCTCCTCAGCCGACACCCTGTCATAGAGCCCGTTGACTCGGATGTCGGCTGATTTTGCAGGTCGGGTGACCTTTGCGGTATCACCTAGGACGGTACCAATTCCTGCCGCTAAACTGTCTGCTTGCGCGGCAGTGGTGTCCTTTGGCAACTCCATTATACGGGCTCCCGTGATGCCCACGCGGAATCTGGGTGGCCCTATGCCAAGGGCGTCCAGGGATACCAAGGCTTTAGCCCTAGTGATCGCCTCCCCGTAGGTGGCGCCCTTGGCAACCGCCTCAGGTTTTAAGGACACCACCACCGCAAGTGACTTTGGCTCTTTAGGGAGCTTGGTTTTCTTGGTATTTGGCGCCGCTACAGTGATGGGCCGCTTCTTTCTGCCCCGCACCACCTCCGACCACATTTCAGTAGTGCCGGAGGGGCCATCCTCAGTCTCCCTAGCAGGGTTCGTTGCTCTGGGCTCGGTCTTCCTGGCCACTTTGGCCGCTCTCACCGCCTTGGGCAAGTTAGCCGGCGGAGCGAGTGTCGTATTTTGGGAGGTTTGTGCCTTCTCCATGGTAGTGCCGCTGTGCGTCGTCATCTCATTTGATGGCCGTCGCTCCGGAAGGGGTCTCACTTCAGACTCCTGATTCGCGGAGCGGGAGATCAGGATGCTGTCTATGTGAGAGACCAGCTCTTCCTGCAAGGACCCAAATGTCTCCAGGAACTCCGCCCTGGTTAACATCTGGGTAGCGGCCATGGTCGATGGTGGCTCTCCCGATTACACAACTGGGCTGGGCCTTTCAATAAGTGCTCGTTTGAGTGACGATATTTCTGCTTCAAGCTTTTCTATCTGACCGCGGAGGCGCCCATTTTCCTCCCGCAGCCGTTTATAGCCTTCGGACCGGTCCTTCTGGCTTGACTCCGATTCTCCGTCAAAATCAAACTTGGACAGGATTCTATCGGTGAGTCCCTTGTACGATTGAGAATCGTCCGAGAGGGCTCCCATGTCCGACAGGTTCGAGTCGGACTCGTACTTGTCGTACTCCCTTAGTTCGCGTTTAGCACGCGAAAGGCCAACATCATGACTGAACGGTTTACCACAGCCGGTCTTGGCTTTTGTCACCTTCAGAGGGACCGGCTCCTCGACTATATTCGCCGCTTCCGCGCCCATTTTACCGGACCGCTTCCGCGCCCATTTTGGGCTCCACAGTGCCCTTGTCGCTTGATCCACTCGCCTCACCTAGCCTCCGCGGTACTGGCCTCGTCACAGCCGAGGAGTAAGAGAGCTTACGCCCCCCCCTCCCCGATGGACGGGTCTCGCCAGCCCCTGATTCCTCAGACATTGACCAGTAGACAGCCCTGCCGACCACTGAGTCAGTCGGAGAATCCAGCTCTGGTTGGGTTACAACAATAATAAATAACAAAGAAAACAATCAACAACAATAACAATTAATAACGACAGTTTAACAAAGGAAACAACAAGAGGCAGCAGTAAGGAGTGCTCCGCAGTGGCCCTGAGAAGGGCCCTTTCAAACTGGAAGCAAATCCACAACGAAAAACCAAACGAAAAACTCCAATCCAAAAATTCCAAAAAACACATTAAAATCTACAACTCCCAAACTGATGGTGAAAACCATACTGTTCGACCTATCAAAATGTAGGTCTCGGCGAGACGCAACTTTCCCCCATAGACACCGAAGCAATCCAAGAGAAAAGTTGCAACAACAACAACCACCCTGAGGAATTCAGACCTAACACTAAGTAAAACAAAAACAAAAAAAATGCTAGCAAAAGTATGTTTGTGTTTCTTTTTGTAAACACTCATTTTTCAAAATATTTATTTATCAGTAGGTAAATATAATATAGTAACAATCGACTTAAGCAAGTAATTTCGCAGGTTAAAATGCTGTGACACATATTATAATTAAATATATTCTTAGAAAAAATAAAACGTGAAATAAGTATTTTCAAATATTTTATTAATTTGGACATTTTTCTTTATTTACAAACCTACGTAAATAGTAAAAAACAAACAAATATACGGTTCACTGTAGGTACACCATATAAGGAAAAATGAAAAATTATCGACAATGTTGCATAATTTTAAAGTAGGTATAAAACCAAATGTATGCAATTTGCAAATACTGAACGTTCACTGCATAGTGAACTGGAATTGAAAATCCAAATACACACTTGTCAAGTTAGATGTCCAAACAACTTCCAATTTCAATTGTCCATACATTCAAAAATCCAAAGTGTAACGCGCCGTCTTGGTCATACTGCGACACGCGCGCCCCAGGGCTCCGAAACGACGCGCGGCAAAACTAACCGATCACGCGGATATAGGTACGTTGATATATGGCATTGGAAAGTAACGGATTTCCCCGCGCGCCTATCGCCGCGCGCATTTCAGTCGTCTCCGCGTCGCCAATGCGAAAATACGTTGGACTATTATCTAAGTCTCGTCCTTCAGTGTCCCGCGCTTTTCATAGTAACGGACGTAACGGTCGTGTCCACCAAGGTTGTTTTCTCTTCTTTTCTGTAAAGGGATCTGTAGAAGTGACCTCCTTTTATAAAAGTAATAAAATCCTTAAACTATATTCTGAGTATGACGTTTTAACTGTTAGACAACTTTTCAATAAAGATACCATATTGCCTCAACATATAAAACTTCCCTATGACAATAACCTAACATTAAAGAGGCGTAAAGATAGGGTCTGTCCAGTTACTGTGTTTATTCTATTAATGAATTCCAACGTTATACATGCCCCTTATGCTTTATAACAAACTAAATAAAATTCTAGGATTATACCCATGTAACAAACCCGATGTTAAAAAAATAATTGTTGCGTGGCTGAAAAATAAAGCAAATGAAGAAATCGTAAACCTAATGACGACAATAATAATAAGATTTAATCAGATGTTTTATGTACATGTCCGCAGTTGCTTACACCTACCATCTATAAGACTACAACTTGACATATTTTTTAATAATATAATTACTAATGATTACATTTAGTCTTTTATTTCGAAATTATTCTAACTATCAAAAATGTAAATGAAAAATTACAAGAAAATTAAAAAAAAAAAACTAATCTTAAGTTCAAATGAAATGAACAACTGAAGATAAAAAACTGTAACGTTGGGGTGGAGCTAAAACTACGAACACTTTTAAATTTTAAATTACCTATTTTTTATTTGCGTTGTTAAGGTGTAATCATGTTAAAGCAAGCATAATATCCAAATATTAAAATATTATGTCATCGGATGTGGCTTACATTTACAGGCTCAGCCTAGTTTATATGTAAGGATAGATAGATTTTGAAATAACAAGATTTAAAATTTAAGATCTTAGACTTAATATTTACTCCCTGTAATTTGCCGGAACAAATAAATATTACAATAATTATTATTATTATAGGTAACATCTAGTCAAATTACAATTTTTTTCCAAGCAATAAGCATCTATATCGAAAGTGAATTGTATACCTATCTATTTAATTTTTGTAACTTGCATTTGTATTTCATAAACACAACATATAAAATATGTCGAAATACCCAAAAACAAACAAATCAATTTAAAAGCACAATAGCACGCAAGAACATTCGAGTAGTCCCAAACGTGCCAATGAGGAAGCCCAATGGCAAATGCTGCGCCCTGATTGGCCCATTTGAATTGGATCTACAACTGTTTATACGCCAAAAAGGTAGATTTGTATAAAAAACCCTTAATTATTATTATTGCTTATCGTGACACTTGTGGCTCCGAACGGAGCTACATATTTATGGTCAGCTGGCACTGGATCAAGAAAAGGCGCCCGGATCAAAAAGTGAAAATGGATCAAAGAATAACTACCTATACGGCACGTCTGAGCCACAAAGTGCCCAAAGATATATTTATATATATATATATATATCTTTGGGCACTTTGTGGCTCAGACGTGCCGTATAGGTAGTTATTCTTTGATCCATTTTCACTTTTTGATCCGGGCGCCTTTTCTTGATCCAGTGCCAGCTGACCATAAATATGTAGCTCCGTTCGGAGCCACAAGTGTCACGATGAGCAATAATAATAATTAAGGGTTTTTTATACAAATCTACCTTTTTGGCGTATAAACAGTTGTAGATCCAATTCAAATGGGCCAATCAGGGCGCAGCATTTGCCATTGGGCTTCCTCATTGGCACGTTTGGGACTACTCGAATGTTCTTGCGTGCTATTGTGCTTTTAAATTGATTTGTTTGTTTTTGGGTATTTCGACATATTTTATATGTTGTGTTTATGAAATACAAATGCAAGTTACAAAAATTAAATAGATAGGTATACAATTCACTTTCGATATAGATGCTTATTGCTTGGAAAAAAATTGTAATTTGACTAGATGTTACCTATAATAATAATAATTATTGTAATATTTATTTGTTCCGGCAAATTACAGGGAGTAAATATTAAGTCTAAGATCTTAAATTTTAAATCTTGTTATTTCAAAATCTATCTATCCTTACATATAAACTAGGCTGAGCCTGTAAATGTAAGCCACATCCGATGACATAATATTTTAATATTTGGATATTATGCTTGCTTTAACATGATTACACCTTAACAACGCAAATAAAAAATAGGTAATTTAAAATTTAAAAGTGTTCGTAGTTTTAGCTCCACCCCAACGTTACAGTTTTTTATCTTCAGTTGTTCATTTCATTTGAACTTAAGATTAGTTTTTTTTTTTAAATTTTCTTGTAATTTTTCATTTACATTTTTGATAGTTAGAATAATTTCGAAATAAAAGACTAAATGTAATCATTAGTAATTATATTATTAAAAAATATGTCAAGTTGTAGTCTTATAGATGGTAGGTGTAAGCAACTGCGGACATGTACATAAAACATCTGATTAAATCTTATTATTATTGTCGTCATTAGGTTTACGATTTCTTCATTTGCTTTATTTTTCAGCCACGCAACAATTATTTTTTTAACATCGGGTTTGTTACATGGGTATAATCCTAGAATTTTATTTAGTTTGTTATAAAGCATAAGGGGCATGTATAACGTTGGAATTTATTAATAGAATAAACACAGTAACTGGACAGACCCTATCTTTACGCCTCTTTAATGTTAGGTTATTGTCATAGGGAAGTTTTATATGTTGAGGCAATATGGTATCTTTATTGAAAAGTTGTCTAACAGTTAAAACGTCATACTCAGAATATAGTTTAAGGATTTTATTACTTTTATAAAAGGAGGTCACTTCTACAGATCCCTTTACAGAAAAGAAGAGAAAACAACCTTGGTGGACACGACCGTTACGTCCGTTACTATGAAAAGCGCGGGACACTGAAGGACGAGACTTAGATAATAGTCCAACGTATTTTCGCATTGGCGACGCGGAGACGACTGAAATGCGCGCGGCGATAGGCGCGCGGGGAAATCCGTTACTTTCCAATGCCATATATCAACGTATATCCGCGTGATCGGTTAGTTTTGCCGCGCGTCGTTTCGGAGCCCTGGGGCGCGCGTGTCGCAGTATGACCAAGACGGCGCGTTACACTTTGGATTTTTGAATGTATGGACAATTGAAATTGGAAGTTGTTTGGACATCTAACTTGACAAGTGTGTATTTGGATTTTCAATTCCAGTTCACTATGCAGTGAACGTTCAGTATTTGCAAATTGCATACATTTGGTTTTATACCTACTTTAAAATTATGCAACATTGTCGATAATTTTTCATTTTTCCTTATACGGTGTACCTACAGTGAACCGTATATTTGTTTGTTTTTTACTATTTACGTAGGTTTGTAAATAAAGAAAAATGTCCAAATTAATAAAATATTTGAAAATACTTATTTCACGTTTTATTTTTTCTAAGAATATATTTAATTATAATATGTGTCACAGCATTTTAACCTGCGAAATTACTTGCTTAAGTCGATTGTTACTATATTATATTTACCTACTGATAAATAAATATTTTGAAAAATGAGTGTTTACAAAAAGAAACACAAACATACTTTTGCTAGCATTTTTTTTGTTTTTGTTTTACTTAGTGTTAGGTCTGAATTCCTCAGGGTGGTTGTTGTTGTTGCAACTTTTCTCTTGGATTGCTTCGGTGTCTATGGGGGAAAGTTGCGTCTCGCCGAGACCTACATTTTGATAGGTCGAACAGTATGGTTTTCACCATCAGTTTGGGAGTTGTAGATTTTAATGTGTTTTTTGGAATTTTTGGATTGGAGTTTTTCGTTTGGTTTTTCGTTGTGGATTTGCTTCCAGTTTGAAAGGGCCCTTCTCAGGGCCACTGCGGAGCACTCCTTACTGCTGCCTCTTGTTGTTTCCTTTGTTAAACTGTCGTTATTAATTGTTATTGTTGTTGATTGTTTTCTTTGTTATTTATTATTGTTGTAACCCAACCAGAGCTGGATTCTCCGACTGACTCAGTGGTCGGCAGGGCTGTCTACTGGTCAATGTCTGAGGAATCAGGGGCTGGCGAGACCCGTCCATCGGGGAGGGGGGGGCGTAAGCTCTCTTACTCCTCGGCTGTGACGAGGCCAGTACCGCGGAGGCTAGGTGAGGCGAGTGGATCAAGCGACAAGGGCACTGTGGAGCCCAAAATGGGCGCGGAAGCGGTCCGGTAAAATGGGCGCGGAAGCGGCGAATATAGTCGAGGAGCCGGTCCCTCTGAAGGTGACAAAAGCCAAGACCGGCTGTGGTAAACCGTTCAGTCATGATGTTGGCCTTTCGCGTGCTAAACGCGAACTAAGGGAGTACGACAAGTACGAGTCCGACTCGAACCTGTCGGACATGGGAGCCCTCTCGGACGATTCTCAATCGTACAAGGGACTCACCGATAGAATCCTGTCCAAGTTTGATTTTGACGGAGAATCGGAGTCAAGCCAGAAGGACCGGTCCGAAGGCTATAAACGGCTGCGGGAGGAAAATGGGCGCCTCCGCGGTCAGATAGAAAAGCTTGAAGCAGAAATATCGTCACTCAAACGAGCACTTATTGAAAGGCCCAGCCCAGTTGTGTAATCGGGAGAGCCACCATCGACCATGGCCGCTACCCAGATGTTAACCAGGGCGGAGTTCCTGGAGACATTTGGGTCCTTGCAGGAAGAGCTGGTCTCTCACATAGACAGCATCCTGATCTCCCGCTCCGCGAATCAGGAGTCTGAAGTGAGACCCCTTCCGGAGCGACGGCCATCAAATGAGATGACGACGCACAGCGGCACTACCATGGAGAAGGCACAAACCTCCCAAAATACGACACTCGCTCCGCCGGCTAACTTGCCCAAGGCGGTGAGAGCGGCCAAAGTGGCCAGGAAGACCGAGCCCAGAGCAACGAACCCTGCTAGGGAGACTGAGGATGGCCCCTCCGGCACTACTGAAATGTGGTCGGAGGTGGTGCGGGGCAGAAAGAAGCGGCCCATCACTGTAGCGGCGCCAAATACCAAGAAAACCAAGCTCCCTAAAGAGCCAAAGTCACTTGCGGTGGTGGTGTCCTTAAAACCTGAGGCGGTTGCCAAGGGCGCCACCTACGGGGAGGCGATCACTAGGGCTAAAGCCTTGGTATCCCTGGACGCCCTTGGCATAGGGCCACCCAGATTCCGCGTGGGCATCACGGGAGCCCGTATAATGGAGTTGCCAAAGGACACCACTGCCGCGCAAGCAGACAGTTTAGCGGCAGGAATTGGTACCGTCCTAGGTGATACCGCAAAGGTCACCCGACCTGCAAAATCAGCCGACATCCGAGTCAACGGGCTCTATGACAGGGTGTCGGCTGAGGAGCTCAGAGCCAAGTTGGCATCAAGTTCGGGCTGCACTCCCGAACAAATCAAGGTTAGTGCCGTCCAAGTGAGTCCCAACAAACCAAACTCGGCGTTTACGTCCTGTCCGGTGGAGGCGGCTAGGAAGCTGGCGAGCGCTGGTCGGATAGCAGTAGGATGGAGCCTTGCCTCCATCCAGATAATGGAACAGCGCCCCATGCGCTGCTTCAAGTGTATGGGGCTCGGGCATCCAGCGGTCCGATGTCCGTCCACCAAGGACCGCAGTGGATTGTGCCACCGCTGCGGAATGGACGGGCATAAAGCCAGCAGATGTGAGGCTACTTTTAAGTGTGCCATCTGTAGTGACGCAGTCCTTCCAGCAACCCACAGAATGGGGGGGTTAAGCTGCAAACCCCCATCGGTAAGAGGTCGGCTCATCGCGGCCGCACCAGCCGAATGCATACGGGCTCCACCGGCAGCAAGGGAGGAGCCCATGGACTTGGCCCAGGGCCAATAATCTCAGATTAGAGGGAGCGGGCGGAGGAAGCTCCAGCCGCTCCTAACGCAGATGAGTGGGCAGGCGAAGACGGGCGTGTGACGCCCTCCTTCAAATGCCCAGGACCTGCGCGCATGGCCTGGCCGCTGTGCGCGCGTCCAAAGGTCCTCTCGTCTGGGGATTGTCTCGGTGCCCCGGGCAATCTCCCCCTTGGCGTCAGCTTGGCTAACAGGCTGAGCTGTCCGGAGTTGGATCGGAGTAGTTGGTTCGCCAGAGCCCGGTCCAACTCACACAAGGGCTTCAAGGGGTCACCGGGGAGTTTTAGTGGGTAGGACCAGTCCCTTTAGGACTGGGTGAGTCCCACATACCCCTATCGCCTAGCCAGCGGTAGGGCATCCGTAAATGGATTTCTCCTCGACAAAAAAAAAAAAAAAAAAAGGTCTGAATTCCTCAACCATTAATATTCAAATTAAGCTTAAATACGTACGATGTTTCTGCTATCGCTATTAAAATATATACGCGGGTGAGTGGGACCTATTAATTCGGGTGAGTCGGGAAAATTAGTCATCAATTTAATTTTCGGGTGAATGGGACATACTTTTCCGGGACAGTTGGGAAAAATAATAATTCGGGTGAATCTTGCGGGCGAATGGGACCTAAACCCTACCTGCTACGGTTACCCACGGTCTACTGAGTACTGAAAAATTTTGATATTTGGTCTATTGCAAAAAATTCGTCTCCCCGAGACCCCTTAAATGAGTTCCGACACGGGCGTATGCGACGCACCGCTTCCGAGATATTTTCAAAAATGTCAATTTTCAAATTTCGTCGTAACAGAAAAATTGGTCTCCCCGAGACCTCTTAAATGAGTACCAACACGGGGGGTCTGCGACGCGCCGTTGTTGAGATATTACCGATAAAAAATTGGCGCCGCGTCATTGCCGAGTAACGACTGAGGTGGTTCGAGGGGGGGTGGCAAAATTTTCGCTTTTCATCGCTCCGGCAGACCCCGTGCCGTAACCCGGCTTGCGAAGCCGGGGTTGCGAATTCCTCTCTTGGGTGGGAGGAGGGAGACGGTACCGGACGACGGATCTCGGTGGGCGATGGTTATCCGACAAAGTGACCGCAGCGATAGCTGTCACCGTTGAGGAGCTACGAGCTTTCAAAGATCCTGGACGGTTGTATGGGAGTGTAAAAAACATGTATGTGGGGAGGGGCGCGATTTGGTAACCCCCGATGGTCCTCTAACCCCTCTGCCACACTATGCTCCTCGCGCTGCTCATCGCTCTGCTCCTCGCGCTGCCGCGATGTTGCCCTTCTGTCCACACGCTTCTCTACTCGCGCGATTAATCGCGACGCGCCGCACTAGGTCATTTGCTTTTGCAACAGAATGGACGTGGAAATTGAGAGAGCGTGCGCGCTATGCATTTTTAGCTAATTTTATAAATGTTATAGAAATATACGTCGTCGTCGTCGTCCTCGACAAATTATTACATTTTATTATCAACAAAATTATGAATCCTTATCAAAATCAGCAAGTTTATCGTCATAAGTATTTATACGTGTGATTTTTACTGCATTTGTTTTGCATTTATCGTTAAAGATATTACGATATAATTGTAAAGCACGACTGCGCCGGGTACCACAGATGCAGTGCAACATCAAGACACGCTACGCTACGCTTTTATTGTTAACTAGCTGTGCCCGCGGCTACGCCTGCGTGGAATCCAGATTGTTTCTCGGTGGTAGCGTATGTGTCTTGATCTTGCACTGCCTCTGTAGTTACACGGCGCGGTCAATATATCAATATTGGCGAAAGATTTTTTAAATCGGATATAGTTTCGAAGATTACCTCATACATACAAACTTTACTTATTTATAATATTAGAATTTTATATATTAGTGCTTGCCTTAACGCTCTGTTCTACGGTTCCCGGGTTCGATTCTCGGCAGGGTCAACTTTGAAAAATGAACTTTTCAAATTTAGCTCTTGTCTGGATTTGGAAAGTAGTGGCAGGGCACACTGCGTTTTTCGCAGTCATTTGGGCAACCCGTCTGGCGGCAGTAACCACCCCCTTACAGAAGACCACCGTGAAACAACAGCACGTGTGCTGTTGTGTTTCGGTGAGTGAGTAAGGGATCCCAGAGCCCATTTCTCTATCTCCTTGGCACATTATTTGTTAAAGTAGGTTGATTACTGACATACTACTTCACTTTCAATAGACAATATAATATATAAAATAAAAAAGGAAAAAATAAGTGTCAGTTGCTATGGTGTTGTTAGAGAGTGAAAAATAAAAAAATATAAAAAAGTATTAGTGTTGTGTAAATAAATAAATAATACGTGTTAACCAAATAAATTATAACTAACTATTTAGACTTCTTCTAATATTTATAATTATTAATAAATAACAATTATAAACGAACAATTCAATAACTATAGCCGAAACTTTCGCTGACTTTGGTGAGTGCACAAACATTTATTCTTCCACTGTGAAATAGTTTCAAGAATATTGGCGTTGCTTGTGTTATAGGCGACGGTAGCCACCTACCATCAAGTGGACCGTCGGCCTGTGTGCCGATCTTTACATAAAAAAAAAAAAGATAATTTCTTTTTATTTTAGAATTCGCGTCGCACGACAAAACTTTTTTTTTGCAATAAACATTTATATAATTAGTTAATACTAATTATATAGTTAGTTGTTTTATACTTTTATTTATTCATTCGTTACAGAAGCAGTATGAACAATTTTACTACAATTTAAAAAAGCCGTCGGCGCGGCGGCCGGCGGCATGCGTGTGCGTATGCGTGAAGTGTTTCCATAGCGACCGCTCGATTCGGAGTGCGTCTGCCCGCGATTATGTGGCCGGTGACTCGCGTTCATATTGCCGCTCTTTGAATCGCGCTTAAAAACCGACAAAGCATGGATCGGTGGGCAAGACGAGGAGCATGACGTGCGGCATGACGAGTAACGTTGCCACACTACGTCTCTGCCTCCTTTCCTCGCTACTTCCCATGCCACTCGACGAGTGTGTGGCAGTGGCAGGGGCATAAGACATTCCGCAAACCCCCCTGTCCTAGCTCTCAGCACGTCAGATTAATTATACTCTCTTGCAACTCTTTTCTTTATCATGAAAAACGGTCTATGTATGCGACTTCACCGCTCGTGCAAAGTAGTAAGCAATAGGTGGCTTGATAAACTTCATAGACATCGTGGTACAATCATTAGTATATTAGTAAGAAAGAAAGAAAACTAAGTAGGAAAGAAAGAAAAATAACCAAATTTCACCTATTATGATTTCTATATGTAATTAAATTATATTCATTAGGTAATTTAATTAGTCTAAGCACAAATTGTCTTTAGTGCTCGGTGTCTTTTAAGTTTGCATGACGTTTTTTGCCGTAGTTTTTTGCTATGTCTATATTTCTTTGTTCACAACCTCAGATAACTTTCTTAGAATTTAGGCACATAATATTAATTAAACTCTCAACTTGTCTGTAACTCTTTATCATAAAAAATGGCCGATGTATACGACCTCGCCTCTCATGCAATAGGAGTAGTAGGTAATAGCACAGTCTAACCTAACCATACTTACGTAGGTATTTTAAGAAAACCACGATTCTTTATAATAAGTATATTATAAGCAACGACACGACAAAACGTAAGTGTTGTAATCCGGTCGTGAAGCGCACGCGTTTTTCTAAAAGCGTAGTTGGAATTCACTGAGGCCCGCCGAGGTGCCCGCTGACATCATCGCTGCGCGAGCGACGGCGACGCATGCGGCAGGGGCGAGGAAACACGGCACGTGTAAGTGGATGCCTACAGCTTACAGTATTTAATGTAAAAAATGTAATAAAAAAATGTTAAAGCTCAATTAATTTGTTTTCTACTGTTTACCATAAATAATTCCAATTTGTTTTACTTATATGTGGATCTCTTAATTAAACGGTCAACTTGTTTTGTACCTACCACTTGTAACTCTTCTTTATCATAAAAATGGACGTAGGTATAATAACGTGGCCATACAATACCTACCATAAATAGTAAGTATATTTAATTTGATAAATCTATTTTTTTAAAAATTGATCCGGCGAAATTATTTGTTTTTAAAGATCGTAGGTATTTTAAATAGCTATAGCGAGGTTTTGTGATTTTGTACTAAATAAAATGTCAACTTGTCTGTCAACGTTTATCATAAAAAATTATTTGTTCGAGTCACAATGATGCTCGGTTCGAAGTGTGTATACCCACCTGTGTCAATACTCCACAACTAATTAAGTACTAATTAGCAATCATTCAAACCTGTTCAAATGATTTCAAACGATTAACATGATTTTGTAAAAATATACCTACATGCGTTCAATCAACATTGATATTGTTTAATGTTATAAATACTTATTATATTACATTTTATAAAAGTACCGACTTATTTTAATCCCTTGTATCTATTTTATCAACTACAATATTTTTTTAAAGTATTATTTTGATGTATTTTGAATAGACTCGAAAATATTTTTTTCGTAATTTTGAGAATTTTTTAAAATTAAACAAAAAAAGATCAAGTTTTTAGCTTAAAAATTGAAAAAGATGTATGTTTTGTAAAAAAAATGTGTGGTAGGGGGTGAAGGTTAGTAAAGTTGTGGAGACCACCAGAGACCCTCTATAAAACGCTGAAAACCCGACTCTGCTAGCTGTAATAGTTTTCGAGATCCTCTCACCATTTTTTTACCAGATCAAAAAGACCAAGTCTTCGGAAACTCCTGGAACTGCACATCTAATGGACTCTTCTCTTTCTATGAGAAAAGTTTCTTTGAAGAAAAAAGAAAAAAAATATATGGGAGGGGTGTCAACCGAGAGGAATATCCCCCATTCGAGTAGACCATCAAAAGCAACCCCGAAAATGATGACAACCCACCCTAATGACCGTCGCCGTAGCTCGTACCGTCTGGCCGCTGGCCTACTTTAAAAATTATAGCTTCTCGCGCCGGGACTTCAGATAGAAAAAATCGTTTAACTAGGTACTAAATGTAAAACACATACCTTGACCTTCACTTTTGTCTTCATTCAAAAACAAATTCAAATGACGACTTTAAAATAATGTCGATGTGCGCACAGTTCAACTAGCGCATTCAAACAACCGAGGCGGATCTACAATGTATGGAGCATTGCGAATATACAATATCTAGATTAGGTATAATAAATTCATAATTGATCGACCGTTACAGTATCGGTACCTATTCGGATCAAAACAAGTATTACTGGAAGTACGAGTATATAAAGTGATCAACATAAGTAATTGATTTTTGAAATATATACGGAGCCAAAAAGTCTTCGTGCATTTAGAAAATTTAGCCTTGACGGATCCCACCGTTGCATGAAATCGTTGAAAAAATATTTATCGAATAATAGGTACTATCGACGAATATATTTGGCAACATCGCATAATAGAATGCTAGGATGCCGTATTACCTATTCGGATCAAAACAAGTATTACTGGAAGTACGAGTATATAAAGTGATCAACACAAGTAATTGATTTTTGAAATATAATCGGAGCCTAAAAGTCTTCGTGCATATAGAAAATTTAGCCGTTACGGATCCACTGTTGCATGGAATCGATGTAAAAATATTTGTCGAATATATCGACTATGGACGAATATGTTTGGCAACATCGCATAGTAGAATGCTACGACGCCATCTCGCCCGAGAAATACGCAACTAGATTAAAGTTATTCGGGTCAAAAGGTGGAGTCAACAATGTACGGGCTCGTGGCATGATCAACAAAGTGCCCAAAGATATGTTTATATATATATATATATATATATATATATATATATATATATATATATATATACGAACTCGAACATTTATTAAAAAAAAACATATCCTCTGTAGTCGGGTTACGAAAACCTTTGCCAGTTTTCAAATTCATTCCTTTATTAAGTCGTAGACACTTAGTAACTTTTGAAACTAAAGCACTAAGCAGATAACTGACAAACGTTTGAAATAAAATTTTGGCATAACTGATATACGATAGTAACGAAGAACGATAGAACCATATACGATAGTAATCATTAAAATATAAGTAAATAAGAGACCACTTATTCTGTTTATATATAATATTGTGAAATTCATTTATAAATAGACTAAAACTAATATGGAAACAATAAATTGAACAAAAGAGTCTTTGAATAAATCTCACAATCTTTGGATTACCTGAGATTCATATGAATCAATTGGTTCAAGTTCAAGTAAAAATTTACAATAATAACATAGGAAAATGTAAAAAAAAAACTATTGAGTTAAACAAAAACCATCACCATTAAACTCTTTAATTCTAATGACTCAAAAATATATTATTTGTTATATTAATTATTATTAATAATATCGGGCCTAAACAGGAAGGATATTGTAGACAATTCTGGGCTCAATTCTAATGAGTGTGAAGAATATTAACAATTTCCATTCTATTTTTTTAAGTAAAAGTTAAAAATAAGTTATTTTTTCATTTTGTTACATTTTTTTTTAATCTAGATAATTTTAACTTAGTTGCTTCAATATTCTTCATGAGTAGATATGAGTATGAGGCAGTACTTATAAAACCTTTTAATACATTGTAAATAGTCAAAACGGCCATTTCGCCTGTTCTTTTATCGATTCAAATAAACGAATTTAAACATTGGGATGTAAAAAAACAATAGTATATTGAGTTTTATGAACTTCGGTAATATTTGAAGAAAATAAGAATAGAGAAATTAATGTTCAAAATAGAAAACGATAAATTAAAAGTGGAGCAATAGTTTCTTGGACATGTTATAAGAAATACTTTGATTGGGTTTGTCAATGACATATTTTACATACTTGTAAATGGTGAATTTAAAATGGTCTACCATGGAAGGTGACATCTTGTGACGTCACTGTCCATGACACCATGTTTTTTTTAATAAGAACAAATTTGGAAACGCAATTTTAATGTTTTCAAACAGGTGTATAATAAAAAAATTCAAAACAGAATATAAAAGAGGTTATTCATACTGTCACTAAACGTAATAAATAATTTTAAAACAATCTAAGGCCCAATAATGGAACGTACAAAGGCCTCCGCTGACTGACGACATGGCTCGGCACGGCACAACAAAGGATTTTTTCCTAAACATATTATTTTCAACCTTATTACAATGACTTTAGCACTCACACTCCTGTAGCAAGGATTTAGGAAAATCCTTGCACGGCACAACAAAGGATTTTCCTAAACATGTTACTTTCAACCTTATCGCAATGATTATAGCAGTCACACTCCTAGCGCTTCGCGTCATACCACGTGATGCCGCGGCATGCTTCGGCACATCGCAGCAAATAAAGGAGTGTGAGTGCTAAAATTGTTGCAATAAAGTTGAAAATAATATGTTTAGGAAAAATGGCGGGCCAAGCCATAACGTCAGTCAGCGATATGAATGTTTAACGCAGGTACATTAATGGATATGTCGTAAAAAATAGTACACTCATTGAAATTAGAACTTTATTTAAAACATTTTACTTATTTTATAAAAATGAAATTTAATGTTGAACTATTTTCAATGAATGTACCTAAACAATGAGCACATAAATAATATCAAATAGGAATTCTTAAGAGAACTAACTAATTTTTGGAGAAATTTACGTATAGATATATATTTACATTTAATTTTCTAATAGCTAAGAATTCAAAATCATAACATAATTAGAAGTATTGTCTTTTTTTGCGATATACAAAAAAATCGATTAACATTATAAAGCATTTCGCAAGAGTGAAACTTAATATTGAAAATTTGCTTTAACAAGTGAAGTGTGATTTGAATAATAATGCATTTTTTAATGAAATTTAAAGGATTTATGACTGTGACATATTTTTTCAGAATATAAAAAAAAAAAAAAAATGAATAAGATCTTTTGCAGTGGACATGAGTCAGCGACCGTTGAACATAAAATTCGTCATAGATTTTTTTATCGTGTATCATCTCAAGTTTTAAAAAGAGACAAAGCTCTCCTAAGAAGTGTCATTTTGAATATCATTATTCAATAAACAAAAACAATCCTACTAAAATAACGATAACAGTTTATGAAGATGTATTGATGCTTGTTACCATTTAAAGCAAAAACGCCTAAACTTATTTGGATGAAATTTGTCACACACATAGTTTATTACCTGAATTATAATACTTTTAATGCTGAAATAATGTGAGGTTCCCGAGGGCTAGCTTAAATAATAAAAAATTGGGCTCCACTGTCGCCTTAGCGGCGCCACCGTCATAACAGCGATAAAGACATTTTCTCAGATGTTATTTTTTAATTTTTCAACGCGTACGAAGTCATGGTCACCAGCTAGTTTTAAATATTACGTAGATAAATTTTGCAAATCGAATACAGTCTTTTAACCCTGATTGCAATGCAATAATACTGTTAAAAGTCATGAAAAACGGTCGCTTAACACATATTAGGAATAAATATTAATTAATTGAAATTAAAAATAATCAACCAAATGTTTTAATCTGAAGGCGTAACGTCATCACTGCTTCCATTGTTACTGAGATTAATTTTAATTAAGTACCTAATTTCAGTCCCACCAATTAACGTCAATTATACATTTTGATACATTTTCGACAAGTCGATATTGATGACAAATAGGTTGTCTTACTGATATTTAAACAAATAAATGAAAGATCATAGATAACTACATTCCTTCAAATGTGAAGGATTGAATATTCCATCACAAATCGTGAGGCAGCGTTTAGGACAAAATTTAGAATTAAAATAGACATTAGAATAGAACAAAACAAAATTTTAAATCCACAAATACTTGATAAATTCACACATTGTGTGTAAGCGAATTCGATTATGAAGTGAAGACAAGTTATTAATTATGAAATAAATAGTGTATCGATTAATATCTACATAGAAATAGATATAAAAATTACTACTTATACGTATTTTATATAAATAAAATCTGTACATTTTGGTATAGTTCTCGTGGCGGCCATCTTATTTTTAATAGACGACAAAATGGCGTCTCTCACCAACAAACCCCGAAGGGTGTAACTTAAATAAATTATATTTATTTAATGGAATATTCTTTACTGGACTTATAAATAAAGAACACAAAAGATTTATATTATTATAAAAGAACTGTATAAAAGAAATTAAAATAAATAAGACTATTTTAATATTTTGAGAGATATTAGCATGTATTTTACTTTTGACTATATAAAGCAAAGATATTGCTGGTGGATAAGGTTATTCAAAGAACAGTCGCCATGTTGGATAATAACAATACTTTGATCACGTTCAAGGCATATTTTGAAGGCATTCTTTAATTTGAGTCCACGCTTGCAAGTTCTGAAATATGAAAATATAGTGTATTATTAAAAGTGAGCCAATGAAGCAAAAAAAAAAAAAAAACAATAAGTAATAGTCTTCGTAAGAAAGTAGTTACCGCTGTTATTTTTTAATTGATAACATAATTATCATGCCCCGCGGTAAAAGCTAATAATGAACAATGCCCTTCCAATCCCACCACACACACGGTATCACCTTATTGCGAGTTAACCCGGGTTTTAGCATAGTCTGTGAGCCTGATCGACTTTTAACCACGACCTTTTTGTACGATCTTGTCTTATATGATCGACTTTTCATCACCAGTTATCAATCTCTTCAAAAACGGTTCGGTTTCATTACGTCTCAATAAAGAATCGCAAATGAGTACACGATTCATAAGGTTTCTTTCAGTAAGTTCGTGAGGCACCCAAATATCGAGCTTATTTGTGTATTCAGCTTTTTCATTTTTTATTTATTATTATTTATTTATTTTATTTTTGGGCATTTTAATTAAATTAAGTTCCGTACTAAAGTTTTAATGCTACTTTTATTTCTTTCTTCATATTTTACACAATATTTAAGAAAAACCTTCCAATTTTAAATCTGTTCGGTTATTTCCGAGAAGCTACAAAAATTTGCTTTGCAATATCGCACCTAAATATACAGGTTAGAATTCGTCTTAAACGAAATTTGCGTTGTGTTTTCAAATATTTGTTTACCTTTTTGGCAGCTTTGACTTGTAGTGTGATGAAGGCGACGAGGGACTCGTGCAGATCCTTGTCTTTTTGTTTCTGGAAGTGTTCTATCTCTATCAAGGCTTTTTTGGTGAATTCTCTGCAAGGGCAAAATGAATTGTTGAAGAACTGTTTCACATAATCAGAGATATAAAGATGTTGTCGATAAGAGTTCAGCGATGCAAATAAGTACTAATCTCTTTGTAAGTATTCAAGCACCAACTAATCGAAATTAGAATATTCCAACTGTGGAAGATTTTGGAAAGGCAAAAAGGATGCACAACTTGAAGATTATGGCGGAGGCTTATGTCCAGCAGGCCTTCGCCATAATCTTCAAGTTATGGCGGAGGGCGTCCTGTGCTCCATACCAGGAGCCGAGCTTTTATATCAGTTTTATGAATCTATACAGAGCTTATAATGAACTGTCCCTGTTTGGCAGTGAATGCCCATTCCACAAAACAGAGAAGTTTAAAGTACATTAGGAGGGGACTCACTGGAGGTCTTTGGAGGCCTTCTGAATTTGGTCCTGGTCGCTTCGGATCTTGAGGTCGAGGGCTCGAGTGGTCTGGTCCCGGACGATGTCCGGGTCGGTAGTGCCGAATATGCGCGACATAAGACCAGACTTCCCAGCCGCGGCTCGGCCACGCTCCACCACCCTGTACGCATTGCTTTCATCGTGTCTAATTTTCTTCTTTAACCAATGTCAAGGGTTGACCACGTTATAGTCGTTAAAAATAATAAATTTGCTCAACAGAAAGTAATATAAAAGCGGAATTTTAGTCACTATCACTGTATATTCATTTGTAATTATTACAAATTATGTATTTATATAAAAACTTGATTGTATATAATTTGTAGTCCTCTTTATATTGTTTTCTATACTAATCTATATTAATAATGTGAAGAATTTTGTATAATTTGTATAATTATTTTTGTATAATTTGAAAACCTACCCCTTCTACAGGGTGGAATAAAAAAATTCTTTCACCCATCGATATTTAATTTTTTCTAGAAACTTATAACAAAAATGCCCCTGAGGGACTCAAATTTTGATTTGTTAGTAAATTTTCCTGGACTAATAGCGAAACATCGTCGCAGAAGCACAGTACGAAAAACATCCTAGGTGCATATATAAATAATATGCCATAACGAAGCGGAACAGAATACAAACTACAGATGAAACTGAATGACCGCGCACAGCGCTTTGCTCCTACAGCGAATCTGAAGATTGGTAATTTAATGTTCCTAGTATTTTTTATATGCAGTGTACGCCTCTCGTACCTGTTATTGAGCGTGTCGTGCGCGTTCTCGAGCGCCCGCTGCAATGCTTCGTGGTTGTGACAGAGTTGTTGAAGCGCCCGCGCATAGAACAGATATTCCTTCAGCTGGTCTGCGAGCTGCTCCTCGTCCTCGGCAACGGAATCTATACTGTCCGCTATTGAATCTATGCACAGAGATCAAGTTATTTAAAAGAAATGTAAACTAGTTGAGTGCCTATTAGTATTTTAATTGGACTGGATTTACTTGAAAATTACTCAACTACAGATTTATGTTACTTTTAACATTATGAAACAGATACATCTGGTTTTTTTGTGTGTCTAGGTTTCCAGGTAGGCTATCCTACCCTTCACCTCCATATTTCCTAACCTAACGTCCATATTTATGTTATCAAGTTCAATGTTTATATTGAGCTCATTGGTCGACAACATTACACAATAGGCATACAATTATTGTAATAATTACCAAAGTAATGTCCAGCCTTTTGTAATCCATCTCCCATCTCCTTCTCTATGACACTCCACTCGCTGAACAACTTGCCGTAGTTTGCATGCAGTTTACACAAGGCATAGTTCTTCTCTATTATCTTTGATCTAAAGAAAATATCAAAGCAATAATTCTATTTATATATCTAATTCTCTCAAAATAATAATGGGAGACTTTAACAGCAAGATAGGACAAGGACCAGTTGAGGAAACCATGATGGGCCAATATGCAGAATATAATTTAAAAATTATAAACATTTATTTGAAGAAGAAGCTAAATCGTAAATGTACCTGGTAATCACCAGATAATGGATCTATTTAGAAGAAATAAGCCGTTTCACAAAATACACATCAAACTGTTATAGCAAACTGTTGTATCAATTAAAAGAGGAATTATTAAAAAAAAAAACACAACTTTACCTAGTATAAAGAAAATTCCCTAAATTTGTTTCTAATTGTTTCCCATAGGTATTAACACTTTCTATCTCAGGATCAGGCTTCTTCAGTCTTATTGATACTGACAATGATTTAAGTTTGTTTTCGGCCTGAAGTATATAACCTGAAATAATTAATTAATTCATTAATAGGATGATGATGAATCGCTCTGGCTTCGCATGAGTGTAATTTGAGGTCATAGTTTACATAAGTCTATGTCCATCTGGAATAGTGTGAATTAGTGAAACAATTTTCAAATTCTTATAACAGTGGCATGGTACTTTGCTTTCCGCAGTCATTTGGGCAGTCCGTCTGGCGGCAGTAACCGCCTCCTTACAGAATACCATCGTGAAATATAGCATTAAGCTGTTGTTTTTCAGTGAGTAATGGAGGCCAGAACCAATTTCCCTATCCCTTTCTAATCCCTTATCCTTAATCCTACTATGGTCGGCAGCGCACTTGCAGCACCATACCCTTCACATTTAAACAAACTTAAAAATCTACTCTCTCTTTTATACATAATAATATTATGTATTTGAAGCAATGAAAACACGTTCAATTAAATTTTTAGTTTTGAGTATAGACAGAGGACAGGCAACAGCTATTTGAACAAAGATTTTATTTTATTTCATTAATAATATATCACACAGTAAATATTTTAAGCAGACAGATAATGGTTGTCCAATGGAAAGAAAATTTATTTATGCACTTTACAAATACAGGTAAATTTATACGTATATACGTTGTATATACGTATATACGTATAAACATACGTATAAGAAGCCTATATACGTATATTATACGTATATAGGCTTGTACAGAACAGTTAATAATTATTATCTTATAATTAGGCGGTATATAGCAATGCAAATGTAAGCAAAAAATTCTCAATATCGCCAGAGTATTTAGTAACGAAAGACTAAAGGTACAGAGATGAAATACAGTGTAACAGTAACTGACCACTGTCTGTGATCGTTTCCCGCCAGCCATGCTCCTGCTGTAGGAAACTAAGAAATTGGTCGTCGAAGCACAGCCGCGGATGAGACGCCACCCGCAGAAGGAAGTTTTCTAGTCCAGCGCGACGACGCTCAACGAATTCCGGTTCAGTCGTGTCGGACTTTCTCCACGCATATAACACCTGTAAATATCATTCCCTGTATTTAAGTCCATTATCTCATTTATTGTGTTGAAAAATTTTACAAAAATGTTGGATCCTTAAAAATTAAACAGAATAATTTGCTTTCAAGAATCATATGAGTAAGGGTGGCAGTAGGCATATAGGTAACTTGATGGTAAGGCCTTTCATGCCACATCTTCAATATCTATGTTCTCTCAATGTTCACGTGATCATGGCTTTTCAGTACCCAAGTTGATAAACATGGCATGATTTCATATATATGTTGGTTTCATTTGATTGATTATTTTTTTCTTCTAGAATCTTTTCAATACAAGAACTGTACTGGACGCTGCCTGTATCAGGGATTTGCTTTTTTCCACTTGCCCAACACTTGCGCTATTTTCTATCGGTTCAGAAAGCAAGCATTATCGATTCTAAATGAAGTCTAATACAGGCATTGTAAATTTTGACCAGAAGTATTGATGATGTCAGTCAACTCCCCCACAGCTGAAGCTCTGAAAAAATATTATTTTTGGTTGACCCCTACACTAAGTATATGTTGATTACATTATTAAACTAGCTGATGCCTGCGTTGAATAATAAAAAAATATAACACTATTGATGGTCCCATCTATTATACTATAACAGAATTAGAATGAAGTGGCGACATCTATCGGATTTAGGTAGAACTCTAAGGGCCCTCGGGAACCTAAGGATAAACCTTAATGAATTATACACATATAGATTCCTCAGGAATCACTTTGTTGATAGATGAAAACTGCATGAAAATCCATTCAGTAGTTTTTGAGATTATTGTGAACATATATACAGAGATGTGGCGGGGGACTATTTATTTTATTATAATATGTAACACACACACAACAATAGCTACCATTGAACACAGGATAACTTTTGATGTGCTTCAAGAAAAAATCAATTACTAATGGATGTTATTGAAATGTGAAAGCCTTAATTTTAATAACACACTGCATTCTACAGTTTCAAACTGGGCAGCCCACCTGGCGTCCGTAAACACCAACGCACAGAACACCATGAAATAAAATAGAACATGTGCTGTTGCATTTCAGTAAGTGAATGAGTAAGGGATAATAGTCCTTTCTCTTTATCCTGTTAAAGGTTGGTAGTTTAATTGTATCTCCATGGCGTTGCTTGTTTATAAGGTGATAATAACCTGTTAATATTTGTACGGTATCAAGTAGTTAACTACATCAATGTAACTTCAGTGTAGCTAATGGGAACAGAGCCTAATATAAAAAAAGTGTGTGTGTCAAATTCGATGTATGACTGGAGTTTACTCCGTTAAATGTATAAAATTTTCCTCTTGTCAATAGATAACTGGATACCTATTTACTTTATATATTTAAATACATTCTGAATACTCAGATGTCACGTGTTCTAACAAAAGCTACGTTCGTTATACAAGGAGGTGTCACTACGTTTTATAGTTTAAATAGTTCTTTTTTCGACGACAGATGTCGCTGCGCCGGCAAATTACGACGTTTGGTTTTATGCATGAGTCAGCTGTCGCACAAATTATGTCAATGTGACAGATAACGTAACGCTTTTTAGTTAACACTTGTATTAATTTTACTCCTCATAAAACTCCAGTAAACTCCAAATATCATAAAAAATACTTTGTTCTTCAAATTTAGACAGGATGTAGTGGGTATGCTACTCGATGAACCTCGATGAATAAATAATATGCTACTAAATTGGATGGACTAGTTGGGAGCCAGTAGAATTATTATGCTAGTTGTAGATTCAATATAAAATTTATTACCCTTTTTTCAGGCAGTGGTGGTATTACAACATGTGGATATGTAACTTGTAGATAATCATGTATCTGTTCAAACTCTGTGTACCTTCTCCATATGGTGCTAACTTTTGTTTGTACTAATTTGTATTCTGGATCTGAGACTCTGAAACATTTTCATTAAAAGTTACCAATAGTTTTCGGATAAAGAATATGTACCGTTTTTTTAGCAAAATAAATGAGTTTCGAGTTTTAGTTTATTGAGGGTAGTACAACAATTATCAATTTTGATTAGCATATTTAGTTTTAGCGAGTCACATCTGGCTTTTCATGGATGCAATTTTTCCAATATTTCTCTTATTAAGAACCATTCTTGGACTTCCAACGAATAATAAAAAAAAACAGCCAAATTGCTCCAACCGTTCTCGAGGTTTGCGACTGGCAACATATTTAGTAATTGTAATGATCATAAATTAAAAAATATAAATTAATGGGAATAAATGATGTAAAACGTGAAATTAGAAATAGGTATCATTTATTTTAATTTCCCTTAACTTCAGTTATTCATCAGTTTAATAATTTATTATACTCAATGGAAACACAGTTATTCGTTTGTTAAAATTAATCATAACAGCCACATTAATCATAACAATCATAACACCAATGACTACTTAAAAAAAAAAGAATACTCCATCTACGAATTCTACTATAAAATGTGTTGTATTTAAAAAATTCTCTCGCTGGATATTCTAGTTGGCATTTTTCATCCTCAAGCCTTATCACTTTTCTGTCCCTAATAGTGTGGATCTAAAGTCAAATGAAATTTGGAGCAATTATATTTTTTTAATATTTAAGTTTGCAATACTTTGACTCTTCACCAAGCAATTAATTTCTATCACAATTGAAAAGGGAAGTATATAAAACTATATTAAGTCAGAATATTTGTTATTGGATTATACATCCTATCAACGCTAACACAATAACCCATTTTGTCCTGTTAATGATCTACATCATTTATTTGATGGTACAAACTTACTTGAGATCAATTAAATATACTGTGTAATGGTCCCTCACGTGCAAAGTGCCATTAGCTCGTTTTTCAGACTCTACAATTGATATATCCACATGTTTTATTAATGTGTCCTGGAACAGATTGCAGCACAAATTTAATACTTAATTATTTTAGCCTCAGAAAATATTTCCTGTTAGATATGTAAACTGATGCACTGTTAAATAATAGACGATGTAATATATAATGCACAAAAGTAATATTATGAATAATCGGAAAATATGTATAAAAGTAGGCGTATGTAGCAATAACAAAAATTTACATGATTCTCGAAGTCATCTAATGTTTCTATTACAGTCGATTTTGAGGGTTTCACCGGTGAATTTTCAGCTGACATGTCGTTGACTGATACAAGAAGTTATTGAAAATAAAATTATTGTTATAATTTAATTTTTAATGAATAATAACTACGATATTTATGGCATTCAATTCAACTATGTACTATCACTTCTAGGGGAACGAACGAACACAGCACAAAAAAATACAAGAATCTCTCCTCTCGAGTCTTGACAATTAACAATGAGTGTTGTCATTAACAAATACTGATAAACTAAATGAAAATGAATTATATTTATATGCAAAAACGATGTAAATATTATTGTGCAATTATATGAATGTGGAAGTAATTCGTAAATATGTGGTATTACGACTTTGTTAATATAGATTAAAAATCTTTTTTTTGTGTCGATCCGATGATTTGATAGACAGAATGAATACGACAAATGGCAACCCAGTATGTGAGGCTTGCACATGGCTTGCAAGAGTTGCAACATAGAGTAAAGTAATATATATAAGAGTTGCAATTTAAAGTATGTCATTCTAGAATGCGTTTTTGACATTTCTTTATGTTCATTGATGATTGATGGTCCATTGGTGGTCCCAAAGATGTTGCATTAGTCTGTACCTATAGATGGATCACAAAATGCAGCAATATTTTATTCTCTCTAACACCTTCAAATTGTGATAAGATTGAAAGAGACATACATATATAATCTGTCGGGTCGAAGTTGAGTGAATGTCTCCATTTTGACTATACAATGCAAGCTAAAGTTATAGCGTATAATAGTGCTGTGCATTATTATTGATAACTAGATATCGTTGATATAGATTTTTTACAAAATTATACAGTTTAAATATATGACGGATAAAAAGTATGGCTAAATGCGTTTCAGTGTACTGTTTCGTTATTCAATATAAATAAAATGTGGGTGCGTACTGGTACTTGCCGCATTGCTAATCGGTTGTATGCAACCTCTCGCATTTATTTCACCAAAATATTTCAAAAGAATAGTTATTTTTTGAGTAGAAATATTTAGAATCCATCCTTAAGGGGTAGAAAGGGAGTAGGTTTTTATTACGAGAGAAAAAAAACTCGATAATCTTAAAGTTTTATTTTTAGAAACGATATCACAGATTGGATAATCTGTGATATCGTTTCATTTTAATCTGTGATATCGTTCATCTGTGATTCGTCAACATTTTAATTTAAAGACTTGCAGTTAATGTTGACGCTTGGGTATCCACGTATTTATTAGTAAGTTTTCTTTTTTTGGGTAATTTCTGAAAAGAAATAGTTTTAGGTTATTAATGATTCAAAAGATTTTCATAATTTTCATAGATTGAAGCATAACTTCTTTATAACTTATAGATATTACTTACTGGTTTACACGATGGTGGTAATTTTAGGAATATTGTCGGCACTGCATACGAGTGTAGAATTTTACGCTGATATCCTTGGCGAAAGCAAGAATCTTCAAAGTTCATCGAGCATATTCTTGTATATTGCGAAGCTCTCCAATCGTCGGCTTTTCTTACATTTTTTGTCCACGTTTTTTTTTTAAATCGATGTCGGTGGGAAATCTGTTATAAATTGATAAAAATTACTTTCAACCTGCAGTGAATGCTAGAAATTGTCAACACTCTACTAAAAATAAATTAGTTATCGATATCGATAAACTTATCAAGATCAGACTACAGCACTATAAAGCAAGACAAATGTCAAATATTCCGATTAACTTTGGTTTTTGTAAATTTTAGTTATAAACACCAGCTTTTCTTTAAATAAATCAACCTTAGAGCTGTGTATGCATGTACAATGATTCATTTTTAGTAAATAATTATAAAAATTTGTTTACAAAACACCAAAATTAATGAGTGCGAGCTGTGCGACTTACCGGTGAAATGATATGTTTCCATTATTCTCCTTCAAAACACCCACTCTACTTGGACAAACGGGAACAGTACAAGCCATTCTTGGCAAGCAACAGATTTATGAAATCATACTTTCAGATTTTTAAGTATTTTAAATCACATAAAGCTAAACGCGCTTGTTAACCAGCATGATATAAACAAATATGACGTTGACTCTTTTATGGCGCGCAGCGTTTTTAGACGTCATATTCGGCTATTGTTATCTCTTTTTAACATACGACATGCAGCCATTAGAAAGACGGGTATCGAGTATCGAAGGAATCTTCAATTTTTATTGTTCCATCTATACACTAATACAATTATCTTTGGGTGGTCCCATTGCATAAAATTATTTTTTGATTAAATGGAGATTGACACCTGTCAAAACGACAATCATGTATATAGTAGGACGCGTCACGAAAAAGAACGCTGGAAGAAAGTGGGGTGTGTTTGCGTATGGGTACACTCGCGCACGAAAGTACTAGGCCCATTGTTTTATTTTTGAACTAGCCTTTCGCTCGCGGCTTCGTATGTCGGTCATTGGAGGTACATTGAAAAATATAATATTAAATAGAATTAAAAACTGGTTTGATTGAGGGTAGAATGTTTAATCTAATTTAAAAAAATTAAAGTAAAAGTGAAACTCCTTCCATTAAATCGTCGTCGTGGGTGACGTGAAAACCAGATGAGGACGCGGTGTTGGTACTAGAGGTGGCCATTTCATCGTCGTCGCTGTCGTCATTTGAACTTTCATCATTGTTTGAATCGGAATCATAATCCCCGAATAATAATGTTTCTGTCATCATGTCGACAACATGATCGCTTTTACAATAATCGGCCTCTATTTCCTTTACCTTGGTGCATAATTTCCCCCGATTCTGTTGCTCCCATTAAATTTACTTTTTCATGTATTTTTTGTATTGTATATACATACATTGTATTTTAAACAATAAGAGCTCGTAGAAGTTTTTAGAATAGGCATGATGACGGTATTAAAGAATCAAAGAATAAATGGTTTTGGAGAAAAATATATGTTCAAAGGAGTCTAAAAAATTAGGTACTCATTTTTTATACTAAAATTGAGATTATAAGATTTTCAGTAAAATATAAGTAGGTATAAATAACTGCAATCCGCCATGTTAACTGCAACACCAATCAGAGCGAATGACGTCACGCCCAGGTGAGTGCCATCGTGTTGCTTGATTTTGCTTTGACAGAATGAAAAAATCTGATGAGATGTCGGTGACGTCACGGTTCATCAGCGCGTAATTCAAAATAGATTTAAAACATTCAATAATTCGCGTTGAAATTTAGTTTTTTGCTGAAATATTGTTTTTTTCGGATAGTTTTTTACATTATGGAAGGGAATTTAAAAATCTGTCATCATGCCTATTATGTGAAGTCATACATTCAGATTATGTATTTGTTTTAATCACTTGAACTTTAAATGTTGTGATTGATGTAGAAAAGAATCAATAAAGGTTGAGGAAACAGAAATAAAAAATAAAAACCAGCTTGTGATGGAAATAAACTTACAAAAATCTTATCTCATAAACTAAGCAATTTCGTCTAACATACATGGGTCATTTCGAATATGTCAAGAAATCATTTTTACTGACATGTTTGCTTTACTTCTTATTTGTCTATTAAGCTATATTATTGGTAGTACGTTTACAAATTATGATGATAATGCAAACTGTATGTATAGCTTGTAGTTGTAGGTATAATGCAATAAGTTATTGGTCCTTTTTGTAACCAAATAAATAAATAGGTATGTCATTCGTACAAACAATTCTTTTGTTTTGATTTCGTGCAAATTCATCTCAAAAAAATAAATAAAATAGAATAAAGAAAAATACGTAATAAATTATTTTGAAAATGATATACCTAGGTAATTACCATAACCACTGAAGTGAAGTATTCTATACTTCATAGATACCTTTCTAAATTCAAAATATATTCGTGCCTATTAATTATAAAGTTTCAGATGATACCCATGTATATTTAAAAAAACTTTTCTCGCATAAAACAAAGCAAAAGCGTTCAGTAGGTAACAACATTGTTTTGCATGCACAATATGTTAATTACAATACGTAGCTGACTTCATTAAAAGTTTTTACTCACTGCCTTGTTCTAACTCCGATTGAATATTGATTTTTATTATGGATATAAGTAATATAATGATGTCAAATTTATGTAAAGGCCAAACTTATGTATAATACACTTTATTAGTATCAGAGTAGATACATAATATACTAGTTGGTGCCTGCGACTTCTTCCGCGTCCCTTTTTCGCGCAAAGACAACGCTAGTGTACGTCATAATTGGTCTGATGCAGACTTTGTACAATGTCACCTTATCTCTAAGGGCCATCGAGGCACATTAGGCGTACCCAGGACGAACGCTGCCATGTACCTGCCACTTTTTATGTGGGGACCGAAGGTAAATCTCCGTTCAAGCGTAACACCGAGGTACTTGGTCTGATGGAACCAAGGGATAAAGCGTTCCTTGAGTGAGCATTAGGCCTCAAGGAAGTCGGCGAGGTAAAATATAAATGGATGGCCAGACATTACGAGACGGCAAACTGACGCTTCCATATTGACGAGGACCGAAACGTGCGGCGCTTGCGAGGAACCTCCCAGTCCGGGAACCACTTGTGCTAAAACGTAGTGATTATATACTCTTTGACTTGTGCCGGCCGCGGCTAACTTTGTCGCTATTGCAAGTGCAAGTTACTAGCTGGTCCCTCATAGTTAAGCATTAGTTAAGTTATTCCTTGTAAGGGCCGGCCTTCCTTGAACTATATGAGGTGTTTTTAGTGCGGTTAAAGCCCCACATAACATTATGAGCATATTTCCATTGCTTGCGGCATTTGTTCATAGGGAAACTTTTGAAGATTTCTCCTCTTTTAAAAAATTTAAATATTTATTCTAATCTATAAAACATTACCTAAAATAAAATTGTACCGAGAAAATATGTTTTAATTTGGTTATTCGTTTCTAGGCCATGTTACATTTCTGACATTTTTATTTATGTTTTTCTAGGCAAAGCTTTTTTGGCGCATGACTGTTGATGACGCGGTGGTGTCGATATTTTTAGATGATACCTCAGCAACAGTCCTTTTTTTCATGATGATTGGTTGACTAGTTAAGGCGTAAAAGCGTAACGAACAAATAAACTTACTTTCTCATTCATAATATTAGAAGGATTTCTCAGAACTTCTGATACATACGTTATTACCCACACCTGGGGATAGGCCTCTACAGATTGTGATGGTATGTTTTAAACTTGGTACGACTTTTTTTTCCGTATCTCCACAAGAGCACAGTAGTATTTTATTAAACGTTATTGCAATCAACCAATCAATTATAAAAATAATTAATTATTTCTTTTCTTAAGCGTTCTCTTAAGGTTGGCAAATAAATGTTAAAATCGACGTATTTACATTGCCATAACATTTTTAATGAAAAGCACTATTGGGGAGGTCAAATCTGAATATAATTTGATTGGGAATTTATTTTACAACAAAATAATTGGAAGTCAAAAATTTTCTTAATATATTATAAATAAATTGGTAGGCTTCATAAATTCTTTGTAAACTGAATGAAGCAAATGGAAGTTATCGACTCAATACGAGGCTTCGTTATTTTCATTTTGCTAATTAAAAACAATTGTAAGTGGACAAGCAATGAGAATATTGGCACAAGTGAAATACTTGTGCCAATATTGGATGAATATGGCTTGATGAATGGACTACAATAACAGGGACTGTTATTGTTATTCTTACTCGACCATCAGAGTAATCTCCATTAAAGAACCAGAGACTGCAATTAGGTATTAAAAACATAAGACTGGCTGACTATATTTTTATTTTTTAACTAGCTAAGTCCGCACTTCGTACGCGTGGTATTCGGTATAGCGCGTAACTTTTTTGTTTGTAAACCGATTGGAATGAAACAAACAGTAAATGTTACGGGAAGCTTCCTAGATACACCAGTGAAAACCATATTCAAATCGGTTATGCCGTTTCTGAGATTAGCATGCACAAACGCATAGACAAACAGACATACATACCGACAAACAGACAAAAATTCTAAAAACAATTTTTTGACCTCAGTTACATAAGTAATAGGTGCTAAAATTGTTTTTTGAAAAAATATTTTATGTAGGTACAGATATGTTACGATTTTATTATATGTTTAGGTTAGGTTAGGTTAGGTTAGGTATTGGAGTTGAATGTTATTGATTTTTTCAACTAGAGAAAAATGAGAAAATATTTTAGTACTTATATCATGTGTTCAAATAACAAAACGCTAAAAGCAAAAGTTATGTTCAGCATATTCCAATAGTAATCAAGTGTGATCTCAGCTCACAGACGACATGTCCTCGTTCTCCAGAAAGTGGGCTAAATATTATGAATTAGAGATCGTAAAATGCGGTTACTATTACGATCTCTTAATGCCAGCGTCATTCCAGGCAGTAAAACTACTCTTAAATATTTCTTCTAATTGTTAATATTATTTATATTAACAATTTATAGTTCACTAGAGACCCGCCCCCGGCTTCGCCCGGGGTGCAATTTTTATATACGTATATATGAACATTCCCCGTTTATCCCTCTTTCCATTAGTGAAAACGGAATTAAAATCGGTCTACCCGTTCACGCGTGATGCTGTGACCGAGGGAAATGGGGATTCATTTTTATATATAGAAGATATTTATTGAGAATCAATTGAAATTAATTTGATGTAGGTAAGTACTATCCAGGAGGAAAAAAGTAATTTTAATAATAAAACTTGATTTCTTCCAGGAACATTTCTTATGTTTTTTAAAATGTATAAAGGGCGAATGGTAAACGAATGCAAATGACAAGAATTTAAAATTGTAGCCGTTTGGGCTTAGCGTGTTTTATGCGTATGGTATGATATGATTTTCGCTTCGTTAAAACGTATATTATGTGTAAAAAAGAATTTTACAACATTTTAGGGGGCAGGAGGACCAACCCGAACTAGGAACAAGGACTAAAGCTTTAATCATTGTTCCTAGAATCCGAAGCGCGGTGACAGCTGGCGTAGATAGATCGTTGAGTTAATTTAGCTAGATCACTTAGCTAGAGGGCGCTAAAGCGTAACTCTGTCTGTCTGTTACCTTTTGACGCCTAAACCGATGAACCGATCATCATGAAATTTTGTATACCCGTTGTCAGGGTTTGCAGGAAAGGAAATAGGGTACCTTTCATCCAGAATAAAGTACTGTTCCCGAGGGATCATCTAACGCCTAGCAAAGCTAAAACTGCAATAAAGATGTTAGGCGTTACATTGCTCATATATTTAGTCAGGCGTAATTTTTTATTTTTCGACGCAGGCGAAGCCGCGGGCACCAGCTGGTAGAGAATATAGAACTTATTTACTACACTAAAAGGTACATAGTACAATGAATCGTGGGAAGTGGCGCGAGGCACCGCGCGTGGCCGCTGACATCACTCGCGAATGATTGCGATCTGAAAAAGTGCGCGCCACGTCGCTTGCCGGTATGAGCTGACCCTTATGTAAGAGGTAATTCTTTGTGGTTGTTGCCGAAATGCATTATGTTCAGTTTGTGCCATTTGTGCCATTTGTGCCATTGTGTCAATTTGTGCCGCACTCAGATACGTTCATTAAATTAGTACTAATAGACACTTAACTAAATACAATTAAATACGTTAATGAGCCGCGGCTCCCAGAGACGAAAATAAATGGTTCGTTAGTTAAATACCACTTTAAGCAAGCATAGGACTGTGCGTTCTATCGAAATGCATATCGATAACGTGTAGAAGAAAAAACTCAATGACGCGATATTATAAATAAGTGTTTTTCTTAAAATCAGTTAAACATGTCTTTTCTTATTATTATCACTTAAAATTAACTATAACAGACGTAATTATAATTAAATAAATTAAAAGGTCAAGATTTTTTTAAATACGGCAACATTTCACATCATAGAATTTTTCATAGAAGTAATATACTTACTTTTTTTAGTAAAGTATCTATTATTCTTATCAACTTGTCAAGGCATAATTTTGGTTTTTAAATTTAAACTGTTTTTTTGAAATAATTTTAACTACCTATGTAACAACTCCACGAGCATTAGATTATTATTAATAAGATTACCTCACTTTCAAAATGTCAAATTTTCCATTTAAGAAGCTTAAGTAAGGGTTGAGCTGTCATTAATAAGGACCACTAATGAAGCATTAACTGTCTCTGAGAGTAAACATTTTTAAATCTTTACTAAAGAGTCGCTACCCTCGTTTTTACTGCTCGTAACGAATAAGAAAATCATTTGCCACTGTTGTAATTTTCAAAAGAAAATAAACTTATTCAAACAACCTCTTATACCGTTACAGATCAAAGAATAAACGAATTCACAACCACTGTGTAATTCATTTAATACACAAATCCGACGTTATAGCGCCGAAAGCGTCTTGTTTGAATGCGAAAAAATGGCGAGTAATCGTCCATTTAGCCATAATTGAGTTGGGAATGAAAGAAGCGCTAATATCGAAGTTTAGTTAGTGTCGATAAACCGTGACAAATGAGGCGTTGGTGTGTCGTTCACCGGAAATACGATTTTTGTTGAGTTTAAGTGGTTTTAGACGCATAGGTAAACATAATTTGTACCTACCGCCTACCTATGTCACAATATAGACATTAATACAGTCATATACTGTACACAAATACGTTTATATCCTCTGAATAAAACCCTAGCTTTTGTCCGCAATTTTGTTCACATCCCATTTTTTGCTAATTGCTTTAATTTTGTGGTAAGTTTTATTTTTATTTTTAGACTTCCTAGTGCCCGCGTCTTCGTCCGCTGTGAAAAATTAAAAATCTAACACTTGAGAAAATATATGAGACATCTTTATCTCTGTGACGATTTTTATATTTTTATGTCGGGAATCTAAAAAGTGTCCTATCCTATCCCAGGTGAAAAACATGTAAATCCATGTAATAAACTATCTGTGTGCCTAATTTCATTCAATTCCGTTCAGCCGTTTTTGCGCGAAAGCTTAACAGCCCATCCATCCATCCTCACAAACCTTCGCATTTATAAAGGTATGATCCCATATCCTTGTCCTATATCCTTTTCTGTAACCCTGATAACGTGTATTCAAAATCTTAGGTGATCCTTAAAGTACTTTCCAAGATTTGCGGTTTTAAACAAACTAATATTAATTATTTCGATTAACTTTAAATTATTTAACACATAATAATAATAATAATAATAATAATAATAATAATTAAACGAACATTAATAAAAATTCGGATTTAAAAAATGATTATAAATTGATCGAATTTAAAATTTTAATATTTATAACGCGTTAAACTCTAATAAAAGTATCAAAAGATCCGGTTTCTTTTTGTATGAAAGTTGACGTGATCAAGATGGTTCTTAGCTATAGTTTATGAAGATCTTTCAAGCGTTTGAGACGTTGATTTCGTAAAAACTGGGTGTTATACGTGTGTGTGTCTGTTAATGTGTGTATCTGGGTATTTATCTATGGCATCGTAGCTCCTAAACGGATGTGCCAATTTTGATCCAGTTTCATTTTGTTTTAAAGCTGATATGATCGAGATGGTTCCTAGCTATAGTTTATGAAGATCTGTTAAGGCGTTTCAATATTATCAGCCCATTTGCTAGTTGACGAAGGAATTTCATTAATTTGGTATACTGGTACTGTTATATGTATACATGTTAAATTTGATCTGATGCTGCAGAATCAAGTAGTCTGCAGGACACTAAACTTCTCAGCGACTTACAGCAGATATAGCGTGTTTGGGCTCAATATAAGTTTATTATTATAGATTCCTTTCAGACATTTTTTCGCCTTTGTGGTGGAATAGAAAGCACACTCTAAAACCAATTGTCTTAAAAGGGAACAGGCTGAAATGAATGTTGTCACAGTCGCTCTGAAAAGATATAATAAGTAAATAAAGTTAGCAATTTGCGACGTCTTGTGACGGGAGGCCGCAGTAAGAACCTTATTCATTATTTCGGTATATGTGGGACCATTTCGGCATAAATAACTAAGAGCGGCTCCTTGTTAGGCTTTTTCGTAAATTGACATTTTCCAACCTTACAGTCTGATAGAATTTTCGTTATAAAGAATAGTGTGTTGTAGATTTATTTATAAGATACATATAGCTACAATTACAAAGATTCGAACACGGTGAGGAAAACTAACCTATTAATTTTTTTGAAACAACACTCAAAAGCAACTAAACAAAAAAGAAAAGAAGAAAGAAAAGGTTCACAATTAAATTTGAAAAAGGAATTCGAGTTAAAAGTGTTCGCTCATTGGTCGATATTTGACTATATATTTCAAAAAAAGCAATTTAAAAAAAAAATTACACTAAAAGCTCAATAATAATAAAGAAAAGGAAATCGGTTCATAAACAAATTAAAAATTACGGATTACGAATATGTGGACATATATGTATAAACATTTACAACTTGTAAACCATATTCAGCAAATAAATTAATTTGAATTTGAATTTGAAAAAGGTATCCATGGATTCTCTTCATTCATATTTCTTTTATTTAAGAGCATCAGACAGGCCGAATCGCTGGAAAGAGGAAAGTTGGGCAAAGGAAGAAGTCGTGGCTGAAGAACATCAGCGAGTGGACTAGGATAGCTAATGCAGTAGAGCTGTTCCGACGAACAAAAGACAAGGACTGTTCCAGGCTGATCGCCAACCTTCACTAGTTGGAGAGGCACTGCTGTCGGTCCACTCGATAATAGGTGGTTACAGTCACCTATAACACAAGTAATGTTGCACTGCAAGTGTGATGCTGATCATAATAGGATTATTGATTAAGCGATTACGAAGTGATAGGGAAATGGGTTCTGGCAAACCTTCCACACTCACCGAAACAATACAGCACATATGCTATTATTTCACGCTGGTTTTCTGTAAGGGGGTGGTTACTGCCGCCAGACGAGCTGGTCATTTGACTGCGAAATCAAGTGTGCCCTTCCACTACTTTGCTAATTATAATAATTTTTGAGATTAATTGATATAATTTTTTTCCGCAAAATTTACACAAACCTTACTCGTTTATCGTTCTTCTTATTAGTGAAAATCATATTAAAAAGCAGAAGCGCACAGCGATTTTATTTTATAATATTAATAGTGATGGATATAGTTTAAACCGAGCGGCGGTGACTTTTCATTTCCAATTTCGAAAACATAGAAAATTGTTCTGCGAGAAAAATTACACTAAATAATAATAATCACTGGTAGCTTGGGTCTTGCCCCGCTATTAGCGGATATCTAATTTTAAGTTTTTTATAATAAGTATTTATTGTTTTTATATACATATATATTTAAAAAAATTTAGAATTAAGAATAAAAATAAATAAATGTAAATAATAATAAAAAAAAAACACATAATACGAGATACAGTTTCATTTATCCCTTGATACGTTCTTGTATCAGTTTCAAAGAGCAAATGACGTCGAGTTGGAGCTCTGAAACGTATAAAGTCGCTTATTCATCAGATTTGAAACGTGAAGGGAAAAACAATAGGCGTTTTTATACGCCTATTGTGTGCCGGAGGGCTTAATTGAATGGTGTTATGCAAAAGCGAATCAAGGTGGGGAAGATAAAATAAAGATAACGATGTTCACGCATTTAAATTTAAATATTGTTTTTACATTTTGTGTGGTTCAATTTACATTCGACCGAACCTTCTCATTAAAAACAAGTTTTCTCTTAAAATAGATATATTATATGATTTACATGTTTAGTGTTCTTTTGGATAAAGTTGAACTGGATGAAGATATATAAAACTGTATTAATGTTAAAATAATTTTTTGCAATGAAATAGAAAGTTTACGACAAATTAATTTCCGGCAGGTAAAGTTTTTATATCATCTGAACATGTAAATATATCAAAAGTTTCATCTCGATCCAAGAAAATCTATAAAATATATTAGTATAATCCTTATATATAATAAAATAAAATCTCCCGCCGCGTCTGAAGGAAAAAAACTATTGAAGCTGAACGGGTTTTCATGAGGTTTTCATCTATCAACAGAGTGATTCATTAAGGAATCTACAGGTGTATAATTCGTTTAGGTTTAAATCCTTAGGTTTGCAAATTGGAGCATACTATGCACAGGTTTATCACCAATGCGTTCTAGCCACTTCAAATAATTCTATTGTAGTATAATAGATGGCGACATCAATTTTATATCTTTTATTTTCAAAGAGGACGAAGTTGCGGACACCAGTTAGTAGATCTATAAAAATAGAGAAAAACGATTGCTTTTAACGAGCAATTCTTGCATCTAAAGTTATATAGTACGTTACTGCAGAGTCCAGGAAGTGAAGTCAATACTTCACTTCCTGGACTCTGGAAATCCGGCAATCCGGATGAAGTGATTTCAAGGCCAAGCTTTAGCGAGGCCTTGATAAAGATCTGAATCCGGCAATCCTCATTCCGGTTGAGGCTGGTATAGTGCTTTTCTCAATAATTGTGAGGAAATAATGAAACACGTGATAATGCAAAAAAATTAGTATAATATGAAAAAATTAATAAAAAATTAATTAATGTTAAATGTTATGTTTGACATATTTGGACAGTTTGTGAAAGAGAAGGATATGGTTTTTCCAGGAACATTAACTGTAGTTTATTTAGAATAAAACAAACGCAAATGTTTACTAAAAGCTATAAATATTTAGGTAGGTACTGAAAAAAGTCTGCTTTCCCGCCTTTTTTATTTTCAACTAGCGGCCCGCCCCCGGCTTGCAATTTTTATATACCCTAAAACATTCCCCGCTCATCCCTCTTTTCATTAGCGAAAACCGAATTAAAATCGGTCTACCCGTTCACGCGTGATGCCGTGACCAGGAGAAATAGGGATTCATTTTTATATATAAGATGAGTGCAAAGGAAACAGCCATACAGCCCAGTCATCAAAAGAGCGTGCGCTCGCCCCCGCCTACTAGGCCTGTGACAGCAGCGGGTGTGTTCGTGAAACTTCGGGTTTCATCAGGCTGAGCAGCGGCCAGGAATGAATTTTCATACAACATTCTTGGTCTAGGCCGAGAAAGAAATGCATGAGCCAAGAATTACAAACTTCGTGGCTTGTTTTTAGTACAAGAATGCCTACATTTCCGAGCATGTTTGAGAAGAATTCATAAACGATTTGCTACGGCTCTAACGATTTGGATGAAATTTTGTATTTAGATAAGGTTTTGGTCATGATAAGGTCAGAATCATTTATACAAATTTAATTAGTAGCTCTCATAGTTTTACAATTAGCTAAACACGAGCCGTGTGACCTGTTAACCTAAAAACAAAATTTATTTACACGAATGCACTGTAGTGAATTTAATTTCCTAGTAATCGCTTTTTAATGCTGCCCAACAAAAGTTTATTACTCATAAAATTAAAGGGAACAACAAAGGGATTGAATGAAAAGCAAGATATTTATTTCATCGCTTTTATCTCTTTGTCGAAGACTTACTTATTATTGACGGCAAGGCGTAGCAACAGACAAATGAAATCCACGGTATTTCAGCCAATAATGTTATTAAAGTTCAACAGATGGCGCCAGTAGTTTGTTATGACCTTCTAAAACCTTCTAAACCTGTTATGATCTTTATAGTAGTTTATTTATAGTAAGCAAATTTTGACTTACATGATTTGAACTCGGTATCGTTAGTTATTGGTTGTTTAGCATATGTGCCAACAATTATTAGAAAATAAATTGAGGTCCGTCACCAGAACAAATATCACTGGAGTACCTACCGGTGTCCCACAGGTGGTTTTAGCATTATTTAGTGCGAGTACACACGCAATTGGATTTACGCAGTTCTTCCACACGGACTCTGTACACAGACATTTTCAATATCTACACACATTGCAAAATCCATGTATAACTAGGTTTTGAAACCTAGGATGTGAAGATATAATGAGGTACTATTTGTATTGTATCGATTATCATCATCATCAGCTCAGCCGTAGGACGTCCCCTAATTCTTCAAAAGGACCGATCAGAAGCAGCCTGGATCCACTGTCGACCCGCTTCCCTTATCAGGTCATCTGTCCACCTTGTGGATCCTACGCTGTACTTGTCGGTCCGTGGCCTCCACTCGAGAACTTCCCGGACTCAAGCGTACTACATATGTATCCTTCCCACTGCCTATACTTAATATGTATTATACCCTATGTCCAGCTGGAATATTATATACCTTTAAAATAGTGAAAGAGTTTTCAAATAGGTGCAGTGGTTACCCTCGATGTACAACATATATGAAAAAAATTACTATCACTCCTGTCTGTTTGTATGCCATGTTTTCCCTAATCTCTGGAAGTTTTGAATAAAATATGTTGTTCCTGTTTGCAACGATGAATGGAGAGATTTCTGGAATGGTTTATGTGCTTGATTCTATTGAAATTTACCGTTTTTATCAAAGAAGTCAGGTGCAATATCAATTTCTAATATCGGCTTTTTAAATATATCTGCTAAGAAGTCCATCGTATTATCTTACTTCTAAGGATAACTCACAGCAATCATTTTTATCTTTAAAATGTTGTTAAATACGAAGCTGTTCTAATCCACATGAAGTTTATGTATGTTGTAGCTATGTTATAAGACAAAAGTATTTATTTTAAAACATATTTGCTCTGTGGTACTTTATACAGGGAATTTAAATTAATATCTCATAATCTTCTTATATATAAAAATGAATCCCCATTTCCCTTGGTCACGGCAAGGGCGTGCGCCTTGCCGTGACCAAGGGAAATTACGAATTACGATGCGCCCAGCCATATCTCGATGTGGCCAAGTGACTTATAGAAGGGCAAATCGACGAATAGGTTGCTTTCATAGATCAGCCCAACTTTATACTGGGCACATCATGAAATAATCGGTCAAATCAAGAAATGCCGCCGTATCGTGATATGGCCAGGCAGATCTCGATCGGCCTAGTTAAAGGATCCGCCGACGACATATACCATCATATAGCGTGGTGACACGTCGCCACGGACTACGTCGCCACGCTCTCAATCAGTTTCACCCGCGCCTATAGATGTTTCATTTCACATCAAAAAACTTATTTTATAGTTGGGTAAAAAGCAAAATCTACTCTACTAAATTTATTGGTTGAAAAAAAAAAAACAACATTTAATTATTTTAGGTTATTTTTTATCCATTTTGATTATTTATTTAGGTTTTTATCTAACGTTCTGATTTAACTGTCAAATTTCATTAGGGATGAATCTGAGGATATAGCTAGCTGGTGCCAGCGACTTCGTTAGCGTTGAAAAATAAAAAGCATAACTGACAAAATGTATGGCAAAATTTCATTATAATTGGTTGAGTAGTTAAGGCGTCAAATGGACAAACAAGTTATTTTCACATATATAATATATTAATCGTTTAGTAGTAAAAGTGAACGATAGATGGCGCTGCGCCGGCACGTTAAATCGCGCTAGCGTTTGATACAGAACGTAATGTGGGGCATAATAATTTGAATTAGTGGGTTTAACTTTGCGCAGAGGCAATATCGTAACCAATGAGGTTAATCCGAGGTGCGATTATTGCTAGTTGAAAACTTTACCAATACCCCGCCTTGTGGACGTGAAATACCGTCCGCTATGGCAATTTTTGAACGGCCTTTATAGGCCTACTAATAGAGATGTGCCAAATGATTACTTTGATGTAACCGTGACAATGATTACAGTTACTCTGAAGTACTGATTACAAATACTGGTTCCAGTTACTCACGGTTCCAGTTTACAAATTGGAATCATATAATATTAAAGTACCTACGAATACCTATTACAAGTAACTTGAATACAGTTAAAAAAAACGGATCGTTGGACTCATTGTAAATAAAATAATCTTCTACGTTGTTCAATCAAGGTTGTTTTTATTAATTGAAAAATGTATTACTTTTACTATTAGACTATCTATTACCTATTTACAATTTTAAATTTGCGTTTAGAAACATAAGTTTACTTTTTTTGTTTGTAAACGTTAGGACCTGTAAAATTACTAAAAGGCAGTTTAGAAAACGAATGGCTTCTATTCCGATTCCGAGTTGGTAATGGCTACCCGAAAGTGAGTGCAATGCAACGGATACTTATTACTGAATACAGATACTCTTTCCCCGAACGCAGTCCAAAGTACGGAACGAGTACTTGTAATCAGTATCTGGAAATTGCAGTAACGATTACAGTGGCACCAATGAAGTAGCGATTCCAAAGTAACGGTTACAGCACTTTTGACACACCTCTACCTACTAAACTGAATTTTATTTAACGAAGTGAAGTTGATTGATGTATAAAGTAGAGATAGAGATTAGAGTAGGGATGTTCGATCCGGGTGGCTTGTATCGATATTCCGGATCATAATGGATCGTAATGAGCTGTATCGATCCAAGTATCGATCCACTTCATTTGATACGATGTTTTGGATCGATCCAGTATCGAATCAAGTTAAATAAAAGACTTGTTTTATTACATGGAAATTTAATTTAATAGAAAAAATATGTTAGTTTTTTCCTAAAGTTGCCAATCCTTAAATTGTAATGTACGTAAAAATAGTAATTTTGACGCTCTGGATCCAGGCGATTACGGCTTTCGTTCAAAGTATGGTTGGCCAAGGAAAAAAGACGTTCGGAGGGCACAGACGTTCCTACCACTGATAAATAACGTAGGGCTATGTCACTCAGTGTTCCCCAAACAACTTTTCTTGCTGACCAATATTTGGTCCTGAAATTGACGGTACATTGAAATATAATATCACACATTAACAATGATCTACCGCCAGAGAAAAGCCGTACTTTGTAATTTAGCGTTGTGATATTGGTATTTGAAATAAAGTTATAAATATTTAGATGAACTATCTCATACTATATTTTCGATCCGATCCTCCACGCATGTGTATCGATCCGCCAACGGATCGGATGCTAACGTATCGATACAAAAATCGAGCGGATCGTATTCCATTGTATCGATCCACATAAGTATCGGATCGGATCGAGCATCCCTAGATTAGAGAATCTATAGATGCGTGCGACTTAGGAATTGTAACTAGTCTGTAATAAAAAATAAAAGGAATTGGAACAGTGTAATATGAGATATAATAAGTAAAAATAATCGATACCTACTTTTAATATATCATATGTAATCTATCTATATGTAACTAGTCTGTAATAAAAAACAAAAGGAATGGGAACAGATTAATATGAAATTATGAATAAATAAGTAAAAATAATCGACACTTTTAATATGTCGTATCTCAAATTGACTTCTAATCCCGGGCGTAAATTTTAGGCAACTTGGACTGCATGAAAGCAATTTGTAGTCAAAAACGGATCTTAAATTTGGCGCCAAGTTAAACGAAAACTGTGCTATCCCGGTATTTTATCTGAGTAAAAGTGTTAACAATCTTAAAAATGGTACTAAAAACAGTGAAGGTTATTTTCAAAATGAACGCTTGAAAATCGTTTAACAAATATTTTGTATGAATAGCTTCAATTGCTATTCATACAAATATTTGCTATTCAATGTCAAATAGCAATCTATTTGACATTGAAAAGCAATCAATATCCTATTATTTGCGGATCAAAAGTCTATCAATGTCCGGTGCTTTGAAAAAAAAAAAAAAAAAAAAATGGTTGCAATTATTTAGAAGATACGGTCGAGATTTAAATAGCACTCGAAAAAGGCGTCAGCTGGAAAATTAGAAACCTCGCTAAGGAACTGATGTGTGAATCTCCAGCGTCCAATTTCCGCTATCGGTTTCGACCAGCGGCGAATATCCTGTAATATCCCAATGCACGGAGCGGACTCGAGAGCTTTCAACTTACAATCTTAAATATACGTACAATACGAGTAAGTACATGCGATTGTTACATTTGTGTCTTTTATTTAAAAGTAGACATAAGATAATTTGTTGTCTTATTCTGTATGTGCCATTTGCATTTTAGTGGCTGAGCACACTGCGCTTCGCAGTCATAAATTGGTCAGCCCGTCTGGAGACAGCAACCACACTCTTATCAAACCCTGTTAGAATAAGTGATAAGCGTTAATGAATATTGAACTTAAATACTGGCTGACTTAAAAAGTTTTGATATTCAAACAGGGAAAAAGAAAAAAGAATAATTTTATGTCTTTGACGTGTGAAAAAAGAGAGTGTGTTTTTATACATGTGGACAGATGGTTGTGAAATATTTTATATATAAGTTATTTTAGATGTTTTGAAGTAATTAAGAAATAAACAAGATCATCCAAATAAGTAATTTTAATTACATCCAATAAAATTTAGAAAATGAAGTACCTAATTCGAAGAAGTGAAATCAACAATAATAAGTCGACACTGTAAGATCCCTAGAGAGCTGGAAACATTGGTGTAGATATTCGTTGCTAAGTCTCTCGTGTAGAGTTACTACATTATTGTTATGAGTCTCCACTAGTAGTGGTTCTCTATGATTTAAGAGTTTATATTGTACAAGTTCTACAAACAACCGTATACACTCAAGAGCAAAAATTCCGGGTCATGTATAAAAACCGGAATATATCGGAAACTAAGAACGGTAGCTTAATGCAATAAATTGTGTTGGTTGATTGGTTGTTGAAAAGTGATGCCATTAAAAATGTCAAAATTAAAAATAAGAGATTTTTGGAAAAGTAACTAGGAATTTGTTACATCTGACTTTGATTTTGTTTATATTCTGTCAGATAAAAATGGATATAAAAACAATGTTCCTAGTTTTCAATACTTATATTTACATATAATAAAATCTGTCTGTACATTTAAATATTTAAAAAAATACAGTTTATATATATTTATATATTTATCTACTAGTTCTTATAGACGGTTGTAGTGAATAAATCAAACACCATAAAATAGATATAATTCAAACTTTAACTGCGACTTACGTTTACTCATCAACGAGATAATAGAGTTATACTATTTTTTGATTGATTGGTTACACTCGAAGTACTCGCTCGACGTACCGACCACTCACTACAAAGTTTGGCGAATAGTAACTTCACTAGAGGGCTTCAACATTGTTATCATAGTATAAATATTATTTATTCTAAATAATTTAAATCAAAAACAATTTTACAATAATTGAATAGTTACGAGAGCACTCCTAGTCTGTCCGACAAATTCAAAATAGTTTTAATTCTTGAGGGGTGCCTACTAAAAATATGCGCGAGGGGTCATTGGATTTGAAATGACGTTTAGAAAAATGGTTTTTAAGGATTTTACAAAATATACAAAAGTTATCAAGAAATTAAGATTGGAATTTTTTTTGTAATAATTTTTTATACCTTAAAAAAATAAATAGTTCTATAATTTTTTTTGCTTCGCGGAGCTATTTTTACAATAGAACTCGCTGGCGGCGGAGACAATACAACTGGCCTAGAAATAGTGTTTTTTTGTTTTTACTATTAGAACAATACGCAAAAAAATTATTAATACAATTTTTTAAACTGACATTAACTTATTAATAGGTACAGGATTCATATGCGCGCAATAAGCCGTTTTCGGCTTAATAACTTTTTTTGTGGAGTTTCTATAACTTTAACAAAAATTCTAATTAATACAATTGGTTCTTTACATGTTTAAGTACAATATTTATTTTTTTCAAAGCAATTGTCTTGTCTATTTCTTGTAACATCTTCATTAAACAATGGATATTTTTAGTATTTAGCGTTTGTTTCCACCTTAATACGATTATATAATAAAGGTTTTTACGTTATTCATTTTATTTATTATATTTTTTTTAATTAACAATATACTTTTTTTTATGTTAAGATCTACAAACAGACCGAGACGGTCCATTTGATGGTAGATGGTCTACCGTCGCCTATAACACAAGCAAGGCCTCAGGAGCTGCAAGTGCGCTGCCGACTACAGTAGGATTAAGGATAAGGAATAGGGAAATGGGCTCTGGAATCCCTTACTCATTCACCGCAACATAACAGCATACGTGCTGTCATTTCACAGTGGTCTTCTGTAAGGGCGGTGGTAACTGCTGCCAGACGGGCTGCCCAATTGACTGGGAAACGCAGTGTGCCTTGCTACTATTTGCCAGATCCAACTATGAAAGGTTCATATCCAAAGTTGGCCCTGCTTGGAACCGAACTCGGAACATCCTGAGACGGGCCGCTAACTCGTCTTACAGAGATTGCGATAAGATATGAATAATTTTATATATAAAAACGATTGCTGTGCACTATACTTGTCTTAAAAAGTATTCTCTAGGTATATTTAGATGGCGAAAGTTACTTTAGACGACTTACATAATAAACGTGGAATACATGAGAGGAACAAAAGACGTTTTATTTCACGAGAGCTATACGAGATTGTATTGAACAATAGAACGACGGAAATCAACAAGGATAAAGAGATCAACTTCTATCTGATACAGCAAAATCTCTTAAAGAAAAAAAAAACGTTGATACTTAACTTCCGTTTGATAGCGACTCGCCTTCACCTTACCATGGACGCATTATTGTTTGCAAAGGATATACCCAAACCTTCCCTGTTCATCGCTTTTTCATCAGTGAAAACCGTATCCAATTCTGTTGGATGGTCAGAAGATAGCGGAGAAAGAGACTGAAACGGAAAGCGACTTTATTTTATAATAAATCATCATCTCAGCCGTAGGAAGTCAACTGCTGGACAAAGGCTTCTCCCTTAATTTTCCAAAAGGACCAATCAGAAGCAGCCAGGATCCACCGTCGACCCGCGGCCCTTATCAAGTCGTCCACCTTGTTGGTGGACGTTCTACGCTACGCTTGCCGGTCCGTGGCAACCTTCCGACCCCAGCAGCCGTCGGCTCTCCGTAATATGTGTCCTGCCAACTGCAATATCAACTTACTAATCTGCAGGGTAATGTATGTATGAAACTCTCATTCGTCTATGGATCTCCCATTTCCTCATTCTATCTCGCAGTGTAACCCCGAGCATACCGTCTCCATAGCTCGTTGGGCGACCTTGAGCTTTCTTACGAGGCCCATAGTTAGAGACCAGGTTTTAGCGTCATAATTATGTCACTGACAACACACATTGGTTGAAAACTTTTGTTTTAAGACACAGAGGAATTTTGGACGAGAAGACGTCTCGGAGCTTTCCGAACGCAGCCCATCAGAGCTGGATTTATCAATTTTATAATACACACACACACACACTATATATTATATATATATATATATATATATTTTATATATATATATATATATATATATATATATATATATATATATATATATATATATATATATATATATATATATATATATATATATATATATATATATATATATATATATATATATAATATAATATTTTATGTAAAAAATTATGGTTATTGTATGTATCTTCAATTGTGAGAACAAAGTCTTGGATTTCAATTCTGGTTTCAGGATATTTAATCAGAACACATTGACTCCAGATCGTCATGAGATTTCGTTTAAGAGTTAAAGGAAAGTAGAGATACCATTTGAGTATCTCATTTGAGACTATTGAATAGTATTCAAGTGAGTTGTCATAAAAATAGTTGATTCATAAATTCTGTCAGCAATTTATATCTTACAATACAATTTTAAAAGTAGTAAAAAAATTCCTACAATCATAATTAAAAATAAACTTTGAAATGCTTGAGAGTGATTATTTTCTATAGGTAATGATTATTCGCGTGTAGGTAATTGTATTACAGAAGTAATTAAAATAATTGTATTAACTGAGGGGATTTGGAATTGAAAAATTCTAAATCTATACATTATATAATAAAATCGTAAACAAACCGTGTCTGTGCATTAATTATTAAAAAAAAAAAAAAAAAATTATACACGTTGTACTTATGTTACCGAAGTAAAAGAAAATATATAGTTTTTAGAATTTTTGTCTGTGCGTTTGTTCGCGCTGATTTCAGAAACGGCTTAACCGATTTGAATGCGGTTTTCACTGCAAGCTTCCCGTAACATTTAGTATGTTTTTTATACCAATCGGTTACAAGTTATGTAAATTTAAAGAATCACGTCCAACATTTTTTCGATAAAAATGCAATAAAATAACTCTTCGGTTGAATTGGCCGAAACTTTAGTAAACTACATATTATCATCTGTAAAACGATGATGATTGAAGTTTTATATAAAGTTAAAATATTCAGTGATTTTTAGGGTCCAATTTAAGTTGACCTCATGCCTATATGATCAGTCATATTAAGTAGGGTTTACCTTAGGCTGTTGCACTTCATATATAAAATCGTTCTTTGCCTACTATGCCTTTGTGCACGCTAATCTCAGAAACGGCTTAACCGATTTTCATGTGGTTTTCACTGATGTATTGTAGCAAGCTTTCTGTAACATTTAGTGTTTGTTTCATTCCAATCGGTTTACAAACAAAAAAGTTACGCGCTATACCGAATACCTACTACGAGTACGAAGTTGCGGGCTCGGCTAGTACCGCAACTTATTTATTTTATTATATATATCCAATTTCAATATTAGCGGCAAAGTTTATTTTATTTTATTTTATTTTATTTTATTTTATTAGGGAAAACAAACAATTACACCATGTATATTAGACTAAAGAAAGAAAAAAAAAAACAAAACATAAACTTAAATAATAGTGCAATCAACAACATTTTCCACAAAGTAGTAAATCAATTTTATACAGAGAGGACACACCAATAAAAAAATTAAAAAAAAAACCAAGAGAGAAAAATCAATAAAAAAAAAGAACAATAAAAGAACAATAAAAACTCATTAAGCTAATGCATTGATTTGATTATCTCTTTTCTATATTTTTGTGATGTGATGATCACAAAAAAGTTGATGTGTGATCGCATTTATAATAACAAAATCATAGTAGAAATGCACATACTTACAAATTTTAAGTGAACAAGCTTATTTCTAAGAAAAAGCAGTAAATTTAACCCCTTCACATTTACTAAATAAGATGCTAACGTAAATAAAGTCATAAAAGAGAAAACGTTCCTCACATTTGCATTACGATTTTGTGAGATCTCCTACAAATCCCTTACCAAAAAGGTCTACGTGAAAGGCGACCTACATTTTTGTACTTCAGTGAATAGCGACAAGCCCCGGCTTTGCACGGATGCAATGTTTTTCTGTTTATTACGCATTCCTCGTTTATCGCTTTTTCATTTGTGAAAGCCGTATCAAAATCTGTTGAGTAGTTTAGAAGAAGTTGACGGAGAAACAGAAGCGAACTTCTTTCGCGTAGTATTCGCTATAGCGCATAACTTTTTTGTTTGTGAACCGATTGGAATGAAACAAACACTAAATGTTACGAGAAGCTTGCTGCAATACATGAGTGAAAACCGCATTCAAATCGGTTAAACGCACAGACAAACAGACAAGAATTCTAAAAACAATTTTTTTGACCTCGGTAACATAAGTGCAACGTATACGAATAGTTGTTTTGAAAAAATATTTAATGGCTCGTTTACGATTTTATTATATATAATATAATATACCTATATGAATAGAATAGAAATACATATAATATAGGTTAGAGAGCAGAAAAAGTTACTTTTTAAATAGGACAAAAAGTATGTGTGTACTTTCAGTACAATAAATCTAGAAAAAAAAACCTTTCTAGGATCTCCAAGATTTTTATGAAAAGTATCAGAGATACTTTGTCTTCAGAACACAAGTAAAGCTGACACATTGCCGCATATCACTAGGCCATATATTTATTATGTTATGAAGCCAAAGTGTACGGAATACCCAATTGCTATTGGCGGTTTTTTAAATTAAGAAAATCCACAAATATAATTCATACCTACTTATAAGATGATAATAAATCTTTTAACGCCCCAACGAAAGTTAATTGCTAAGGAATTTCCGACCTACTGCTCTCATTTTATTGTGAAATTCAAACCAATAAAACGTGGTATGAACATCTTTATAGCGCATAAAAGGAAAATATTTTTCAGATTTCTTGGTAATCGAGTCTCAATCTCAATACTTGGAGCCGTCTCGTACAACGGTACAAAGTAACAAATGCTTCGTGACGTTGACAGCAAATATGTATTTACATAACTTATACTAACTTAACAATGACAACATAAATATTTTACAAGAGTTTTCTTAATTTGTTTTTGTCGGCAGCAGGTAGACGGATCACTTGTTAGAGCATCTAAGAATATATTTTTATTTTATACTAGCGACCAACCCCGGCAAATGATATACACAATCTCTCCTCGTATAATCGCTCTTTATTATTATTATATTATTATTAGTGAAAGCGTAAAATTAGCAAGAAACAGACAGAGGGGGACAGCGACTTTATTTCAAAATAAATAGTCATTTGCTTGTAACTGTCAACGATTCGGTTGAAAGGGACTTAAAATTGATTCTAAGATGGGTTCGCTATTCCGATCCTAAGGTTTGATCTTAAAATGATCCTAAGATCTATCCGTGTAGGGAAAATGAGGCCGTTGATGGAGCGAGCTCACCCAGAAGATGCCTATTCACTCGAACCTTTAAAAGATTTATGAGCTCAGAAATACAGACGCCGACAGGGAGTTTCAATCCTTAGCAGTGCGCATTATAAAAGATGTTTTAAATCGCTTAGTCCGAATTAGAGCGATCTTGACAAGGTGAGGATAGTGACCAGCCGTACGTCTGCATGTCCGATAAAAGAAAGGGGAAGGCGGTATGATCTCATGCAGCTCCCGAGCACACTCTCCGAAGTACATCTTATAAAATACACGAGACACAGAAATAGACGCGTCTATGCTGCAGCTTATAGTTCTTATATCGTCAATGAGCCTCCTAGGTCTGCGATCCACTGAGTCGAGTGTGGCAAGTTGGTAATTTGTTGAAGGTGGCAGCAATACTCCATGCAAGATCGGACTTGTGAGCTATTTAGGATGTCCATCGTTTTGGCCGCTGCTTGGGCTTTGGACTCGATAAAAGTCCCGAAGTTGAGATTTGAGCAGAACCTCATGTTAAGAAGGCCGACATCATTGGCCAGAGGTACGGATGCACCTCGGAAAGTTGGAGCCAAGGTTTTTTTTAAATAAAAAAAAGAAGACGTCAAGGTACCAGCTTAGGTCTGTAAATGTGTTACCACACCAATCGATCGATGGTAGAATGGATCAAGCGACCTCGATCGACAGTTCCTACCAAATTAGTCGATCGATTGTCGATAGATAGTAGAATGAATAAGTCGACGCCGATCGAGAGTTCCTTTTCTCCTCCAGTGTCTACGTTTGCGCCTTCGTAATAAGAGGAGTAACAGGGTCGTGCTGGTTAACAACACGTCATTTTCTGAATATATTTTAAAATAAATTTAGGATTCTGCTTCTATTGAATTTGAATTTGAATATTGAATTATATTATTAACTTACCAATGATACGCACCAATAACTGGTAAGTTAAGTAATAGTTTATACAATTTAGTTTAGGTCTGCCCTTATAACAGGAAAATATCAGATATAAAATATTTTAATTGACTGTATCTGTTAATTAAAAAATATATAAGTCCATAACAATATAGTTTCTTATTTTTTAACTTCTATATTTTTTAACGAGAGGCCTCTCACCTTATCGCAGAACATCAAGCGGGTTAATGAAACAGAACTCAAATATCCTTCTATCCTGCGTTAAATCGTCCGAGATTCTTGAAGAAGAATGTTAAATTTATTCATTATTCCGTGGCGTCACCCTTCTAGGGAGTGAATAAAAATAAAGTGCCACTTCCAAGATTCGATTTGATTTATTCCAAATTAAACAATAAATAAAACTGTAGGTGTGTCTTATAACTTAGGTGATGTCAATTATCATTAATTTAAATTAGAAATTAACTTCAAACAAACTCTGTTGACTTAGTCATTGTAGTTTTTTTTCTAAATTGTTTAAGATGTTTTGAATTAACATTGTCAGTCCATTAATGTCCATTGTCAGCATTGAATACCAGCGATGGGAAACAACGAATAGACGAGTAAAAGTCCCCTAGAATTTATCTGGCTGGCCACTTATAACTTTGAAATAGTGCTTCGAGGAATATGTATAAGAATCAAGCTTCAGAAAATAAGTAAGTACAGAAGTAATGGCCCACGAGAAGTGTTTGGCAGTGCTGAATATTATCTTTTAATTATATTTTACAAAACATATATAAAAAACGGCTTTTAGAGAATAAGTAAAGTTAGTCCCATTTTTTTTAATTTATGTTAGGGAAACATACAATATTTCGATACACATTATACACATACTCGTACATACAAGAAAAACATAAATCAGCAAAGTTTCCACTAAATTACTAAAACATATTATAAGTTACAAGTCACAACAGAATATCGGAAAAGGTGAGCTACCTAATTCACCTGCTATCTCTAAATTGGCCGTCTATCCAACTTAGCAGATACGCAAAGTATATAAGAAAGTATATAAAAGTATATAAGAAGTTCAAAGTACATAAGAATACTAGGTACTCGATTCCTTAAATTTTGTCTTTTAGAAAGTAAGTTAATTCTGGCGGGCCTGGGATCTTGGGCCATATCGTTTAATCTAAGGTGCTGATTTGATTTATTATTAACTAGCTGAACCCGAAAACACTTGGAGTCCTGTGGAGTGCGCGTGAAGCGCGCGCGGTACTGGATATAATATATAATAATTAATTATTACAATTTTCTAAAATTAAAGTAGCCTAAATTACTCCTCATAGCATCGGATATAAAAATCGGTCCAGCCGTTTCGGAGGTTAGCCGGAATAAACAGATAGACAAAATAAAAATAAAATAGGTTTTTTGTTATAAGTATCCCGTTTACATTGACACATTTAATAAAAAGCAGTTATTTTGATATTAAAGACACTTCAGTTTTATTTATTAGTATTGATTATAATTCTGAGGATCGCAAATAATCCTTAATAGCATTAATTAACTAAAATTGTAAAGTATTAGCCCGTCCCCGGATTCGCACTCATGTCATTTTTCCACATATTTAGCTATTTATGTTTGTTTATTCTTCTAATCAATATTTATAACTGGTTTCCTTTAAATAGCATCAACACCAACCGATTTAATCGGTCATAATCAAATCGGGCTTTCCCCGCCCTCCAATTTCGTCGATTCGGCTATTTTCTATACACACGAACTGATTTGATTAAGCTAGTCAAATTGGCGTCGATATTGTGTCGTGTGGAAGCCGTTTTAGGTAAACTGATGGAAAAATTTCTATGAGATTTACAAATGCTATCATGTTCATCATACTATGGTACACTAACGTTATTTGTTTTTATTTATCTTGATACTAATTTATTGTTGCAAAATTGTGTGTGTGTGTGTGTGTGCGTGCTTTCTCTATTTTGTATCAAATTTAAGGATGTGTTGGTGCAAGTACACACGCACTACATACTTTCACATGTAGGTGTTGAATTTTCATCAAGTTGGATTCAAATTCATGAGTTGGATTCAATTCTTTTGCTCGCAGCCGAAACCTCGTTTCTAATACGAGCCGTGGAAGCAAATTCAGTTTGTTACTGTAAATACTCCTAGATTCCCAATTCGTGTAGGTTTTGCCGGCTTGGTAATAAAGTATTTTTTCTTAATCTTAAAATACCTACTGGTTTGTATTTTTTTAAATCCACAAATATGGTCTAAATCCATCAAGTGATTACTTGCCTCCCGATTGAAAAAACATGCAACAAAAACTATTTATTATTAAAAAACTAGCGACCCTCTCTCGGCTTTTTTTTAAATTTTCTTCGAATTTATTATATATTATAAAAAACTTCCTCGTTTAAAGCTCTTTCAATTAGTGAAAACGGCATCAAAATCCATTGCGTGATTTATTAGGGAGAATTAGAGAACATGCAGACATACAGACAGACGCGGGTAACGACTTCAATTTATACTAAGGAAAAGGAAGTAGTGTGTAACGAAGAAAAAATTTAATTCTAATAGCTTAATGTGATGATAGCAACAATTTACGAAGAAATCGTCTATTAGTGTTGATACCCCGTCATATGTGGGCCTTCCTAGGAGATAGCAGAAGTTTTTAAAGTTAAAATCGACAGACAGGCTGACGGTTCACTTGATGATAAGTGGCTACCGTCGTCTATGCAGAAGTAACACTACAGGTGCTGCAAGGATCAAGGGACTGGGAGGTGACATTGAAAATGGGCTCTGGCTCTAATTGCTCACCGTAACACAACAGCACACATGCTATTTCACGGTGGTCTTCTGTAAGGGGGTGGCCATCAGACGGGCTGCTCAAATGACTACGTAACAGAGTGTGCCCTCTCACTAATACTGCAGACCAGAGTCAAAATTGGAAAGTTCATTTCAAAAGTTAACCCTGCCGGTAATCAAACCTTTATCATAAAACATAAGCCAAAATATAACTTAAAAAATGTAGCTAAATCTAATCTTTAGTGTCTCTTAAGTATTTTTTAAACTGTATCTTTATTGTTTTTTTTTTGTTGCAAGTTAAGTCGTTGTTAAGTTGAAATCACTGATTTAAGACATGCCCAGATGTAAAAGAGCTACATAAAATGTATAAAAAACAGGACTGAGTAATAAAACGATAACCGATGTGGTAGGCGTGATTTAAGGGTGCTATAAAATTATAACTTTGCCAACGTAAAAATACATTTTATTGTACATTATATAGATCCTTAAAGACACTAAAAGGTGAGCTAATGTTTCTTATATTTATGAGTAAGTCTAGAAACTACGCAAGTTCTTATGGAGGGTTCGGCAGGCACTTTCAATTTATAAACCTTTACCGAGTAATAATAATTTTTTTTTTGAAATTTATAGATATTAAATGACGTCTTAGTAATAAAATTAAAATATATGCATAGAAGAGTCCGAGCAGAAACAAAACGAAGAAATTTACACAGAAAATGACAATATGTTAAAATGTTAAAAACTAAACGAACAACGCAAGTAATCTACAAAATAAATATTAAAAAGAAAGAAAAAAAAAAACAAATGAAATTATAACCAAGTAAGTGTGTTTCCTCAAACTCAAACATAAGATTCCTCAACTGCACTCTAAACTGCGCAGTTGAAAGGATACAAACTTGAAAAATGTATGTATATTGTGCTTCCTAACTGCTTTAAACACATGCGTATGGCCACATAGTTGCATTTCATAGGTGGGTTATTGAACAATTTCATACATCTACATAGATTTGTTCCAGGAACATAAATTGGACCGTCTATCACAGTTGCTCCTAATACAAAGCTATTATTAATTAATAATTATTGCTTGTGTTGTTTTTATTGTTACGACTAACTATGGAACGTTCTGGAAAAAGCGTTCGCGCCGCCGCCGCCGTCAGCCGAAAGTCTCGAACGTCCCACCCTATCGATGGTAACCACGCCCCTTCCCGACTAGTGTCAAAGGAAATTGGTCTTTATATTTACAATATAGAGTTTACATTTCAACAGAAATAGCATTCCCTAACTTTCAATGGCTTGTTTACGATCTTGTTTAGATTTTCTGGTAAACTCGAAGTACATCGAGGCGTTTAAAAGTATAAATAAGAGAGCAGGCGCGCGAGATGAGTTATTGGTGCGAAAACCAGCGATACCAAAGCGACTCTGCGGAGCTTTTGCGAAATTATCTGCGACAGTGAACAGGCGGCTCATTAAGGGAATTTTTTTTTCTTGATTTGTGAAAACAAATAGTTCGTTTCGCCCCTACACGACATTTTAACTCACCTCGCACGTAACATTATTATGCTTATACTTATTTAAAGTAACAATTTTTTCAATTAGGTAATATTACTCATGATTTATGTAATCAAAAAACAATTTTCATAGGTTGAAATATCTAACTCTATGGCCCATTCAGCCTCGATTATTAGATAATAGGCCACAGATTTATGGACTGGTCTCCGCTGGCGCCCAACGAACATAGTTAAGTTAGTTAGCATGTTGAACGCTGAAGTTTTTGAATAAGTTTTTGAGTTGATGAAATGTACAAAACACCAAAATCACATACGTCACAATAAAGTTCATTTATCGAAGTTAAATTATCGTTAGTTAAGTTATAGTTCTGTTGTATAAGCGTATGCGCATAGATATAAACAACCTTTGACGATAATCTAATCTAGCTTGTTAAATGATCGTTCTTATATCGCCTCGAGGCGACAAGTAAGCCGGTGCAAACCAGTGCTAAGCCATGGACAATTTTATAGTGAGAATGTATTGTAACTAAAAATTAACTTCCTCTTTTATTGCCATCACATTACGATATGAGTTTTATGTGATCATTTTTCTCACGCTTTAATAGCTTAGGCTGACGTACATCGTGCATATCATAGGAGTTGATCTTGTAAAAATTTACATCAAATGTATATCTCAATTCCTTGAGAGATGATGATATCCTGGACACAAACCACTGAGGTATTGATTTTTCATACTCAAGGATATCAATTTTCATAGAAATGCATCATAAACTCCGGACGCTAAATAAGTTATAATTGGAGAGCATGTTGCTACCGCTGCAAAGTAATAATGATATTAACTCTAGCATCGGTAAATTATACCCACATATTTTCTCTCTAAAATTATAATTTTCGAGAGCCAAGCATAAATTTATTCATGTTTTTCGAAATCATTAACTTTTATTTAATTCACTGAGGTAATAAGCTAGAAAAAAGCCTAAGCTAGTAATTAGGCATATTAGCATAAAAAAAGTTTGTTTTGTAAACTTGTTCCGACACCAAAACTAATACTTAGGAAAGTTCCTTAAGGATATTAGAAAGCTTTTTAATCAAATATCAATATATAGGAATAGGGGATCGGACAGTAATCAGATTAAAATCTAAAATGTACTTAGAAAGAAAATATATAATTTTTTACGATTATTTATCGAATAATAATTCAATATAATTCACTTAAATATTTTTAAATGAAGAAATAAAATTTTATTATTTACAATATTTTTAATCTATACTGAAACACCAATCACAGTGCGTGACGTCATTTGTGGGCAATCATTGTCTTGTCTGCAGTGCATGGCTATCACTTGTTACATCTGTTATTTCACTTTCTAGAATCAATAACAACGATATTTTTTTCGTTCCATAATAACAAATAAAGAATCTACTCAACGAAACAAAACTTCTTGCGAACTTATGCCAATGCAGCTGTTTTGTTATGATATGACCACAAATGACGTTACGCCCTCTCAGATGAACTATCGTGGCGTTTTGGCGGCATTTTCAAACAAACAATATTAAAACTTGATTTTGAGTACCTAAAAGGCTATAAATAAAAAAATAGTATTTTTTATGGGAATAAATATCCATAAAGATTAATTTAAAACACTTTCTGAAAATTTGTCCGATCCCCTATTATAGCATTTTAGTAAATAATTGATTTGTGTAGAAAAAAATACAGATTTTTTCAGTTTTTTTTTTAAATTGTGAAAACATATTTATTTTATTAGGTTGCATTGTACTGGTAAGTTGTAGCTATTTGTGGGACTAATCAAGTGACGAATTGACGATTTTAAAAACCCTTAAAATCGTCAATTTTTTAAATAGATTTTTTTTTCGCCAATTTTAAATTGTTTTCTCATAAAAGTATGTGCAAAAGGAAGGTATTGTTGACCCAAATATATGAATTTTTTTGTCGCAAAATAGTAATTATTTATCATCATACGGCCGAAAGTTTAATACACGGGCGACGGTAGCCACCTACCAACAAGTGTATCGGCAGCCTGTCCAGCGACATTCACGGTCGTTTCTCTTCATAGGAGTTTCGTGCCAGGCGATATATAATTGTTAAGTCTTTATTTATTAGATCTCTCTCAGATATGGAGGTATCTTCTCGATTATAACAGTGGCTTATCATATTTGTATTTAATCCACAGATCGAGATCGAGACCAGACAAGATCTGGTCAGGATTAGAAAATATGGGTTCATTATTTTATTAAGGAACTAGCTTTTGCCGGCGACTTCGTCCGCGCTCGCCTTTACTTAGGTGTTAAAACATTTATTCAGTCTTTATTGCTCATATATTTTTGTCAGGTATTAAATATTTCATTTTTTTTAAATATTATTAAGGGTGGCAGGCAGGCTGACGGTCCACTCGATAGTGGGTGGCTACCATCGCCTAAAGACACAAGCAACGCCAGGGGGGTACATGTGCGCTGCCGACCCTTAAATATTTGTTTACTGCTCGCTTGAAGAAGCCCATATTGTAGCTAGATGGATCACCTTTGAAGGGAGATTATTCCAAAGCTCGTGCGTCCGTGGGATAAAGTTTCTACGCATTCGGACTGTACGCAGTGGCACCTTATCCAAGTAATGCGGATGAACTGTGCATCCATGCACAATGCGGTGTAAAAATTAGAGATTGGAACAACTCATCCGAGCACTCACCGTTGTACAACCGGTAGAACTTAGCCGATATTTAAAAAGAAAAAAAAATATTTTGTTTCAATTTGAAGCGAAAACATGACACAAGATTACTAAAAACAAAAAAAAAACCGTTTATCCGATCGCTAATAAACTTCACAGGTGGGCTAATTTGAAGATTGCCTGAAAATTTCATCAAAATCGATTGAGCATTTTTGGAGTCCATAGAGATCAAACATACTTACACTGATATTTTTATCTATATAGAACATTGTAAACAATTCATGAGTTGTTTCAAGGTTTTCTCAAATTGAAATCGTATATGTAATCGTGGGTTTTGTTTTGTTCGATTTAGTTAGTTAGACGTTATAAGATATCTGTCTGATACACTTTCTAGGATTTCAGTAATCCGAGACGTAATATTATTCCCAAGCTTGACAACTAAATTCTACCAGTGGCTCTTTATAGTACCCACAATAGGAAACATAAAATGAATTGTTGAAAAAAATTTGGACATAATTATATAGCAATAATACCTAAATAATAATTAAAATTTCGCCTCCCATTGACCTTCATTTTGAAATTGATTGAAAAGTATTTCTTTTGTTTAAATTACACACTTCGATTGGCTTCGATTCCGATTCATTGACTTGTCAGATTTGTTTTAATTTGAAAAATTTAATGACCTCGTGATTGTTGCTTCGCTCGTGTTTTCCTTTCTGATGAATATGACATCTGTATAATCGACAGAGGAATTGTTTGATGCAAACATACAAGTTTCTCACAATTTAATTATTGGATATGTAAAGATTAATTTTCTGGTAAAGAAAATTTAATTTAACCTGAAAATTAAAGTACTGATTTTCTATATCTACTTAAACATATTAAAAAATAATTTCACTGCCCGCTTATGTCTAATGGATTTTGATATGGTTTTGTCTAATGGAAAGACCTTTACACGAGGGAGTTTTGTTTATATAATTTGCAGAAAAAAATGCATCCATACGACGACGGGACGAGTCGCTAGTACGTGATCATTTTAAGTAGTTAAATTTAGTAGAATCTAGTTATTAATGACGGCGGGCCATTGGCGGATACGGGGGGGGGGGGGGGGGCATGGGGGCCATGGCCCCTCCCAAAATACCCAGGAATTCCATATTTTTGACTTAACTTTTCAATTCAATTCAAGTACAATTCAATTCATATATGAACTGAATATAGAATAATATAATCCATATCAATCAAAGTTATCGAAAGTTTCATAATTCATGTCAGACATTTGAGACAGTTCAAATACGCGATTACGCGGGTTAAAAGTATTTGCAATACAACCATAATGCATCTCAACTAGTAAAAAAAATACACAAAAAAATTACTTGTGATATTAACCCTAACTCCGAACTTTGTCAGAATGGCCCCCCCAAAATGAAATCCTGGATCCGCCCCTGCGGCGGGCATCATTGTTTTTCATCTATTCTATACCCTATCTACTAAAAAGTAAAATTGAAATATCTGTTTGTGACGTCAAAATAACTGCTTTTCACTAAATGTATATCAAAGTATATATTATATACTGCACTTACATACAAGAAAAAACAGTCTATAAAATTTTTGTCTGTTTGTTCTGGCTAACAGGAACAGGTGAACCGATTTTAACGGGTCTTAAATGGGCCAATAGCTGATGTGTAACTTAAGTTTACTTTTATTTTAAAAAAGTCCCCCGCCGCGTCTCTCTGTATGTCTGCATGTCCGTGCGAAGCAGTTATCGGGTCGCTGGTTATATTAAAACAACATTTTTTTAGGAGAAATCAATCAAAAAAAAAGGAACTAAAAGAAACTCTTGAACAATCTATGGGATTAGCAATGATGAGCAGCAACAGAAGATATGAGCAAATAAGCACTTCATTTTTTTCCCGAAAAGTCCTGATAATTTTTTAATTTTTGTTACATATTACGAATAATATAATAATTAATTATGATTGATTACAATAACAATAATCTTGGATACGACGACGTATCCAAGAGGCGTTAGGTGACTAACAAGATGTCAGATTCGGTTATTAATGTGTGAAAAAAATAATCGTAGATTTCGCTCCGAACTAAATACGAGTATGTCAGTAGATATGGTAAAGATTGCTTTTTTTTTTTTTTTTGGGAAATTTACAGGTATTAATATTACATAGTAATAATTCAATAGAAACATACACCAAATAAAAAATTTCCACTTATAGAATGCTTTCCATATTATCACAAGTGAAGTTCTCACCGAAGAACCGTACAATTGTCGCGTATAACTGAGTTCTAAAGCTAGCGAAGCGAAAATAATCTTGTGATATAGTGCTACAATCCGACACCATCAAGAAGCTTTCATGTAACAGCGATTACAGACTGGCTACGTGATACTTTTACACAATCTTTCTTCCGTTATATTACTGGCACATATTGCTTGAGTGTTTTCTTTGTAGATGAATGTTTTATGGATAGCTTTTCTGGGCATTGTGTCCATGCATCTGTATACTTACTCTTTACGAAGGCAATTTAACTTGGCCTAATATTTGTAATATGTCACATATTGTCATTTTTACAAAATTTTTGACTATTCTGTGTCTGTGGGTATACTTATATGTAATTTTTCAATAATATTTACCTGTTTTGACTTCTGTTTGTATTAAAAAAAATATTATAATTGATCAGTAGTTTATACGCCATGTGCATGCAAGAGTAATAAGATTTTTTATGTTTAGGTGGTCAGAAAGGTCGACGGTCCACTAGATGGTATCGTCGCCTCTAACACAAGCAACGCCCACAGGTGCTGTAAGGGGACTTCCGATCATAGCAGAATTAATCATAAGGAAGTGATTAGAAAGAGACAGGGAAATGGGCTCTGGCTTTTCTTACTCTATCACCGAAACAAAACAGCAAACATGATGTTATTTCACGGTGTATTTTCCGTAAATTTGCCGGGTGGTTTTTGCCATCAGATGACTGCGTAATGCAGTGTGCTCTGCCGCTACTTGCCAGATCCGGGAATAAAACCCGAGACCAAGCACGTTGACCATTCGACCAGTGAGCTCATCAAATAGATTGCAGAGTGCTATTGAAAAATAATAAGATTTATATATTGGAATACATACTATATACACGGAAAAATCGAAGCTACTCTTTTTTTTTGTGATATATAGATGATATTGTAAACTGCGATAACGTGCTGCCTTGCTCAGCATTTCATAGAAAATATGATAAAAATTAAAAACTTAAAAGCTTTAAATGGAACAATGTACAGTTGTCTATTTATCGAGTAAACTATTGATTTAAAGAAAGATTTGGTCAAAATTCAGTCGACTTTATATCATGTAAATTCAGTAATAACCACCTAAAAATTTGTAGTTTTTACTGTGACCCTAAAAGACTACCAGTGTGTTTTAAGTAGTGGTACCTTTCGCAGTAAATTGGGCAGCCCGGCGGCGACTTACAGAAGATTGTGGCGTCGCTTATGTTATAGACATCTGAAGAAATTTAAATAAAAAAAATCTATCTTGTGACTATTGTGCGCGTTGATTGGTATTAATTTATATTTATTTGGAATATAAATAATGCAGGTAAAAATTATAAAAATTTACATACATTCCAAGGGCGCCCCTACATACAGGCAATACATACCTAATAGAAATTTAGCAGAAATACATGGTAATGTATGTATTAGAATGATAAAGTTTAAAAAAAAATTAAACTATAAGTAAGTACTAATAATACTCGTATGTAAGAGCGTTGGTGGCGCAGTGGGAAAGACGCGGCCTATCATGTCGAGGTAGGTACATAATTAATAAATATACATAATAAAATAAATATAATAATATTTTATTTAACAAATTATAATTTAAACAAGTGAACTACTGAGACTTTTCGAGTTTCGATAGTTCAATGAATAAATGTAATTGTACTCGGAATTGAACTAATGGGAATAGACCGAGAGGTCCGAGATTCGATCCCCGGTTATGCCATGTACCAATGGGTTTCTCTCAATACTTAAGTGCATTTTTACTGATTTCTCTCAGACGGTGAAGGAAAACATCACAAGGAAACCTACCAAGCCAAAGAAGAAATTCGAAGGCGTATGTGAAGTCGCCCAACCCGCACTGGGCCAGCGTGGTGGACCATATAGCCCACATGCCCTTGTTGAGAGGGTAGGCCTTTGCCCCTACAGTGGGGACATATAATATATATAATACTCGGCTGATAACTAATAATATTCGGATGTAAACATTTAAAAAAAAATGTGCTGCAGAATGAGTAATGGATGTCAGAAACCATTATCTTATCGTTTCCTTATTCTTCATCCAATCAAAGTCCATAGTGAATCGTTACGGTGTTTCTTGCATAGTTGTCACTTGCCATCCTATCTTGTCATCAAGTTTCCCGTCAGCCTGATTGCTAAACTTTGTACAAGAAAAGCTGTCAGTCTGTTGTCAGGAAAGTAATCTGACAGTAGCATCCCCTTACACAAGTTTACCATAAACTAACAGCACTAGGCCTGTTATATTTTTCTGCGTGAGTGTCTTAACCCTTATCCTACAGGAACAACAATATATGTACTTGCCCCCCTTACGCTTGTGTTTGTAGGTGACTGTATCCATCCATCTACAATCAAGTGGGCTACCTGCCTGAATGTAGAGGTCCTACCAATAAACAAAACAAAAAGCAACGTCATACATATTAAAAGCAAAAAAAATTACGATAAATCTTGGATTCAGGCCTACTTTTTTGGGACCCTACTTTAAAACATTAACCAAATCTTGAATAAACAAGTATTAATGTGTAATTGTGGAGTTAGTGAAGGTATAATCGTATTTCACAATTACGAACAGAAAAAGGCTGCATTTAATGGAAATGTTTATGATTTTCCTACTTTTCATGAAACGAGGGAAGGAAGAGAGATTTCAGAAAAGTATAGGTAACACATCAAATTATTGACTTCAATAATTATTGTTTATATTCTGTGGAGATAGTGTTAAACATAAAAGAAAATGACCTCATACCTCTAAAGATTATCTCATGTAAAAGAATGTATAAAAATAAATTGATAATATAAATTAATTGTCTGTGTTCATATAAAAAAAGATTAGTTTGTACGTATATATACTTTGCCCACGACTTCGCCATCACAACTTTTTCTTAACTTTTGAAACATTTTATTCAATCTTTATTGCTCGTAGAAAAAAATATGTATATGTCTGACAAAAGTCACCGTTTGGATTGTTTATTTTTATTTTTAGATGATCCCTCGGGAATCCTTTTCTGTATCTTATTTTCTGTACCCCCCATCCTGTATAAACCAACTCCTGATTGGAATTATGATTGTCATGATTCCAAATATAGTGAAACACAAATTTCTCCATAGATGAGCTGCATCTGAAAAAGAAAATTACAGGCGTTCCGATCAATTATATCGCTGTTTCGTTGTTGTTGTTATTGGTTCTGATATTAATTAATTCATAGCGTAAAACGCTTCCTTTAGATCTTTAAAAAATTTAAATTGTTAGTATCATAATTATTAATTAATAAATAATTAGATTAATTATTAATTAAGCAACTTTATAGGATAAAGGTCAAGAGATAAGCAATAGGATAGTGGATCGTGACTTATCTATTCACTCAACAAAACATAACCGCATACGTGCAGTTATTTCACGGTGGCCTTGTATAATAGGTATGGAGGACCGGTAGAGACAAGTGTACTAAAAAGTGGACATGTGTCTCTACCAGGGCAGACAATGGTAGGGACAAGTGGACAGTGCGGATACGAGTACAGCCTGTCACTACGTGCATTTTCTGTTATCTGTATACAAAACCGTTGTCCGCCTCTGTTTGTTCTCCGTTAAGTTCTTCTAAACTACCCAACGATTTTGATAAGATTTTCATTAAACGAAAGAGCGACAAACGAAGAAGGATAAAGTATATTTAGAAAAAAAAAATGTATCCGTGCTAAGCCGGGGGCGGGTATGTAAAGTACCTATGTAAAGGGATCGAGTGTGGTGTTGCTCAATTAAAAAAGCTCAATTAAAATGTAATTATAATGATAATTAAAATAAATTATAATGATGATATTGGGAGTATTATCTATTATCCACTGTGCATTAGACAATTTTTCTGTAAAGACGCATTGTTTTTGGCCGGCCGACGACGCATTCATTCCTGGCCGCTGCTCAGCCCGATGAAACCCGAAGTTTCACGAGTCTTCACGAACGCGCCCGCCGCTGTCACAGGCGTAGTAGGCAGGGGCGTGTTTCATTATTTCCTCACATTTATTGAGAAAAGCACTATACCAGCCTCGACCGGAATGAGGATTGCCGGACTCAGATCTTTATCTTAAACCACTTCGTCCGGCAATCCTTCACTTCCTGGACTCTGCAGTAATGTACTATTCTATATGAGAATAATAAGGTATCAGGTGTACGCTAGAAACTTAATTGAGTTTATAGTACACCTAAACTGTGTACCGCCCAATGTATTTTTTCTTTGTTTAAATAAATAAAAAATAAAAAAAGTAAACAACTTCTATAAAACGAATATATAATACTCATTAGAATTAATTTTAATTGTAAATTTTAATACTAGCGTTTTCTTTTTATTTCCCCATCTAGAAACACAATGATATCAATAGTATTTATGGTTTTTGTCTACTTCCAAATACAAATTAAAAACCAAGTAAAAATTAAAACGACTTCTAAAATTTTAGTACGAACTTGGCCTCATTTAAAAGTCTACATAACTCTGAGTCGACAATGATTAATAGCACACGAATAACCAATTTCTTTTGATCTTCCTGACCTCCCCACAACAATGATAAACATAAGAAAAAGGGTGAAAATATTTCGTATTCTTGGCTCATTCGAAGTTGGTTGTTTTAACAAAGTCAGTTGCTATCAATCACGTCACTAGATAGGACAAAATAAGCGTTTGTTTGTGACAATGTTGAGTTAGAGGTGATTTAAATACTAAAATAGACTTATTTGATTATTAATTAACATTTTGATTCGCTTTAATATGTCGCTTTACCAGTGGTTTCTCCACTGGTCAAAATTCGACCACGGTGGGGACGCTAGATCGTCAATAATATTTTAACAACAATAAAAACAGACCGATTCTTTTTGTGTTGTTGTAAATAAATTTTTATATTCAATATTTTTAATAGATTTCAACATAAATTTTTAGTCTCTCATATAAATTTTTATTTATCTATTATATTAATTTTTATATATTTTATCTACTTGCATCCTCGATCCATTTACTTACAGAATAGCAAGCGTAAGTATTTTATATTTGATTCATGTAAAATATTACGACTCGAAGCCTGATAGAAGTTTCTTTGAATAATATTTTCAAGTAGTATTTGTTAATTGTTTTTGATGAATCCATTGGCATAGTGATTAGTTTATCCTCTTAACATAATAATCTCGTGTTCGATTCCTAGCAAGCCAAATAATCAAATTTTAACTCGTACTAGGTAATCCTGTTTTCTCTATATGCAGTACTTAGGCACTCGAAAGGCCTATACTAGTTGTTTGAATACTTTCATACTTGGCTATTTTAATAATGTTAGCGCCAAACAAAATCTATAGAGAGATTTTTTTTTTTTTTTTTTTTTAGCCTTTGTCCGCCAATTTATCCGCGCCCTTTTTTCTGGCATTGAATATTTATTGCTCATGAATGACGGTTTATTTGATGGTAGGTGGCTACCTTCGCCTAGGTGCACAAGTAACTCGCCGCAATGATGACACTGACGATTCGGCCGAGCATACGCTCCAGATATGATCGGCCTGGAGATCCCAGCGCCGGGAGTTGAGGGCGGCGCTGGGTGGTAGAGAGATCACACTGTCAAGCATGGTCGAAGCCATGCTTGATAGTGTGACCAACTGGAAAGCAATTGCTTCCTTCTGCGAACACGTGATGTTGCAGAAGGAGGCAGCTGAGAGGGAGCGAGAGGAAGAGGCCGGTCTCGCTTCCCTCAGACGGGCATACGAAGCCCGTCTTCAAATGTCTTAGGGGATCTGCGCACATGGTTGGCTAACTATGTGTGCTTGCACAAGGTCATCCCATCTGGGGATTGCCTCGGTACCTCCGGGCAATCCCCCATTGGAGTTAGCCTAGTCAGCAATGGTTTGGCTGCCCTGGGGTGGATCGGAGTTGTTGCCTCGGCAAGGCCCGGTCCACCCCGCCCAAAGGGGAAGGAGACACCGGGGAGTTTTAGTGGGTATTCCCAGTGCGGCTATGATCAGGCGCTGGGCGACCCCCACATACTGCTGCCGTCTAGCCAGCGGCAGGAGATCTGTAAGCGGATTACTCCTCGTAAAAAAAAAGGTGCAAAAGCAACGCCATAGGTGCTGCAAGTGCCCTGCCGACCATAGTAGGATTAAGCATAAGGGATTGGGAAGGGTTAGGGAAATGGGCTCTGGCATCCCTTACTCACTCACCGAAACACAACAATACGCGTGCTGTTATTTTTACATCGGATTATTTTTACGTCGGATGTCTGAATTACAGTCTTTGTGATTTGGTCAACGTATTTAATATTTGACGAGCCCGTTGATCGAATGGCTAAGGTTTCGACTAAGTGTTCCCGGATTTGATACCATACAGACCCAATTTTGGAAATGAACCTTTCAAAGTAGGCTCTAGTCTGAGTGTTTTAGTAGTGGCATGGCATACTGTTTTTTGTCGTCATAAATTGGGCATCCAGCCTTGTGGCAGTAATCACCCTCTTAAAGAAGACCACCGTAAAATAACAGAATTTATGCTGTTGCGTTCTTATCCCTTCCTACCCTTGTCCTTCTAAGGTCGGCAGCGCATTAGCAGCACCTTGACGTGGTTTATGGTTGCGACGGTAGCAACCTACCATCAAGTAGACCGTCAGCGTGTTTGACGAGAATTACATTGGTAACACGTACATAGAGATACCGTTGCAGTAAATTTATAATTATTTTGTTAAATATGCGCAACTTTTGGAATAATTGCCTTAAAACTTTCCAAATATCATTCTTAATCACTTTGCGGCCTAACGTAGCTTTCCAAATTATCTCATCAAAATGTCAACAATGATTGCTAAGTTTCGGTGGAAATTGCTAATCCGAACATTGCCAGTGGAATTGTTTCGAAGCCTGTCATTTGTCAACGTAGTGTGCGATTAATGAATACGTATTTGTAGTTTTGAAACATTGCGAGAGAGGTAAGTTTAATTAATTTAGTTTGTTCAATTTGCGTTTCAATTGAGATGAATAAGCCAAAATCCAACTGAAGTTTTTGGTATTAAGAAGCCATTATGTAAATGAGAAGAGTCTTCACGACCTTTTCGAGTTTTCAATGAAAGAAATTTATTGTTGGTAGCAACACAATTAAACTCAGTGGGGTGCGATCGCGCTGCCGGTTTATATCTACATATTCTATACGTATTATGAAATAAAGCCGCTGCCCTTTTCTCCGCTAATTTCTTCTAAAACATTCAACGGATTTAGACACGGTTTTCAATAATGAAAAGAGCGATAAACAATGAGTATTTGTGTATGTAATTTGCATTTATTATCCTTTTAATATTGTTTTATTTTGGCTGAAAAAAAAGTTATTTAAATTGCAGAACTCGTCGGAAAGACGTAACTGCCGCCTCAAACTGAAGAGTCGCAGGAAATAAAACTTGTTATTGTTATAATTTAACATAATTAAAGCGTATTCTGTGCGAATGTGCAGAACTCGTCGGAAAAACGTAACTGCCGTCTCAAACTGAAGAGTCGCAGGAAATAAAACTTGTTATTGTTATAATTTGACATAATTAAAGCGTAATCTGTGCGAATGTCGCACTGGCAGCCGAGACACCACCATCTGGTGGGGAGAAAAAAAAAACAGAGGCGTTCGAGCAGAGAGGTTGTCTTATGTCCGCGCATCTTATTTAGAGAATTGTTATAGTTGTGAAAATATGAGTGTGGGATCATAAGATACTTGTGCACAATGTAGAGGAGTTTTCAATAATGTACTCCGAAATAAATTATATTTTAGTGTATGAAGACTATTTTCCAAAAAATCTTCTTCCCTTACAATTTATTCTCACAGCGTTATTGTCGGAGAAACTGCGACCTTATTTGATATTTTTTTTTGTAAAAATTCTTATGACTATATCTGTATTTACATCCTTAACTGTACCAGCTTATATATTACATGTATAACATACATTATATTACAAACTAGATGTGCCCGCGACTTCGTACGCGAGGTATTCGGAATAACGCGTAACTTTTTTGTTTGTGAACAGATTGGAATGAAATATACACTAAATGTTACGGGAAGCTTGCTACAATACATCACTGAAAACCGCATTCAAATCGGTTAAGTCGTTTGTGAGATTCGCTTGCACAAAAGCACAGACAAAAATTCTAAAAATATATTTTTTTTACTTCGGTAACATAAGTAAAATGTGTACAAATTGTTTTTTTTATAAAAATATTTAATGTACAGACACGACTAGTTTACGATTTTATTATATGTATATAATAAAATACAGGGATATATACATACAGGCTCACAAATATATACAGGCGATGTAGCTGGGAAAATACAGAGAAATGCTAAAACCATAGAAAACGCCGACTTCTATATTTATTGTTCAATATTTTACGATTGAATAAGGTTGAGATACAAATAATCAAACTTGCTTGAAACCATGTTCAGGGCGTTGTTGGTGCTTGTTGTTGAGCACCCTAAATGCATTATTGTACTAAGTATATTCTGAGCGCGTTATAAGCTAATATTTCTTAAGAAAGATTTTCTTTATCTTTTATAGTTTCAGGCTACTATACTAACCCAGTTAATAAACACTGTAATTATATATAACACGGTATGCGCCGTTATACATAGTTAACCACCTTAGTCCATAAGTTTGCGGTTTGTCAGGACTCCAGGAAAGTTCTACTCATCTAGGATTTGAAATTTCTATTCATTACAAGATGAATACACGATCTTAGTAAAGACGGAAAAACGAGAAAATAACTAAGATTCGGTTCACCCTTTCATGAAAACTCACCAGAGTAAAAGGTTCAAGACGCGAAGTTGTCTATTCCGTAATCACTATTCGTTGTAAATACGCCGTTGACCTCAGAACTAGAATTTGATTTACGAGCGGTAACTTATATTGCGTTCGGAACGTTAGGAATTTATTTACATATACGGCTTTTAATGAAAAACTATGTAACTTGCAATATTTTCTGTTTGTATGTGTTATTTTAAATTTAAAAAGTAACACATGACTTAAAATTGTAAATCTTAAGTTGTACTTAATAAAAAACTATTCATTTAAATTTGGTAGTCGCAGAGCACACTAAGCTTGGGTCTGTTATTTTGGCAGTCCGTCTGGCGGCAGTAAGGTTTATCTTGCTTGACCCATTATAATTTAATAATTTGCCATACTTCTGGGATCCGTTTATATCACAACTAATAAAACTATATATCAAATTTCTTCAAATTAATATGTACACATATTACATTCTTTAAAACATTTTCAAATCTATTATAAATATTATATTATATAAAAATATTTACTACACGAAAATACAAATTAAAGGTATCCAACATTATTTTTAACGTCTAAATTTATTTTATTATGTCAATATATTTCTTTAAAAAAAAAAACGTTCTACATTCGATATTTTTCCATAAACTATACCAAAGATAAAGTTCACCTCTTAAACAGAAATAACAGAATGTGTGCTGTTGTGCTTCGGTGAGTGACTAAGGGATGCTAGAGCCCATTTCCTTCCTAATCCTTTATCTTCAATTTTACTATGGACGGCAGCTCATTTGCAACACCTGTGGCGTTACTTGTGTTATAGGCGACGGTAGTCACCTACCATAAAGTGATCGTCAGCCTGTCTGACTACCGTAACATAAAAAATATATGCTAATGACCTGTTTCGCACGAACTTAATTTTTTTTTTTGCAAAAAATCCCTTTCTCGTTTATCGCTATTTCCACTAGTGAAAACTGTATCAGCGTAGAAACAGACAGGGGCCGACAGCGACTTTGTGATATGTATAGATATTAATAAATTTATATATTCATTTTAAGATTTTATAAGGTATATTTTAAAATTATTATAAATTTATATTTTATGTGAATCTATACAATTATTTTTAAGTGTAATCAAAACCAAACTCTGTTCGAAAGGCGACTATTTATTACGGTATCGCTCATTACGAGTATTTTAGCAATAATGAAGCCTGGATTTTAGTATTATATACACTATGATTTGTGTATAATAAACTGCTGGATTTCTGATTTCCTGAGTGAACGGACGACGTGAACGGTCATTTTCCAGCGCGGGGGCCAGTCGCGATGAAATACGTTCTGAGAGAGAGGCAATGGTTGAGCGAATTAACTCAACCTTAAATATTGTATCTCAATGAAAAAACAAGAATCTGGTTAGTTTTAACGCCACGAAAACGCAAGCGTGTTTGTTCTTTGCAAAAAGGAGCCCTTTCGACTTGGCTCCAACTTTCCGAGGTGTATCCGTTACCTGTGGCCAATGATCTCGAGCTTCTTGGCATGAAGCTGTGTTCAAATCTCAATTTCGGCACTTCTATCGATTCCAAAACCCAAACAGCGGGCAAAAAGCTGGGCATCCTAAATATGGTGAAGCGATGCTTCACACCTGGACATCTTTTCTCTTTGTACAAGGCACAAGACCGATCTTGCATGGACTTTGGGATGGCTCAGCAAAATACTAACTTGCCGCACCCTACTCGGTGGATCGCAGAGATAGGAGACTCATTGGCGGCGGTACATTAATAAAAACTAAGCTGCAGAGTATCTTTGTGTATTCTATAAGATGTACTTCGGAGAGTATGCTCGGGAGCTGCATGAGATCATACCGCCTTCTCCTTTCTTCCGTCGGACATGCAGACGTACGGTTGGTTACCTCATCTTGTCGAAATCTCTCTAATTCGGACCAGGCGCTTTAAAACATCTTTTATAATGCGCACTGCTAAGGATTAGAAATTTCTGTCGGCGTCTGTATTTCCGAGTTCATACAACCCAATTGTTTTCAAGGTTCGAGTGAATAGGCATCTTCTGGGTGAGCTCGCTCCATCGTCGGTCTCATCTGTCCTACACGGATTGATGCTGGCCACGAGCACCTATGTTTTTCTATTGTAGGATAAACCGTAAGATTTTCCACCACGTCTGCGGCAGCATTAGTTGCGGAAATTATTTCATGAAGATGACAGGTTGCATATTGCCATCGTCTCCCTCGATATCATTTGGATCAACCACGAGACTGAATGAAAGCATCGTGATACAACCTGATGAATCCGATATTAGGACAAAACTTAAAAGAATTCGTGCCTCATTGACCGCTTAAATGGGTGATATTCAGAAAGTGGAAAATGTCATCGGATATAGACTACACATATGTCATGCATATTATTCGCAGTGCTTAGATTGTCCGAATTATGAATCTATAAATTATGATATTAGTTAAAATTTGTCGCTTACGAGGTTGTATACATGTAGTGAACGAGTTAAACGAATAAGGAGTTTCCAACTGGAAGGGGTCACTTTGCACTTAGTTGGCAACACTTTCAAACTATTTAACTCGATCTAAGAATATTTGTATTTTAAGTTGTGAACGAGCAGTTTCTGTTTTTAAACTTTTATTTGTGCTACAACTTTTTATTATATGTAGTAAACAAGAGACACTTTGGTAACTCGCTTGTATTAAAATGTCCATCTGTAGAATTGCATAATCAAAGTTAGAGGCTTTAAATTCAAGAAAGACATTCACAAGTTGTGTAGAAACGTATTCAGGGCAGAATAGAACGCTGAAATGGATATTTTCAAAGTAAATTTAACTTTATTTCACTTGAAGTAAAGTAAATTTTACAAAATCAAACCAGCAGCATTTTTTAATAGATTCGGTAAGAATTTAATACACCTATTATTATAGCTAGTCGCACAAATAACAAACGTATACTTACTGTACATACAAATTATAGCTTCTTACACATAATTTGTAACCGCGAAACCTCTGCGGGGCTTTAGGGCTCCGCAGGCGTTCCAACCGTTACTCACCGACTGAAACTCAGGGGTAGACACTACACGAGACCAGTGTTAATTCTCAGGGCGCCAACTACCTGGGGTGGACTTAGACAAAAGAAAGCCAAGTTCAATCACACAACACTTTACTATGCTAATAAATTTACACACAATTTACACAAGAAAGAGAAAACAATTTAGAAGAAAGAGGTTGGTCCTAATCTTCCTCGCAGAAGGCGGGGGATGCTCTTGAACACTCACTTGTAAACACAAAGAAGCACACAGACCACGCCGAAGTGATGCCACGTGGCCTGGTGGCTCCGCGAAGGGAGATGTCGAGACCCCTCTCGACACGTGGATGTCGTCGCCTCCGACTGCGACGCAGCGATAGTCCAAACCAGGGGTGGCTTGGACTGCAGGAAGGCGAGACCGACCCAGGAGCCGCAGGGTAGATCGCACGCACGTGTGCGGATGACCCGATTCCCTCTTATATATTTATCTGACGCTTGCCAGATACTTTTACTGTCGACGGTTAATACTAATATGTATCCGCGACCAACGGCTAAAAAGCCATAAATATATTTGTATATGACCGCGTGGTAAGTGAAAACACTAGACGGTTCGTTAAATCTTAGAGAAATCGTAAAGTCCCTCGAGCTCCTCTTATTCCAAACGCCGGGTGCCAAGAGACCGCGCGGCCGCTGTCACCGTCCCTCCATAGCTCGGCCGGAAGTCCTACCACTTCCTATGGCCGACATAAAAATTGACCAATCCCATTGCTTCTTCGTTCGTGCATCGGTCTAAACCTTCTCCGTCGAGCCGACATCGATAGATGTCGCTCCATATTGGTGTGTCGGGCAATCGTGCGCCAGTCCACAACGTCTTACGGTGGTTATACCGTCATGCGGTAGATGGCGGTTATAATTACAATCTATTTTAAATTTGTTATCAATTAATATTAATTTGTCTAAACGTGCCAAAAATTTACGTTACACCTTAATTTAAAAAAAAATACACAATAAAAATAAGGTTACAGAATAACAATCGAGGGCTGGAGCAAATAGGAGGGCACGGCAAAATATTTAATTATTTTTTTCATAGAATTTTCCTTGTGTTATGCTACAGTGTAATACCGCAGCACGCCGATTATTGCCCCCCTTTTTTTGCGTGGGAAACTCTGCGAGCCAGATCCCCATCGACCATCGGGAGATCGGTGGGGTATGTGGGACTTCTATCCACTAAAAAACCCACGGTGCTTCTTCGCGCCGTCTATGGGCGGGGGGTAAGGGATCGTGGAAAACATGCATCTGCCTCCCCCGCCAGACGAGGCCCGCGCACTTGCGGGCTCCATCTCGATTAGGCGCGGAGTTTGATCTCCGCGCCTTGGAGAGACGTGCCGGAAACACACAGCACGTCTTCCCTCGTTGCCCGGTGTTGTGATGACGGCGGACGACCCCATGTCCACCGCCCCCGGGTGAAGCGGCACGAGCCGCCCATACTCACCTCTGGCAGCGGGCAGTCAGCGAGGGGCTTCACCTCTGAAGCACCCCATAACCTCTTCTCTGCGGCATAACCTACCACAGAGTCGGAGGCCACTTCCACCCGAAACTCTCGGATAACCCCTGCTCATGTGGCCGCTCATCTCTACGGCATTAAGGGTGGCCGGCCCAAAGGGGGTTTCCACCTGACATTTCCACAGCAATCGCGGCAGCCCGAGAGCCCTCCCACCACGACAAGGTCCTAGCACACCTAGGGGGGGACGCCGATTATTGCCCTAGCATCACACAATGAAATTTGAAAAACCCATAAGGTTCAAAATTCTACGAAAATAATAAAATACTCTAAAGGCCTTAATGTTATGAAAAGTTGCCAGTTATAGCTAAATATCGTTCAACATATAATATGGATGCAAATAAAATTAATTTGGATTAAATGATAGTTTTCATACAAACAATGTCAAACAAATATGATTTATTAATTTAAGACAAACCAGAAAACAAGTTATATGACGTGGCAGAGAGAATCATCTCTTTGTGACATTATTGTTATTCTAAGGTAATCTTGTATTAGAGCGTGGTTATGCCGCCAGACGTGTCAAAACGCCACAACTAAACGTGAATCATACAATTTTTCATAATATAAACAAGGGTATATAGTATGCTAAATGGAAAAAATAAATCTGATGTTTAATAATGATAAACAAGTGACAAAAAATCCGAGCGGTTACTCAAAAATGTTTTCATAAATCTGAAAAATAGACATTAACTAACTTTAATTATTAATAAAATTTCTGCCAACCCTCGTTACTGGAGCAATAAAAGCGGTGCCGAGACCTGTTATGTATGACATGGGGTGAAATTTATTTCATAAAACAATTTACACAGAAAACTTTTCAATCGCTTTGACTGATTACAACTGACGTACACAAGTAACTTTATTTATATAACTTCGTCTGCGTTGTAAATATATGACACCTTTATCTTTATCCTATAATGTTAATCCAGGTAATAAACTACCTTTTCGTCAAATTTCATCCAAATTCGTTCAGTAGTTTTTACGTGAGAGAGTTACCTAACAAACACAAATTGTTTGTTTCGCGTATTGAGAGGATACAAAATAAATTGATGGATATCTAGATTACAAAACTCATCAATAATTACCGGATTAATATAATCTCGTAGGTCAACGTATAATAGTACCTAAATATGTGAAAGGGTTTAATACTATTGGCACAAAATAGAAAAAGTTTTTTTATAATATTAAATTACCAATTAGAAAGTCAAACAATATTTTATGTTCGTAGTAAAGCAAAAACAGGTTTTATGTATCTTCAACAATGATTAAATAACGTAGTTTTAATTATGGCTTTAAATTATTCATTGCGATATTTTTTGCGTAGAATAATACAATTTTTTATTACAAATTTTATTCTTATTACAGTTGTTCATTCCCTATGGTTTAGATTACTATATGTTCGAACTTAAGATTAGTTTTTAAAATATTTTCCTATTATTTTTTATTTACATTTTTAGTTCATCATATTACATATTACTATTATTTGTTCTTTCTTTATTGTTTTTTTTTTGTATGTTTATGGTACAAATAAAGAGTTATACACTTTATATTATTGTTCGTTAGCTTATGATAGCAAAACAAAAACAAAAGTATATACTTACTGTAATCATCTTTTAAAACAAAATGTGGTTTTAAACAAAATCTTATAAACTATTTAAAATTGAAACTGCCTGCAATTAGAAACAAACTAATACTTATCGAAATAAAAACTATATGTATCACGAAATTAATACTAGCTATATTATTAACAAATATATTAAGGGCATATATTATAGTCTTATTGACGGTAGGTGTAAGCAATTGCGAACATTCTCGTCAATAGGTTTTCGGTTTCTCGTATTTTTCAACCAGGCATCAATTACTATTTTTTTCATAAATTTTGTTAGATGAGTATATTCCTAGAATTTTAGTTAGTTTGTTATAAAGCATAGGGCCCATATAACATTGGGATTTATATACTACTATGGTCTGATGTTTATGTAAGTAATGGCTGGGCACAATAAAACACTTACGGCTAAACACATACTTAAAAAAGGTTGGCAGTGCAGTAGCAGCATTTATAGTAACATCTTGACACAATAAGTGTTAGCAGCCTGTCTGTGAACCTTTATATAAAAAAACGGGACAAGTGCGAGTTGAACTCGCCTGAAGAGGATTCCGTACGATGTTTTTTTAAATCTACGCACAATATTGACTGATTTACCATGTTATTTTAATATCATAGACTTCTTATAGGTTTTCCTATAATCTATAAGTAGAAAACTAATTTCTGTATTTTTTTTTCAAAATTTTAGTAGTTTCGGAGATAGAGGGGGGGGGGGAAATTGTCAATTTTCGTCTAATTTTCTTGAATAACTTGGAAACTATTTTAAAATTATAAAAAAAAATACATTTAAGATCTTCACAACAAGACTTTCCATTTGATGTCACACGATGCAGTTTTCAAAAAAATTTTTTAATTTTCCACCTCCCCCCAAAAATGGCCTCCCATTATATGGCAGTCCCATATACAGATTTTATCTATTCACGTCACATTTCTGCGTTTGGGTCACAGAAATTGATATGTGTACCAAATTTCAACTTAATCGGTCTAGTAGATTCGGAGATAATTGACTGTGACGGATGGACAGACGGACACACGAGGGATCCTATAAGGGTTCCGTTTCTTTATTCGGACATACGGAACCCTAAAAAATAGGTAAATAGTTATAAAAACACAAGTTAAAGTATGAAGCCATTGTATTATTAACAATCGTCTAAAGTTCGAAATAATCGCTTTAAATTACTCTGGCCAAGTAAACAAACTTTGTATTGTAGAGTAAGTATATTGTTAAAGTAGACAGAAAGCGTAAAGACAAATACAATTCGTTGTGTTGGTTTTAATCTCACAGAATGGCAATGTTGTGTTTGCCTCCATTTATATCTTCGGACGTCGGTTTCTGAGAATAATTGAATCTTTTAACGTCCGCTATGTCTTGGTCTCGGAATTTTTATCAAAGACTTGATATTAAGATACAGGACAAGTTACTGTAGAGCTGTAAGTAACGAAATCTAAATCAAAGTGCTTTTACTTTAAGCTTCATTATCTCTTAAAGCCGAACTGTATAATTATAGCACTCTTTCTCAGTTATTTACAATCGAAAGCGGAGAATTCATGCCTCCTCTGGTCGAGCATGAGGTTGAGGTCTACTTGTCATGGCGCTTGTTCTCTCATACAAATTTCTCAGTTTTTAGGGTTCCGTACGTATGAATAAAAAAACGGAACCCTTATAGGATCACTCGTGTGTATGTCTGTTCATCCGTTACAGTCAATTATCTCCGAATCTACTAGACCGATTAAGTTGAAATTGGTACACATATAAATTTCTGTGACCCAAACGCAGAGTGTGACGTGAATAGATGAAATCTGTATATGGGAGGTCATTTTTGGGGGGAAGCTGGAAAATTATTTTTTTTTTTAAAACTGCATCGTGTGACATATCAAATGGAAGGTCATGTTGTGAAGATCTTAAACGTATTCTTTGTAATTTTAAAATAAATCGTTTCTAAGTTATTCAAGAAAATAGACGAAAATTGTCCATCCCCCCCCTTATCTCCGAAATTACTGAACTTAAAATTTTGAAAAAAATACAGAAATTAGTTTTCTACTTATAGATTATAGGAAAACCTATAAGAAATCCATGATATTAACATGTAAATTACTCAATATTGTGCGGATAGGTAACATCGTACGGAACCCTCTTCACGCGAGTTCAACTCGCATTTGATGTTTTATTTTTATTTAAATATTATCGATTTAGTCGTACGTATGCGATAACTCAGATATAATAGGTACTCTGTTCACTTTTAGCTTCTGTAATAAGAATTTATGTTTTGACAATAAAACAAGAAAAATGGTCGCCTTGTCAAACGGAAACTGTGTAACGTCTCTTGTTTTATAACTGGAATAATGTAATTTTTTGCAGCGAACGATAATAAAATGCCTTTGAAATTGTCAAAGATAACTGTTACAATTGAGTGTTATTCCTGACTACTTATCATTGTGATTACTAAATATAAAACAGTGATACCTTTTCAGGTAGAACGTTCGGTTGGTGCTACGTACGACTAACGCAAGGTCGAATCCCGGTAGGTCTGTAACCGAAAAACAGTTTTATGTATTTTAAAATTAATTTTTAATTAGCTTTAGTAGCAGCAGGGCACACTTCGTTTCATATTCTTACGGCAGTACCCATCCCTTTAGAGTAGACCACCGTGAAATAACCGCACATGTGCTGTTGTGTATCGATGCCATAGCTCATTTTCTTATCACTTTATTCCCCTATCATTTTTTTAGAACAAGCGATGAATTAATAAGGTGGGCAAAACACAACTTAGGTATGTAACTTCATCAGATGAAAAAATAATTCATTTTTGTAATTGTCGGCAGGCAGGCTGGCGGTGCATTTGATGCCATCAAATGTACCATCAATTATAACACAAGCAACGCTATAGGTGCTGTAAGTGCGCTTCTGACCATTGAATGTTTAAGGATAAGGGACTAGGAAGGTATAGGGAAATGAGCCCTGGCATCCCTTATTCATTCACCGAAACACAACAGCACACATGCTGTTATTTCACGGTGATTTTCTGTAACGGGGTGGTCACTGCCGCCAAACGGGATGCCCAAATGACTGTGTAACGCAGTGTGCCTGGCCACAGCCTTAAAGTCTTGAAAGTTACATAAGAATTGAATCTTTGTAGCGAATATTTTTATATCATCGATTGAATGTTATGAAAATTTAAAAATTTAAAAATCTTACTTTCTAGTTACTTTCTAGATAACGTATAGACAATATTAATATAACTCCAACATTTCACAGAGCAATGACGACAAACGAAAAATATAAAATATAGTAATAATTTTTCCGTACGTGACTCGAGTGGTTTTCATCTTGCTCACTTACTCGTACTTAACCTATTTATTTTCTTAAACGTTTTTGTCTGTCCGCACATAAGCGTCTGGCAGGCACACATTGCGTCTAATTAAGAAACAATGTATTTGACCAGACGTCGCTCTGGTCTCACTTTATCTATCTTATTTAGGACGAACATTTATCATCTTGGCGTGCATTATTTATGACGCGTAGGAAATCCGAGACAGCTTAAAAAATGATGTGTTGAATAAGGCAAAACGGTACTGTTTTTAACAGATCCAGTTAGAGTCTATATATATGTATAAATTTAATGAAAGTTTATTTAAAAGCGTAAATTTCCGAAAGTAATTTAGCTATTATGAGATCTTGCAAACACGTATAGAAAAGGATATGGAATACCTTTCATGGAGAAAATAGTACAGTTCCAAAGGGATCGTCTTAAAGTTAAAAAAATCGAAGCCTGATAATAAATATTTTTTTTCATGTCAAGATCGGCAGACAGGCTGACGGTCCACTTGATGGTAGGTGGCTACCGTCGCCTATAACACATGCAACGCCAAATCCGCTGAAAGTGCGCTGCCGACTACAATAGGATTAAGGATAAAGGATTAGGAGGGGATAGGGTAAAATGGGCTCTGGCAAATCTTACTCATAAAATATTTGTTCCTCTCTGTTATTGTTTTACTATGGTCTTCTGTAAGGGTGGGTACTGCCATCAGACGGGTTGCCCAGTTTGTGACTGCGGTTTACCGTGAGCCCTGTCACTGCCAAATCTGTTTGTTGCTGAAAAAGATGATTGATACAATATCATAGAAATTTACACGTAACTTGGAAAGAATAAATAAAATTAATTTTCCTTTAAGTAGGTACGCAAAAGTAAGTTCCGCTATAAAACAATAAGTCTTAACTTATGGCCCTCGGAAGGGTGCCCGCCTTTTGTTTCGCGTTCATACCGTTTTGCGGAGTTTTCGTTTTAAATTAAATGTTCTTTTATTACTCCTAAATGCGGTACGCATGTACTTCAAACTGTATGAGAAGTATTATCGTGGGGTTAATATAAACAGTGAAAGGTTATTTTAACAACTGTTTTAAACAATTATTTATTTAATGAGTGGTGGGGCAAGTTGAGTTTCTCAATTATGTTCCAGGCAACTCACCGTGCGACACTCTCACAGAAAACCATCCTCAAGTTGATAGCACATGTGCTGTTTTGTTTCAGTACAAAGGTTTAGGGATGTTAAAGAATTTTTCAAATAGTTGCAACGTTGTTGGATATTTACTTTCACAAATAAATAATCTTGCAAATATCTGCTCCCTTTCTCTTCATAAAGGCTCCTACAAACAGTGCCGGCGGCAGGACCGCTGGCGCTGCCGTCGGGCAAGCCGCTGTGCGCCCGGCGGCATATGAAGCCGCCGGCTTTGCCGCACAAAGGAGCCGCCGGCATGGCCGCCCGGGTATGCCGGCGTGCCACACGGGCTTGCAAGGTGAGATCGCTCCTAGCGTTCTACCAGACTGTCACAACTGAAATGATGCTCGGCGGCTTTGTGCAAGTTTCTGCGGCACGTACCGGCGGCACAGACGCCCGGCAAAAGCCGGCGGCACGAGCCGCCGGTACTGTGTGTAGGAGCCATAATATTGGCATTGATAGCATAAATGAGAGTGTCTCCTGTTTAATAATAATGAAACCTTGGAGTTCTGTAAAAAAGATTTTTTTTAATTTTTTATGTTAATATGTCGACAGACAGGCTGACGGTCCACTTGATGGTAGGTGGCTACCGTCGCCTATAACACAAGCAACGCTACAGGTGCTGCAGGTGCATTAATTTAAAAGAATTAAAACATTTGTATTAATTCTTTTGAACTGCTGGAATTATAGTCATTATAATAACTGTACCTGGATATGTTCAGTTAAAGTTCTGGATCCAGGTCCAGGTCTAGGTTTACATTAGATTCATAATAGGTAAATATTAAATGGGTTCTAAGTAAATACCTACAATGTAGCATATTCTACAGAATCAAGTTTCATTAACCAAGCGAAATAAACTTAATTGCAACGAATCTGCTTATGAATTTGACGCATTCCGTTTGGGTATAACGAAGGCTAAGTTCTACGCTAGTGAAAAATGACCGCGTCCATTGTCCATACTGAAGTCTTCGGTGCGTTGAAGTGTATTTCCAGTCTTGCTGAGAAGATTACTGGCCGCTCAGAGAAATTGTCAAAAAGAATATGAATCGATGAGAACTCATCATCGTATTATTTTTATCATCTAAGGATAACAATCGTTCTATTTTTGTGAAAAGTTTGCTTTTTGTTGTTTTATTAATTGTTTGTTATAAAGAATGTGAAAATTTGGTAGTGATTATCTTATAAATGATTGAAAAAAAAAAAAAATTAAAATGTAAAACATATGTTCGCTTGTGAATAAAAAAAACTTAATTATAATTTTATTTATTCTTGTGTAAAATATTTGATTTATGTGTCAAATTCCCATAAAATCTTGCTAAAGCGCCGCCACAATAGTAATTTGTCTACCATAAATATTAAGGAACCAAAAATTTATTTCAAACCAAAATTACAAAAAAAATTTCAATGATGTATTTAAATTCGAAATAATTTTGGTATTGTATGTGTTGTATGTAGTCTTTTGTACACACAGCTCAGTTTGAAGCAGAAGCTGAGCTGCAATATTTTTCACCTAAAACGTGTTTGTACTTTTATAAGATTTATTATGTAAGTGAATTTATCCTTATCCTAATAATATTACAAATGCGAAAGTTTGGATGTTTGTTACTTAATCACGCAAAAACGGCTGAACGAATTTGGATGAAATTTGGCATACAGATAAATTTATTACCTGTAAAAATGTTAGGGTCCTGTGGCATTATCAAAAAACCAACTACAGTGCGTACAAAATTGGGGGCAATGGGGGCTATCGCGTGTGAATTTGCCACTAGAGGCGCTTGTGTCGCGTGAGGTCCAAAAAAATTCAATTTTCACTGGTTTTAGCGGGCTTCGTGACATAAATTATAATTTCTTTAATTTACCTGTTGAAAAGTGATCTCCTTCGTGAAATTATCGCAAATATGGATTATTTGGCGATGAATGTGAACGCTTTGAAAGCGGAATTAAGAAAAAAGGCGCAAAAATAAGGGGCCTCAAAGAGCAGTTAATTCAGAGGTTAGTTTGTTTACTCTTTACAAACTTCTTTTTTGCCGAAAATATGCTTGTTTGCCGAAGGAACAGCTATGTTACAGTGAACAGAAGATTACAACATACGAAAGTAACGTAAACGTTACTTTAATAATTACTAAAAGCTTATTACTTACGATTTTCTGTATTTGATTATTTGGGTAACACATAATCCTCGAGGTTAAAATGTTTTTTACAAACACGAGAATGTTTTGTCGGAATATAGTTATTTTTACGAATCGCCACAAGCCACTGTTTTAGAACAGTTTTATCTTTTGGAAACATATGTCCTCCTTTTTTTTCCGAACAAAACGGAACTTCACAGCATTGCGGCATAGCTACTCGATATGATAATAGTTATTTATAATTAATAAACCAGATATTATTTATAATTAATTAATGAGATTCTCTGGGTCCGTGGGGCCCCAACGCGCTTAAATTTTTTAACAATTTGTCAAAACGTTTGGTCGACATAAGCGGGGATTATAGAGCTGGCCATTACCTCGGGCAACAGATTAGCATTGCCATACAACGAGGTAATGCAGCCAGCATGCTCGGGACTCCGCCTAGGGGACCGAAACTTTATAATTTATAATATTATTATTTTAATGTTTACTTAGATTGATATTTAGATTTTATATTATTAATTTAAAAACTGACTAAGTATTACAATGAGATTCAAGATTCAAAACTTTGTTTCGGCGCCGATCTTATAAAGTTGCCTTTGACAGCTATACCTCTGGACCTCAGTCATCAGTGGCGCCAACTGGTGAGCAAAAAAACTATAGTCCCCATTTTATTATTATTACATTATCTTGAACTTTGCAGAACAATGGTTCAACATTAACCTTTAATTTAACATAAATTTTGTTTTAAACTTATTAATAGATGGCGCGAACGGAGCTACGTGTACTTTCAACATCATTGTTAGTCTATTCTAAATGAATCAAGCATCAATTTTAATTAGCACTTGATATTATAACCGAGCTATGAATCATTGTAATTCAGGTTATTTTACAGTCTTTAAACATACAGACGTATTCGATTGAACAAGACAGCTTCGATTTGAGTTTAGAATGAACCGTTACGTGTTGAATAAATTTCACCCAGTGCAAACAAATGAATGGAAACCAATTAATTTGTGTTGCCCTTTAGCATTTCCACTTCTCTATAAGTGATATTTCAATTTCAATGGTAATTAAAGTAGGCTCTCACAAACAGACTCAATTACTTTTCAATAAGAAGATTCAATTCAATATTTTTCAATAAGAATTTCATAATTTCTCTTAGATATTATGCCGCTCTAAGGTTGGTGAGAATCTTGTGACAATGCAATAAAAAGTTTTAATGTGAACCGCTGCTACAATATCAGCTTGTCTACGAACGCTACGGTTATGCTACGGGTCTACGAATATTCTCAGTAGACTAATGAATATTTTGTCGCATTTTTTTATTTATAACCATATCTACTCTATAATATTATAAAGAGACAAGATGAGAAAAGATTTTATTTTATGTATTTTTTGTTTGTAATGGATAAAATCAAAAACTACTTTAAATTATTTTAAAAATAGAAAGCTTTTTTATTATTTTAAAAATATGAGCGAATGCTGTATTTATAAAAATATAAATGTAATTATAAATTTATAAAAAAAAAACCTATAAAATTCATTATTTGGCGCATTCTGTGAAAACTATTGATGTTACATAAATTTTTCGTAGCAGTTAAACTGCTACGAAAAACTGTTTTTCGTACTGCTTTTAAATTGTTTTTATTTCAATGTCATAACATTCTTCCGGTGGAATTTAGTAAATGCGTCACGTAAAATTAATATTTTACGCAAGGCATATTTCATTCCGTAGTCGTAATTTGGAAAGCCCGTCTGGCGGCAGCAACCACCGTGAAATAATATCACGTAGGTTGTTGTGTTTCTTTGAGTAAGTAAGGGATGCCAGAACCCATTTCCTTATCCCTTACTAATCCATTATTCTTAATAATAGGATTAAGTCTTAAATCTACTTGCACTTGGCTTTCTTTGTGTTAATCATCAATTCGACCGTCAGACAGCCGTTGATTTTTACATAAAAAGAAAGTAAGTACTCAGCTTTAGTCAAGCATACTAATCCACTTCCAAAATACTTGCTAATATTGCAATTTTCTCTTCTTATCACTTAAATCACGGATTTTCTAATCATGTTTTCCTCCAAGGTTAGAGGAAGTTATTTTTAATCCTTACATGAAACTGAATCCACACATGGTTCGACGGCCTCAACAGAGTTTTTCAAAGGATCGGCCTTAAGATGAATATGGACAAGATGAAAGTTATGTCTAATATCTATGTTGTGTCCACCCCAGTAACAATTGGGTTTTCAACACTCGAAGCTGTTGACGAGTACGTCTACTTGAGACAAACAGTCTAATTACGTAGAACCAACTTCGAGTAGGAGGTCTATCGTCGAATCCAGTTCGTATAGGCAGCGTTTGGGAAAATCCGAGACATCTTCCCGTCCAAACTCTTCAGCGCCTCAAAAAAAAAGTTTTCGACCAATGTGCTTTGCTAGTGATGGCATATGGCTTCCATAATAGCCATAATAGCATAAAAGATAAGAAGGGACAGGGGAATGAACTCTGGCATCCCCTACTAACTATTATTTCATGGTGATGATGACATATCGCATTGAAACTTGGTCAATAATTATGGGCCGCGTAAGAAAGCTCAGCGAGCTATGGAGAGGGCTATTCCGAGGTAATACTGCGAGATCAAACCAGTAATGAGAAGAAAGACGTACGAAAGTTACCGACATAAACCGGCGGATCAGTGAGTTGAAGTGGCGGCCGCTGTGGCGGAAGGTTCTCGAATGGAGGCTAGGGACCGGCAAGCGCCCGTTGGATGAGTGGCAAGAATGCTTGCCTAACGTCTCAGGGGCCCCGGGTTCGATTCCCGGCGGGGTCAAGTTTGGAAATTTTAATGTAATTTTCAAAATTGACTCTGGTCTGGATTTGAAAAGTAGTGGTAGGGCACACTGCGTTTCGCAGTCATTTGGGCAGCCCGCCTGGCGGCAGTGACCACCCCCTTACAGAAGACCACCGTGAAATAACAGCATATACGTGCTGTTGTGTTTCGGTGAGTGAGTAAGGGATGCCAGAGCCCATTTCCTTATCCCCTCCTAATCCCTTATCCTTAATCCTACTGTAGTCGGCAGCGCACTTGCAGCACCTGTAGCGTTGCTTGTGTTATAGGCGACGGTAGCCACCTACCATCAAGTGGACCGTCAGTGTCTGTCGACATAATATATAAAAAAAAAAAAAGCGCATTGTAGAATGTCCACCCACAAGATGAACAAACTACCCACATAAGGGCCACGGGTCGAAATTTTGTAATTTTGTCCAAAAATGGATGTCATGCGGCTGATTTGATGATGAAATTGAAAAGACTTAGATCCGAGCGGGTTACGAACCTACCACTGATTCCTTAAAAAAAACATTGTAAAATCTAAAATAACTGTTTTTTACATTTGATAACTAAATAAATGCAATATATTTCTTGCAAAGTAATGCGCTGCTTGCAGTTTCCGTAACTAACAAAAAAATTACGGACATAGTCATTATTCGTAAGCTAAATAATTAGTTACATACTAACTTTTGCCCCTGCTTCGTCTGCTCTCCATTTTCTTAGACATTAAAACATTTATCCAATATTTATTGCTCACTAGCGACCCGCCCCCGGCTTCGCCCGGGGTGCAATTTTTATATATAAGAACATTCCCCGTTTATCCCTCTTTCCATTAGTGAAAACCGAATTAAAATCTGTCTACCCGTTCACGCGTGATGCCGTGACCAAGGGAAATGGGGATTCATTTTTATATATAGAGATTTTTCAAGCAATCTGAAGTAATTTCCACAAATAGAGCAAATTGATACAAGAAGGGGTTATCACCAAAGGACGTCCATGATGATTTGGTCAGCACATTAGAGATACACTATTGTAAGAAGTTGAATTTTTTATTTTCAATTTTAGGTGGTGCTTCTGGTCCCTTTTTCTGGATGAAAGGTACCATGCGTTCTTTTCTGTATCCCTGTCAACGTGTATGCATAAATTCCACGATGATCGGTTGAGTAGTTAAGGCGTGAAACATAACTAAAGAAATTGGATTTAGCTGTAACTTACACTAGCTGAGGCCCTCGACTTCGTCCGCGCCCCTTAAAGAATATAATAAGCAATAACTTATTAATTCAATTTTTATTATTATTATAGTTTTACCAGGGGTTGGATTTTTATTTTTGTATGATCCCTCGGAAACAGTAATTTTTTCTAGATATAAGGGGGTCCCTTCTCTATCCCTGACAATGTGTATGCAAAATTTTATGATGTTCGGTTAAGTAGTTAAAGCATGAAAAGGTGACAGACAGAGTTACTTTTACAGTTATAATATTAGTATGGATGGATATTCAAAGCTTTCGCTGTGTTTAACTTATCCAAGCTATCTCAATGTAAGCTAAATATTTACATGTAAATTCAACGCTTTAATTAATATCGGTAATACAATGTTTTGCTGTGAGAGTTTCCTTTTCAATGAATCTGCAATTACAGATTTCCGATATCCGATAAGAGCGCGCAACTCACCACTTAATGTTCATAGCGACATCTTTATTTAATCAAAAATAGGAAAATAAAATAGAAATCAAAGTTCTTTTTTATGTTAATGTGTCTGAAAATTTGCGAGACATATTTATTTAGACAATAAAAACAAAAGAGGTAGATGAAAAGGCTAATCTGTAAGGGATATAAAGTTACCGGGAGAGGTTTTAGAATGTAGGAGTGTGACACTACTTACCTATTTAAGAAGGCTAAGTGTCCATGAAAGATTTCGTCTCCCTAGAGAAAAAACTAGAGGATGCAATGCGCTGTCCACCTTGGACACGATATACAACTTTTTTATAATTTTATTCATTAAACAACTGCAATAATTAAATTACAATAATAATATAAAAACTTAAAAATCAACCTAATAAATAAGAACATACAATGAAAAGAAATTCACTATTCATAAATTATTTTATAAATTTCATTTTTTTTTTAATGATAAGGTCGGCAGACAGGCTGACTGACGGTCCACTTGATGGTAGGTGGCAACTGTCGCCTATAACACAAGCAACGCCACAGGTGCTGCAAGTGCGCTGCAGACTGCAGTAGGATAAAGGATTAGGAGTAGATAGGGAAATGGGCTCTGGCATCCCTTACTCACTCACCGGCATCCCTTATTCACGGTGGTCTTCTGTAAGGGGGTGGTTACTGCCGCCAGACGGGCTGCCCAAATGACTGCGAAAAGCAGTGTGCCCTGCCACCACTTCCCAAATCCAGACCAGAGCCAAATTTGAAAAGTTGATTTTTCATGGTTTGAGCGAATAGGCATCTTCTGGGTGAGCTCGCTCCATCGTCGGCCTCATCCTTCCTACATCGATAGATGCTGGTCAAGAGCAAACCCATTTTTAATAAAAAAATATATTCGACACATCTATTCCATTTATTCTTGCATTCATTCTATTCCCATCCATTGAATATAATCCCATCATATATCTTTGCAAGTATAGGGGCGTGTCCTACACTTGCGAAGTATGGGGGAGGCCTATGTCCAGCAGTGGACGTCCTAATGCATTTTTACAAGTCAGAATAACACTATAGAGCACAACTTTAAAAAAAATACTTAAATTTAAAAAAATCTACGCCATTTATCCACAACTACTAGATAGTAATTGAAATTACACACAAAGTAATAAATTGGGGCGTAACAAGTAATTTCTGGAAGAAGTTCATATTTAAAATGGAGCTTATGTATAATGATAGCCGAAGTTATTATAATATGTAAAATGATGGTCGAAGTCGCAGACAAAAGCAAGCATTACCCTAAAAGATTATTTTTTTCACTAAGTACGTTATCACACGGGTGTAATAATGGCGAAATTTATTTCGTCCTGAACTCCCAAAAGGTAATATTTTACTCGCGATTGTAATTTTTATTGCGTATAAAGTTTTTGTGAAAGTTTACGTATAAAAAGAAAATATCAAAGCATTTTTCTGTTGTAAGGGGTCGTCGTAGCGGTTGATGACGTCATTTGTTAGACGCCGGGAGGTGCTAACGGACGCAATAAATAATGACTTTATGACAAATACTAAATTCAAAAGAGAACTGCTTTTTTCTGCTTGAACTTATTCTAACTGAAAAAAAAAACAATTAACTGTTTTGCAGGTGCGCTACCTATACCCTGCGGAATTTGTTTACGTCTTCATATTGTGGTTAGGTAGAAACACCTCAGAAAGGAGAAATCCTCAGAAGGGAGAATCTTAAAGCCGTACTGAGCGTCCGCAAAATGAAAATCTACTTGCTGTCACATTTACCGTTCAGAATAGATTCAAATAATATAGATTCAAATCTATAGTATATTTTTATGTTAATGTCGGCAGACAGGCTGATGGTCCTCTTGAAGGTCTTGGCTATCGTCGCCTATAACACAAGAAATGCGACAGGTGCTGCAAGTGCGCTGTCGACTACAGTAGAATTAGGGATAAGGGATTGGAAAGGGTTAGGAAAATGGCCTCTGGCATCTCTTATTGTTGTGCTGGCACAACAGCACACGTGCTGTTATTTCACAATGTTCTTCTGTAAGGGGGTGGTTATTGCCGCCAGACAGGCTACCCAAGGCGAAACGCAGTATACTCTGCCACTGCTTTCTAGATCCAGACCAGAGCCAACTACGAAAAGTTCCTGCCGGGAATCGAATCTGGGAACCTTAGGAGAGAGCGATAAGGCAAGTACCCTAACAATTCAACCAACGGGCTCGTCTTTGGTATCAGATCCAATTTTCCATTCGTTCGAGAATGAAAGCTTATTTCAACTGTGGACCCTGCTCCCTAATAGTACAAGGCGGTTGATGTAAATCAACAAAAAACGGTCCATTAGTAGGTAATCGTAATTCAAAGTTTACTCGACGCCATTCGGATTGTTCAGTTTCCTTTTCAGCGATTTTGCTTGGTTACCTGGAAAGTTTTTCGGGTTTGAATTCGCTTATTATTCTGGGAACGACCACCGTCCTTTTAAATTTATTTAAGTGTTATTGAAAGTCTTATTGTACTGAATATTTTTTTATATAAAATTCTGCAAGCTCAAACTCAGCAAATATTTAGGAATTTTGGCTAAGAAGTAGTAGTTGTTTGATCATACATCCACGATCTTGCATTTTAAGATTTCTACTAGTTTCAATCTCTTCAGTATTTTTTAACTAATGTAAAATTGACATCTAGAGAGCTGCCTATTAAATCTTAAAATTTATATAGCAACGGAATCATATCGCTACCCATGACAACAGCTGTGGCAACAATATTTATATCGTCGTTGTGAAACCAAAATCTGCTATGTGCTAAAAGTCTTAAGATATTGACAAAAAAGTTTCCCTGAAAAAAATTACGTAAAGGTTTATTAAAAAAAAATACTATTTTATTAGTAAATTGGGGTTGTTATAAGTACGTAAACCTATTAGTCTTTTAAAAATGGAAGTTTAATAGTTTATTTTTAATTTTGATAATAGAGACAATTTAGACATATCAGATTCTAGCTGCTTGCATAGCATATTTTATTAAGAGGTCGTAATTCAATAAACAGTGCTTATAAGCATTTAGTAGTTGTTTTGTGCGATGGATATGGCATTGAGCTATTCACTAAGGTCAAAATGTTGAAATCTCAAAAAAGTGCAGATTCAATTTGACAACGACGATATTTTTTAATAAAACAATTATAATATATTGTAATAAACAATAAAGAAACATATATACGTTAATTAATATAATTAAATTTCAATATCAAAAGAGTCTTCCATTTGTACAAGAAATACAAACAAACCTTTTCCCCGACCAATATATTAGTAAAATTCGCATTAATTATACTTAGGGATAAAAATGGAATTTTGAATCTATTATAGTGGCGGAGCACTCTGCGTCAAACCGGTTTTCTTATACTTCTTATAAAGTGGACCGTCAGCTTGTCGAGCGATTTTCTTTAAAAATACTGTAATACTGTCAAAATTGAAATATAAATCTTCATAGATTTGTTACAGCCATGGCTGTTTAATGTTTAATAATTATCAGACGTTGTGAATTACATATATTTTTGAGAATAAACCTAGATACTTTTGCAAGCACTTACATCGAAAAATAATTTATAAATTACCTTTAAATGAATCTAAAGGTATATACTTTTTTTTAATGTTAATATCGGCACACAGGCCAAAGGTCCAATTGATAGTAGGTGGCTACCGTCGCCTATAACACAAGAAACGCCACAGATACTGCAAGTGCTCTGCCGACTACAGTATGATTAAGGGAAGGTGGAAAGGGTTAAGGAAATGGGCTCTGGCATCCCTCACTCACTCGCCGAAACATAACAGCACATGTTATTTCACGGTGGTCTTCTGTAAGGGGGTGTTTACTGCCGCCAGACGGAATGCCCAAATGACTGCGAAACACAGTGTGCCCTGCCACTACTTTTCAGATCCAGACCAGAGCCAAATTTGAAAAGTTAATTTACTCTAACCACTCATCCAACGGGCTCGTCAAAAATGCAAAATGCTCGTCAATTTACATAAAATTCAGTGGCAAAGAAGGGTCCAAGACGCTAAATAAGATTGCACAACTGAGTCGGTAAAGAGGATTTAAGATGCTCTTGAATGCGAAAAGCGCGATTCGTAAGAAATTTAAATTGACCGGTCCTCTTCGAATTCGAGCACGAGATGCACCTGCAGGTTACTTGATTCTCAGTACAGTCGGATAAAAAAAAAACTAATAAATATTATATCAGTCTGTACACTTGTTGTGTTGCGCCATGTGAACTTGATGTAAGGTTTAGACTTATTTGGACGCCTATATTATAGAACAGTTTATTAGTATGTTCTTTCTACCCGGGAAGAGCATGCAAATATTGTTTTTGTTTGTTATAACTTTTCGATTTTTTAAATAACTAATCTAATATATAAAATTCTCGTGTCACAGTGTTTGTAACAAAACTCCTCCGAAACAGCTGGACCGATATTTATGAAATTTGTTTTGTATATTTGGTAGGTATGAGAATAGGTCGTAAAGAATTTTTCATCCTTTTACCCCCCCACCCCCCATTTTTAAATCGCAATTTTAGTATTTCTGTATGAAAAATATGTATCCAAATAATTTAAGCTGTCGTTGATTGACGTGGAGTGTCGCGTCACTTTGACATGGTTTGAAAATAAAATTGGACCCTCCCCCCCTAGGTGGGCCAGGACCTTGTCGTGGTGGGGGGGCTTACCCTTGGCAATCCGGGCGGTTGCAGGGGTCGGTGCTTTTTTCCTCACCGGCCTTTGCTCGACTGACCGGATTGGTTTTGGGGACAAAGAAGGCCCACACGACGTGGGCTCCGAGCGGGCTCCGTTAAACGGAGCTCGTGGCGGAGTCTAATAGAAGACCTTTTTTTTACTTGACATTGGCGGACAATGGCCATCTTCAAGATGAGCCGAATCGCCATTTTTAAAAGAAGAAGAAGAAGAAGAAGAAAATTGGACCCGATAGGTGGCGCCACAATCGGGTAACAGAATTATTTTCTGGTTCGGATAGGACAACGTCTGCTGGCTCAGCTAGTATATTTATAGAATTCTTTAAAAACATAATAGCAACAGTCCAATAACCATTCTGTTTTCTAAATTTAGTATCTAGCAATTGCTTTATATTATCAGGCAGTTTATTGTACATTTTAATGGTCATAACATAAACATTTCTATTATATAGCTCTAATCTATATTTCGATCTTTGCAATAAATCACTGTCCTAGTTATTTGGGACCCTATTTCACTATTTTTGACAAAATAATTTAGATATTTTCATACAAATACGCACAATGTCTATGTAATAAGCAAGTTAAGGGAAATATGTGTGATTTTTTAAATAGCGGTACACAACTCTCCATGAAACCCATATTGCTCTAATGCATTTATTTGGACCTTAAGTATATTAGTACAGTTAGTATATTTATTTTTGGAAATGGATCCCGGAAACAAAATGAAGTCGCTCAGAAATAAATGTGAAGAAATAAATATACAAACTGTATTTTGGTCACTATATTTGTGAAAAATTAATGCGTTTTTATAAGAATACTAGCGACCCGCTCCCGGCTTCGCCCGGGGTGCAATTTTTATATATAAGAACATTCCCCGTTTATCCCTCTTTCCATTAGTGAAAACCGAATTAAAATCGGTCTACCCGTTCACGCATGATGCCGTGACCAAGGGAAATTGTGATTCATTTTTATATATCGGGGGGCACGGCAGTGCCCCCGCCAAGTCGATAGAGATTTTTTTTTTATGTTAAGGTCGACAGACAGGCTGACGGTCCACTTGATGGTAGGTGGCTACCGTCGCCTATAACACAAGCAACGCCACAGCTGCTGCAAGTGCGCTGCCGACTACAGTAGGATTTGATAAGGGATTAGGAGGGGGATAAGGAAATGGGCTCTGGCATCCCTTACTCACTCACCGAAACACAACAGCACGTATATGCTGTTATTTCACGGCGGTATTCTGTAAGGAGGTGGTTACTGCCGCCAGGCGGGCTGCCCAAATGACTGCGAAACGCAGTGGTGCCCTACCACTGCGTTATAAAATTAAGAGAAATTGTGACTTACACAATTAAAATTTACGATTTAAAAATTAACTCGCGGTTCCTAGATCCCCGATCTATAAAATGAGTAGGTAATACTTTTAAAGATCAATGTATTACATTAAGTTAGCAATTGTCTATAATAAAATTTGAATCATTTATCAAGAAGTACTAAGGCCTACTATAGTGCATAAAAATATTTTGCCCACACAATGTCACTGTCTCGACATTCAATAGATACATGTAAAAGTGCAACTACAGAGGTTTCTTTATTTTAAACGACCAAACGAATTTTGATACGGTTTTCACTAATGGAAAGAGTAAGGTTTATGTATAATAATTCACAAAAAACAAGTTGCATCCGTTCGAAGGTCGCTAATTTATAACAAAATCATATAACAACAGGCACGTATCCAGACTTTTGGTTGGGGGGGGGACAAACATTGAAACAACCATGCGAACTGTGTGAAAATCGTTGTAATCACTGTACTATAATTTTTAATATAAGTATTTTTCTGTTTCCGCTGGCAGCCATTACGTCTAGCACCTACCGTCAGCCGTCAGCCTGTCTTCCGATCTTAACATATAATAGTTAGGATTTCAATATTTTCTCTATCTCCGGTTGGTTGCTCATTATTGAGGATCGTGGTCACAAGGTCCCAGTTTCTACGGCACCATCCGCCTTCATCGGCCCCGATCCATGGTCTCAAATAATGTAAAAAAGTTAAATTTATTTATAGGACATGATGATATACCATACATATTAGGACGTGATTGGTTAAATGCATTAAAATTATGGCCTCTAAAATTCATTAATACAAACATCATTAGGAGAGAGTTGGATATTACCGCGCGGTTGACAATTCCATGCCCTTGCATTGCTTTAAACTATTAAGTACTGACTGCCTCAAAGATAATTGTATTGTATAGATGGAACAATAAAAATTGAAGATTCCTTCGATACTCGATACCCGTCTTTCTAATGGCTGCATTTCGTATGTTAAAAAGAGATAACAATAGCCGAATGTGACGTCTAAAAACGCTGCGCGCCATAAAAGAGGCAACGTCATATTTGTTTATATCATGCTGGTTAACAAGTGCGTTTAGCTTTATGTGATTTAAAATACTTAAAAACCTGAAAGTGTGATTTCATAAATCTGTTGCTTGCCAAGAATGGCTTGTACTGTTCCCGTTTGTCCAAGTAGAGTGGGTGTTTTGAAGGAGAATAATGGAAACATATCATTTCACCGGTAAGTCGCACAGCTCGCACTCATTAATTTTGGTGTTTTGTAAACAAATTTTTATAATTATTTACTAAAAATGTGTCATTGTACATGCACACACAGCTCTAAGGTTGATTTATTTGAAGAAAAGCTGGTGTTTATAACTAAAATTTACAAAAACCAAAGTTAATCGGAATATTTGACATTTGTCTTGCTTTATAGTGCTGTAGTCTGATCTTGATAACTTTATCGATATCGATAACTAATTTATTTTTAGTAGAGTGTTGACAATTTCTAGCATTCACTGCAGGTTGAAAGTAATTTTTACCAATTTATAACAGATTTCCCACCGACATCGATTTAAAAAAAAACGTGGACAAAAAATGTAAGAAAAGCCGACGATTGGAGAGCTTCGCAATATACAAGAATATGCTCGATGAACTTTGAAGATTCTTGCTTTCGCCAAGGATATCAGCGTAAAATTCTACACTCGTATGCAGTGCCGACAATATTCCTAAAATTACCACCATCGTGTAAACCAGTAAGTAATATCTATATGCTTCAATCTATGAAAATTATGAAAATCTTTTGAATCATTAATAACCAAAAACTATTTCTTTTCAGAAATTACCCAGAAAAAGAAAACTTACTAATAAATACGTGGATACCCAAGCGTCAACATTAACTGCAAGTCTTTAAATTAAAATGTTGACGAATCACAGATGAACGATATCACAGATTAAAATGAAACGATATCACAGATTATCCAATCTGTGATATCGTTTCTAAAAATAAAACTTTAAGATTATCGAGTTTTTTTTCTCTCGTAATAAAAACCTACTCCCGTTCTACCCCTTAAGGATGGATTCTAAATATTTCTACTCAAAAAATAACTATTCTTTTGAAATATTTATATAAAATAAATGCGAGAGGTTGCATACAATCTCATACAACCGATTAGCAATGCGGCGAGTACCAGTACGCACCCACATTTTATTTATATTGAATAACCAAACAGTACACCGAAACGCATTTAGCCATACTTTTTATCCGTCATATATTTAAAATCTATATCAACGATATCTAGTTATCAATAAAAATGCACAGCACTATTATACGCTATAACTTTAGCTTGCATTGTATAGTCAAAATGGAGACATTCACTCAACTTCGACCCGACAGATTATATATGTATGTCTCTTTCAATCTTATGACAATTTGAAGGTGTTAGAAAGAATAAAATATTGCTGCATTTTGTGATCCATCTATAGGTACAGACTAATGCAACATCTTTGGACTGCCTACAATGTTTTAAAACTGTGCTACATGAACCCTTTTCCCCACTCGCACGAGATTAGGTCTCAGCGAGCGTTTAAAGAGGAGCCAGGCACGCTTTTACGTTTCGCGCACATTTGATGTTATTTTGCGGGAGATTTTTTAATAGGCGAGCCATTTATTACGATACATCGAGAAATAAATTATTTTTCACCTCTCCAGCACGAAAAGGGTGCTTTTGGTGCCTAAAAACTCGCAGGAAAATCGATTTTTGCTGCGAGCGTGAGGAAAAGTGATTCAAATTTCGAACGCGCGATTTAACTCACAGGAATAACATTATTAGGATTTTATTAGTGTGTCCAGCCATAGCCGACTAGAGTCGGCCGGCCATAGCCGACTAGATTCGGCCGATCATAGCCAACTAGAGTTGGTCCAGCTGTGAAGATAGTTTTACAGCTGTGAAGATACCAGTGGTGATGGCCTAACTCGCTGTTGAGGTGAAAAGTTGTATGTTTAACACGAGAGCAAATTTTTTTATGCCTCGTGCCTTTAAATCACTCACATCGCTCAGTAGTCTATAGAATTGAATCACGAGCGTAGCGAGTTCGTGATTTAAAGTCGGCACTCGCAGGAAAAAACAATTTTGCTCTCTAGTTGAACAAATAACTAATATTCATTTGTAAAGTAAAAATACTGTAGAATTTGTCTGTGGAATAAATTTGAATGAATTATTTTAGCTGAATTTATATGAGTTGTAGGTTTCCGGGATGATGGCCCAGGTCTGTTGGAAATTCTTCCAAACGTTTCGTCAACAACTGTGGTTGACATCCTCAGTGGTGTAGTCCGTATTAGCAGAAAAAGTACATCACATCACTGCACCGCAATGCATCAAACTGTGACACACTGCACTGCACTTCACTTCTGCACTTATTAAAAATTATTTAAAAAAAACTACAGATTTTTTAAAACTTACGAAGAAATTCTTCCCAATATGAACTTAAGGAATAAACACAAATTGTATATACCTCCGCAAAGACTAGAAGTATGTAAAAAAAATTCTTATTATATATGGCCATAAAAGTCTTTAACCATTTGCCAGATAATATAAAAACTTTTTGATATTCTCTTAACCAAATCCTATTATTGTATTAACGATTTTTTTAAAGATAAATTATAAAGGTTTTAATGAAACTCAATTTTATATTATTTTATTTATTGAATATAAGTACCGACAAATAGCAAAGTCATTAAGTCATACTGTTATGACCAAACAAACAGATATATCAACATAATATAAACAAACATTTATATGCTAGTATTACAGGTATCTGCAGCTATTACATTTTATCATTTTAATTGCTGGTATTTAAAAAATACTTCGTAATTAAAAAAAAATGTGAGTAATTACAACAATAAGTCAACAACTACAAATAAAAGTACAGATAAGGGCGAGAAGCAAAACATCACTTAAAATTTAAGAAATTATGAAAGTCAAAATAATAATAATGAAATAATGTACCTAAATTCGATATGTCAATAAGGAATGGTATTGTACGGTATTATCAGTAATAACACAATAATCGAGATTTACAGCATTAAGATGTCAAGATTTGCACACCGAATATCGGTTGGTCATGAAGGAACAAGAAAACTAAATGTCATCTCTGGTATCAGTTACCCATGGTCATCGCAAATAAATTATTATTATTATTACTATTAATTATTAATGTTCTCCTTAGGGGCTCGGCAATATCCAACTCTCTCCTAACATAGACAGTAATTAATGTGAAAAATTTTATTTCAGAGGCAGAACACTATGCAAAGGAAAAGTTCCCAGAAATATTTAGTCCAGGATGGGGAAATTTCAAAGGAGATTCCATTAAATTAAAATTGAAACCAATTAATGCTGTACCAAAATGTCACCCAGTGTGGCGCGTACCCTTTCCATTAAAGAAGAAGGCCATTTCTTGAAAATGGCAGAATTGTTCCAGTGGAATAGTCAGTGAGAGACACCTGTTGTACCTATCCTAAAAGCAGACGGTTCAGTGTGCTTGTGTGGGGATTATAAAGTAACATTAAATCCACATTTGAAAGTAGATCATTTTCCCTTGCCCTACATAGATGAAATTTTCGATACACTAATAAAATATAAACAACTATAGTTACAGAAGTAGATATCAGTATAAATATTTACCTTATGGTGTAAGTACAGGGTCAGGTCATTCCAACGTTTGATAAGCAATAAATTAGCAAATATTCCAAACATAATAATATTTATTGATACCATTTACATAGTAGGGGGCACTGTAAAGTACACATTAGAAACATTGTGTAAGGTGTACTTACTAAATTACAAGAGTCTGAATTTAAGTTAAAAATTGAGGAATGTAAATTTTTCAAAAGGAACGTTAATGTGTTTGGTTTTAGAATTACTAACAAGGAAATCTGTGTAATAAAAGATCCGCCAATAAATTTGTGCAGATCCGCCCAAAAATGTCACTACGTTAAAATCATTTCTGGGTAAGGTAAATTATTATACTCGATCTTTGCAAAATATGGCAAAAATTATAGCACCATTACATGAGTGTACACAGAAATTTTAAATGGACAAAGGAATGTAACGATGCCTTTAACTTAATAAAACAAAGATTGTCATCGGTTTATAATTTGAAACACTATGATCCAAACTTACCACTTATTTTGTCATGTGATGCATCACATATATGTAGCATTAGGAGCCGTGTTATCCAATCGAGACATAAATGGCGTTGTAAAACCAGTTGCATATGCTAGTAAAAATTTAAATTCAACAGAGTTAAAGTATTCAGCTATTGATAAAGCTAAACAATAGGACACACAGGGTAACAATAAATAGACATTTTAGCAGTGATACTCCCATCAACTATGATGTACCTCAGGGCAGTGTCCTGGGACCCACCCTTTTCCTAATATATATTAATGGACTATGTGACCTTAAATTGAACAACTGTAGAGTTATTTCATATGCCGATGATACAGCTCTTATCTTTTATGGGAAAACGTGGACTGAAGCTCGAACCCAGGCCGAGTTTGGACTAAAAACAATAGGTGATTGCTTAAACAAAAGTCTAACGCTAACGCTATTTTCTAACACTGTACGTACATTGCCAAATGAAGAAACATTTAAAATTCAAATACACACCTGTCAGAAGAATATAAACAGCACATGTAACTGCAGTTATCTAAATAAAGTAAAAACTATAAAATACTTAGGGGTTCTCCTCGACGAAAGACTGACTTGGTATCCTCATATCAAGCAACTCACAGAAAGAACTAGAAGATTAATATATGTTTTTAAAAAGATACGTTTCGTTGCCGATGAACAGTTTGCTTTGCTTTGGCAGAGTCTGTACTGTAATACGGCTTGGGGTGGAGCACTTAAAACTCATATGTTAAAATTAGAAAGAGCACAACGAGCTTTATTAAAAGTAATGAAACTAAAGCCGTTTAGATATCCCACATCGAAACTGTATTCTGGCTGATTGTGATGTATTAACAGTGAGGCAGCTTTTCGTAAGAGATACAATATTATCTCAACATCAAAAACTCGTGTATAATGAACAAAGTATAAATGCGAAGAGACTAAAAGGAAAGGTATGCCCTACAATACCCTACAAGACTTACTTTATCAATAAATTTCAATGTTATCTTGGCCCAATGCTTTATAATAAAGTAAATACATTACTTGATATTTACCCATTAAACACATATCAGTGTAAAATAAAACTAACAACCTGGTTGAAAACCCAAAACTATAAGAGCGCCTATTTGTAATTAAAAATAGTTCTTTGGCTATTTGAGTAAGATGGAGGTTAAACTATTTAATTTTACTTTTAATTTTATTTATTATATTATCTTAATGGTTGATCTTTTTGTCCTTTGTTCACAGTTTCAGTAGTGTAACCTAATTTAATGTAACTTCTGAGGGTACTTTTTATATCATAATGTTGTTTGTATACAAGTAAGTTATTTTTATTTTGTTAAGTTTTTATATTACCCTCAAATTTGTAAACCCAACGAAAGTGTGTAAGAACTGGCGTCTAAGATACAGGCTCAGCCTAGTTTAGACGCTAGTACACAAATATAATTAGGCAAAAGTGTAAAATAGTACATAGAAAATAATACTTTTCAAATTGTGTTTATAGGTTTGTTAGTAAATAAATATTATTATTATTATATTAACATATTTATTGTAATGATTAAATATGAGATGAATTATACATAATTGGTTATAAAATTAACCTATTGAGTAACTATGAATAAACATGACTAACCTAGTAAAATTTAAAAATTATAACTATTTTAAAGTTATAATGAGTAATTTTAAGATAAAAGACTAGTTTCGAAATTAAAGTTATATTCATTTTGCAAGTAGTTCTTGCAGGCAGCATAAGTGGACTGCCAAACAGCAGTCAATTCATTTCCAGAATTCACTATAACTTTGTAGGTTTTTGATAATTTAACTCGTTCATCTTTATCAAAAATCTTAGAATTGAAAGATTTTAGTAAATACTTAGCAGTTTCCTCTGCTCTAGCTTTTTTGCTTTTATTTACCCACTCCTTATTCTTCACATTTACAGTCTCAAAAGTCAATAAAAATGGAACAAGTATTACAGTAAGAGCAGCTCCATATAGTGTTGGATCGTCAGGAATTATACAAGCAGCCTCTTGATGCCTTGCCACTCTAGGAAATTCTGCATGCACTATTTTTAAAGCAGCTATATTCAATGCCATAGGAAGATCTTCTTTATTCAACACAAATACTACTACTTCAGGAAAACAGGCTAATATTCTTGAAAGAGTCACAGCTTTTTGATCTCCTGCAACCTTGGATACTATAGGGACACGGTTAACTGCTTCAGAGAACATATTCAGACATTTTGATTTCTTTTTAGATTGTTGGATTCTCTTTACATTATTTCCATGAACCAAACCTAAAAGAACAGTTATCATAATCTGCTCAATAGACATTTTCTTCACTAATTTTTTCCTCGTAGCAACTGCATCAAATCCCTCGAAAGAGATGAATGTATATATAAAATCATTCAAGTGCCCCTTAGCTTTGGATAAAAATTCAGCCACCGCAGTGTTAAGTGCTTCGGTATCACCGAACGACCGCGAACTGGTCAAAAACTTGCAACAATCCATGAGAGCTAATTCTGATTCTGTTCTAGACATCTTGAGGTCAGATGTTGATGGATCTTTCAGACTAGTTAGGGATCTAATAGGTATTTTGGATTTTGAAACTTTCTCAAGTATGGGATTGCCTTGCTTAAAGAGCTTCCACTTTCTTTTACCTCTGAAAGATCTATTATCTGAATTAGATCATGACGGATCCTCAGATGTCCTTCCAGTTGTTGGTCACTTCAATTCTTCACAATTAGAGACTTATTAATTGTAAAATTGTTGAAATGTCAAATTTCAACTTCGACTACACTGAAGAGAGTCTTCAATTTAGTTTTTATTTATTATCATTAGCCGTCTTAGTGAAACGTTCTTTTCATTTATGCGGTGGGCGGTGGTGTTATCAGTGTTGCCACCTTGCTCAAGGAGGAAGTAGCTAAACATAAGTAAAAAAGTAGCTAAATACTAAAAAATTAAGACTCGTTAAAGTTGCCAAAAGTGGCTAAACAAAAAAATATACGAGATTGACTTTTAAATATATTTTAATATATTTTAATAATTTATTATAAATGTATGAGGACATCATTAGGTAATATCTATTAAATTGAAGGTTCAATTTCATTCGTATTTTTTTCTGCTTTTTTTTGTTTTTTCTATTTCTTTTAATATGTTTTCTGGGATGGCGTAAGTCGCATATGTCACATTATTTTTCTTCAAAAAATCTCTAATCCTTCATATTGAATTTAAAGTGAGCAAGCCCATTCTATCCCTGTTCCTGTGACGCAAATACCAATCTGTTAATCATTTGTCTCTCTCATCTACTATACGAAAATAGGGATGCAATATTTGATGAAAAATAACTGGGAAATCCCCGTCTATAACTCCATAGATAACTTTGTAATGTTTGCATTCGAATTCGTATACACAGTCGAACCGTTGATTAGAAGCATAGCAGTAGAATACTCTAAAAGTGTACGCGTAGCAAATGAGTATATCGTCGGCTTATTGCAAGAAATCAGTAACTGTAAAATGTAAGCTGACTATATAAAAGCAGCTAAAAATTGTAGTTAAAAGATTTAGCTACCAATTTTTTTTGTAGCTAACAATATCGTAAATGTGGCTAGATCTAGCTAAAAATGGCTAAAGTGGCAACACTGGGTGTTGTGTTCAAACTGTTCAATCAATATTTCTCTATGGTTTATTGTTGCCAATTGCCATCAGGTTTTGGTAGAGTTGTCGTATTAGATACTTCAGATTGCCGTATTTATCAAAAATCATGAAATTGCCGCATTGCTTATTTTTATAGATTATAAAAATTCAGGTAGTATAACTATATTAAAAAGTAAACAAAAAAACTTCGGATTCGTTACTTCCGTTTCATATGTTTGCCCTTTTAGTCTTTTTTTGGAGTACATGGGCCTGTAGTGTCACTATCACACATATTTTACTATATTTTTCACAATTAACTAAGTAAAAATTAGGTAACGTGTAGTTTTCACCACTATTATACCTACAGAACAATGTTCATTAAAATGATGCAATTCATACACAATGTTTTCATTGTTATAGTAATGTTGAATATGCATACAACCTAAAGCAACTTCAAACCAACGGATCAAAGAAATTGATTATCGTAGTGCAGCCCCGCCGTGAATGGTTATTCCAATTGTTTTGAAATGTATAGAAGAAAACAGACTCATTTTGACATCTTAATCTAACTAAGCACGGGGATTGTGCCTAAACTACAATTTTATTCGAAGTTTGTTTGAAATCATAACACGTATCTATGTATATATTGGATTGCCGTATATTATTATACGGTAATGAAAAACCTGCCGTATGCCGTATTATCTGATTTTATGTGCCCTAATTATCGTATATTACGGCAATTGCCGTATCAATGGCAACATTGAATTGGTTGTAGCCGTCCTGCTCACTTCAATATATAATATATTTCTCTCTCCTACTCCATTACAATTGTATACCGTGTTCAGCGTGACCACTTTTAGTAGATTTCTACTTTTATAGTAGTTTTAAGGGCAAGGGAGCAAAGATTTAGTAGTGTAAAATACAATGAAAAATGTATGAATCCAGGTCAAAATTGATGGAAGGGGATTCCCCATACTTCTATTAAGGTTTTGAAAAATGAACTTTATTGGTTAATAACTACCTATCAAATTAATTATGGCACTTAAAACATTTTATACTTAGGTATAAAATGTTTGTTTTATTTTATTCATGTAAGTTTGTTTTATTTCTTTAACAGAAGTTTAGTCGGTTGTTTGATAATTGCGAGCGTTAGGTAGGTACTAAAATCATGAAAAGCAAGCGAAAGCGATACTGGGGGCCTAGCCAAGATGCACACTGTTGCAAACGCTCCCTTTGCGTACTTACGAAACGAATTGGCGTACGTTGGGCGTGTGCGTTCTCAAAAAACGCTCATTTGGTAGCCAAGATGTCATGTTTTCATAACATTGTGTCGAACGCTAGTCGAACGACAATTCTATCAGCGTGTTAACAAAAAAGTAAAATTTAGTTTATGGTCAATAATAAAGTATCCTATGTCTTTGTCAAACTTGTCAATAATATCTCAATGTCACTCATTCAAACTTTTAAATATATTTTATTTTTTAATTGTTATACATATTTAAAGTTATTGTAATTTTTTATAACAAAGCAATGGAAGTTGGAAGCTAAACAAAGGGCCAGCCCTTGACAAATAATAATTATCTGTCTTCTTGGACTGGCAAGATCTACTGGGAACTCTCAGAACGAAGCAAGACAGTTGACCCTCTATATTACGTTGCCCAAATACATAAGTTAGCCGAAGCTATAAGAATAAAACGACCGAAAAGACTTGGTATCCAGCTCCTGCATGACAATGCAGTGCTGAGTTGAAGAAACTTGGATGGCTGTACCCCATCCGTCTTACAGTTCGGACTTGGTGCCATCAGATTATAATTTATTTCGTGCACTTAAAAGCCATTTGTCAGGCAAAAATTTCGAAAATTATGACACCCTCAGAAACTGTGATTAGTGACTTTGAATCAGCCTTCCTCGTTTTGAGAAAAAGGTATCCAAAGTTTGCCTAGCAGATGGATGAATGTTGTAGACTCAGACCGACGTCGGTATGAGGTTGTAGATAATAATGGTGAATCATTGACTAAAAATGTTATTACCCATAAATTTAAATAATAGTAGATTTTACAACAAGTGCACAAAACGAACCATTTTTATCCTAGACATTGATAGCAATGTCGAGGATAAAATGGTTTTGTGGACGAGTTATAAACTCTGCTTTTCACTTCGATTGCGAGGAAATAAAACAGTAGTATAACATAACATTTCTTTAATTAAAATTCAAAGTAAAATTAGTAGAGTTGGGCTGTAGAAGTGCAGACCTATACCTACTATTAAATTAATTTTGTAATAATAATTTTCTTAAATTAATTAAATAACCTACCATACTTGAATTTAAATTTTAATATCGTTTATGTCTTAAAAAACACATAAGGCAAATAAATTTAAGTAAATATTATAAAATAACAAATTCTATCTATGAACTTCTTATTGTGTTTGGCCGTATGGCTCATTTTCTTTGCCTTAATATGGATAAATTTATGAGTAGATATGTTAATGCACTTGTGCATAAAATTCGATTTTGTGCAGCCTATATCCTGCACAAATAAGCACTTTCAGGGCATGAAAAGTGAAAAAATTTTTACTCATTGTCAGTAGCAATGCTGAGACAACCAGATAATTCATTGTTAGGCCTTCAGGTTCTTCATCTCAATTATCTCAAAAACTATTGAATGGATTTTGATGTGGTTTTCACTATGGATTGAAAAATGGATGAAAATAATGCACCCATGCGAACCGGGTGATCAGTCGCTAGTTTATATTTTTGGATGTTTATAACATTGAATTATGCTTCTAACATATAATTCAATTATATTTTTATAGATTTGTGAATAAATAAAAATATTGTTATCAATTAGAACAAACAGTTTAATGTAATAATGTAATTATTTGTACATCATGACGATAAGTACAGATTAATAATCGATAACATCACCAACAATAAACCAAACCTAGAGCAAAGGTGAATACATATAAAAAAAAAATTATAAAACAAAGTTAAATTGTTAAACATGTTAAAAATATTATTACAATGTTATAAATACCTACTAATATTATAAAGAGAGAATTTGCATTTTTGTTTATAATGAATAAATTCAAAAACTTAGAAAAATTGTAACAATGTTGTGTAACTTTCAACATTGTGAACAGTATGCAGGCTAGATCAATAGATAGATAACTACAATATAAGTTAAAAATGTACATACTGCATTACCGTTTAGTAATATTTATTATTTTTCTGTAATTCTTAGCATACAATAAAGTGTGTGTATTTAATTTGCTTTTATTTTTTAGAAATAATTCCTTTACATTTTTTTTTAAAATAAACTACTGAAATACTGAAACTACTGGTTAAGTACTATTTACTTTATGCTGAAACACAAATTACATTTTTAATATATGAATAAATATACAAACATATTTAATGACATTCAGCAATCAAAATATTCATTAAATAAGTTTCTCCAAGAAACCTTCATGATAGTCATTAGAAATATAATATATTGCACCCATATAGTTACAGTGAGGGCCAATGACGAAGAACACAAGTTTTACAACAGAAAAGGACATCATTCACTAAATGTTCAAATGGTGGTACAATTTCCTTATTAATGTGTCGTGCTGCACAGTCTTCCCTGTATCACTAGCCGATCTCTTCCAGGTACAGCATTGATACCTAGTAAAATAATTCAAACGAAAGAATAAGACACTATTTACAATAAAATTTTTATCATTTATTCATCATCACAACTTTATTATCATCACAATTAGATTATTATTAGAATGTTATTGGTAAATGATAACATCAATGTTGAACATATAAGTATTAGAAAATAAATTTTAGGAAATTCAAGATTATACTTTGGAAAAATGTCCATTATTCAAGTTTATTACTTTTTACAGAGTGATTCCAAAAATAATTATGTACTGCATACTCTACTGATGAGTTCTATATGCATGTTTTGTACAACTATATATTTTATTGGTACATATTCATCCCCCCACCCCCTATATTTTCCTGCTTAGACTTTTGTAATTTATTATTATTCAGAAAGTTAAATAAGCTCTCATATAAATTATAACTGAAAAAAGGTTTGTTATCTTAACTGTAAAATCATTGACCATTTTTGTCAATGACTACTAAGGAACATGTCATTTTTAATAGTGGCGATAAATAACAGTTATGAAGGATGTTACAGGTGATCACTTTGTTAAAGAAGTTAAACAATTACCTCATTATCTTACTGTAAACTATTCAGTAAGCAATGCAGCATAGCCCTGCCTTGGATGATGTCATTTTGGCTACTAGGATAGTGATTTTCTACGGGTGTATCATCCTCATCCTCGTGTGTAAAATGAGTGGGTCTGGTAGCGGTAAAACTGCTTCAAGAGCAATGTTATGTAGCACACAACACACTGTCGTTATCCTATTTGCTTCACGGGGTAATGAAGCGTTCAATGCAGTTTCGGGCTTGCACGTGCCTGTGTGTGTAGAGCACTTCTCTGGAGCCTTGAACTGCATTCAGAACAGGCGTCACGAGCCATGGACGTTGTGGATAACCAGCCTCCTGTAAAATTAATTTTTATAAGTAGATAAAAAGGAAAATCCTTATAGATTGCTGTGATTCTTAACTATCTAGTAGCCAAACTGTAAAATAAAATAAATATTAATAAATAACTTCTACACCATCTACTCAAAATAAGCAACAAATATCAACCATTTGAACATTTAGTAAATAACGCCCTTTTCTGTTGTAAAACCTGTGTTCTCCGCCACTGGGCTTCACTATAACTATATGGGTGCAATCTATGCCAGCCTATTACACCTAATTCTTTGGAATACCTGACAGACTAATTCTTTGGAACCTTGTTAACAAAGGATAGTTGTTTTAGATCAACATTTAAATGTGTACAAATTCAAATGTATACAAGATATCATAATTTGATAACTCACTTTTCTTGTATCTGCAGTCTGTGTTGTCTTGTATCACAATCCATCTTGCCATAATTTCATCGCTATTGAGGGCATCCACTACTTGCCTGATACAACGACTAGTAGTACTCTGGGAAATTTGTTGGGTAATACAAACATTTCGATGGTAAGAACCCGTGGCCAGGAAACTTAACGTGCATAGTGCATAATACCTGCAAAAGGCACGCTGGTTGAGTTGAAGACAATTAATATTTTTAATTTGTAATAGGTAGATAATCTAGCACTCTCTTACCTTAACTTCTAAAGTAATCTCTTTGGTTCCTCTTAACATAGTTTTCTCCTTCAACTCGTGACAAAGAGCGTGGAAAGTTATTTTATTTAAGCGGAATTGCTGAATAAACAGCGATTTAGGCATTTCATTTCACTGATTTTTTCCATAGACTTGCGACTCAAATTCCTTTTTTTTCATCTAAGCCACATTTCTTCATTGCGGGCACTCTTTAGCATATTTAAATTATGCATATTAAAATATGTTTAAGTTAAAAATATAAAGAAACACGAATTCCAAACGACAAACTGACAATAGACCGAACAGCTGATTCAAAATCCGCCATGTTTGTACATTCTATTCGTTTACTATTCCTTTACTACAGCTATTTAGCGTTCGCCAGACAATCGTACAAACGCTTCGGAAACGCTACGCTAGTAGTCGTAAAAGTGTATCTTGGCTACCAAATTTTATTCGTTTCTATTCCATTGCGCTTTGACTTTACAACAACCAATCACCGGGCTTTATTTCTTTCTATTCGTAAGTACGCAAAGGGAGCGTTTGCAATAATGTGCATCTTGGCTAGGCCCCCAGGGGCCCTAGCCAAGATGCACAAGATGCAAACGCTTCCGCTTCCTTTGCGTACTTACGAAACGAAAGAAATGAAGCCCGGTGATTGGTTGTTGAAGTTACAACTGTCACAACAACCAATCACCGGGCTTTATTTCTTTCGTTTCGTAAGTACGCAAAGGAAGCGTTTGCAACAGTTTGCATCTTGGCTAGGGCCCCGAATGCTTTGTCTTCCAGTGTCGAACGCAACATGCGAACGCATTTTCTCGTCAATAAACAGGATCAAAACGGATGATCGCAATAGATTCTGTAATCAAAACGTGCGGGCAATTTTACACCTCAAGAAGGGTGTAAAAGAGGCAGAAAACTGTACTAATTTTAAATTCATATAGGTACAAGTTATGAAAAGTGATGCAAAACTGTATAAAAATGTAAAAAGAGGTGGATGATGAATATTGATATTAAAATATAAAAACAAAGATGTAGTGCTTTGGGTGAGGCACTAAAACTCAGGAATGTAGGCACACTCATTATATTTAGAGAATCACAATAACATACATGATATAAGTTACAACAACGGATACAGATCCATGAACACGCGCGGGAACGACCGAGAGCCAACGCCCCATTTTATATTCTGTCACGAGGCGCGAGAGCGCGCTGCTCTCCTACGCAATTGTCTTTGTATCGAGCGGGACGACGAATGTGGCGCCCTCTTCGAGAGCGCGTATATTTAAATTTGCCGCCTGAGTCATTACTAGGCGCTACACACTCCCCCTCCAAGCCGCCAATACGCCCCGTAGGTGGCTTGGCAACAACTAGCCTATGTGACTTAACCTTAGGCCTACCCCTGGGTCTGTGAGGTTCTAAAGGTCGAACAATATCACCTGAACTTGTCACGAATGGAACGAGATCATGAGTATGGAATTTACCCACATCGGCTCCGGTAACACTATCTGAAACCCAAAAGGTGGTAGGGCTAACAACTTTTGAAATTACATAAGGGCCATCGCGTTTAGGCATGAATTTTCTAGTCTTCCCTTGAGCGGCGTTGCTAAGGTGATGACAGGACAACAGCACTAAGTCGCCCACCTGATACCGTTTCGAGGGGCGACGTCTATGATCCGTGTCTTCCTTACGCCTGTCTTGCGTCCTTTCAGTTTTGTCCTTTATCTCCTTCCATCTGTTTATGAAGGCGTCGAGGTATGGGGTGATTTGCGGAACGAAGTTGTCCTTTGACAATATGCTGCGCAGATCACGTCCTGCTTCGAATGGCGTCCTCATTTCGCGTGCGAACATGAGATAGGCGGGACTGCAAGCAGTACTAGAACAAACGGCACTATTTAGTGCAAAACGAACTTGTGGCAGGAACTCTGGCCATGACCGATGGTTTTCTTTAACGAGGATGGACAATAACGTCTTCATATCACGATTCTTTCGTTCGGCCGGATTTGCCTCGGGGTGATACAGGGGTATGAGGTTCTGCTTAATACCCAGTATGTGCATCACCTGCTGCATGACGGCTGACACGAACTGAACGCCATTGTCGGACACGACCCTGCGAACAAAACCGTAACGCGAGAAATATTCTTCAATGAGAAGCTTAGCGCACACCTCGGCTGTTGCCTCGCGTAGGGCAAACAGCTCAATCCATCGGGTGGCAGTATCTTCGATGAGGAATATCCAGCGCACTCCCCCTATTCCTTCAGGTAGTGGTCCGAACAAATCTATCGCCAGCACTTCTCCTCGCTGGTTTAAGATGGGCGTTTGCAATAACCCTGGTGGTTTTGTGTTGGACGGTTTGTATTTCTGACACTCTACGCAAGTCTTAATATGTTCTGTCACAAGTCGGCGCATCCCTGCGAAGTAGTACAGACGGCGAAGACTCTGCAATGTACGCTCAACTCCCTGGTGTCCAGCTGTAGGCTCGTTGTGATGTTCCTTAATGACAGTGTCTCTCATTGACGCAGGAACTACTAACTGCACCTCCTCGGTGTCAGCATCAGCGTCATACCTGTAGAGTACACCTTGAGTCATGAGGAAGCCACGATCGGCCCAGCGAAGGTTCGCCAGCTCGTCATTGCTCTCTATATCCTTGATAATCTTCGCAATGTCTGGATCATCCATTTGCTTTTTCCGCAGATCCGACGGAGTCGTAGAAGGGATGTCTACGACGACAGAGCAGATTCCACAATCGTTTTTCGTTTCTTCATCACAAGTTGGTCGGCTGAGAGTATCAGCATAGGGGGTGGTCTCTCCCCCTTGACGGAAAATCTCAGCATTTGCTTGGAGTAGATGCATTAGCCGGTTGCGGTTGGTTTCAGTGAGCATCGCCCCTTCATCACCTCTCAACACGTCAGCAGAGCAAATAGTGCGCTGTACTTGTAAAGTCTGCTCGAGGTGTAGGCGGTATGTCTTTCTGGTCTCACCTGAAAAATGCCACAACTTTTCCTTAAGATCAAGTACAATACCAGCAGAATACAAAAAATCTATTCCAAGTAGTGTTTCATTTCCAATAGCATCAGGAAAAATCATAAAATCTGTTTTTATAATTTTGTTTGCAAGTCTCACTTTAACACCAGAAGCTTCTATAATATTCTTTGTGTGGACTTGGCCATCAGCAAGCTTGACAGTTCGCATGGACAACGACATTGGGTATGCCTTGGTCTTCAGAAGAGCATACAATGTTTGACCGGCGATACAACGTCGAGCAGCTGTGTCGACTAATGCTGTGCCGTTTAAACCTAAGATTTGAATTTCAAAATTCGGTCGTAACGTCTGACACAAAGGAATCGGACTATTCTCCATATTGGAATTTGGACAAACCTCAGACATACGTTTGATAGGATAAGAAATACGAGATACATCCATACTCTGATTTCGATCCATACTATTCTTACGTAAGTTGTTATCAACAACGTTAATGACCTTTACATATTTTGACCCAGACATAGACCTAATGTTTTGAAAATTGTTATTAGACAATGATTGACTGTTTATATCACTGCTATGGGGGTCGGAAAGGGAGTATAAAGCGTTGTTTACGTTACATACATTTTTACAATTTGAGGTTAAGCTATTGTTTACATCGTTTACAGAGTTAAAATTACACAAAACCTTACTCGTAATTTGACTCAGGTCGGTAATAGCGTTAAAGGATACGGGGTTGCACACGGTGCACTGCGATCGAATCACTCCCGGAGCACCGCAGCCGTAGCATGACACCTCCGCACTTGGATCACTTTTAACTTTTAACCTCGAACAATCGTCACGTAAATGTCCCGTACGCTTACAATACACACAAAACTGTTTTATCGTTTTAGCACTAGACCTAGCTTTATAACGATGATCACTTGAAATCGATGTCGTCGGTGCCGTAGGTATTGATGGAGAAGCTCGAGAATGCGACGAGCGTTGTGTTGCGATCGGAGGCGGAACCAGCGCGACGGACGGCGCAGCGCCCGGAATGCGCGAGCGCGGAGTCGCCGCTGTGTTCATCGGAGAATCCCCGGAATCCTCGATCTGACGAGCACGATGTAACAACTCTGAGAAACTCGTGATTTCCTCGCGACGTACTCGTTTGCGAATATTATTGTGAAGTAAACTGTACACCATATCTAACTGAACCTTTTCGCTGAGATCGCCCGTAGGTATACGAGCGAGCAGCGCTCTGGCTTTAGATATAAAGATGTCGGTTTTTTCATGGTCCTCTTGTTCTGTAGCGAAGAGTAACCTGTATATTTTTGATGGCGGGCGGCGATCACCAAAAGCGCTTCGAAGGTCGGCGACCGCTTCGGTCCAGGACGCGACCTGAGGCTTGACGCCTTGCCACCAAGTTGCCGCTTCGTGCGTGAGCAACATGGATAGGCCTCGCAACGCGTTACTATCAGAGACGTGGACACACTCTTTGTAACTCTCAACGGCGTCTATGAATCCCTCCAAAGACTCGGATGGCTCTCCACTGTAGCTCGCCTTGCAGCGGGAAAAGTCGCCGGATGAGCCCTCGGCGGTTGCAATAGCGCTCTCAGACAAAGGAGATGACGTAACACGCGGTTGAAAACTGCTTACTCTGTTTAACAGCTTTTCGAAAGCTTCCATTTGCGTTCGCTGCAGAGTTTCAAACATTTTCGTGACGCGATCGGGGCCCCAAGCATCGCTTGAATCGAGGGCACCGTCGGCGGCGTCAGCCGCAGCGTCTAGAGATCGGTTGCGTCTTGTACGAGGCATGATGCAATCTTGAAACAGGCGCGGCGCGGCTACTTGAGTTCTTGCCTAACGTTGGGCAGCCAGTGTCGTGCTTTGGGTGAGGCACTAAAACTCAGGAATGTAGGCACACTCATTATATTTAGAGAATCACAATAACATACATGATATAAGTTACAACAACGGATACAGATCCATGAACACGCGCGGGAACGACCGAGAGCCAACGCCCCATTTTATATTCTGTCACGAGGCGCGAGAGCGCGCTGCTCTCCTACGCAATTGTCTTTGTATCGAGCGGGACGACGAATGTGGCGCCCTCTTCGAGAGCGCGTATATTTAAATTTGCCGCCTGAGTCATTACTAGGCGCTACACAGACATTTTAATTTTACATGTGTGCTGTTTATAAGCTATTTTATCTAGAACGACTTAAATATCATTGGTAGATTTTAGCAGTGATTTTGATAGATTAATATATGAAGAAAAAATGGTCACGCTGACCGTGTCTGTGTGTTCTTCAGTTATTAAACTGTGTTAATCTATACTAATATTATAAAGCTGAAGAGTTTGTTTGTTTGTTTGAACGCGCTAATCTCAGGAACTACTGGTTCGAATTGAAAAATTCTTTTTGTTTTGAATAGTCCATTTATCGAGGAAGGCTATAGGCTATATAACATCACGTTACGATAAATAGTATTATTTGTAAGCAGTGTACAGTACCGCGCGCCCCATGCGCACGCCGGCCGCCGCCTTATGGGCCGCAGCGAGGAAGGTTTGTGTATTTGTGTGTCGCTAGTTATTTATAAACGGAACTAGTGTTTGCATGTTGAAGAAAGTAATAAATCTATAATAGGATAGTAGGAAGTAGGTAATCTTTGAAACTACTCATGCGATTTAAAAACAAATATTTTACTAATTACTTTATTTTTCTAAAGGAGTATTTAAAAGTCTTTTGTTTTTCTCAGTATGAGTAGATTAAAAGTAAGACGGTTTTCATAAACGATCCTTCATGCTCAATCTTGATTTTTATGAGATCATATGGGAAAATGTCGCTATTCCATCAAAATAATTTGAATAATACACTCCGATGTTTATGTATTAAATTTTTATTTGACGTTGCGGCTTCGTCCACCCTAAAAGCGTTTTTTCATATAAACTTTTTCATGGTTTTTTAAAATACGCTCATGGGAGTTAAAATAAATAAAAAATCACAAATGTTTGTTTAACTTATTGTGTCATCGTCACAATCATTGGCACGCAAGGGTCTACTGTTGAACATTGTTTTTATTGAACACGCGATCCTCCGCCCTCGCAACCTCGCATTTGAAGCCTTTCTTGAGATTATCTGAATAGGTAAGTAATAGGCCCACGGGGTTTTACGAATATACACCTGTTCGATGTTAGATAGGATCTTTTATACCAGCTTGTTTCTGTGTCATACAGCTGTGTCGAGAGCATTAATACCAATTTTCAAGGGATTTTTATTCATGTTAACGTCTACAGACAGGCTAACGGTCCACTTGATGGTAGGTGGCTACCATCTCCTATAACACAACTCCAAAGGTGCTGAAAGTGCGCTGCCGAGAATAGTAGGATTAACGACAAGGGATTAAGGAAGGGATAAATGGGCTCTGGCATCCCTTACTGACTCACCGAAACACAACAGCACACATGCTGATATTTAATGGTGGTCTTCTTGTAAGGGGGTGGTAATTGCCGCTAGATGGGCTGCCCAAATGACTGCGAAATGCAGTGAGCTCTGCCACTACTTTCCAAATCAAGACCAGAACCAAATTTGAAAGGTTTATTTGCAAACTTTGCAGGTCAACTTGGAAATCGAAATCAAGAATAAAACCGGGGAATCCTGAGACAAAACGTTAATGCAAGAACCCTAACCATTGCATTATTATAATAATCGGGTCATAATGATTTTCAAGTGAATTATTCAGAATAAATCTTTATTTGCACAACCTCATGTTTTCAGGGTCTTAAATTCATATGCAGCAGTTACGGTACAAAATTACAGTATGAGCCCGTTGGATGAGTGCTTAGGATGCTTGCCGTAACGCTATGTTCTCTGGTCTCGTTTTGGAAAACAGTGGCAGGGCACGCTGCTTATCCCAGTCAATTGGGCAGCCCGTCTGGCGGCAGTAACCCAATGTTTGTTTTACAGAACCACCGTGAAATAACAGCACGTGTGCTGTTGTATTTCAGTGAGTGAGTAAGCGATGCCAGAGACCATTTTTCTTAACTTTTCCCAATCCCTTATCTTTAATCCTACTGCAGTCAGCAGGGCACTTGCAGCACCTGTGGCGTCTTGCGTTATAGGCGACTGTAGCCACCTACTATCGAACGAACCGTCAGCCTGTCTGCCGACCTTAACATAAAAAAATAAAAGTAAATAAAAACCTGACAAAGGCATGCAAATATTTGCAATTAGTTAATCTAATAATCTTAATCCACAAATAATTGAAGTTAATACACTATTTAACTTTTTTTTTATTTTTCTGGCAACTGAATCTGTTTTATTGTAATAAATGAATAAATTAATGTGTTTCACTATAAAATTCTCTAAAGTCACAATAGCAACAGTCTAATAAAGTAACTCTAATCACAATAGCAAAAATCTAATCAGTTAATGGGTAGTTTATTATCCGTTTTCATTGCCATAACATAAACATTTCTGTTACATAGGTCTAATCTACAATTTGGTCTTTTCAATAAATTACTTTAACTAGTTATTTTGGACTCTATTTCGCTATTTTTGACAGAACAATTTGGATATTTTCTAACAAACACACTTACAAGGGAAGGTAAGAGAATGTAAGTACCCAGACACAATTCTCCAGAAAACTATGAAAGAAAAAAAAAATCGACTCCCAGTCGCCAAAAACGAGCATTATGCCAAACTATTTAGTGTCACAAGTGTTTTTTGCTTTTTATACGTATATGTTCTGTATAAAACTTTGTCATATTCCAAGAAAAAACCACTTTCCTTACTAGAGATATATAAATGTCGTCTGTTTTAGTATATGCAACTCAAAAACTTCGTCTTATTGTAAGCGAAACTTTGACTTTATTTCGCATGCCGCAGAAACGACCACAATACAAAAACACAGTGTTAAATCGGATAAACTTCGATCAACAATTGTTGATCGTAGCGGATAAACATTTAACTGATTTCCACTTGAAATATAATGTAGACAAAAAAAATGTATCAATTATGAGCATATTAGCGACCCGCCTCTGGCTTCGTACGGTTGAAATTTTTTCCTGCAAATAATATATATACATACACGTCTTCGTCGTTTATTACTCTTTCTATATGTTAATTTATATAAAACTGTATCAATATCCACGGAATACGGCGACGGCGATTTTTAATATATATATATATAAGATTACATAGGGTAATATGTTCTTATACATACATATTTTCGGGAAAAAATCTTTTCGCATATAGTATGTAGAAACTTCTAATAAAATCTCTTTGGCTGTACTATTTGTATCTGGCTGGTTTTGATGACAATAAAAAGGTTACATTTCAAAAAAGAAACAAATTAGTAAAATGTTGTTTACAGCTATTTTTCATTTGTTTTTCTTTCTGTCAAAATGAGTGAATTAAAAAAATCGGAATGAAAATGAAATGAGTGAATGAAAAATGAGTAATGAAGAAAATCGGTACATTTTAAAATTTTATTACAAAAAAGGAAAAACGCAAGCCGCGAAAAAAATCTGTGACATTTATTGACCTAATGTAGTGTCAGTAAGAGTAGATCGGCATATCTTTAGTTACGACATAGCTGAAGAACTGGGAATTAACCAGAAAACAATTTTGACCCATTTAAAAAAAGCTGGGTACACAAAAAAGCTCGGTATTTGGGTGCCACACGAGCTCACTGAATGATACCTTATGAATTGTGTACTCATTTGCGATTCTTTATCGCAAATGTAAATAAACCTTGAAAAAAAAAATGTCTTGAGTTTTCATATAAAATACGAAGAAACTTTTTCCTCAACCTATTATTATATAATTAACAAAGTATTTAAGGTGTAATGTCATAGTGTACCGCTCGTCCGTATAATGTGCTACATCGATCCGAACTCTGGATTATGGGATCTCTGTGATGCATTATTCAACAAGGCAAAGGTCGTCTATGTAATATAATAGATTACGTACTAAAAACTTTTGCTTCTCCGTTAAACATAACTTAATAAATGTACAATATATGTATAAGACGTGGCTGGGAAGACGATCTGCCCAAAAATTGGAGAAGAGCAGCTCTGGATAGAGAAAAATGGAAGAGCTTGGAGGAGGCCTATGTTGTCATTGAATAAGGGCTATTTTTACTTTTTATTTATTTATTAAAGTTTTACATGTACGTTTTAATATATTGAGTTTGAGTTAATGATTTTTTACATTTTTTTATCTTTGCAGTTGTTTCACATACACGATAAATTTTCTTGGATAGGAAATAATCGTTAAAAGGTAAAATAACAATATGCGCTTAATTTGCGATGAAGCGCCAACTCAGCGTTCGCTTAGTGCTGAAACTGCTGAATTCAAGTTCACCCTTTATAACAATAATAAAGTTTGTGCGTTTGCCTCGTTACTGTCTATTCGCGTGAATTGTGTTGCGTCGGTGGAACGTATTCAACTCTTCAAATATATTTGAGAGCTTGCGTCGTCTGTTGAGAATGTTTTCCCAACTCTATACATGGCGTAATTACGAATCGTATACTATTACATAAAGTCATTAAATTACGAAACGATGCAAAACTATCAGTAAATTTATTCAAATAAACCCAAAATATCGTAGCAAACTATATTGCCTACAAAAATGCGGATCGGCCGTTGAATGTATAGTGATCCGCTCCTGTTGAAATTATTTTCTGCAAATTTTTACACAGATCTTTCTCGTTTATAAGTGAAGCCGTATCAAAATCTGTTCGGTGGTTTAAAAGAAATTAACAGCGACTTTATTTTATAAAAGGTACCATGTCATGTCAGCGACTTAGTCTGCGTTGAAAAACAAAATATATAACGCCTGGCGAAATATGTAACTCTTGACATAGATTGACGACATTATGCTTTGTCAGTTGTTGAATCTTTATTTTTAGATAGCTGGTGCCCGCGGTTTCGTCCACGTGGAATATATAGCCTATGTCCATCCTGAAATCCTATTCTAACCAATGGTGAAAGATTTTTTTAAATCGGATGAATAGTTTCGAAGATTACCTCCTACATACAAGCAAACATAAAAAATACTATCTCTTTATAATGTTAGTATAGAAGTATAGATAGATATAGATAGATATTTTTTTGTTGATTGAAGATTTATTATTTTTAATCTTATTACAAGATAATCAAATAAGATATTAGACACTAAGATAAAGGGTTAGATAATCTCGCCAGATGGAATTCCCAGGTGTGTGTTCATAGTGTGTGTGAAACACACTACTGAAATTGAAATAGTCGTACCTACTATAAAACTCTTTTTATAAAAAAAAATGTAACAGAAAAATTGTGTTTCCATCTGTACTATGACGTACGAAAACGACAGGTTTTTAATCGTACCTACTATACAGTAAACGAATCATCAATCTAAACAACAATACATATAGAAAGAGTGAAATAGCCTTGATATGGCCGATTTGTCAATATAATTCGTGAAGTTGAATAATGCGTTCGTCTCTATTAATCTTCATCTATATTCATTATCTGTTTATAAATGAATGCAACTTAAAGGGACTTTTAAACTGAATTAAATTAATAAATAAATCGCCAAAACTAAACACACCAATAATTGGTGCTTACTTTGGGGGCAATACAATTATTGTATTGCCCTCAAAGTAAACAAGCACTATTATAGGCTTGTGATATAGGATAACATTACAATGGACAGGGGACAAAACCTTGTAAAACCAATATGTCAACCATGGGTTGAACCAAAAAAATCGAACCATGGGTCCCTAAGTCTAACCACTCGTCCAATGAAATTAAAGTTCAATTTAATTTAAACTTAAAATAACATCAATTTCAAACGTCGTGATTCTCAAACGGCGTCAACCGGCATATTTCGGTACACTGATAAGTAATATTTAATTAAATTAATAAAAGTTAATTAAATTAACACAATATTTGAACACCAACCGGTCTGCTCAATTATGTATTAGCTTACTTTATATCAATGTTGGTGTGTAGAAATTCTCGATTCGTATATTAAACATTCACTGTAACATCCCTTCGCGTTTACAGATGAGTCGGACCATATAGTCCGTTAATACTTTATTACTTGGGAAGTACCGTTGTCATTGTTATAAGTAAATATTAATTACATGTGAGGGCCTGACACAATTCCTATAATCAAAACTACCCACATTAAGTATTTAGTTCAGTTCAGGCTAATTTACTGTGCGAAGTTCAAAACGTATGCGGTAATCAGTTGTGATTTTCCTTTGCAAAATATCTTGTGTAAAGAAAATTAAAAAAAATTTTTTTTAAAGAAATTGTGAAAGATTAAAATTAAGAAAATTTTAATATTTCATTAAAAAATAAATGAGGTTTTGAAGGAAAAATTGATGTTTTAAATAATGTAATTTAAACTTTGCGCCAAAACGCTAAAATGGCGTCGGTTGTGACGTCACGCTTTCTTAACTCATGAACAGTTTGACAGTTTACATAATTCAAACGACATGGCGATATTTACGAAAGCGTGATGTCATTCGCTCTAATCGGTATTTCATATAACATGGCGGATTGCAGTATGTTATACTTTTATTTTATTAAAAATCTTATTAATGTTTACATTAAAACTGGGTCATTATTTATATTTTATACATCATTTATTGTTTAATTCTTTAAAATCGTCATCATAACTGTTGTCATTAGAAGTATAGGTCCCCTTAATATAATATGAATAAATTTTGAATTCTAGGTAAGTATGTATGTACATTGTACATCATATGTATAATAATTTTACAATGGGACAAGTTTGATTGGGTACACTTGAAACATACTGCCCCACGAACCTTTAATGCGTCGCAATATAATTTATAATCTTCGGAACACAAAACCATCGGTACAAAGTTGGTAAACTTTGTACTCGAACGATTATGAACTTTATTACTTTATGATAAAGATAAATTTAACCGTCCATGCTGACTGTTTTTAGCCACACAGGTATAAACGTATAGACTGGGGTCTTAAAGACATTGCATTTCGGAGGTTCTACGCCCACAAGGGAATTCAAAACATTTATATTAGACTAGCGGCTCGCCGCAGGCTTCGCCCGGTGTGCAATTTTTATATACTAAAACCTTCCCCGTTTATCCCTCTTTCCATTAGTGAAAACCGAATTAAAATCGGTCTACCCATTAACGCGTGATGCCGTGACCAAGGGAAATGGGGATTCATTTTTATATATATAGATTATGTCACAGACGGCGACTTTTTCTATGTCTGATTCTACGTCTAAAGGTTACACGCTCCAGAATGGTCTCATCATTTATTGCGCTTATTGTAAGTTGTCCGCGCGTTGTTCAGTTAAAAAAAAACAGTTTGTTGAAGTACCTATGTAGTGACGCCCATATAATATATAGCCATATATAGCCAAACGCCACGATGTATTTCGAATTCACTAGAAATATAAACAAGATTGTAAACAAGCTACTTAAATCCGGAATGCTATTTCTGTTGAAATTTAAACTCTATTGTAAACATAATGATCAATTTCCTTTGACACTAATCGGGAAATGGCGTGGCTACCATCGATAGGATGAGACGTTCGAGACTTTCAGCCGGTGCGAACGCTCCTTCCAGAACTTTCCACAGTTAGTCGTAACAATAATAAAGTACAATTATGCTTACCTAACATTATAAAAGTCTAAACATAAAGTTTCATAATCACTTATAGTTTATAATAATCGATAAGTCTATAGGTTCGAGTCTAGACCGTGTCTAGATGTAGATACATGTCTGGAGGTCTGAGTACATATATTTGGATTTAGGTCTGGGTCTGTGTAGAGCTCTGAGTCTAAAGGTTTTAAGTTTTCAAGGAAGTTGTGGCCCTCTCTTATTCTGTCAGATCCTCTCTTATAAGCAGCTCTCTTATTTCCTTTATCTGTAACGATTTCAGATATTACGAAATAATTATGAATATTTTTTTTAATTTTATAATATTTTAAAATGAATTTTAATTTCGACTATGCTAAAAAATACAATACCACTATATTTTTGAATATGCAAAACTCTATAATTTTTTGGCTCACTCTGTTCATTTATGTTTAAATTCACAAGTTTTTCTCCTAACACTCAATATATACAAGCAGAGGATGTGATATAATAATCCATTTTATGTCGGAAGCCATGTGTTATGTATGACCACTCAAGCAAGCCTACTGGAATGGACAAGAATAATAGTCTGTGCATTATTTACTACGGAATTAATAAAGGTTAACCGGAGCAGACTCCGCAGTCCCTTTTTGGAATTGTGTCAAATGGTACAATAAGAACACGATTGTTAAGACGCCATCTTTTGTGGATAAGTCCACAACGATAATGATGAACTTGATGCTTAATGCATTCGCCATTAGGGAGCACAGATGACTCCTGTCACCTTAATTGCACTGTACTTAATTAATTATAATGCTTTTATGTAAGTTACACGCTGTAACTTACATAAAAGCATTATACTTTTATATAAGTTTTATGTAACTTAAATGAGATATTAAGTTGAAAGTCTGTGTTGTGCTAACAAGATACAGTTTAAGATTTTAAGACTTCTTAATCTTCATAAGAGCTGAGTATATTAGGTAACTTCACAGTTACCTACTGAGGTTGGACGCCAAAAACTATATGCAATGATTGCGTAGACTCAATAGTTGAAAATTACATAAGAAAATTACAGTTACGAAATTAATTATAATATATGATTTTTGTAGTTATATAAATAATCCGTCACATGTTAATTTTAAGATGATTTTTGAATCGCTTAGAGTCGGCGCCAATCCAACAATTACAACAAGTCTCCACAATTTAGGGCTTATACTTCTATTGTGATAAAAAAGGTGCGCGATCATTATTCCATAATTGTTATTTTATATTTATAGAAATATGTGCACTAAATTGCGCTTCGATTATGAGCCAGTATTATACCACATTACTCACCATAAACGTTTATTAAGAAAACACATTTTATTTTGTACAAATATCAAGTACTTATACTCAAACATAACCATTTACATGGAGCCAAATCGGAGCTAAACTCAGCAATTATGCGGTGTATGCTACATAGCGCTGATCTTCGGTTGGGACTTCATGTTGAGTTTTTTACATAAAGGTTGTCAAACCACCAGTCCACTTGATGGTAGATGGCTATCTTCACCAATAACACAAATAACGCCACAGATGCTGGTAATACGCTGCCTACGACTGGCCTCTGGCATTCCTTACTCACCCAACGAAACACAACAGCACACATACTATTATTCAACTTGCCAGAAAGGCCAACTTTGGAAAAGACTTTTTTAATACAGTTGCTCAAAAAGTGGCGTATTGCAGGGGCGTATAGCGTTCGGGATGTGGGCTATTACATACTCGTGCTTTTTTTTTACCTTTCCCGAACTCGTGCGTTCTCTTTCCCAACTGTCAAAATAAACCAACCATGAAGTTTTTATTTAATGATTTGATTGAATGAGTTAGGTTAGGTTTCATTTCATTTCATATCATTAAAAAAATTCTACTGAAGACTTGGCTGTATGGGCATAGTTTCCTTTGGCTACCAAAATGGGTGAAGAAAAAAAATCTCTGCTTATATTCTACGGTTGGCGCCATTTTCCAGAAATTTTCTTTGCGAGTTTAGTTGTTTGTTTTATTAAATTGCTTCATTTTTTCGCAACTGTATTAAAAATAGTCGTTCAGTACACGTGCGGAACCGTCATTGCAACTTGTTCCGACTGTCAACCCTTGCCTTCGGCTGCGCCTCGGCTCGGGTAGACATTTGTCGGAACTCTTTGCAATGACAGCCTTTCCGCACTTGTAATGAAATATACTATTTCAAAGTTATTAGTGTTTATCGTTCTATTAATGCTGTTATTCCTAAAAGCATTAGTAGAACATTCTAGACAAATAATAGACAATTAGAACATAATGGAAACGTTGAAATTAATAGTTAACTCTTAACACGGATATTCGTGATTCACGAAATAAACAAGGCTATTAGTACATAAATATACTTTTATAACATGTTCGTTTCTATGTAAGTAAAAGCTATTCCTTTTGATGAGATTTTAATGTTCTAACTCACTTTAGAGTGAAATGAACCTTTTGTTGCAATTGAAGAGGTTTATTGGCAAACCTTTTTTCGTCATTAAAATGTCTTGATAGTACGTGATTAACTTCATCTATAAATACATGTAACATCAGAAGGAATACGCTTCTAGCCTTGATATGATTAAATATAAAGTGCCTATAAACTCAGCCATCACTTACACGCACTGAATCGAAACAAACCCTACGATTTTCTTAGTAGTGATTGTTGCCTTCAGGTCAATTACCTTGTGTGATTACATTGTTGTATGCCATAGTGAACATACAATATTAAAATTTTTATATATAATAATAATAATAAATATATTATATCATTTATTAATTATATTAATATAATATATTTAATATAATTGTTTTGTAATCACAATTACATAACAAGGTGTAGGGGTGCGTCCAAAATAGGTCCCCTGACTGAGCATTATATGGTGGGAGAGACCAACAGCTTTGATTTCAGTTAGAAGTTGTGCTAGGTAATTATAAATAAACAAAAAGAATAAAAAAAATCAAAAATAGAATAGATTAAGCCCCTATTAACGTAACATAAAAATAAAATAAAAATGGCAGACAAAAATAAAAATGTTAACATGGCAGAAAAATAATAATTAAGAAAATTAACTATTACCACAGTTAAGGCTGTGGTTAAGGTCTCGTTACACTGATCGAAGTTTATTTCTTAAGAATTGATTTTCATATAAAGCTCCGGTATGGAAATTTTATGAGGAGTAAAATTAATACAAGCGTAAACTAAAAAGCGTTATATTATCTGTCACTTTGACAACTGTGCGACAGCTAACACATGTGTATTTATGTTCCCTGATTCTATTCTCTGGGCTTATAAAAGCAAGCGTCGAAATCTTGCATGACAATTGTAGTCCGCGTTGAAGAACGAAACAATAGCGCGTTATAACCTGCCGCGGCGGCGCGGCGCAGCGTCATCTGTTGTCGAAAACATTTACTATTTAGACTTATAAAACGTGACATCTGTTTATACCGAACGTAACTAACATAACTTTTGTTGGAACACGTAACATCTGAGTATACAGAATGTAACTAAATAATATAAAGTAATTAGGTATCCAGTTATCTATTGACACGAGGACACACACATACTTTTTTTTTTTATTTCTAAAAGTAGTCACAGTTAAAACTTTCCAATGTGGTGGAGGTATGATATTCCATACTTTACTTACTAACAAGTGAACCATCTTGACTTAATTGCAGCCTTTTATAAAATGTTGCATACCTTTATAAAAAGCGACAGAGGGTAATTCGGTATACTTGATGCTTGTTTTTCTATCCTTAGCGGAACACCAGATGGGTGTAAGTCGGGTGTAGGTAACTATACCGACCATGATAAGTTGAGGTTAAAGAACTTATAGATGGTGATAGGGAAAAGAGGTCTAGCATGCACGGCATCTCTAATTATCGCGACGAAACACAACAGAACATTCATAATTTTTTATTTTTTTTTATTTTAGGTTTAGGTCGACAGACAGGCTGACGGTCCACTTGATGGTAGGTGGCTACCGTCGCCTATAACACAAACAACGCCACAGCTGCTGTAAGTGTGCTGCCGACTACAGTAGGATTGGATAAGGGATTAGGAGGGGATAAGAAAATGGGCTCTGGCATCCCTTACTCACTCACCGAAAAACAACAGCACGGCGGTATTCTGTAAGGAGGTGGTTACTGCCGCCAGGCGGGCTGCCCAAATGACTGCGAACGCAGTGGTGCCCTACCACTCTTTTCAAATCCAGACCAGAGTCAATTTTGAAAATAACATTAAAATTTCCAAAGTTGACCCCGCCGGGAATCGAACCCGGGGCCCCTGAGACGTTAGGCAAGCACTCTTGCCACTCATCCAACGGGCCGTCGATATTATGCTGTAATTAGTCCTGATAAATAGGCACACATTTTTTGTATGAATATTCGATACACATTGAACTAAATATTCCTTTTCATTCTACCTTTTTTTTTTTTTTTTTTTTTTTTTTTTTTTTTATGTCGACAGACAGGCTGACGGTCCACTTGATGGTAGGTGGCTACCGTCGCCTATAACACAAGCAACGCTACAGGTGCTGCAAGTGCGCTGCCGACTACAGTAGGATTAAGGATAAGGGATTAGGAGGGGATAAGGAAATGGGCTCTGGCATCCCTTACTCACTCACCGAAACACAACAGCACGTATATGCTGTTACTTCACGGTGGTTTAGCCAATATTCTGATCCCTCTTCATAAAATGATTGAAGACAATAAACAAACATGTGAAAGGATTCGAACATTTTCTTTTAGTATCCATAATGTGTCTCGAAACCTTTTTGTTACAAATGGATTTGTTCTGTGATTTATTTTAACCCACGATAATTTTAGGGTTCGAAATATGTACGGCACACTTTTAAAAGGCATTCCGATGATGATGACAAATTTATTATGCTTCTAAATATTAAAAAAAAAAAAATGGAAAACAGACCCGTCAATCTTGTCGAAGTTTAAATTTAAAAAAATCGTCAATATATGTACACTTTAAGTTTGGATGATGAGGACCAGTGTTTTGGGGTAAAATTTTTTACAGGACATTCTTTTACAGTTCAATCACCGAAACACAACAATACTTACACATTATGCTGTTATTTCGCGGTACCCTTCTGTAAGGCATAGTTGGCTTTGAAAAGTTCATTTCCGAAGTTGGCCCTGCCAGGAAACGAACCCGGAACCCCTAAGACAGAGCACCTTAACCACTCGATCAGTGGGCTCGTCAATAATTATAATAATTAGATACAGATAATACTCATTACAAACCTATAAAGTATAGTATTATGGCCACACGTATTGCATGTATGACAAAACATGGGCGTGGAAAGTTCTGGAATGTAGACTGATTGACAAGGCCTGAGTGCCTATGGATATTCGGTTTAATTTTGCCCAAAAATCATAGAGCGGAATATAAAAATGTTGCCTTTTTCCATTTACAAGAAACGGCTTTTTGAGATTATTTTAACCAAATCCTATTCTATTAACGATTTTTTGAAAGTTAATTGTAAAGGTTTTAATAAAACTCAATTATATATAATTTTATTAAATATAAGTACCGACAGATTAGCAAAAAGTCATTAAGTCACACTATTATTACTAAACAAACATATTTCCATTTTTATGCTAGTATTACAGGTATGTGCAGCTAATGTTTCTGTTGTAGTTATTGACTTATAATAATCAATAACTACAACAGAAAGAACAGATAAGGGCGAGAAGCATAGTATGACTTAAAATTTAAGAATTGGAATTGATATAACGACTGACTAACTTGACCGGTTTCACTCTTGGCGCCAAACGCCTCGATGGACTATTTAGATTTTACAAGAAAATGTAAACATTGTAAAATTGTAAACAAGCCATTGAAAGTTCGGGAGTGCTATTATTCCGGCGCGAACGCTTTTTCCAGAAAGTTCCATAGTTAATCGTAACACTATTATAAGAAAACTAATCAGTCAAAAATTCAATAATCGAGATTTGGAGTTTCAAGATGTCAAGATTTGCACACCCGGTATCGATTGATCATGAAGGAACAAGAAAACTAAATGTAATTTCTGTTAATCGCCTATGGTCATTGCAAATAAAATATTATTGTTATTGTCTTATTCATTTATTTTCCTAATTTTTAATTTTTTACATTTTTTTTTAAGTTAAGGTCGGCAGACAGGCTGATGGTCCACTTGATGGTAGGTGGCTACCGTCGCCTATAACACAAGCAACGCCTAAGCTGCTGCAAGTGCGTTGCCGACTGCAGTAGGATTAAGGATAAGGGATTAGGAGTGGATAGGGAAATGGGCCCTGGCATCCTTGGAAATGGGTGCTGTTATTTCACGGTGGTCTTCTGTAAGGGGGTGGTTACTGCCGCCAGACGGGCTGCCCAAATGACTGCGAAACGCAGTGTGCCCTGCCACTACTTTTTTCAATATGAAAAAAAAAAAAAAAAACAAACAATATATATAACAAAAAACTTAAAATGATGATTCCGCAGATAGCGGGGCGGGGCTCAAACTACCGGTGGTTAGGGCTACAGAGTGAGAAATCTCCTGACAATTCGTGCCGTGTCAAGAAATACCGCTTTCTGTGTTTATCCCTTGATCCAGCCATTTAGTGAGAGCCTCTTGAGATGTTGTTTTCGATGTTTAGAGATGTTTAGAGATGTTTTTGTCAAATGGCAACGTCCGGCATTGGGATCGGTCAATTACCACGATGTCAGGTTTATTGGCGACAATAGTCCTGTCCCAAATCCCAGTAGAGCGTGGCAGGACCATTTTAGAGAAAGGGCTCAGGTGTATATTTATAATATGGCACCATAGACTCAACAAGGTGATATTGAAGAGCAAGTCGTTGATGAATAATTCTGGCTACTTGGTTATGCAAATACTCGCCGTTAGCAAGATGAGAACAACCGGATGTCTCAGTGACTCTCCGGGACATGCTCGACAAATGTCGACCGTACCGTCCTTGAGAATATATTTCCGGTAATTTCTCGTCTTGAAAACTTCTTCAGCAGTGCGCTTCGGTAAAGCGTAGCCGGTTTACCGAAGCGAGCGGGTCTACATCGGTTCCTGTGAGGGCTTGATAGAACGGCCCGTGTAATTGCTTGCTTTTCCATACCTCCCTGCGATTCTCAGTACTCATTATTATTATAGATTTTTACTCAACATTGGGCAGATACAGATTGAAAAATAAAAGAAAATAATTTGAAGCTATTGAACATTTGTTTTATTAGACTTCCGTGGTGTTATACGGTACTCCTTGTAACGTGAAATTATCCAGAGTGGCGTGAGATCGCTAATCGAACGCGTTTAGTGATTTATTGCCTTCATCGTGCGTCTGTACACCCTTTCCTATTTTCTTTATTTCTTATCTTAAACCTATAAATAAGGAAATCGTAGGGGAATCATAGAGGCGCCAGAAAGCGCCAAGAGATGAGTCCGCTCACGGACACAGCGGTATGAGGGATTTGAGGACATGGCCTAGCTGTAACTTCGGTCCCACGCCACCGCCGATGGTGGAACTCGGAGGGGTTTTAGTGGGTATTTCCGGTGTATCTCACCGGGTGAGTCCCACACTCGCCCCTGGTCGAGACGTCCCCTCGACGAGGGAGTGCGTAAATGCATTTCCCCTCCTAAAAAAAAGGGGGAATCATAGAGAGTGCAAGCATTTTTTAAGAGAGCTACAATACTATTTTGCACACGCACGAGTTCTTTGGGCAGCCCGTCTGGCGGCAGTAAACACCCCCTTACAGAAGACCACCGTGAAATAACAGTACATGTGGTGTTGTGTTTCGGTGAGTGAGTAAGGGATGCCAGAGCCCATTTCCCTATCCACTCCTAATCCCTTATCCTTAATCCTACTGCAGTCGGCAGCGCACTTGCAGCAGTTTAGGCGTTGCTTGTGTCATAGTCGACAGTAGCCACCTACCATCAAGTGGACCGTCAGCTTGTCTGCCGATCTTAACATAAAAATAATAATAATAAATAATAAAATTTGGATAAATCAATTTCAGAATACAAATTAAAGTATATAGAATTTAGAAGTAATGTTTTATTATAACAGAAGTTAATTTTTACATTTATGGAAGCGAACAATCTTGATTTTTGAAAACTTTTTTATTATTGTTTTTTTTTCTTGATTTCTGTAATGTTTCATATTAAATTCAAATTCAAGTCCGAATTTTCCAAATTTTCGTCTTTTATATTTAATAGACTCACGACACTGTTTCACGTTTGAAATTTTCTTATGACTTTGTGAATTCAGCTTCAAAAGAAAATCAATTGCGACATCAATGAAATCTTTATCACGACGATGAAAACGACTTAAGAAATGTCAAAATTCCCTCTCAAGTTGGACTTGAGAAAATCAGTTATCCGTCAGTTACCGCAATTGATTGATGACGTGGTCCGAAGAAAATAGTTTTTGTATTTACAAGGGACCCAGCGGTCGGGTTATACACCTTCAGATTTATACCTGCTTCGTTCTCTTCAGAATTCTTTCTTCAGGTTAACATCAAGAGAGGACTACCAAAACTACTTGTCGCGTTTTTTTTTTCAGAAATGCCAAAATTTCTACAGCAATGGGATCATGTCACTACCTACAAAATGGCACATATACACAAACATTACCTCTTTATAATATTAGTATATTTTTATGAAGGAACTTGTAATAAAATCTATTTGGTTGTACTGTTTGTTATTTCTGTTTTTTTTGTCTAGAAATTATTCTTGACAAAAAAAATTGTGAAGAAATTAGCTACTTTTTGACTTTTATTAAATGGTTCATGAAGATGTTTGACCATCAACAAAATTAATTCAGATCTAAACTGGGTAACAGCAGACGAGACTAATGTAAGAACTTGAGAAAAAAATACCGCAATGATAAACCTAAATTATGTGATCTTACACCATGATTACCTACATCACGAAACGCCAGACCATACCAAGTTTTAGTACTTCAGCATAAATTGAGTGAGCGCTCTCCCTCAATAGGGAATATGCACATTTCTTTTATATTTTCATACAATAGGTTATATCGTTATATAACCGTATAAAAATATTCAGCTCCAAAAAACAGAAATTTGGTAACAAAAAAAAAGTTAAAATTAACTAACAGCTACGGGCACTTTAAACACCCGCCCTTTTGGCGCGCTTGTCGTGATGTCAAAGTCTACAATACAATACAATCAAATGTTAAAAATCACAAATCACAAATCTATGAAATGTCAACAAGGGTGACGTCACATTCCATAGACTTTGACGTCACATTCGATCTGACCGTTTCGAGTATTTTGAATTTCCCACATTTTTATGCACTTTTTAATAATTATTTTCTTAACGAAAAAGAAATAATATTAAAAATATTAAAAATGTTGATAAAAAAATATATTTAAGCCTTTTTTGAATTAGACGCATATTTCCTATTGTAACTACGTCATAAAAATATCAAAAAATTGATAGTCATTATCAATTTTTTGAAAATCTCAAAGCAAAGAAACCCTTCTATGGCAAGGGACTATAGAAGAAAAACGACACATATATATGTTATAATTGGTGTAATTGAACTTAAAATTAAAATTTAGAAAATTTAAAGAATATTAAAGGATTGGATATAATACTTAATAATAAAATGTGTTCAAAAATGACATCGTTGAATCCGCACGATTACGTGGCCCAAGATGAAAAACTAAAAGAAAAACCCTCGGAAATACTTTGACCCTTGTTTTCTCCGTTCCTTTCAATGTTCTTGAGATAGGATAAAATTGTGGTAATATGGAAACATTCCCATTTTATTAAGCGTCTCTTTGCGCAGCTGCCACGCTCAAACTTAACCACGAAAGTCTTATTGCTTCCGGGCTGGTTCAATACGTGCAATATTTTATCAAACTTTCAGTGTGTGAAGTAAGTATATACTTTGCCCAAAAAATGGTAAGACAGATTAGATTTCGGGCATGTGCGATAATGCAGCCGAGTTATTACTTTTGTTTTATGTTGTCACTCCTGTTTACCGTTTTATGTTATCTGTACCGAATTTTATGTCGATATTTTCTTTGTATGGCTGGCTTGTTTTTATTCGACGTCAAAAGTGAATTTTTCGATTTTTACAAAGTCTAATTTGAAGCTGTAGGCATTTCAATGGATTAGCCAATACCATCGTAAAGCTAGGGCCACACACATCGCGATAACGCGAACATTCGCTTTATCGCGATGTGTATAGCCGAATATTCGCGAATACTTCGGCATTTTGGGTGAAGCCGCAGACACTTCGCCCCACTGTCGGTAACTCGCGCACATCAAAGGGTTTTATTGCGATGAACGTCGCTTGTGTGGCTACACTTCAGTCGGCCGACAGGCATCGTGCCTAGCGGAACTAGCGGACGTATTGCTTTATTTATTTGCAGTTAATCTGCTGTTGAAGATTGAATACGGATTGGAGTAATGACAGAATTTTAGAGTTTATAATCAGTTACGAGGATGAGCCAATATTATGGAACCCAAAAGAACTTGGCCACAAGCGAAAGGATATTATTTACGATGCATGGATGAGAATAAAAAATATCCTGGGTTTTTTGTGCACAATATTGAAGACTTAAAAAAGAAGCGTGATTCAATTATGGTCTATTATAGGCAACATTTAAATAAGAAAAAGACAACTATTAAATCTGGTGCTGGGACGGAAGACTTTTTTGCACAAAATACAGAGCGACAGCTTCGTCCATTTTTCCGCGATAAACTATTGTGACATTTCTAGGTTGCCAATTTGGCCATGCACATTCGATGTAAGCCGAAGACGAAGTTTTATCGCAATAACTCTATCGCTATGTGTGTGGGTCTAGGGTGAGAGATATTTTGAGCCTCAAACGCGTCAAATTTCGACTTGTATCAAAAACACCCAGTTTAAAATCTGTGAGGAGATGACGGGATGTGAGGAGATGAAACGTATTATTAGACATGGAACTTGGATCTATGCTTACGACCCTGAAACTGCTAATCAATCGAGCTAATATTGTGCTAAACGTGAGCCAAGATCGAAAAGATCTAGATTTATGGAGAGACAACCCTTGGTTTTTGCACCGTGATAACGCGCCATATCACAGTGCATTGGTTCTTCGCGACTTTTTGCCAAAAACTTAACTCATATTCCGCAGCCACCGTATTCACCTGATCTGGCTCTGTGTGAGTTTTGAATATTTCCTAATCTAAAAAGACTACTCCGAGGAAACCGTTTTGAGTCACTAGAGGAGATACAAGCCGCATCGAAGAAAGAGCTGAAGGCCATCCCGGAAATCGACTTTAACGACTGTTTCGAATATTGGAAAAAACGTCATAAGTTTATTGTATCCACCGTGGATTACTTTGAAGGCGACGAAATAGATTTGGAATAATAAATAAAACATTTCAAAGTTATAACAAAAGTCTTACCATTTTTTGGGTACAGCTTGTACAATGAAATTTGGCTTGCTTGTTGTGCCTGTTGCCTTTTTTTTGTTTGCTTATTGAGATTTAATGAGATCTCAAACGACAATTTCTTAACTCAATGTCCTAAATTTAAATATACATTACTTTGAACTGGATTAAAATAAATGTAAATTAAAAAATAAATGTAAAAATTAAAAGTAAAAAGACTCATGTGGGCATTATGTCATTTTGGTGCTGGCAAATTGTTTTATCGTCATACAAAAAGCGTATATCATAGGTAATTGCTTGTAAAAGCAATTTACGCCATACGTAAGACGAGTTTCATATGTAAAATAAACAATTGCTATTAATTAATATTTACGTACCTTAATAACTTGAAGTAATATTGTAATTATTTAATTAAAATCCCGAAATATGCCTCCTACAATATATTTTTTGAGGGTTCCTAGGCGGGGAGTTCATTATGTGAATAGGTTTTTTTTTCTTCGTAGATACACAGAAAAGAGAGCGTTTTTATTACGAATTTGTTAGTCTAAAATTTACATTGTTTCTCGTTAAAGCTAACATTCACTTTTTTAAATTTTTTTTTAAATTTGCTTAGTAATGACCGTGATTTGAGGCAATTTTTTTTTAGTAGGAGTTCTTATTTCTCTAGCCAGACTCTAGCTAGCTTATGTAAACAATGAACACTTGTTATCCGAGAGTGAATGGCGTTTCTATAAAATTTCAACAATTTTGTCTTAATAAAATTGTCACTTCTCTTAACAAAAAGGCTTTAGCTATGGCGCTACCAACAATGTATACTTAAACATATTTTTGCAACATTTTATAATAAAGAATAGCAGACAGGCTCAAGGTATATTTGTTTATGGATGACTACAGTCTTTAATAATGCTTAAAGAGATAAAAGACTCCTTAATAGGAGTGTGATCTGAGTAAAAGGTAAGCATAGTATTGCCCAAAACACAAATCGGGTCGTGTGCTTTTGCTTAAGGCTGGTCTTCTTAAAGAGAAAATGGTTGCAGCTGTTAGAAAGACGAGCCTTGCTCTATCCTATAACAAATTCCAACGGGCAGGTCCCGATTTATCAACGGGCAGATTGGACAATTGCCCAGGGCGGAAATTTCTTAAGAATTCGAATAATTTTTTTAAAATTATTATTTGCAGAATAGTGGTTGAAAAAAAAAAATACAAGTGACTGTCTGTCATTATATTGCTGTAGCCCATCATATAGTATAGTATAGTATATATAGTAATATATAATATAGCAGGGGTGCAGGTCAGACCGGCCACGTCTTTGGTTCACTGAGTGAAGCTCGCTGTTTGCCTGAAAATACTATTCAGTAATCACAAATATCTCCATCTCAGTCCTTTTTTGTGTGTACACACACACACACACACACACACACAGGTGGCATATTGTATGGTTAGTGTGGAATAGATGTTTTTGACGATGGATTTGGCCTGCTTTGTAACTATTCAGGTGGATGAAACAGCAAACAAAAGCTGGTGTTAGCTACCGTACCGAGTAAAGGTTTGGAAAATAATACATAGACAACCCATTATCGGATCAATTGGAATAGCTCTGAAAAGAGCTGTTTTTCAGCGTGATTTATATTTATTTAACCACTCTGGATTCACGATGTAGGATGAATAGGATGTTTAATGGCTATTGGCGGGGAGGTATTGTCTCCCGGCGTAGGCAGCGCAAAAGGGCAAAATCGGGGGATATACTTATATTGTCGCATCGCTGCGGAGTGTGCACGCGGTGATATAAGCAAACGTAATGCGCACACCGCGGTTTTGCTGCCTCAGGTACAGGGCATACGTTGTCGCATACCTATACCAATCGTTACGCCAGTGTAAAAACTGTATATAAATAGGGTAATTTTAGAATTAAAGACATTCGTGTACATTACTACCTTCAGAGCATAATTCCACCAACATAACATAAACCAAAATAAACATATAATATTTTTTTTATATTATTAAAGGTGGCCGACAGGCTGATGGTCCACTTGATGGTAGGTGGCTACCGTCGCCTAAGGACACAAGCAACACCAGGGGGGGTACGTGTGCGCTGCTGACCTTGCAGGAATTTGTTTACTGCTCGCTTGAAGAAGCCCATATTGTAGCTAGATGGAAACACCTTAGAAGGGAGACTGTTCCAAAGATCGTGCGTCTGTGGGATAAAGTTTCTACTCATCCGAACTGTGTGCAGCGGCACTTTAACCAAGTAATGCGGATGAACTTCGCATCTATGGCGCGCAGTGCGGTAGTAAAAGTTTGAGGTAGGCATTAATTGGAACAACTCATCCGAGCATTCGCCATTGTACAGACGGTAGAACACACAAAGAGAGGCTACATTTCTTCTTAAACTAAGGTTCTAATCGTTGCTGTATGAGCATTGGATCGTCAACAACTGACTTTTTCTAACTATTCCCTAACTAATTCAAATTCTTTATTTTTTGGAGATGTAACGCCATTTAGGAAAAGGACAGAATGCTCAAGAGATTTGCTCAACCGTAAAGCATTCTAGTATCTCTGATTTTGTTTTCTGTCCAAAATTTTAAATGTTTGTCTGTGACAATGAAAAAATCTGGACATAATATTCAGATAACCATAAACATTCCTGTGTAATGTAGCCTCGAATTTTTGAATCGACAAGAAAAACAGTCGGCACTTTTTATTTAGTGACCGGCGAGCAAAAGAAAATATATCGTTTCAAGTTCTGTAATTTCCCAGAATAGGCAACACTTCGGTTTCATTATTAAGTAGCACGTGTTAGGAATTTGTTTATTTTATTTTATTTTATTAGGGAAAACAAACAATTACACCATGTATATTAGACTAAAGAAAGAAAAAAAAAAAAAACAAAACATAAACTTAAATAATAGTGCAATCAACAACATTTTCCACAAAGTAGTAAATCAATTTTATACAGAGAGGACACACCAATAAAAAAATAAAAAAAAAAAAAAAACCAAGAGAGAAAAATCAATAAAAAAAAAGAACAATAAAAGAACAATAAAAACTCATTAAGCTAATGCATTGATTTGATTATCTCTTTTCTATATTTTTGTTCTCAACTTTTCTTTGAAATTGCTTTGATAAAATTACAAAACTCCTTAAACTCAATGTATAAGAAAGTGCTTCATGTAAATCTAAGAAGCTAACGAGAGGATTTTAATATCGTTAATGTTTTAGGAGGAAAAATATTACTTAATAAGTAAATGTAAAAATAGGATTTGTGTTGAAAGTGAGATTTGAAAATTTGTAGTAACTTCATACCGCGGCTCCGCTTGCAATACCCTTTTCTAGTTTCGGCTCTTACAATACCCACTCAAGTGTTTCGGTGAGTGAATGAGGAATGTCGGAACTCATTTCTCTATCTTTTCATAATCCCTTATCTTTAATCTAATCTTTTATATTTAATGCAGATGTACGGCTGGTTACAAGTGCTTTAAAACATCTTTTATAATGCGCAATGCTAAGGATTGGAACTCCCTGCCGGCGTATGTATTTTCGAGCTCATACAACCCAAATCTTTTCAAGGTTCGAATGAATAGGCATCTTCTCGCTCCATCATCGGCCTCATCCTTCCTACATCGATAGATGCTCGTGAAGAGAAAATTCATCTTCAATAAAAAAAAATCTTAGTGAGGTCGGCAGTGCACTTGCTGCACCTGGGGCTTCCACTTTTTAATAGACGAGCTAATTTATCTACAATTACTTTATAGAAGTCTAAAATGAAAATAATATATATCTGAAAGTCTGTTGGCAACAAAATAAAAATTAAACCCACAGATTAATTATGCAACTAGCCTCTTTTTCTAAGGTTTATATTTCTTTATTCTCGTTACAGCTTATAAGCTAATTACATGAGAAATATATAAATAAAAAACTTAATTAGATTACGAAACATTTGAACAGAGAAAACAACAATATTTAAAAAATAAAAAATTACTGTCATCAAAACATGCCATTTAAACACTTAACATGTTTCGACAGTTTGGACCTAAATTCTCCAAAAGATTTTGCCTGTTCTATATGCAAAGGTATGCCTGTTCTGTTGCAAGGTATTTCTTAGGTGTTAAAACATTAATAAAACTTAATAAGGTCTTTATTATTCATACATTGTTGTCAGGCAATGAATTTCTAGGGAATACAAAGTAATGTTATTTTTATAATAAATTGTAGTCTAATTTTGGCTACAGTTTCAACATTGAACCTCTTGTAGGAACACGAACATGTTTTATTAGAAGAAAATACAATCATCGATTAACGTTTAAAAGTTCTCTTTAGAGTAGGTACAACATGTGATAAAACTGTACCGAAATGTATGAAAGCTTTTAACATAAAACTGGTTTATGGCGGTACTTTGACTTTGACAGCAAGAGTAAATAGATACGCCCACTAAAGTGAATCAAATCTTCACCTTGACAATGGCCACTAACAATTTAACGATAAGGCGGCAGCAAATACAGACATCGCACTAAAGCGAGGTCTTTCAAAAACATGCTACGAAAACAGACTTCATAAATATTCTTATTCTTTCTTAAATTTGACTTCTCTTATGTCAATTGAAAAACATATTGAAATGGTTATTTATTGAAATAATGACAAAAATAAGATTAATTAAAAAGAAAGAATCTAGTTAATTATCTTGCCAAATGATATCATGAACATTTTAGCATCTTTCACAATATCATTTATTTGTACCAAGCGATCTGCCCCTGGCTTCGCACGGGTGTAATATACCTATTATTGCCAATTTTTACATTTTTCTCTTTAGAAAAACCTTCCTCGGACTTCAACGATTACTAGAAGAAAAAAAAAACGAAAACCGAGTATTACCGACTAATAAAAGACATAAGAGAGAATCCGGTTTCTTTTAAGGTAAACAGCTGATGAAACTGCGGGATACGACTAGTCTTAATATAGCATAATATTTATTAGGAGTATGAACAAATCACATTTTAATATTAGTATAGGACAGGAGAATACCGTCCTTATTGTTCATCGTTTATTCTATCAAAGTTTGCGCTTCCAAACCCTATAGCTTGTAGACCTACTGAAATTTATATAAGAAAAATCAGGTCGTTATAGTCATGATTACTTTTTTATAATAGATATCGACAAATAAGTTGATGGCTCATTTGATGATAGATGGCTTTGGTCGCTAAAAAACACAAACAACGTTAGATGTCCTGCCGGCGCTAATGGAATTAATGGTGTGTGGATATACTACACAACAGATATTAAAATATTAAGCAACGTAAAGTTGCTTAAGATGAGGACAGAGCAGAAAAGCGTTATTTTCGTCGCCTAAATTAACAAAAATACAGTGCATAGACTGTATTTAAAAAAGTTTGAATGGGGCAAATTTTTACAGAAATGTCTATTTTCCGAGAAAAAGAAAAGCTCAAAAAACCTTCCTCGTCACTGTAATAAAAATTTTCAACGAGAAATACATTTGTTTTTAAACTTATTAATTAACTCAAGTTTTTTTTTACGTTAAGATCGGCAGACAGGCTGACGGCCCACTTGATGGTAGGTGGCTACCGTCGCCTATAAACACAGGAAACGCCACAGCTGCTGCAAGTGCAAGGAAAAGGAATTGGATAGGAAAATTGGCTCTGGGAGATCAAACTCTATCACACTTTTTTTTATTAAAGATGGGTTTGCTCTTTACCAGCATCTATCGATGTAGGAAGGATGAGGCCGACGATGGAGCGAGCTCACCCAAAAGATGCCTATTCACTCGAACCTTGAAAATATTTGGGTTAAGAACTTTGAAAAGAGTTGGTTCGAATTAGAGGGATTTCGACAAGGTGAGGATGGTAACCAGCCGTACGTCTGCATGTCCGATAGAAGTAAGGGGAAGGCTGTATGATCTCATGTAGCTCTCGAGCACACTCTCCGAAGTACATCTTATAGAATACACACAGACAGGCAACTTTGCGTCTATGTGCCAGGCCACTTAGCGCCACTTAGCGTTCTTCTTTTTTCTTGGTGGAAAAAATTAATTCTTCTTCTATTCTTCTTGTAGTGCCCATTTAAAATAACGAAAGGTCGGCCATCAGCTTGGAAGAGTCCTCTCTGTCTTTTGTTATTCGACCACGTTCTGGTTCACTCTCTGATTTTCTTCAGCTACGACTTCTTTCTTCGCAAAACTTTTCTCATTCCAGCGACTTTTCCCATCATAACCAACCAAAGCAGCTCATGTCTAAGAATATGATTCAGGTACGATTACGAGCATGAGCATACTCGTTTAAATGAAGGTTATTAACCCACTAACATGAGAATTTGTAAGGATGATTGGTTGTGTGTTTTATTAAATCAAACAGATTTTCAAATCCTAGGTTATCTCATAGTATACTCTCATACTGGTACTATATCGATAGATGATGCGAGTCGAGTTGCGAGCAACTACTGGTAACATAAACCCCAAGGGACAACATTTCTCTCACATTATCACGATAACTTCGTCAGACCAATAACTATCACTCAAAGTTGAAAACTAGATGGTATCTTTAAACGCGAAGTGTCCAAGTGAAGCCACCTTATCAGTTTGAGATTCTTGGCGAATTCTCTCTAAACATTAACGACAACACATTTTGCTCATCCAGTAGAATAAAATCATAATTACATGTTTGCTAATTTTACAAGACAGATGCATAAAGTTGTGTCTTTTTATAAACGTTTCACGTAAAATATGCAGTTTCAATTTTTAACGAATAAAAAAAAATATAGAATTAGAAATGTACCTTTCAATATTTGGTATTAAATATTATAATAATTATATCCTACAAATGTGATATTCCTCTGCTAAAAAATACCATTTTCTACTGTTGTTATAATTATTATAAGTAGAATTTTGCGCTTATTGCTCCAAAATCTGAGAATATTTAAATACCCAAATTACCTTTATGCAACTGCCAATCGGTGGTTCTTACTCCAAGGTGGAAACAATTTAATCTAACGTATAACAATAATTTCGCCGCCTAGCGCAACACGATTGTACCTTTCTTGCTCCAAGTAAACACAAGTTTATTATTATTATTATTTTTTTTCAGTTTTGAAAAAAAAAATGCAATTATGATGTTATTATACCGGATGAGTTTTTACTACTGCATAGTAATACAAATCACCCTGGTGTCCTATTTATTAAAAACTGAAATAAATAAAAAGCCTTAGAGCAAGTAAATATTAAATCAATTGATAATAATTTTGTAAGACGATTATCTACTCTATCTTTTTTCACTCTGGGGATAACTGGTTGTACAATTACACAACGTTTTATGTATTTACTACGTGTATAGTATAAACATATTTTACTAGGTTTTTTTATTGTTCATTTAATTGTTTGTTATTCGGAATAAAATAAAAATATAAATAATTAAATGTGTTCTAATTTATTTTGAAAAACTACGGCGCGTAAGAAGGATCGATTTTTAAGATTAAAGACCTATAGAAAGCTACATTATCAGCGAGTAATATAGGCTACTCACTCTCCCCCCATCTCTCCCTTTAAGCCCCCCCCCCCCCCCTCCATATACATAATTGTCTATATATAAAAATGAATCCCCATTTCCTTTGGTCACGGCATCACGCGTGAATGAGTAGACCGATCTTAATTCGGTTTTCACTAATGGAAAGAGGGTTAAACGGGGAATGTTCTTATATATAGAAATTGCATCCCGGGCGAAGACGGGGGCGGGACGCTAGTATTTTATAAAGAAACGCGGACGAAGTCGCGTGCAACTTGAATTTAATTGAATATAATTAATGATTTTATGTTATGTACTCCACGATGACCCACTACTAGAGACAGTAGGTACCTCTCCCCTATGCGAGACGGTATGTCTTAAAATTAATTTGAAATTGTTAGTGTATATTAGAAATAATGTAAGTAGCATAGACCTCAGTTGAATCACTGTGACAATTCAATTTACTCTGTGTGTACTCCTTTATTAAAATGTGATTGATGTGATTGTTGTATTTTAAACTATTTTAAAATGAAAATTTGATCATCTCAATTTTTCATTTTAAAATAGTTTAAAATACAACAGTATAGTCAGTCACTATAGTCCAAGCAGTGGCGTAGCTACACTTTCAGCGCACTGGAGCAAAAATTTTCAAGCGCCCTCACTCATTTTTTGAACGATCAATTGTAACATTGACAATTAAAAAATGCTGAAAGATTACACATTCATTATCATTATTTATTAAAACTGAAAAAAAATTGTATACAAAACTCCAGATGATTCATTTCGAGGTTTGTGTATAATTCCTCACGTGCCCATATGAGAGAGAGGCGTTTGAAAAATTTTGCTTCAGGGCGCTAAAAGTAAAGTAATACGCTTCTTTGCTTTGAAATTGATTTTAGTTCCGTTTTCAGCTACTTTTCTGGAGTACATTTACTTATCGGCTATTTGTTTCATTTATCTGTTCGAAACTAAAATGTTCCGAAGTGAATAATGAATATTTTATAATTAGGTGGGCATTTTCGATTGGCGCCCCCCAGGCCCCGGCGCCCTGGAGCAACTGCTTCCACCCGCTCCCCGACGCTACGTCTCCGAGTCTAAGCTTCTTATTGCTAAGAAAAAAGTTGCGAGTTAAGAGAAAAGTCGCAGATTTCCTCGCGTACAATCAACTCGCCTAGGAGCATTAACCATAACCACCCCCCAACGAGTGCCGTTTTGTATCGGTGAGGACTGCCGGGGGCCATTCAACTTATATTCTTTAATATATTTTATTCCCGACTTCGTCCACGCCCATTTTTCTTATGTTTTAAAACAATTCAATCTTTATTGCTCTTATATTTTTTCATGATCTCGCAAGAACAGCATTTATTTTCTGGATGAAAAGTACTCTATGTCCGCCTTTGTATTATTGACAACGTGTATGAAAAAAATCATAATTACCGATTGAGTAGTTAAGGCGTGAAAGAAAGCGTAACAAACAGATAAATAAACAATCTCACATTTACATTTATAATATTAGTTAGGATGATAACTAGGTCGGCAGCGCATTTGCAACTCTAATGGCATTAAAGCGTTTGCAAATGTAGTTTATAGAGTGTTAGGCGACAGACAGGTGGTAGACGGTTGTATCTGCCATCAAATGGACTGTCAGCCTGCCTGCCACTATTGATTTTTATAAAATACAGTTTATTTATAAGTTAAATTACAATGGATTTTGGAAGTTATTTTAACACGTGCACAACGATTCTCTTTAAACACAACTACAACTACAAGATTTTTTAAAGACAAAAGATATTGGACCATTCTATTTTGAGACCGAATATCTACTGCTTCAGGTTTGGTTTGACTTGTATTAACCGAATCGATTCAACTTTGTTACTTAATAATTCAAGAATCGAACAAACGAAAAAAGAGCCTCCAAAGATAATTAACTACAGATAATTACGGAAACTACACGGGCGGCAAATACAAATAACCAGAACTTTCTAACTTCGGAAGCATTCGGGCCTGTCAACATAACTTGGAACTGGGACGACACTGCTCGATATTAAACTCAGTACTAGTAGTGGAGCGCCTGGAGCGTCCAAATCATACAAACCTCGGACTTCCGTTACAGTGGATGAAAAAAAAATGGAATGTTTAGCTACGAGTAATAACATAAATAAAAAATGTTAAGAAATAAAAATGTTTAGCTAATAACAAAAATAAAAAAGTTTGCGCTTTTGATTTAAAAAAAAATTGACAATTATAATAATTCAAACATTATGAGGCATATTAGGCTGTAAAATGGTTTTTTATATCAAAATTAAGTTAATGTATATTTTTCTAATTTAACTTGAAATTGCAGTGAGCCAAAGAGCATCAGTGTACAAATTAGGAGTAATTTAAGAGTCCAGTGTTTCATAACAGAGACTCGTATGTTACATTCTTTTTCGTTACAATCTTCAAATAGCTTGAGATATATTTCTTCATTAATTTGTTGGAAATTCTCTTCACTTAAATTTAAATATATTAAAATTGGTCTACGATATAAGATTTTATGTTTCTTTTATTTAATTAAAAATAGTATAGTAAAATAAAATAGTATAGTATATTTGATCAAGTTCAAATTGCAGATGAGACAGCGGGCTGTAGTATCCTTTATCGCGTTCAGAATGGTAACAGTACTTGTAGTCAGCCCCCTCTTTTCCATTCTGGGCTAGTGCCCAGGGCCCCGTCATCAATTGGGCCTCCTAGTTCCTGCCTAATTGCACTGATGAAAGCTCCTCCAAAATGAAAAGCATAAAAAATTAATTAACAAGTATCTGGATGAATCTACCAACTAGATCCGCAGTCTTCCCCCCGAGAGAAGTACTGTTACTTGTCAGTATATTTATGAAAATTTAATTTATACGCATAAAATATTAGTTAATTTAATAAAAAAAAATATATTGACAATATCAATACTAGGTCTAAAAATTATATTGATAAACATAAAACGCGACTCCACAAGATAAGTAATTCTATCTTTAGTGTAAAATTTAAAACTGTAATGTAATCAAAACCAAACTCTGTTTAGAAGGTTATTATAAAATCGCTGATTTACCATGTTTAGTGTTGTATATGTATATGCTGTAATTTGTGTATAATAATTGTTAATTGTGATAATATATATTATTTTAAAGATGACAAAAGGAATGGTATCGTGAGTTTCTTTCGGAGTTTCTACTCAGGATCGCCATCATCTCGGCTATTTTTTTCCGAAACCCTGGTAAAATATAACCGACTTTATAAAAGTGACCTTGTTATCCTATTTTTGAGAAATAAACGATTTGATTTTGATTGTCGCTAATGTCTATGAATCTTATGTACTCAAAGACAAATAATCCTTTGTCATAGTAATATTATTATTCTATTATTTTTCAGTGCCCATCAGGACTTCCAATAGGTTAAAGGCGGCCCTGACGATGGTCTTTTATAAGGTTATGTTTACTGATAATGTACAGGGTGACCTACTTATGAGGTACGCAATAAAAATAAGTCTGTATCTTACGGTTTTATAAGCTGTGAGATAACCTTGAATAAACTTTGAAAGCTTTTTATATGCTTCAGTTCTCTTGATCAAGAAAAACTTTTTTTTTATTAATGAAGACTATTAAATTATTATTTAATAATTATTTATTTATTTTATTCGTTTAAGTTTACAGTGGTGATGTAATAATATTATAAATATATTTCAACGTTATTCATGTTAAGCCGGATAAAGTAAGGTAAAGTTAGGTATATAAAATGATAATCAACTAAAATCCAACGAGCCCGTTGGATGAGTGGTTAGGGTGCTTGCCTTAACGCTCTGTTCTAGGGTTCCCGGGTTCGATTCCCGGCAGGGTCAACTTTGAAAAATCAACTTTTCAAATTTGGCTCTGGTCTGGATTTGGAAAGTAGTGGCAGGGCACACTGCGTTTTTGCAGTCATTTGGGCAGCCCGTCTGGCGGCAGTAACCACCCCCTTACAGAAGTCCACCGTGAAATAACAGCACGTGTGCTGTTGTGTTTCGGTGAGTGAGTAAGGGATGCCAAAGCCCATTTCCCTATCCACTCCTAATCCCTTATCCTTAATCCTACTGCAGTCGGCAGCGCGCTTTCAGCAGCTTTGGCGTTGCTTGTGTTATAGGCGACGGTAGTCACCTACCATCAAGTGGACCGTCAGCCTGTCTGCCGACCTTAACATAACAAAAATATATGAACTCACGTTTAAATTCCGGTATGCCGTTTTACGACTGATTGATTTTTATTGTCCAGTTCAAAGATTTCCCTATATAAAGAAGAATGTGAAAGGTTTTCGCATTGAAAGAAGTCGTTGCTTTCAATACTTTTTAATTTCGAAGCCGATCTGGAAAGGCAAATTCTTTGCTTTGGGTTCAACATAATCACTACAAACGCAATATCAGAGTATTAAAGTTAATATTAGACATACATTTTTTATAAATTCACATCTCTTCACGCTTCAAAGGCTGCTATAAATTGTAAGGTTGCAATTAAAATTATTTTTGAAAATATACTTCTATCAACGAAAAACTAAAGAGACTAATCACAATGAAACTAATCAAAATGATAATGTGAACTTGGTAACATATTCCAAATGTTTAGATGAAACAAACAATTCTCTAATGACTAGGCAATTTATTCGGGGAAAAAATATGGCCATTTAATTTATTTTTGATTCGTGTCAACGTTTACTCTAATTTCTTTCCTAGTCTTATAGGACACACAGGTTTTTAGACGATGTTTTCCTTCGCCATTCAAATAAATGATCATAATTTCTAATGCATACGTGAAACAGGAAAAGACCCACAGAATGCAGGATTCCAACCAGATTTGACCATTCAGTAAAATGTATTTCTTCTGAATAATATTTTTTCTTTGGAACGAACGTTGCTCCGCTTGCCGCCGACTTGCCGCCGACTAAAGTAGAATTAAGGACAAGGAATTAGGAAGGGATAGGGAAATGGGCTCTGGTATCCCTTATTCACTCAACGTAACAGAACAGCACACGTGTTGTTATTTCACGGTTATCTTCTGAAAGGGTAAGCCCCTTCTGTAAGGGTAATGGTAGTAAAGCAGGCTCAACAAACAAACTAACTAAAAAACTGACAAAATGACAAACTGACAGACTGACAGACAGACTGACAGACTGACAGACTGACTGACAGACTGACAGACTGACAGAATGACAGACTGACAGACAGACACACTGACTGACAGACTGACAGAATGACAGACTGACAGACCGACAGACGGAGAGACGGAAAGACCGACAGACCGACAGACCGACAGACCGAAAGACTGACAGACTGACAGACTGACAGACTGACAGACTGACAGACTGACGGACTGACGGACTGACGGACTGACGGACTGACGGACTGACGGACTGACGGACTGACGGACTGACGGACTGACGGACTGACGGACTGACGGACTGACGGACTGAAGGACTGACAGACTGACAGACTGACAGACTGAAAGACTGACAGACTGACAGACTGACAGACTGAAAGACTGACAGACTGACAGACTGACAGACTGACAGACTGACAGACTGACAGACTGACAGACTGACAGACTGACAGACTGACAGACTGACAGACTGACAGACTGACAGACTGACAGACTGACAGACTGACAGACTGACTGACTGACTGACTGACAGAGTGACAGACTGACAGACTGACAGACTGACAGACTGACAGACTGACAGACTGACAGACTGACAGACTGACAGACTGACAGACTGACAGACTGACAGACTGACAGACTGACAGACTGACAGACTGACAGACTGACAGACTGACAGACTGACAGACTGACAGACTGACAGACTGACAGACTGACAGACTGACAGATAGATTGACCGACTGACAGATTGACAGTCTGTCAGTCAGTGCTAAGCGCATAATTTTCGCCAGTAATAAATACGATTTCGTTGCTTCTATATTATAACAAAGGTACATTAAAGTTCAATCACAAACAATTTTATGAGACATAAACATTTGTGCGTTTTATTTGTGAAATAAATTTTAGTAAGGTGTGCAATCGTAAACATTTTATGCCATTGTTTGTGGTGGTCATGTAAACGGGCATTCTACGTTCCAGTCACAGAAATGTTGAAAGAATATTACCTATTATAGTTTAGTAGAGAACACAATGTATGTGTTCATTCTCCGCTTCACACATCTGCACTCCACTCATCTCCGCTTTAATGGAGTCCGGGCCTAAAGCCCTCCTTGCCACCAATAGGACGGTTAGTCTGCCTGGGTATAGATATACAAGTACTGACTGTAATAAATATTTCATATTCATTTAGTATTTAACGTAGTTCGAAATTTAAGAGGATTTAATTGACGTATTTAGCATCCTTGATAGTTGCGGGTACCGTTACCATCGGAATCAAATATTCATAGTACGAGAAGAGCGTCTGTCTACTTAAAGTTTGTAAGCAAACGTCGCAGTTTGGCTCCGTTCCAGATACTGATTCTGTTGTACTACGGCACGAGTCCTCAACTCTATTCATTATCTTACATAAATACTACCCAAATTCGATTAATTTCATTTGAAACGTAATAGTAACTATAGATTGTGCTTTATGAAATTTGTAGCGGCAGGGCACACTGTATTCCGTAGTCAAAATATAGGTAGCACTTTGGCGGTAGTAACGACAATGAAGTAAGACGTGTGTTTCATATCTTTATCCTATAGAAGTCGGCAGCGGAAGTGTAGCTAATAGTACTAGGTGATGGTAGCCACCTACCATCAAGTGGAGAGCTTGTCTGCTGACTTGCATAAAAATCTAGCTCTCCGAGAACACATGGTGCACGCTTGGTGTCCCACGTGAGATAAAGCTTTAATATGGCCCACTACTTTAAAGAAACAGAACAGCAGTTTGAGATATTTTTAGGGATGATTCTATCGTGCTTTCTGTGGTTGAGACAGTTAAAATGAAAGTATGTGTTTAAGTAAAAAAAACCAAAGTTTGGAAATTTTATACAATATTTCCAAGTGGATATGGAATTATTTATTTATTTACACATCAACAACTGGTTGCGCCGTAATCGAATGGTTTGGCTGTCAAGTCCATTTTCCTTTGTACCCGCATTTATTAAAATGTAGCCCTCCATCTTTCCCTTTTTACCCACATTCCTTATAATGCATGTTACCGCCGCGCCGCGAATGTGAAGGGAGATCACGTCTACGCTCGAAATATCTCGCTCGAAGAAAGAAGAACCAAATTTGAACTCGAAGTGCATTTATTATCCGCGCCTTAACGTTCTGTAACAACTTTACAAGTGAACAGTGTCTGCCAGTTGGACGTTCTGGAGAATCCTGCAGGAGATCGCACCAGAGCACCGGATACAAGGTACGTGCATTTCCTTCTGTCTATCCTGTCCATCAGACAGTCAACTGTTCGTTTACAGCCGCAACCAACATACAGTCCACTAAACCGCCGCAGGGATTCATGGCGTGATCTGTCGCAATCCCGCCCCAACGAGATTTAGATCTTGTTTAACCCTTCAGGGTTTTCTTCGCGCCTCCAACAACTTAACATAGTAACTATAATTTCATAATTAACTTTAAATTAGTATAGGTTTATAATATAAGCCAAAGCCAATTATTTATTTATACATTATTCCTGATAACAATCAATAGTATTGTTATGAGGCAAAATATGCACTGCTGGTCAAATAAAAAGCAGCTTGGATTCACCTTCGACCCGCGGTCCTTATCAGGTCGTCTGTCCACCTTGAGGAAAGATGTCTCGGAGCTTCCCGAACGAGATGAATTCGACGATTGACCTCTTTCTGGAAGTTGGCTCTACCTAATTGGACAGTTTGTCCCAAGTAGATGTACTCGTCAACAACTTCGAGAGTCAACTGTTATTGGGGTGGACACAACATGGTCATTAGACATAATTTCGTCTTGTCCTATATTCATCCTTTGGGGCCACCATTTGGAAAACTCGGTAGAAGCCATCGAGTATCTTTCAGTTACTTGAACTAATTAACCTAAAATTTTGCAATTTGCAATTGATTTTGGCTGTTCGTTTGGAACATAAACTTTCCATTTTTCAAATTGAGTGTAAACAAAAATATTTTTCTGTAACGTCATTATTTTGAGAATATTTTTAGTTGGAAGCCTTCTCATCCCCAATTAAGACATAACGACCTTTTTTTTGTACGTTGTGCTTTCAGAATAGTTTGATCGTAAAGTTTCAAGAGTTAGTTTTTATTTTAAGGAGATTGTCATTCCTTTTTAACCAAGCGTTAACTGAAGACGTCCATTACATCTTATGCTCGCAATTCAAATGTAAAATCTACTATTAAAGCTGTCTGAGCTGTGTGATGTATTATGCTGCGAAGGAAGTGGTTAGAATGATAAATGTGAACAGATTTATGGTAATAAACACAATTATATGTTGATATAAATTTATAACATGAACTGCTTCTGAATTTTTTGACTTATATTGATATCACGGACATATTTCTTAGCCACGACTTGTTGAGAATTTACTGTAAAAAATGCCATTTCTTAAGAGCTTGAAAAGAATAAGTAAATTTGTTTAATAGTTGCATAGTTATGCTGTTGATATTGCCAGGATGTTTGCTCAATTTTCTCGAAGACCCAATAATTAAATAGCTCAGATCTTTCAAAAAATATAATATGTATATATTTTTAAACTCGGTTGCAAAAAAAAAAACGAGACTGAAGACTTCATTGGTTATTCATTATATTTTGAAGTAAAAATAATGTTTTGGGGTGAACATTACCATAACATCTGTTTCTACTAGAACCAGACCTTCCACAAAGAGAACAAGTCTCTTGGAACCACTTCTAAATTAGAGTCATCGAGAAGAGCGGCAACTTTACTGCTACTTTCATGTTGTCCATATTCATTAATGTTTAAGTTGTTATCTGTAGTTTCATTACACTTGTTTATGTGATTACTACTTGTACACTACCTCTAATCCTACTAATGTTATAAATGCGAAAGTTTGTGTGTTTGTCTATTTGAATGTTTGTTACTCAATCACGCAAAAACGGATGAACGGTTTTAGATGAAATTTTGGTACACAGTTAGTTTATTACCTTGATTAACATATCGGATACTTTTTATCCTGGAAAAATGTTGGGTTCCCGAGGGATCGTTTAAAAATATGAAAAAAAAATAGGCGTCACTTTCGTCACAGCGATAAAGATGTCAGGCGTTATATTTTTAATTTTTCAACGCCGACGAACTTGCCGGTCCACTTTCGCAGATAATTTCGCAAAAGCTCCGAAGAGTCGCTTTCGTATCGCTGGTTGTCGCACCACTTGGCGTTGGCGCCAAGATAATTAAGAGTATATCGAAATACATCGAGTATTTCGAATCGAAAGTTCGGAACATCGAAAATTCCGAACATCGAAAGTTCGGGAATGTTATTTCTGTTGAAATGTAAACTCTATTGTAAACATATGGACCAATTTCCTTTGACACTAGTCGGGAAGGGGCGTGGCTACCATCGATAGAGTAGGACGTTCGAGACTTTCGGCCGGGGAACGCTTTTGCCAGGATGTTCCATAGTTAGTCGTCAGTATTTATAACGCCTGACATCTTTATCGCGGTGACGACGAGGGTGCCGCCGCCAAGGCGACAGTGGCGTTCAATTTTTTGTGTTTTTAAACGATCTCTCGGGAACCTAATATTTTCATCTAAATCTAACCTAACATTAAACTATTTTCATCTAAATCCGTTAAGCCGTTTTTGCGTGAAGGAGTAACAAACTTCCATACATCCTCGCAAATTTTCGCCTTTATAATATTAGTACGATTAGCATATTAGTTTATAATGGAATTGATATTATTTTTTCTAGAATTAGGTCCACTGCTGGACAAAAGCTTCCCTACTAATTCTCCAAAAGAACCGACGTGTCTCCCCCCCTTGTGGGTGGACGTCCTACGCTGCGATTGCCGGCTTGCCGCTTCTTTATAGGTACCAAGAAGACTTTAAATCCTTATTTCTGACTGTTCAAGCATATCACTATTTTAATGCAAACATAAAATACGAAACACTCAGGGGAATTATTGCGAAACATTTATTTGTTACTATTTATACCTATTATAAAAATAGTCGTTGTTCGCCTGTCTGTTTATCCGCTACATGCAAAATTTATCCGTTACCTTCTTCTGAATCACACAACGAAATACGATACAGTTTTCACCAATAGAAATAGCGATAAACGAGGAAGGTTTGCGTATATAATTCTCAGAAAAAAAAAATGGCATTCTTGAGAAATCGAGGGCCAGTCGCTATTAATAAATATAAAATAAAAGTTTAAGTAATTTAAAAGAATTTATTTTATTACATTAAGTAAACAGTCTATTTATGATTTTATTTATTTTCTAAACTAGCTGTGATAACCACGTTATAGTTTTCGTTGAAACTTTCTACGGAGCGGAGATGTCTTTTTGATAAATTCACGAAAGTTTTGCGTTTTTGTTTACCGATACCGCTCCGGTTCTTTTAGAAGGTGGTTTGGATAGATGCCAACTAACACCAAAGCTTTTCTGATAATGGCTTTATACAGGTTCCATGCCGTTATTGTTATGTATTCTGTCGCAACTTAGAAGTTTTTGAATTGATCGGATATAAATTTATCCATATCTACACATATTATAAAATATTCTGTTTCTCCGCTAACTTATAACGCTTTTATATGCAAATAAGTTATTTGAAACTGGCGATGCCGCAGTTTTACACTTTATTTAATATAAATTGACATATGTAGATAATAAGTCGTTTTATGACCAATAGGAAGGGAGATAACTTATTTTTCATAAATAATTATTTATGAATATGAATATTAATAAACGTTGCTAGACCGATTTTACTTTTAAATAGTTCTTACTTTAATCACATATAAATACATTTATAATACATGCCCAAAAAAGACTCGTAAAAGTATATCGCTCGAGGTCAGCGAACGGAGCGTCTAAAACTACAATTGTTTAAAGACTTTTCTTTAGGAATAAAAGTAAAAAATCGATTTTCCAAGATACACAAGTTGAAGTACAAGATTGCATTCTTGCATATCTCTGAATGACTCTGAATCTCTGAACAATTACCCATGTAAAAAACATTCGGCCGTATGTTGAGATAATAATTATATTTTTTGAAGTAAAAAGTGGATGCATTTGGTTGGGTCAACAATAGCTTCCCTTTGCACATACATTTATGAGAAATCAATTTAAGGTTAGGGAGAAACAATATTTAAAAAATGGACGATTATTAATAACAAAAATTGTTGTTAACCAAATTGAACACGTCGTCGTCTTGCCAATATCTACAACTTACCCGTGCATGGAAACCTGATAAAATAAATAGATTTTTCATAATTTTAAAAAACTGAAAAAAAATCTAGATTTCTAGATGTTAGTGCTTGATTAAAAAGCTTTCTAATACCCTTACATACCTTTTCCAAGTATTCGTTTTTGTCCCGGTACAAACAAACCCTTTTTATACTAATACGCATGGAGTAGACTATAAGGGCCGTGGAGTGATATTAAAACCTTTAAAAGACCTTACTCAAGATTTGGGTTATAAAAGGCAATTTCAAAAATGGTAGTTCCAGAGATTAGAGTAAAAAAAACAACTTTGGTTTTATTATACAGATTTTTTTAAGTTTTTTACAAAATCAACAGCTTACAAATAGCTTATGAGCCCGTTGGATGAATGGTTAGGGTGCTTGCTTTAACGCTCTGTTCTAGGGTTCCCGATTTCGATTCCCTGCAGGGTCAACTTTGAAAAATGAACTTTTCAAATTTAGCTCTGGTCTGGAGCTGGAAAACAGTGGCAGGGCACACTGTGTTTCGCAGTCATTTGGGCAGCCCGTCTGGCGGCAGTAACCACCCCCTTACTGTGAATAACAACACGTGTGCTGTTGTGTTTCGGTGAGTGAGTAAGGGTTGCCAGAGCCCATTTCCCTATGAAGGGATCCTAATCCTACTGTAGTCGATAGCGCATCCTTAATCCTATGTTAAGATCGGAAGATAGGTCCACTTGATGGTAAGTGGTTACCGTCGCCTATAACACAAGCAACGCCAAAGCTGCTGCAAGTGTACTGCCGACTACAGTAGGATTAAGGATAAGGGATTAGAAGGGGGGATAAGGAATTGGGCTCTGGCATGCCTTACTCACTCACCGAAACACAACAGCACGTATATGCTGTTATTTCACGGCGGTATTCTGTAAGGAGGTAGTTACTGCCGCCAGGCGGGCTGCCCAAATGACTGCGAAACGCAGTGTGCCCTACCACTACTTTTCCCGACGAATCCCGACCAGAGTCAATTTTTGAAAATTACATTAAAATTTCCAAAGTTGACCCCGCCAGGAATCGAACCCGGAGCCCCTGAGACGTTAGGCAAGCACTCTTGCCACTCATCCAACGGGCCGTCTGTATAGCTGGTGTTCGCATGGGATATTTAGCCTATGTCCATCCTGAAATTCCATTCTAACTATTGTTGAAAGATTTTTTGAAATCGGATGAGTAGTTACGAAGATTACCTCCTACATACAAACATACAAACTTTACCTCTTTATAATGTTAGTTTAGATAGATTTATGCAGGAAAATTTATTCATATAGTGTATGTAACTATCGATCTGTTACATACACTATATGAATAAATAACTACTTGAATATCTAATACTAAATTTACTATCAGATATTCAAGTAGTTATTATCCTATTAGTCGAGAGTTAAACTTTGATTCCTGGCAAAGTCAGATATGAAAACACTCCACTGGATATAGTTATTGTCGCCTAAGCACTAGCAATGCCATTGACGATGCCAAAATGCCGACCTGCCGAGCCGACTGACTGATAAAGGAGATAATGGAATGACAACATCGGCAGTAGCGGCAACTCCAAGCTGCCCGCGGCCGGCTGCGCGCCGGGCACGCCGGACGAGGTGCCGTACGGGTCGTGGTGGTACGGCGGCGGCGCGGCGGCGCGGCGGCTGCGGTTGGTAGTAGCCGGCGCCCCAGTCGCCTGCCACCTAGTAAGGCTCCTGGTAGGCGCCTTTTCCGTCCGTAAGGACTAGGCGAGTCGTGTCTGAACTCATCGCTGTCGTACTAAAATAACACATCGCTTATTAACAAGCTATAATTAAAAAATATAAACTAAACACCCGACTTTCTATTGAGACCATTCTAATGAGCCCAATCACGATATATCGGCTGTAAGTTACTGACGAGTTGGCTATCCCTCAGACTACTCGATGCTGCAGCATCAGGTCAAGGTTATCATGTCATAGAAATACCACCGAAATAACAGTACACCAAATTTCAAATCAAACGAATACAACATTACACGTGCTATTCCCTTGACGAATGTAGATCTAGATTAAACCGAAACTGTTCTATAGCGTTGAATATATAGGGTACTGGTAATAGAGAACATTGGTCGAATGTTAAGGTGCTGGCCAACTGGCTCTGGTCTGAATATGGCAAGCAGTGGCAAGGTACACTGCGTTTCGCAGTCTTTTCAGCAATCTGTCTGGCGCACAGATATATATAGTAGGTATAGATACCGCAAGCCGTTCGCCACTACGTGCCCGCAATTTGAGCAACGCTCAAATACGGCCTCAGTTCGCTTTCGACTGTATTCATAAAAAATCGTCTTTCGAAAAACAAAAAATGCCTATTTGCGCTGTTGTTTTGTATCATCGGTAAGTAGTTTTGTTATTTATAATATGTGCTGTAATTTAATTAAAATCAATGTTTGTAAAATGTCATAGCCAGCTGCGTGCGCGCGTCCTCTCACGTTGAACGTAGGTGATGGTATGGTATACTAAATTGGTGCGCGTAGAGCTGGGCGTTGAACATTCGATAGACTAGTCGTCGCGTCGTTGCATTGCGGGGTGAGGGGAAAAGATTTATTTGTGTTTTAACATCACTAAATTGTGCTTGTGATGTCATGGTAGGCACTAAAAATGTGGCACGCTTCGTTTTCATACAGTTTGATGAACTTGCGTCATCTATACTATCTATGTCTGTGGTCTGGCGGCAGTAAAGTAACCATCCCCTAACAGAATACCATGAAGAAATAACAGCAAGTGTGCTACTGCGTTACGGTGGAGTAAGGGATGCCAGAGCCCATTTTCCTATGCCTTCTTGATCCCTTATTTTTAATTCTACTAAGGTCGGCAACACACTATGAGGACCAGTTCAATAATTAAAAAAATATGGCTGTGGTTATCAATATTCACATCGGATATACTAATTGAGCACAAAAAAAAAACATATTGGTAACACAAAATCAATTTGAACGGCCAAAATCTTTGCGTGTGCATTCAACAAATTAATGGGTACATTAATTCCCAATTTACATAATTATAGGGCGTTAATGCAGACGTCACAGAATTTAGTTAAGAGGATATGTAAGAAAAAAGTGTTTCTTTGATTGCAATTATCTCAGGATTTGCTTAGCACAGAATTAAAATTTTCTGATATAGGTTATTTGACTACATAATTCAACATTTGTTTAGAGCCAAAACACGATAGCTTAAAATTTTCTCGACAGAAAAAAATTCTAAAGTAACCCCTTTAATTTTAATTTATCACAAATTGTATTTAAACAGTGCCATATTAGACTGATAAAAGTTAGTAAACACAAAGTAAATACAATTCTTTATCATTTGTTTAGACTAAAATATGTTTGTGTGATTTACTTTTTTTTATAATTGATATTTTAACAACGGGCGCTTACGTTATTTGTTTCGAGACGCAAGAGCGCTCTATCTGTTTCTTTTTCGCACGTGGAGAAGCAATAGCGCTTGTAACTGCTTCGTGTTACGCCCAGTTGCTCGTGGCCATAGCCGACGACGGACCTGTGCTTGGCGCTCTTTGCTCCCGATAATAAAGATAAATATTGAAATATATGTGAATAAACTTTATAATAATATTATTAAACTTTATAATTCGTCTTAGGGATAATTTAGTGACTAAAAACATTGAAAGATGGGAAACAAACAAGAATTCCAAAATTATAAGAAAAGAAAGTCGAATTTGAAACGTTTAAAAAAAAATACAAGTAATTTGAGACAAAAGAAAAGGTAAGAACGTTCATTTTTAACAATTTATTACGCTCTATGATTTTTAGTAACAAAATTTGTATCTTTGTTTTGTATGTATTAGAATCACATTTCCCAATATTTGCACCAGATAGCAGCATGAAAGTACTTGGATTTTTATATATGATTTTTTTATTGGTTTTATCACCGAGATTAGAAATCGAATTGCTAACAACATATAATATAAACAAATAAATAAAATTTAACTATCTCTTTGTAATGTCAATATAATAGCTTTTTTTTTAATGCACATACTTATAACAATAATATATTTTTATTTGTTTATCTTTAGATAAGTAAGCGCTTACACATGATAATTTATTCTTTTTTGTAACATTTTTTTACCCATTGCAGATTACTACGCGAAAATAAAATATTATTATGTAATATCAATGCCACGAGCGCAAGGTTCAAGCGAACAAAATCAAGTGGAGTCGCCATTACCTGAGAAACTTCATTCTTTTTCGCCAACATTAGAAAATAATAAAAGGTAAACCGAATTTTATAACGATGAATTCAAACATGTAAACCGTGATAATAATGCAAGGGAATAGACAAACTGTATTACAATTCGAAATATTTTTTCTTCTTGAATTGAATCAATCAGCTAATACTTTTTTAGTATTAATTAATTAATTAATTAATTAATATACCATAAAACCGAATTACCACTACTTATCATTGACATTTTTGTTCTGATATGAAGGAGTCACCTGGGGATTCCCCTCTGTAGCAGATCGGAGAGGGGATTCCCCAAAACCACCCAGGAAAATCCGAGATGTTGAGGATGTTGACCTGGTAAAAAGTCGGCGACGGGATCTCGGAAACTATCAACCCGAGAAGGACCCGGTTTTGCGGAATGTCATAGAGGGTCATCGGGGGTGACCACATCGCGACCCCCCCCCCCTCTCCCCCCATACGTTTTTTTTACGCTCCATACAACCGTCCGGATTTTCGAATCCCCGCAGCTCCGAAACGGTGAGAGTTATGGCGGCGGTTACTTTGGCGGATGACCAACGCCCGTGGAAGTCCGTCTTCCGGGACTGTCGCCCTCCCCCCACCTCCTCCCCTTCGGACCCCCTCCGTACAAAATCGCACTCTGTTAGGGATCTTTCGCCGCTGGAGGAGGGCGGCAAAGGTCATCGGAGGGTTGCGAAAGTACGAAGCCTTTCAATTAGTTACCGTCACCCCGCCCTCCGGATCCTCCCCCGCCCCCTCAGGCCCCCCCGATCGGGACTCGGAGGCGGTTCGACTGAAACATCCCGTGTTTGGGCTTTTTCGAATGGGCACGGCGAATGAATTCCGATGGCTCCGACGGGATTTGGATTTAGCTCACTCGACCTCCCCTCCACCTCCCCCTCCATACGAAACCAAACTTCAAAGAGGTTCTTTTATAGAAAAGAGACGGCGGTCGATCCGCCGCAGCGGCGGCGAGGGGTATGTCGGAGCGACGAAAAGTGAAAATTTTGACACCCCCCTCGAACCCCCTCTGCCGTAACTCGGAAACGGCGCGACGCAGCCGGGTCGCGTTTGGGGTCTTCGGAGACGTCTCGGGGAGACGAACTTTTTGGTCGCTACAAAATTTCGAAATTTGCATTTTTGGACTTTTTCGTAAATATCTCTGGAGCGGTGCGTCGCAGACCGCCCGTGTCGGTGCTCATTTGAGAGGTCTCGGGGAGATGGATTTTTTGCAATAGACCAAATGTCACAATTTGACAGTCACTGTCTATTCGGTAGACCGTCGGTGACCGTAGCGGGCAGACACCCCGTGTTGGGTATCATTTGAATGGTCTCAACGAGGACGATCCATTGACACCATTGCTCTCCCCCCTCTCCCCCCTTCGGACCTCCTCTATGCAAAAAACACACATCAAAGAGATTCTTTCGCCGACGAAGGGACGGCGGTCGATCCGTCGCGGAGTGGTCCGGAGCGGCGGCACGGGGTCTGCCCGAACAAAGTAAAAGTGAAAATTTTGAACCCCCCTCGAACCCCTCCGGTCGTAACTCGGAAACGGCGCAATGCATCAGGGGTGTGTTTGGGGTCGTCGAAGAAGTCTCGGGGAGACGAATTTTTTAGTGGAGACGAAATTTCGAAATTTACATTTTTAACTTTTTTTGAAAATATCTCAGGAGCGGTGCGTCGCAACCTCCCGTGTTGGTACTCATTTAAGAGGTCGCGGTGAGACGGATTTTTTTAGCATAGGCATTTTGTTTCGTTACTTGTGTTATAAAGTAACTATTGCTACCTACCATCAAGATCAATACCATCAAGAATTATAAAAAAATAATGTCAATCTGAAGTTAGTAAGGAATAAAAAATTGTAAAGTAAAAGATAAAAATGAAATTGGAATGTTTAAATTATGCTCACTACTTTCTAATCATTTAAATCTGTTTAAAGAATATTAGATTTAAAAGAATTATTTTGTTACAGTTTTAGTAAGTATCATGTAAATGCATAAAATAAAAGTATCAATTTATAGTTAAAAATAAAACATTCCAACAACATAGGTATTAGTTTATTATTCTTGCTGTAATAATTAATGAAATAGAAATTTTAATATCAAATTTTTCTACTAAATAAAAATACGAAATATAATATGTGAATAAGAATATATACATATAATAAGCATATATAACATTTTGTATTTTTTTTAATTCTTTCATACTTATTAGACCCTTAGTAGACCCACCATGTTGGTACTTATGTAAGAAGAGGTCTCGGGGAGAGGAATTTTTTGGTCACGACGAAATTTCAAATTTCACATTTTTGGACTTTCTCGGAAATAGTAGCAGGTAGACCCACCGTGTTGGTACTCATATAAGAGGTCTCCGGGAGACGAATTTTTTGCAATAGACCAAATATCACAATTTGACATTTGCGGTCTACTCGGTAGACCGTCGGTAACTGTTGCGAGTAGACCCCCCGTGTTGGGTATCGTTTGAAAGGTCTCAACGAGGACAATCCATTGACACCCTCTCCCCCCTCTTCCCCTCCCCACCCCCGAAAGGGCTATCCCCCCGCGGGCTGCGCAGCCCGCGGCAACGAGCGGAAGCTAGTTTGTATATGAAGTCGGTTTCATTTGTTCTATTTTTCTAGACTAGTAGGGGCCGAATTCTGATGTATTAATTCTTATTTGTACTTCCATCGATTTACGCTAACTTTTTTTTTTTTTTCAGTAATCCGTGTTCGAGTACTCGAACCATTGAATCACCTATTCATCAGGAATCGGACAAAGTATTGACAGAATTACAAAATGCTGCAGATATTTTCATAAGAGTAATTCCATGTAAGCACTTGTGTAAACTCATTTCAGTAACAATCGGCTAAAATTTAGCAGTGAAAGTTGAAACTACATTTATATGGTCTATTGCTCAAAGAATTCTCAAATTCAATACTACAAAGTAATAGCATAGTACACCCAGAATAGTAGTTCATCTCAGGCATGTCGGCGAGTTATTAGCCTACTTATTACTTGTCACTTTATTTTTTAGTTAAATATTATTTGTGTATTATGAGTAGCACTGAATTTTTATATATACCTATATTTTTTATATTATTATAATGAAATGTTTTACTAATTCATAAATGAGGTATAAATAAAAGTCCTTTTAATTTTTATGTATATGGCATTTATTAAAAACTTACAAAATTGAAATAGAAAAAAATTAAAAAAATATCAAATGGAGAACACAAACACATCCAAATATTACTATAAAAATTCAATAAATCAATAAATCGGGCCAGGATTTCCAAAGTTATAGCGTTGTAAAATTTCACCGCTTTTTAAAATTTGCCTTCATTGGCGCACCACCGCGATGACGTCATACACCTACAGTCCTTGTCCGATTGCAAGTAATGCTGAGTGTTTATTTTCATAAAATTTGATTGTTGTAGTTTGTAGTTATTATTTTAAGTGTTTGTGTTAGCAATTACTTTAAATATTATTGTTATTAAATAAACATAGTGATGGAAGAGAGTTTTGTAAAAGGACAGTCGGACCTACCAAAAGTCGACATTTTTATGGTTGCGCGATATTTGTCTGAGAATGGTGATTATGTAGCCGCTGAAATGCGAGGAATAAAACTGAATAAGTAAGTAAATGTGTAACTTCTCATGTACTTATGTTAGTATTTCAATCAAGTTTTATTAAAAGGCAACTGTTTGTTTTTGTCGAGTGTCAAATGGCAGGGGGACAAACATTTTCTTAATTTCATTTTTAAATATTGCCTTTTTTATTAGGTACAAAACCAAAAAGTTCATTTCATCCTTTATAGCAAATAAACTGAGTGATGTTATTTAGTTTGGGTGTGATCAATGTAAAGGATGTATTAAGCATTTAAAGTATTGTGTATCTTTTATGTAAATTTTTTTTTATAAAATTTATTATATATATACACATTAGTTTCTTTTTTAAAACAAAAAGTCATCTCCAAGACCAACTCAACCCTAGGTGCGTGTCGAGGCGCGCGCGCCACTCGCGAGGACATTGGCCTGCACCCTGCACATTCAACTACAGTTTTAGGTTAGGTGTCTATTTCTTAAAAGAAACACTTTTGGATGTACGTCGAAATGATCTTCATAACAATGCACGTAACTAGAGGCTTTAAGAGGATCTGCTCTTTTCACAACTTTTAACCACTTTTTCCGAATATTACCGCCTGGTACATAAAAAAAAAACAATTTTCGGGGTGATTTTACACTGGAGTTGGTACACATAGGCACAATACAATATTTTTTAACCTTTTTAGTGATCCAATATAAATTTTTTTTATTAAATTTATAGCGAGACTGCGAGCGCAACGAGCTAAAGTATGAAGGTATGTTATGTAGAGTCAGGGAGTGACGTCATACGTTAGCGCGGTCGCTTGTCGGATTTTGCCGCGGAAGCCGTTCTTTAAGGTTTAATATCTCAGTCATTTTTGAAGATAGGAAAACAATAAAAACAGATTATTTTTTCTCGAGTTACAGGTAACTGTTATTTTATTACTGTTTTATGATAAATATAATTGTCAGCTATTATTTTGATGATGAGCTTATACCATCAGTTAACTTGTGTATATACCATATTTACGCTAGGCAAGCATAGATTTAATTACTTTTCTTGTAATATTATTTTTAAAGAAAGCTTTCGTTGAAAACAATCATTCCGAGAACGTTTTTGTAAAGTTTGTATAAAATTCAACAATAACTTTAATATTTCTTTTTTACACTTTACAATAAAGGACTATGTAGTTAATATTATGAAATTAAAACATTTTAATAAAGTTGCAAATAAAAGCGTTTTGAAGCAAAATACCGCAACAAACGAAGCTATGTAACTATCTCTATGTATTCAATTATGTAAATATGAAAATATGGCAGACCTGCATATAAATAAATTAGCTGAAGTTATAAAAAGTTTCTCTTTTTTAAATATTCCCATGGAGTTTGTTTAAATACTAAAAATTTGATGTATTTTCTGTGATTTTAGTGATGTTCCCGGAAATGATGAGTTGTTCACGAAATGATGCGTGTGTTGCCTGAATGAGGATGTGAATGCATTTTAGGGTTTATTATAATAAAATCAAATGTTTACAAGTTATTGTTATTTAGTTATTTGGCATAAGGTTTATTCTAAACATAAATGTAACTTTACTTAGCTTAAATCACTTCTTTACAGTCTTTTGATGATGTACCCTGCCAAGTACAATTCTTTATAATCACATTAAACTTTATGTTGATGGTGATAATGAAACCATTAATAACATGTAATAGTTCTAGTAAAATTGTAAGTAACATTTTAAACAAAAACAAGTTTTCTTAATTACATTAATAGAACACAAGAATATGTGAAAAGATAAACATTAAAAATTTTCGAAAACTTCAATATCAGTATCGAAGTAATAATACTCTCGATTTCTTTCTCTTTTCAGTAATGGCGTAGGAATGATATTAATTATTTGCTCGAATGCAATATATGATACATAGTTTGACACTAACTTAAATTTTTTGGCACTGTTACGCGCTGAACTCAAGAAAGTTACTAGGATTTATCCATCATCTTCATCGACACCTGTCTGACAGATGGCAACATAATATCTGTAATTGATATTTTTCTTTTGAGTAGGTACTTTAATTAATAAAAATGTTCCAGTGGATATTAAATTAGGATGTAGGTTTTCCTTGCCTTGACTGTAAGATGTACCAGCTTCTAAAACAATCTCACGAACTTTAGCATCAGACTTTAGAATCGACGTATTGGTCGTCCTCTCTTTTGGCAAAAACTTTTTGGTCATATAAAGCAACTTGTACTCCTTACTATATCTCTCCACTAACACATTTTTGGAAGGCTTCCCTGTCTTTGGAATTTTTTTTCAAACTATCAGCTTTTTCTTGTAATTGTGTTATAAGAACTTCGTTAAATAATAGATTCTTGCGTACTTCAGAAGGTACGTCGATGTTTTTAATCAGTGCGTTAACTTTGCTGTTAGGAGTAATAGGTATTCGAGCTTTCTCCTGTACTTTTTTTCTTTTCATTTTAGTCTTTTAATTAAAGTTTTATATTTACGTTTAATTTTAGCGATTGTTTTTTCCTGTTGTTTTATTTTACGGTATGCTTTAGCTCTATCTTTCCGCACAATTTTTCTTCCTACTGTTTTCCTCACTGAAGGTGTTGCAGATATATCATCATCGGAATGTGGCGGTGTATTTATTATTATATTTGATAATTCCTTCTTCTTTTCTGTGTATTTTTTTTACGCTTCTTTCCATTTTTTTCTCTGCTTTCGCTTTTCTCTCTCGGTCTTCTAAGCAATGTTCTTAACTTTCTTTTCAGCTTTTTTCCTGATAATATGCTCTATCTTTAGCCCTTTTAACCTCTCTGTTCATCTGTCATCTTATCTAAATATTTTCTTTTTCTGGCATTAGTTTTTTCTCTTTCGCGCAAATAGGATGAACTATTTTTGTTAAGTTGCTTTTTCCGACATTTTGTTCTTTTTCCAGCTTCTTGAGACTCCATATTGCTAAAAAATTAAACATTTAATTAAAAACTGTATTTAACACAACATACACTAAATTTAATAATGAATAGTAATAGCAGATTGCAATTTAGTAACTAAACAGTCATTTCGGAAACGTCATCATCATTTCGATAACGCTCCGTCATGTCCGGTAACGTTCTCGAAATGACCGTTCCCGAAATGACTTTTTCAAATTAAAGCGGCTATTTTTACAGCAGCCATCTTTGACATCATGTCTGGCTTGGTTAATGTAAAATATTTGAGGTTATAATTTCTTTTAAACACTATAAAACGTAGTGTTTTTCAATATTCCAAGGTAATAAATGCATTCCCGGTATGACGACTTATTGATGTACGCACTGTAAATAATGAATCGAAAGATACTTACTACTTATTTTTATTTTATCGGCGAATAGTTCTCATAACAGCCACTTTGTTTACATCTTCCCCTACAACTGTGCCATAGACACCTAGAGGCTGCGTTCAATAATATATTTTTTTTCGTCGATTAAAACTGCGTTCACTGAAATGATGCTTACATTGTCGGACATAATATTTCGACTTTTTTTTCTTCAATTTCTTTTTATTTTTTATTAATGTTTACCATAACGTGATATCAGATAAAATTGAGGGCCAATAAGTAATGAAAACCGTTAAATTTATTTTATTTTATGTTGATTCCCAGAGTTTGTTTCTAAGAAATGTTACTTAGGACGCGTTCTCGAAATGACTTTTTGTACTTATTTCTTTAAATAATTTTGAATATGTTTAACTTTTGAAGTATGTTGTGTGATATATAGTCAATGTGAACACATTTAAATATTTACAAACATTAATTTATTAAAAAATATATGAATTTAATCATTTATTTACTGGCGAAGGTGATTTGCCACCTTGGTGATTTTGACCCACCTATTTTGTAGATATCCTGAAAAAAAAAACATTGGTGTTCTCCATTGCACTAAAAAATAAAGCGGCGGCGGCGGGCGCGAATGTGCCGGGAGCGAGCGGATGCGCAATTACTTGTACGCGCGTGACAAGAAAATTTAAAACATTAAATGTTATAATTATAATACATATATGTGTAAACATTACAAACTTATATTGTCAACGCCAACAAAGAAGTGTGATAAATAAAAATGTGGGTAGATTGATAATTAGTACTGGCAATAAAAGCTGGTGTTCAATCACGGACGGGGCAACATTCTAAAGTTACATTAGCCACTCTATATACCTACTATTTTAGATATTTTGGATAAAATAATGTATTGTGTTGTGTGTTATTTCTAATATCTGCCAATTATATTGTTCTAATTTGTTGTTTAAATTACTGTAATCATTATATTCAAAATATATTCAGATTTATAAATGGATTTTGATTAGAAATACAAAAATGGTTAAAATTACAGACTAAGAATGAGATTGCTAGTGATTAAAATTGATAATAATTAAGTGTAATAATAGTGTTAATAATTAAAATTAATATTAATAAGATTTTAGTCAAAAAATTCAAAAACAAACATTCTCAAATTTTTTTCACTTAATTTAAAAAAAAAAGATTTTTTCACTTAATTGTTTTGGCAACTGGATTATTATTTATTATTATTAGAGTTACATATTGTATAATAATAGCAAAACATGTACACTATTAAGGCGTAGCAAATTTAGCTGTACCTAATAAAAAGTACTACAAATAAATAAATATTAAAGCGCGATGCGACTCAATGAATTCTTTGTTTTACTTTTACACACAGAATGCCGTCTTGTGTTGAGGGGAGCGGGGCGCATCGATCTGGACTCCGCCCCGGCGGGCGGAGACATTTTTTTCATTTTTATTTTGTGTATCACCTTAAGTGCTCATGAAAATGTATACGAGACTTTTGTGCACACTTAACACTTAACACAAGCTTTTGCTGCGAAATTCTTAGTGCTAATTACTTCCAGAGATTGGCTTTTTATAAACTTCCGTCTTTGTTAATAATTAATATACTTACGAGTATTTGTATTTTTTGTAATTACGCAATTTTACACAAAACAAGTTATTTCTAACAATTTACAAGGGTTGCTGCTTATGTATATACTACTAAGTTGCCTACTAATGAAAAACCAAGCATTGATGATTGAAATTGTCTTATTGTTTTTCAAAGTACTCTCCATGATGATCGATACACTTTTGCATGCGTTGAATTAATTTTCGAACCTTTTTTTCCACCCCGATTGAGGTACCTGTAAAACGTGGTTTTTGAACATTTCAACAGCTTCTTCTGTTGACGAAAATCTTCCCCACGCGTTTTGTTCTTGATTTTTAGGAATAAAAAGAAGTTATTAGGTTCCAAGTCAGGGCTGTAAATTCGATGTTTAGGCTCTCATTGACGTGATGAAGAATGATTCGCCTCCGTTTTCGAATTTTTCGGAATTCTACGAAGATTTCTGGTAAACAAATGATCGTGTACCAATCAGAATTGACCGCAATATGATTCTCCAATGGCACTGTCGCCTGACCTGTAATTCCGAAGAAACAGGTACTTATTTGAAAAAGATGTGCTTTTTCCGCGAACAACTTTATTGGTTTTTGCATGTTTTGGAAGATCCATACAGTCGATTGCTGTTTTGTTTCAAGCTCATATGTGTAGATCCATGATTCGTCACCTGTGTGCACCTTGATTGTATTTTTTTAAACGTTCCCTTGCACCATTGCACCAATCGACGCAAGCTTACTTTTGAGCGTTTGTCAAATTATGCGGAATCCAACGAGAATAAATCTTTTTTACGGACAAATGTTTACAAAATATCTTATTGAAGCTACTCTTACTAATGCCCAAAGTTGCTTCTATCTCGCAATTGGTCACATGTCGGTCTTGCATTGTCAATTCATGCACATAATCGATGTTTTCTGAAACAACAACTTATTTTGGACGACCTTCTTTGGGCACATCCTTGAGGGAATGCCGACCACGATTAAACTCATTATACCAGCGTTTTACAGTGGTTTAGGATGGAGCTTCATCGCCAAAAGTCGAAGTAAGTTCATCGAAACACTCTTGTCTTGATGATCATCGTACGAAAATTTTCACGAGATAATTCCATTTACCTACTCGCTAAGATTTTTTTTCAAGGCGCTGGAAACAACACAAATAATTGAGGTTATGTTAAAAAAGTCAAACTTTTCAATAGTAATGTCTGATGGTACCTAAAGCACTCAGTGTTGCCAAGGATCAATACATAAGTAGCAACCTAAGTATTAAATCGCCATCTTGTAAATTTTTGTGGTACCTACTTGTATAGTTGCCGATAGATGATATAATCAACTGTTACCTCAAAATTTTGTGAGAAGATCTTAAGTCCACCAAGCACAGCTCGTTCTTCCCGATAGTTACAGCTTATAGAACCATGTTTGTAAAAGCTATTGAAAGAATTTGTTCGTTAGAACGTAGCAAAGCCAGTAATAGCTTACAATAGTTAAGCTAGAAGCTTTTACATGGAACTTTGGAACAGGTCAATATCTGTATCATTCGATAACATTTCACGAAAAAGCTTATATGATCGAAGTATGTGGTGCTCCTTTTGGTCCTGTTAATACAAATTTCGTACTTTCTTTGGATTCTTTATTTTCGCTATATCTTTTAATAATACAGCTACAAATATAGTCCAAAAGTCTAACTGTCTCAAGTTTAAAAAAAAAACATTTTTTACAAGACGGCCATTTTTTAGATTTTAAACCAACTTAGAATTTTTTTTTACGTCTTTGGTTTCGTCTATCGGGGTTTATGGCTTGACGTCGACTTCTTGTACACCCTGTATATAGTGTAGTCATGTTTGTGTTGCCAACCTTATATGTTAATATGAATTTTATTATGTGCATTGCCTTATTAAGTAGCTACTGTTCAAGATTTTTATACATATTATATTATAAAGGATGACAGATGGCTGTCGTTCCATTTTTTACTTTCCTGTATGTTGATGTCTTTCCTAAGCACACCAACAACACACAGGGGAGTGGCGACATTGTAATCCATATGGTAGCGTGGTGGAAACATCTATTAAACATAATTTTTATAGAATACACTTATTTATTACTTATACTAAACTGTCCATTGGCCTTGTAAACAGGCTATATTCTTCTCATATATTTCTTCTCATATATAATCAAGAAATCTGTAGGAAAACAAAGTCATTGAAAGGTTGAATAAAAGGTTGCTGAACAAGAGTTTCAGTAGTTTATAAAAAAAAACAAACAAAAACTCTTTCTAATTATATAATCGTACATAAAAGTAAAAAAATTCTAAAGATTCATTTATTTGCTCTTGACTTGAGATCAACAAAGAAATATTTCAATTATTTTGCTTTGCTGAAGTAATAAGGAAACATTTGCTTTCCTGAACCACACACAAAAAACGAGCCCCTTATCCCTTAATGTACGATTCAGAGCTGACGTAGGGCATATTAAATATATTAACTTCCTTCGAATTCATACATAATACAAGAACTCGTACAAACCCACATCCGCTCGACTGATGCCCTACCTTACACGCAAATATAAACTTTAATTAATGAATACATCTACTAATGGACATGAGTCCATTAGTACACATATAAACCGTAAAACAATATAGTTTAAATATTCAGTAAATTAACCAAATACCCGGACGAATACGAACATGAAAAAAATGTGCCGAATAAGTATACCGAATACGGATGTTCGGCCGTACATACGGCACATTTCTAACATATATTAAAATCGTAAACATTAAATATTTTTTCAAAAAAGCAATTTGTACACTTACTTATGTTACCGAGGTCAAAATAATAGTTTTTAGAATTTTTGTCTGTTTATCTGTGCGTTTGTGCACACTAATGTTTGAAACGACCTAACTGATTTGAATGCGGTTTTCGCTTATGTATTGCAGCAAGCTTCCCGTGACATTTAGTGTTTGTTACATTCCAATCGGTTCACAAACAAAAAAGTTACGCGTTATAGTGAATACTACGCGCACGAAGTTGCGGGCTCAGCTAGTATATAAATAATTTGCAGAAAAAATTGCACTCGTTGGGTTGCTAGTTAATTGTAATGAACAAAATTAAATTAAAAATGGGCAAGTGCTTGCCCAAATGGTATACCAAATTATGTGTACCGAGTGATAGACTCTCATCATTTCTATTGATAGTCCAGAGGGCAGATGAGCTTTCGCAATCATATATTGCTTCAGAAAAAACATTAAATAAATACAAAAAATATGGTTAGGAGGTTGCCTTTTTTAAATATAAAATGACATCCATTCAGTTCCGAATGTTACCGAGTAACCTAAAATTTTGGTCACGCATTTTGAAAGAACTAGAACCCACAGGCGCGCATATTCGTGACGAGAGACCGTAATATTGGACAATGGAAATTAATTTCTTTATCCGCGGAAGCCCTTTCAAAATTATTTCATCCTTCATTGCGGAAGGGTATTAAAAATTGATTTCCATTGCTGTGAAAGTTATTTGCTAGCTGCTTCGTGAAATTTAAATTATTACTCTTCCTCGACAAGGTAAGACTTACGTCCTTGAAAGAGTTCCGGTTTTAATCTAAGGAAACAAACTTTCCATTAGTTAGCCATGGTCTGGTTGTATAATTTTTTCCCTCTGGTTCTTTTTCCCACCTTACTAGTGCCATAGTTAATCTGTTGAGTTTAATATGTATTTGACTCATGCTTATTGTATTAGGTTAACAGTTACAATGTCATTACTTGTATAGGGCGCCACTGAACATGATCCAGATAGTTATGTACAAGTTTCCACTCGCAAACACACAGAATATGGAACAAACTCCCAGCTGAGGATTTCCTAGCTATAATATCCTATTGTTCCTTTCATTTCTTCACACCCTAATTGTTGATTGTATCTTAACGTTATGGAAATCTCTCATCCCATAAATTCAACAAAAAAAGTACTGTCGAATAAGAAAAAGCTCAGTGTCAAAATACTAACAAATAATTTTATACACGACTACATTATCTATAGTAATAGAAATTCTCTATAGTAATCGACAATCGACATTAATACAGTGAATATTAATTTTTTTTTTTTTTTTTAAAGTTAAGAATCAAAATAACTTTAAAAGATCAAGTAGACCAACAGTGAGACTGACACATATTAAATAAATAAATAAATAAGAAGATGCGTAGAGGAATTATTAATAACTAGCGACCCGCCCCCGGCTTCGCCTGGGGTGCAATTTTTATATATATGAAAATTCCCCGTTTATCCCTCTTTCCACTAGTGAAAACCGAATTAAAATCGATCTACCCGTTCACGTGTGATTCCGTGACCAAGGGAAATGGGGATTCATTTTTATATATAGAGATTATTGGTGAAATTAGTGGTTTTAATTAGTAAACGAATTAAAAATAATAATTAGTAAATTAATTAATTAGGTCATAAACTGCTTAGTCCCTTTGGTCGCAGGGTCAGATCACCATGGAATTAAAGCACGGGGTTCCAAAGTTCATTTATCTATTCTCATGTTGGATGTATTTTTGCATTCTTCCAATGTTGATTGTGAATATTGGCAATTTTAATAATATACGAGTACTATCAAGTAGCTATGAGGGTTTAGTCAGTCTGTTGTTATAACAGTTCGAAAATCTATAACCGTTATAGAAGAAAGATTCATCGCAAGAAAGAACTAGATCGGCAAACGCTTAAGTTTCAGCGTAGGTATCTACTATTGATAAACACCTACGTGTATATATATGACGTTTCTAGTACTTGAATCTTTGAATGCCGATGGGAATAACTATTAAAATATAAGTCTTCTAAGAGTGTTTTGGTCTAGCTACAATGGTTTAGGTAGCTGCCCTTACTGACCTGTCTCAAATTACCACCCTGTATTATAGTTAACCCTAGACTTGTGGCTTAGAGAAACACTGTAAACAAACGCTGGAGAATTGAATCCAATCTTTTAGCAAAAAGATCTTTTTGCGGTACAATTTCAAAGCCGCAGGAATTTTTCACGTTTTTCTGTGTTCGCTTTAATCTAAATCCAGTGGAAATGTTGAAGTTCTAAAAAAATCTATTCGTTTTCGCACAACAAGAAAAAAGCCTTTTTAAATTTCGAAGCGTGAGAGAAATCGTGACATTAAATATTAATTCCCCCTATTTAGTCTGAGGTAATTTTTGTTTTGTGTGCTCCCAAAGGTCACATATACAACATCTATATTTATACATATTATAAAATAAAGTCGTTTTCCGCCTGTTTCTCTTCTAAACCATCCAAAGGATTTTGATACGGTTTTCGCTAATTAAATGAGATATATAGAAGAGGAGGGTTTGTGTACATAATTTTCGAAAAAAAAAATGTATGTGCGAAGCTGGGGGCGGGTCTATATGTTTAATTCTATATATTTCAGATGAACATAGGATATCTAAATTAATAATTTCGTCAAGGGGTACGGTAGACTCGATTGAAACCTTACCTGAATAATAAAACATTAAAAAATAAAGATTTCGAGTCGACAACATATATCCGCAAAATTCGGATTGTCAAGTATTTTGTTAAATTCTAATGGTGCTGATAGACAAATCGCAGTCGCCATATTAGCCACTCTAGCGAAACGTCACTCACTGACACCTGTGACATCTTGAGTGGTTAATAAACGTTCCGTTTCATTCATACTAGCGCACATACGCCTCGCCACTCAATATGTGCGACATTCATTTTAAAAAAAAGTGTCCATTACAAAGAACTGTGACTCATGTGTAAAACGAAACGTCTTGCCGCAAACATTGAGCGAAATCTATTATTCCTTGAGAACCGATAACTACAGAAATATCTACCTACATTTTGTACCTACATGTGTACATATTATGAGTCACATTACACCCGAGCGAAGCCGGGTTTTCATCTAGTATTAATATATTCTGTATACTAACTCTTCTAATTGTCTAGTATTAGTCTAGTAATTTAAACAGTTCCTAAAATGCGCACATTGTTAACGGAGTGATTTTTTTATGTTTGGCTATCAGACAGACTGATTTTGTTTCTCTCTGCTGTACGTTTACTCGATGGTAAGTGGTTATAGGTTCCGCAAGTGCTCTGCGAACCATAGCAGGATTAAGGATAAGTAATTAGAAAAGGATAGAGCAATGGGCTATGCCGTCCCTGAATCACTCAGCGAAACACAACATGTTGTTATTTCACGGTCGTCTTACATAGTATGGCATTATTATGATTTTACTGTAAGGGAAATACTTCTCGTTAATAAGAAAAAACTCTATGTATTGATCAATGTAGTATATCTATTTATAAAATTAAATGATGTTGTAAGATTTTCAATTAAAATAATATAAAAAATTAAACTTAAAAAGAATCGAAACTAATTATTTTAATAACTAATAAATGAAATTATCTTTATTGTGTGCTAACTGTTAATTTATTATTATTAATGCTGTTTAATGATTGTATTTTTATAAAAAGTAAGATAATTATATATCTCAAATAGATAATCGGATCGGTTTCGTTACGTACGATATCAGCAAACCGGTGAGTTTACTTCGCGCCACAAGCCAGTAGTATTTAGGCCGCGTCAATGGAAACACGACCCTAAGCGCACATAGTCAAACCAACCAAAACGCGCGCGAATACAAAAAAGCATTTGAATTACTTTTTTGAAAGTTTGTGTGATATAAACAATATTGACAAAATAGTTATCATATTTTTTTATTTGTGTACCTACTTAGAAATATGACTTCTATTTTTTTTTGCTTACGCGTTGTGAAAATGAAAAGTTTTTGAGTAATGACTAAACATAAACAAATCATTGGGGAAGTTTATATTTGTAAAAAATGAATGTTCAAAATTTAATAACTGTTTTAAATAAAAGTTTCAGTGATAAACTTTTTAAAAAGTGAAAGTTATTTTGTGATTATTGAGAGGTGAGTACATTTTATTTATTTAAATAAGTGAAAATAATAAGTTCTATGTATAAAAAAACATTATGATATTTTGAACTTAAAAAAACTTACTTAATTTTTATTTTATTTCAATTTATTTTAAAAATAAATCATTTTAAAACAAATATTTTTTTGTAAAGTAATAAATAATTATTCGTAGGTACTTTTAGCTAAATGAAGACTTTCTGTCCATTGGCGACGATAAATGTATATTCAGTTTACAAAGAACCGTATAAAGATAAAAAAATGAAATACTACCTCGATTACACCAGTTGAATCGAAAGAGAGCAAATAAGTATTTTAAAATTTGAAAATACTTATTTATTTAAAAAACATAAAATATAAATTTAAAAAAGAATATCAAATTTGAAAAATTTGAAATTTTCATCTAGAAGTCACTGAGAAAATATAAATTAATATTTAGTAATTCACTTTTTTTAAAGATAAAAACCTTTTTTCCGAAAATGGCATAACGCAATTGCCCCATGCAAATATAATTTAACTTAATATTGTATTCAAATTCAAATTTATTTTTATTGTATTATTATTTAAACTAATACGCGATTTGAAACGCAATTTGACGAGATATGTATTGGTATCTCGATGAAAAACTTATTGGTAATTGCTGTTCATATATCTAGTTATAGGTTGGTATGAAAGTCCATAGAGATTTTTTACTTTGTAATAAAAACTCCACAAATAAATGTAACACAATCTTATGCATTTTATCACTGAAAAAAAAATCATTAAACAAGTAAAATGTTATTATGATTTTATTTAAACACTTTAATGGTAAGATTTACAGATTTATTCGGTGTATATCTATTTCTTTTGGTATTTATATCATGTTAATCATAGTTCTTAGAGACCAATAAGTACCTATTTACGTGGTCACATTGAATTTTCATTATTATGGCTGTAGGTATACAGTTTAATTTTGTTAATTTTCTTCAAGATATCACCTAACAAAGCATACCTATATATCTATTTCAGATTATAAATTGTTTAGACAGCCCTATTATTCTTTACAATTTATCGACAGAATATTGACACAGCAGAATGGCACTTGTGAATTTGTTAATAAATAAAAAAGAAATATTAATAAGCAAATAATATAATAAAATACATGTGAACCAATTTCATTTCTTTAAAAGGGACCGTAGAAAACCTAAACTTGTACATCAAAGAGCGCGGTTAGATATGTTTAAAAAAGGGATCTCTATAAAAACCTCGGAAAGGCGACATCTTATAATTAATCTCAAATCAATATTAATTAAAATGTGCAAGATTTTTTCAATTATACAAATAGAGTTGACAAAAAGAGGCAAAAATTATTTAATTAAAAATTTAATCTCTGGCATGAATATTTCCGCATGACTCTGTATATTGCTAAGTATTGTATATTGACTTTTTTTAAATTGAATATTACATAAAATACTCTTCTCGATTTTCGATGATCCTGAATTTTACCCACCCCTTGTGCAAGTTTTTTTCCTTTTTTTTTTTTTTTTTTTTTTTTTTTTTTTATTATAGATGGGTTTGCTCTTGACCAGCATCTATCCATGTAGGAAGGATGAGGCCGAAGATGGAGCGAGCTCACCCTGAAGATGCCTATTCACTCGAACCTTGAAAAGATTTGGGTTATATGAGCTCGGAAATACAGACGCCGGCAGGGAGTTCCTTAGCATTTCATGTTCTTCATTTCTTAATTGAATAAATGAATAAATTAATAACAGAAATTTCGTAGTTTTTTCAACGAATTGTTAATGCCTATCGGGCTCTAAGATTATACTTTTCGAAAGTAATATTATTCAATAGTGTATCATTAAACCAAATCAAATCAAATTTATTGGCGTCAATGTCTTATCAATTTAATACATATATGATAAGGCGCAGAGTATACCCAAATCGAGTTACCTACGTACCTACGCTTACTTGGTTGTATTTGAACCTACACAATCTAATAATCTCAGATAGATATCCTCAGATATATATACTACAAATGATTCGTGTCTGATCTACGTGATATAGTAATGAATATAAAAATGTGCAATTTTTTTATGTTAACGTGTAACGGACAACCCATTAGTCAGATGATAGGTGGTATAGACCATCGAGTACATACCAAATGGTCAGGGGGTCACAATGTAGTCGCAGCAAAGTCTATCATGGCGCGAAAAATTGCGATAAAGGATTAAGGACCAGATAAGTTAAGGAGTGTGAGCTCTGGCATCTTTTATCCTCGTTCTCAAACACAACAAACCAGTAATGTTATATTTTTAAAAGAGGAATGAAGCTATATTTTTTTAGTGCTCCACTCTATTTTTTTTCTAACAGCAATTCATCCTCTCAGCCGTAGGATGTCCACTGCTCCCCCCCTAGGTGTGCTGGGACCTTGTCGCGGTGGGGGGGGCTTAACCCTCGCCAATCCGGACGGTTGCAGGGGTCGGTGGGGTCACCGGCCTTCGCTTGGCTGACCGGATTGTCGCTGGGGAACTAAGAAAGCACACCCGTGAGGGCTCCGAGCGAACTCGGAAGATCGGAGCTCGTGGCGGAGCGTTTGCTGGGAGGCTCCAACGGTCAGTTGGAGCTTCGCCGGTCACCGCTCGCTGGGCCGAGGATCCGTACTCGGCTCATGCGGGTGTGGGCCGGTGAGAGACGGCACCCCCGGTCCTTGTTCGTCGGACCGAGGTATGGGTCTCGGTTTTGCGCATGAGGACCGGCGCGGGTCGCAGCGGGCGGATTTTCTCGGATGGCTCTGTCGCTCAGTGGTAGTCGGGCAACGCACGCGAAGACGGAGCTTTACGGCAGGGAAGGACCGTCTGGCAGAGTACCGCAATCGTGGCCTTGTGGGGGGTGGTGAAGACCCGGTTAGGGCCACCGGCCTAGTAACCGCCCTTCGCAGTCGTCCGGAAGAGTGAACACCCGGCCTCGTCACCCGGCCTAGTAACTCTTCCGCGACGACAACACGAGGTGGAGTCCGTCTCTCGGGCTGCCGCGATTGCTGTGGAAATGTCAGGTGGAAACCCCCTTTGGGCCGCCCACCCTTAATGCCGTAGAGATGAGCGGCCACATGAGCAGGGGTTATCCGAGAGTTTCAGGTGGAAGCGGCCTCCGACTCTGTGGTAGGTTGTGCCGCAGAGAAGAGGTAATGGGGTGCTTCAGAGGTGAAGCCCCTCGCTGACTGCCCGCTGCGAGAGGTGAGAATGGGCGGCTCGTGCCGCTTCGCCCGGGGGCGGTGGACATGGGGTTGTCCGCCGTCATCACAACACCGGGCAACTATGGAAGACGTGCTGTGTGTTTCCGGCACGTCTCTCCACGGCGCGGAGATCAACTCCGCGCCTAATCGAGGTGGAGCCCGCAAGAGCGCGGGCCTCGTCTGGCGGGGGAGGCAGATGCATGTTTTCCACGATCCCTTACCCCCCCGCCCATAGACGGCGCGAGGAAGCACCGTGGGTTTTTAGTGGGTAGAAGTCCCACATACCCCACCGATGTCCCCATGGTCGGTGGGGATCTGGCTCGCAGATTTTCCTACGCAAAAAAAAAAAAAAAGGATGTCCACTGCTCGACAAAGGCTTTCCCTATAATTTTCCAAAAGGAGTGATCAGAAGCAGCATGGATCCACCGTCGAGCCGCGGCCCTTATCAAGTCTTCTGGCCAAGTTGTAGGTGGACGTACTACGTTGCGATTGCCTCAAGAACCTTCCGGTCCTAGCGGCCGTCGGTTCTCCATACTTGTGTATGACACGACTGCCTTCGACTTACTAATCCGCCGGGTTATGTCGGTAACTTTCATTCGTCTACGTCTCACAGTGTAACCCCGAGCATAGCCGTCTCCCATAGTTAGAAACCACGTTTCAGCGCCATATCACTGGCAACACACATTGGTCAAAAATGTTGCTTTAAGACACTGAGGAATTTTGGACTGCACGAATTCTCGGAGCTTCCCGAAAGGTGCTAAAAGTAATAATAATACAGAAGAAAATTCAAGGATTAAAATTAATTGAAGAATTTATATTATAAATAACCAAACGAACCAAACACAACGGAATACCAGTACGGGGGCGAATACTAGTATTGTTATTGTTCATGTTAGTATTTGTCCACCATAAGTTCGAAAGTAGGGAAAACATTGTTTTAAATTTCTTAACTAATAACGCTCTCAATGATAAAGTTCGTCAACGACTAGTGAACAAAACAAAAGAATAATGGTTCCCAAACAAATAACAAAAAGAAACTCAAAGTACTTAAAGACAATGATTCGAATAAGACTTTTGTCTTTACCAATTTATTTATATGTAACTAGCGACTCGCCCACGGCTTCACAATTGCGATTTTTCGTACAATTTTTCTATTTATTAAAACCTTCCTAGTTACTTCAAAGAATAATTGAAAAAAAAAAAAAAAAAAATTTTTTTAGGCGGAATAGAGACAAGGGATCGTGGAAACATGCGCTACCTGCACACTTGCTGGGCTCCACCTCGATTATGCGTGGAGTATGACCTTCGCGCCGTGGAGAGACGTGCCGGAAACACACAGAAAGTCTCCCCTCGTTTTCCGGTGTTGCGATGACAGCGGACCACCCCACGCCCCCGGGCGAAGCCGCACGAGCCGCCCTCTCACCTCTCGCACCAGGCAGTCACCGAGAGGCGCTGACTGTCTGGTGAGGCAAAAAAGGTGAGACGGCGGGAGGAACAAAAATGTTCTTTCCCGACGCTGAAGCGGCATACAGACAAATTAGGAACACCACAGCTTGTGCAGGTGCTCACGGGACACGGAGATTTTTCGCAGTACCTGCACAGATTTGAAATAAAATCCAGCCCGAATTGCGTGTGTGCGCCGGTGGTGCTGGAGACAGTGGAGCACCTACTGCTTGAGTGCCCCAGGTTTGCACTCGCAAGACTCGGGTTAGAACTTGAAAAAGGTAAAAAACTAGAGAAAACCTTATTAAAAGAATTAATAACAGACAAAGACAATGGAAAATTTATAGAATTTTGCAAAAAGGTGGTACAAATTGCGGCAAAGGCAAACACGACAGGCTGAGGCGATCCTGGGGAGGCCGGCGTAATAACACACAAAGAAGAAAAGAGACGAGGGGAGAGGAAAGAGCCCTCTCACCAACTAAATAATTATATCTGCATATAAAGAATAAGATACAATAAGGTCTCCGATTATGTCGGAGGATGACTAGATTCCCCCCAAACCCCCAAACAAAGTTCAATAGGATATTACACCCATTTTTAAAAAGTGTCTCAATTAGATTCTGTAGTGCTAATGAACCACTAAAAAAAACACCAAATTTTTATTCAATCGATAAGTTTAATAAAAATGCATTTAAAATTTACATTTTCAAATTTCGCGCGTAATTTGACGAAAACGCTGAAAACCATTTTGCTCTGTCGCCATGACGTCAGTTGGCTGTGTAAACAAATGCGCCGGTTTTTTGCCTAAGCTATCTCAATAATATACTTTTAGATTTTTTTCATATAGACTAAAATACCCTATTATAGTTATTATAGGAAATTGCATAGTATGTATGTAATAATAATGCTCTACTCTCGGATAACCTCTGCTCATGCGGCCGTTTACCTACTTTTAACTCTCACCGGATGTCCTGTAAATCGACAAACTTTATCTTAATATTTAGGTAAAATTATTTACTTCAAACTACTTACAGTCTCAGTATGTTATTTTTTAGATGTTGAGTATACATGAGATCTTTCTTAGCATATTTTCACAAATCTATGTCGATGTATTATGTCTATAGTACATTTTCTGAAACTGTCTAAAACGTGTCAATAGTATATTGTATGCTTCACTCACTTTTGACATTTTATTCCAATGAGGGTTTTCGATACTTTTTCTGCCACCAGGCGGCGCTTAGTAGGCGTCAGGTCTAAACAGCTGTCAGATAGCACAGAGTCGTAGGTACTAAACATAAGTTAATGATTCGCGTATGTATTTTGACAGTTCATTGGACCATGATTGGACCTGACGCTACAGTGCTGCCATCTCAATTAGACCGTTTCGGAAAACCCTCATTGTAAGAATTGGACCAATTTTGAAAAAGTATTGATTTATTTACTTTTGTATTCAACCATGATGGTTGCGTTTTTGAGCCAAATACAGCCCGTCTAAAGTAAATTATTTGTTTTTCGTTTCTTAAATCGTATTATTTAGAGCAAAATAAATGCTTCGAAAATTGTTCAACGCCGAATTACTAGCTCATTTAGTGAATACGCTTTTAAAAACTCACTTCCTATATTTATGTATATAAAGTGTAATAAATACTGTGAGGTCCCTGAAATATTACCTACCAACAAAATAGAACACTTTATGTCGCTAGACGAACGCGCAACGAAGACTGACAGTGATAATTCAGCAAATATATTTGATTTAACTAAAGTGGGCTTATGTTGAATACTGAATCGTTGCGGCTTAATTACGTCTGTCTCTATAATGTGACGACAAAACAACTTAGTTAGACGATTGACAAACACTTTTATTTTGTGAGAGAAGTTCGTATCTTGTTTCGCAAAGTTAGTTACAAGTTCAGCATAGTGAATTAGTAAGGAATTTATTTCGTTTGCAAAGATTTAAGTTTTGCCAGTTTTATTTCTAACCAGCGACGCATTTTTTTCATATAAACCTTCCTCGGACTTCAAAGAAAATTTAAAAAAATAAATAAAAAGTATTGCATAATTTGTTCAGCCGTTTTCGAGTTTGCACTTAGCAACACACTTAGTGATTCATTTATATTTATATGGATTTTCTTTGACAATAATTTATGTTATGCAATAAGGATTTTTAATGTTGCGCTTATAAGAATTCAAAGAGGACTATCCTTTTCTACGGACGGTTTATTACCATATTTTTGTAACTCTTACAGAACTGTAACTAGTAGGTGTGTTTCGATGAGGAAGTAAAGGATGCCAGAACTCATACCTTTCTTCTTCTTCTTCTCTTATTTCTTTTCTATTCTTGCGAAGACTGGCTTCCAACCTCATTAGTTGCTCTTTTCAGCATCATTTTGCGTTATAATTATAAGTTATACATAAACATATATTTAATTCAGTCCATCAATTTCAAGCAGCTCAATCAGTCAAATAATCATTATTAAGTTTAAAAGCCTTTTTTTACATAATCTATGTTTTACTACTTTGTACGGCTTGCATAATATATGACTTACTCCTATTGCAATTGATTTTCGTAATCCTTGTTCGAAGTAGAGCCAACTTATTATTATGTTATATATTAACTCAGCTAAATATCAACTAGCAACACTCAACTCGGTACAGGCCTGGTCTGGTCTCTGGCCGAAAAATAAATCCAGAGATAAATCTCTGGTTTAGAAGGATTTTCACCCTTACATTCTGGACATACCACTTATTCGGACGAAGCGCTTTGCTTTGCGTCTTTTTTTATTATGAGCATAGCGAGGGAGTGGGATTCTATCCCTGTAATATACAACTTGGGACTCTTCAAGAACAGAGTGAATAGGCTATTAACGTGCAAGCTAACTTCATATTTAGTACAGGAAAGTTTACTAATAAAACAAAATTTGGGTCCCTTAGGGGCATTTTTGATGTAAGTTTCTAGAAAATATGAACTAACGATGGTAAAAAATGGTAAGAGTTAGAAAAAATTTTTTAAGACAAATATTGTAGAGAATATTGTTTTACATAAAATGTCCATATTAACTTTTTTGATAGAATTTAAATTATCAGAGTCACAGAGGTTAGAAGGTTAATAAGTGTACGTTTTTTAAAAAAACGGGACAAGTGCGAGTTGAATTCGCGTGAAGAGGTTCCGTACGATGTTACCTACAAAGTACGGAACCCTAAAAATCACAGTATCAACCTTTTATCTTCTAACCTCGCTAACGATGTTAATTTTAACTAAAAAAGTATATGAACATTTTTGTGTAAAATTTATTTCTCTATATTATGACAAATATATTTAAAAAAAATTTTCTGTCTCTTACAATTTTTTTATTATTTGGAAAAAATATCTATTTTTAATTTTTTCTACCCTTTCTATACACGGTGGAATCAAAATGCCCCCGAAGGACTCAAATTTTGATTTGTTATTAAATTCCTGGACTACTTTGATTTCATCTTCACTTATTCACAGGTGACAATGAGATTAATAAATAGCTTTCCCGTATATAAATAAAGAAATCTCTAGTGCTATATTCATGACAATGTAATAGGATTAATATAATAGATAAATAAAGTACTTCTTACTAAAATATTTTATTAACTCTTAATTTTTTTTTTTTTTTTTTTTTTTATTATAGATGGGTTTGCTCTTGACCAGCATCTATCCATGTAGGAAGGATGAGGCCGAAGATGGAGCGAGCTCACCCAGAAGATGCCTATTCACTCGAACCTTGAAAAGATTGAAAAGATTGAAAAGATTGAAAAGATTAATTAACTTAAAGTTTATGTTTCAAAACAATGCACTTCATCAACTAACAGAATTAAAACTTCTCCAAAGTGAAATTCACGTCGAGGGTTGCTTTAAATGTTAATAAGTGGAGGTTTTATGGAAGGTAACAAACCCTGAGGTTTGAAGTTTGTTAGTGAACGGATTAGTTTCGTTGCGATAATTATTCCGCTCATACTTATTCCGTGTCGTATCCCTCTCGTTAACATGATACAATATAATTAAGTTGTTGTTCTAACGATTACGACTCGTATATCACATAACATAACGCAAGGTTATTATGTTTTATGTTTTATTTTGTGATTTATTTCAAAACAAACTTTGCACCTTTTCCCAAACGTTGAAAAATAATGAATTCATCGTCTGACAAAAATATATCAGCAATAATTTATTGAATCCTTACTGTTCATTTTTTTTATTTTTTATTTTTTGATCACTATCATCTCAGCCGTGGGATGACAAAGGCTTTCCCCCCTAATTTTCCAAAAGGACCAATCAGAAGCAGTCTGGACTAATCAGAAGCACTCGCGGCCCTTATCAGGTTGTCGCTGCGCTTGCCGGTCCTTGGCGTCCACTCTAGAACTCTCCGCCGTCGGGTCTCCGTACTATGTGTCCTGCCAACTGCCACTTCAACTTACTAATCCGCCGGGTTATGTCGGGATCTCCTCATCCCTGTTAGATCTCGCAGTGTAACCCCAAGCATAGCTCTCTCCATATCTCGTTGAGCGACGTTGAGTTTTCTTACGAGGACCATAGTACGAGACATCGTTTCATATGTCATCACTGGCAACGCACATTGGTCGAAAAATTTTTTTTTTTTTAAGATCGGCAGACAGGCTGACGGTCCACTTGATGATAGGTGGCTACCACCGCCTATAACACAAGCAACGCCAAAGCTGCTGCAAGGGCGCTGACGACTACAGTAGGATTAAGGATAAGGGACTAGGAGGGGATAGGGAAATGGGCTCTGGCGTCCCTTACTCACTCACCGAAACACAACAGCACACGTGCTGTTATTTCACGGTGGTCTTATGTAAGGGGGTGGTTATTGCCGCCAGACGGGCTGCCCAAATGACTGCGATAACGCAGTGTGCCCTGCCACTACTTTTGTTTTAAGACTGAGGAATTTTTGAGGAGAAGATGTACCTTTTTCTGGATGAAAGGTACCCTTAGTCCTATTCTGTATCCCTGACAACGTGTATAAAAATTTCATGATGATCGTTAGAGTAGTTAAGGCGTGAAAATGAAACAGAGAGTTACAGAGTTACTTCAAATTTATGTAGGTAATATTAGTTAGGAATTCGGGAATTATTGTAATGATTGTTTTACTAAATCACGATAAAAGCAATTAGTTTTATTATTTATATCAAAATTGTGAATTAACTTCGTAAGTTCTTAATTATCGGATAAAATTAATGTTATGTACTTATATCAGTAAATAGGTATTTTCAATTATATGCATACGCTCCTTCAATACCATTCCCAATCATATTCAATCGTTAGCTTTAAGATAAGATAAGATAAGATAAGATAAGATAAGATAATGATATCACCAATACGAATTGGTAGTGAGAGTGACAATACGAATCGGTGGTAGGATATTATATTAGCGGAAGCCCATTATAACTGCAGAACGCATAATTCCTAGCGCATAAATATCTGCAATTTTTCTAATGAATACTTAAGTTAAATTTGAAGTTATTAGTCTCTTGATTAAGTCACGTCTCGATAAAATAAGTTTCTAATCTCAACTCATAAATCAAACTCATGATTCTGAAAACTTGACTGCGTCGAAATCAAGATTAACTTTATTTATATAATAAGTTTTAGAACTTTATTTACAGAATGTTTTACGTACAGAATGAATGCGCATTTTGTTTAAGTAACCCGGAAGGTTTGTTTAAGTAACCTGTTTAAACAACTAAAATGATTTTAGAAAATGTCTATTTAATTTTATAATGTAAGTGCTGATATTAAATTTCTATAAGTACTTCACTTACTCTTACCTTTTATAAAAGGATCGTTTTACTAAAAGCATGAGTTCTGAAATCAATTTTCTTAAAAAATAATTTTCGTCGAACCACCTCGATATCTCTACGTCTCTCTGTCGCTGTTCGCGGCGAATTTTGATACGATTTTCACTAATGGAAAGAGCGATCAAGGAGGAAGGTGTGTGTACCTATTTTCAGAAAAAAATTGTATCCGTATGAAGCCGGGAGCGGACCGCTCGTCTTTAAAAAGTAGAAATTGAAGTCGCTGTCCGCGTCTGCCTGTCTGTCATGCAACAGATTTTGATGCGGTTTTCACTAATGAAATGAGCGTATAACGAGAAACGTTTTTTATGTAAAACTTGCAAAAAAAAAGTTGCTCCCGTGCGAAGCCGAGAGCGATTGGCTAGTATATTATAAAATAAAGTAGGTAGCTGACCTGATTCTTCGCTAACTTCTTCTAAACCACGAAACGTATTTAGATGCGGTTTTCACTAATAGAAAGAGCGATAAACGAGAAAGGTTTTGTGTATACAATAGGGTATTTTAGTCTATATGAAAAAAAATCTAAAAGTATATTATTGAGATAGCTTAGGCAAAAAGCAGTCGGAAAATGTTTAGTTCGTAAAATAACAAAATAAATTTTAAAATTAAATTCAAAGTTTTCAGAATTTTTAGTTTGTTCTTAAACACAATGAAATAGTAGCCGCCATGTTTACGTCATACGGTTGTGTAAACAAAAAAGTGTCAGTCAGTGTCATGTCAATTACCGGCGCATTTGTTTACACAGCCAACTGACGTCATGACCACAGAGCAAAATGGTTTCCAGCGTTTTCGTCAAATTACACGCGAAATTTGAAAATGTAAATTTTAAATGCATTTTTATTAAACTTATCGATTGAATAAAAATGTGGTGTTTTTTTTAGTGGTTCATTAGCACTACAGAATCTAATTGAGACACTTTTTAAAAATGGGTGTAATACCCTATTTGTAGAATAAAATTCTACCGTGCGAAGTCGGGAGTGGGTCGTTAGTTGCCAATAATTTGAACTTAAGTGACATACTTTTCAAGCTTGCGTTGCATTTTTTCCTTTTTTGTAATAAAGTTTTAAAATGTATCAAATTTCTTCATTAGATCCACTCATTTTGACTGAAAGAAAAACAAATTAAAATTAGAGTTTATTTTGAAACAGGCTGATGGTAGGTGGTTATCATCATGGTTATCATCATCAGGCTGATGGTAGCTGATGGTACATAAAGCAATGCCATATATGAACCATGGAATCAAGATCACCCATGGATGCCATATATGAACCATGGATATCACCCATGGAATCAAGATATCGACAATATAATTAAGAATAATAATTTAATATAAGAAGACAATATAATATAAGAACAATGGATGCAAGGGTATTGGCGACCCTGATAGGATAAGGGATAAGAAACAAGTTTTTCGTGGCTACACTTCAAACAAATATTTACATAAATTAATTTTAACTTTATTACTTTTATAAATCCGATGTTTTAATTAAAGTTCATTCACGGAGCAGCTAACCTATAGAGACGAAAACAATCATTTAGTTCCAAAACAATTTCATCCTACCCCTGTGGCGAACGCTGCGCTCCGATTGGCCAATGGTAACGACATGCACATGGACAACAAAATAATATTATTATCGATTTCAATGTTTAGTGCACAGTTAATTATTGCAGAACGGAGTAATAAATTGATTCTGCACTAAAATAGTGTTATTATTTTATCGATTATAACAATTTACTGTTGGTTAGCTGCTCCGTGAGTTCATTAGAAAAGGCGAAGGTTCATACAAGCAGTGCTATACAAGCAACGCTTTATAGGAATAAAGATAAGGGATTTGGAAGGGATAGCGAAATGGGCTCTGGCATCCCTTAACTCACTCACCGAAAGACAGCAGCATACATGCTTTTATTTCAGGTTGGTATTCTGTAATGGTGTGGTCACTACCGCCAAACGAGCCTAAATGACTTCAAAACACCGTTTTTTTTACGAGGGGAGAAATCTTAAAAAAAGAACACCTTATGAACAAATGCCGCATGCAACGCAAATGCCCACAGAGGTTATGTGGGACTCTTACAGCACTAAAACTCGCCTCGAGATGGGTGGTTCTAGTCCCATAGGGGACTTTGGAACCGTCACATAGAATCAGTGTGCCCAGCAACTACATAATGTGTTTGTTATTAATATACCATAGTTTTGCAAATTGTGTTAATAACGACTCGCCTGTTCAGTATTATTCTATTTTAGTAGGTATAGTAAATATCATTTTCTCATAAGATCTCCTTTTATTGCCTCTAAATAATGAACCGTAGCAATACGTGACGAATTCTAATAACATCTGGCTTAAGTAATTGAAGAAGACATAAAAATATATGCGCGACACGTATAATAATATAATACGAACTCAAACGAGTCTCGCGAGGTGAATAAGAATAAAAATTATTGATATTCTACTGCAATTATGTGGGTTATAAGGTCAGGAACATTTTTGTTTCCACTATTTTTGTGATTTTTTTAGGGATTTCAAGGATAAGTGTTAATGAAGCTTTAAGTACATACATTTGAATTGAAAGCAAAATAAATTTTGCAATATCAATATTCAATTGCATAATCAATGTTTTATTATTATAATTGCTGTGCCCGTGACATCATGCGCGCTATAGTTCATTTTTTGAAGATCCCACAGGAACCTAATATTTTTCCACAATAAAAAGTATCTGATCCATTAAGATCCGTTAAATCCGTTTAGCAATTTTTGCGTGATTGTGTAACAAACATACAAACTTTCGCATTTATCAAATTATTGGGATTAGGATGACCCGGGAGTCTGACCCGACAGACGTATCGTTCTATCAAGAGATATTGCACTGGATACAGCTGATGTTTAATTGTCAGCTATGAACTTTGGATAGGAAAAAGGAAAATTGTGCTTTTTACGTTTTATCAGTCATTTTCTTAATAGCTTCTTAACTTAATAGATTCGTAGCTCTAGAGTAGATTCCAGGTTTCGAACTTGCAACTGCTGGGTTAACAGCTGAACGCTCAAGTCACTTTTGGGTGACCACCTAAAAATCTACGTAACCCTTTACAAACCTTTACAAACCTTACCTTTGATACGAAGCATCATTGACAAATAGTGGCAGGGTACGCAGTCATTTGAGCAGTCCATCTGATAGCAATATAAGTATAACCCCTTACAGAAGATCAACGGGAAATAACAACATGTGTGCTGTTGAGTAAGGGATGCCAGAGCTCATTGTCCTATCCCCTTCCTAATCCCTTATCCTTACCTACTATAGTTGGATTTATTGCAATCCTACTATACCTACAAATGGCGTTGCTTGTGTTATAGGCGATGGTAGTCACCTGCCATCAAGTGGACCGTCAGCCTGTCTGGCGACCGTAATATAAAAAAAAACTTAAGCCAAAAAAATATATATACTGGTACTCGAACTGTCATACTGTTTTTATTATAACTGTTATAATGTATATAAATATTAATATCTACAAAAATAGTATGTGGGTTTCGTTTCCATGTCGCTGAGCCCTTTAACTAATTTGGAACATATCCTCGTGATTTGGCAATTTCTTTTATAACTTTCTATGTGAGTAGGTGGCATTCTCCAGACAGGATCGATATCGGTAGAAGGATAAAGGACGCGTATCGAAATACGACAGGATGCTATTCCAATGTTTTAATTTAAATATTATACAATTCAATTTTATATTAATCCAATGCTGTTATTTCAAGTGATCGTTCTGTAAGGCGTGAATACAATCGTCAGATTGGTTGTATCCAGTTACAAAAGAACAAAGTGTGTCTTGCGCCTAAAATAAAATAAGTAAAACCAGGCTATGGTTTTTTAACTTACAATTTGGAGATTTTGGTAATAAAAATCTTTCTTAATTTCAGTAATTTCCTGTGAATATTTCAAGTTTTGTAAATGGGAATAACATACGAAAATTAAAAAGCTTATTACTTTATTGAAACAATTGGATTTTTTAATACTTTCAAACTTAAATATCCATGAAACCCCATTACCAAATTACAAGATTTTTCCCAGTAAAATCTATAATTTCTTCTTACTTAATGGTATAAATTTCAACCGTTAAAACGAAAATACCATTCACCGATGGCCCGGTCTCCATACAAAATTGATTGATCTCCTTTGACGACCCGTTGATCGAATGGTTTCCCTTAGCGCTCTGTCTAAGGGGTCCCGAGTTCCGGATTATAGGCAGGGCTAAGTTTGGAAACGAACTCTTCAAAGTTGGCGTAGTGACAGGGCACACTGCGTTTCGCAGTCATTTAAGCAGCCTATCTGGCGGCAGTAGCCACCCTCTTCCACAAGAAAAATTACACCGTAATACAGATTTTCCATAAAGTCACCCTTTCTGACGACCTTTAAATAAAAAAAATAAAAAAAAATTATCGTGCAATATCTAAGCAACCAACATTACCTGTGAACACATTCTAAGTGGTTAAGAGAATGTTCACTAGAATAATTTACAGTCTTGAAGCAACTTACAAAATTTGTTCCAGTCAATTCGCTGAGTTGGTGTTAGTTTCAAAGTTGTTAAATTGTGAAGTCGAATTTAAACTTGTGCCCGTTTTAATACATTTGAAACTTGCAAGCTTTTTAGATTTTTTGTTTGACATAATACAAATCCTTACAGTCCTTTACACATTTTTTTGACAAAGACGTCAAACAAGACTATATATTATATAATTAAAAATCTAATTTTTAAGAAGAATTTTAAAAAAAAGTAATAATTTACCTACACAGTTATTTGTTATTTTTTAAAGATTAAGGAAAGAGGTTAAATATTGTTTCGTTAATAATTACTTTTCTCGTAGCGTTTCATTAAAGTATTTGTAGAACTTTTATTACTTTTTGAAGATTTGATTACATCAGCTTTACTTTTTTAGAGTTGAAGTATTTTTTTATACAAAAAGTGTCCTAGTTTTTCTAATTTATTTAAATAATACTCTTTGTTACCGGTCAGCAGGGCTGGATTATCCATTTTGCCTAGGGGCCCACAACAGCTACGTAGGGGCACACAAACTCGAAACAAAGAGTAAATATTTTGAATGAAAATTAAATTAGAATATTTGTACGTAACAAATTCTTCATAACAATATCATTGCCCTGTTTTTTTATGCCACTTCGTCATGATACAGTACATTTCGGAATGTATTTCAAGTTATTAAAGTTTCTTATACATATACCAAGACGCTTCAAAATTAATAACTTAATGAGTTATATCAAATCTCGGTAGAGCAGTAAAAACAGCATAATTATAAATAGAATTGCATAGTTGAGGAAGTTAGAAAACGGTTATGGAACTCTGGGCCTAGGAGCCCTAACAGGGTTAATTCGGCCCTGCCAGTCATTATTAATGCATCTTCTTTTGATTTTGATGAGAACGTTAAACACACAGAAAACAGCAAGTAATATGGGCTACTGAATAGGACAGAATAGTAAATTTACTAGACAGAATACACAGATGTGTCCACGTCAAGGCATGATTTACACATAAACAATTATTTTAATGAACTCAATACAGAAAGATAGGTTCTGTTCGAAGCAGTAGGAACAGATCTACTAATAAATGCTAATATATATACATACCTAAATGATAAAAAAAGTCGTTGCCTGTTTCTCAGCTAAATTCTTCTAAACCACCCAGCGGATTTTGATACAGTTCTTACCAATAGAAAGAATGATAAACTGGGAATGTTTATGTATATAATTTGGGACAAAATTACAATTTACAAAAAAAAAAAGTTACGCGCTATACCGAATACCACGCATACGAAGTTGCGGGCTCAGCTAGTAAGACAGATGTTACAAACTTATACAACTTATTTGTTACTTTTACGTAAAAACTGCTAAATTTTGATAAAATTTTACATTAATTAGCTTACAAATGATCAATAATGATATATTTAAATATTACTTAATTATAGTAAATATTAATTTGTAAATAAATAATAATATGTATAGTTTCATAAAATTAAACTCATTACTATAGCAACAATTATTATTTAAATTCATTAAATTAATTTAACTTATTTGATGAGATATATTGTACATATGAACTTTATGTTTTCAAATTAAAATAACACATAGGCCATAATTAATAAAGATACACAGACGAAGTAGCAAGCTAAAGCTAGTTTGATTAATAGATGAATCTGTTTGTGGAATGGTTAAAATGTGTGACTTATCAATGTCAGGCTCAATTCCCAGTAGGACTAACGTTCAAAGTTGATCGTGTTTCGATATATTGAGTTTTATTCTTAGCCTGAAGTGTGATTCCCATTTCGCTCAAAATTTAGTTCCATATGATCAGTGCGTCTGAATTATATTAAAACTATTATTTGCTTCCGGCCTCGCGCGGATGTAATTTTTTTCTGCAAATTTCATATACGTAAACCTTTCGTCATTTATCACTATTTCCATTAGTGAAAACCTTATCGAAATCCGTTAGGTGATATATTCTATTTTCTTCGAAATTAATTAACACAATTTAATTAGCAGAAAAAGAGACGAAAGCAGACATTGACATTATTTTAAAACATTGTATCTATATTGTAGATATAGATATATGTAAGTTACTAAGTACATAATAGGTACTCGTATTTTTTTGTGCAATTATTAAGGGCTTCACTTGGGCAAATGACATGCCTTTGTACAACTATTAGAACTCGCTGGCGGCGGAGACAATTCAACAGGCCTAGCAATTGTGCTTTTTTTTGTTTTTACCATTAGAAGAATACACAAAAAAAAATTATTTATACTATATTTAAACTGACATCAACTTATTAATAGGTACATGATTCATATGCGCGCAATAAGCCGTTTTCGAGAGAATTTTCAATAAAAGTAAAATTCTTTTTGTGTTCTAACTTTTTTTGTGGAGTTTCTATTACATTAACGAAAATTCTAATTAATAAAATTGGTTCTTCACATGTTTAAGTATAATATATATTTTTTTCAAAGCAATTGTCTTGTCTATTTCTTGTAACATCTTCATTAAACAATGGATATTTTTAGTATTTAGCGTTTGTCTCCACCTTAGCAGTCTGAACGCTGCGTGCGTCGTTTTACTCGAATTTCTGAACATGATTGTGGTTCACGTAAGAACCTACCATCTACATAAGAATAATACAAACAAAACAAAATCGGAACAGGATAGGCCAATTCTATTTCTATTTATTTTTTTTTTGCTGCAATGTGAAATCCTGTTTTCAGCTACTCGTACTTGCCTAAATTTTACTATTAGACACTTTTGGTCATATATTTACCTTAGAAAAATTGTTAGAAATGCGTTTTGAAAAATATTAAAATTACAAAAATATTTTCTTGTTTTATGTGTTGTAATCGATATTTTTAATTATAATCCAACAATAGTTTAAAAAAATAATGAAATGGTTCAATTTGTGCTTTATATTGTGTGTAATTTCTGAAAATTCAGACCGGTGTTGATTTAAAAAATAATACTTACATGAAATTTCAATGCTTAATTCGTAAGAAAATAAGTAAATATTATTATTGTTGGTTCTTATTTATATTACATCTTTATTGGCAACACTACAGACTACATTCAATATAACTCTGTATTCTCTCTGCTTGTTCTGTGTGTGTGCTTCTGTGAATGTGAATCCTTGAAATTATATAGGTAAAAGTAAAATTGTGTTTTTTTTTTTAAATAACGATGGATGTAAACTGAAACAAAATTATTCATCCAGTTATAAAATATTAGAATCTATTTTATATGATTTTTTAAAAATACTCTATAAATGCTCTTAGCAAATACTGCTACAATCACGTCGGTCATTACGCGCGCAGCTCTCACGAAAATTTTGACTTGCGTTACAACTGCTAAGCACTCTATGAGCGCTCTTAAAAGTGCAAAAGTATTTTTCACTTTTTGAAAATAATTACTAGTTGTCACCCAGTTATCGAAATTCGATCGTAATTCATTTAATTTTTAAATTCTCACGTTTTGTAACCACCGATAACAAAAAATTAATCTCTTCTTAGTTTGACCGTAGACTTTGACCATAAACAAAAGAGGTTACAATCTTTAATTGGCAAAATCTTTCTTTAATAAATCATAGCCATTAATGGTGTTGTACAAAGGAAAATAAAGTATTCTAACCAATATAAAAGCGTTTCAACTAAATGTATGCAAAAGGGGATTTACAGCTTGAATGTTCAATGATGAAACTCCGCTTACTGAATAAAAGTCTCTCAAGCTGGTATTCAATTGAGGATTCGATCATTGGTTCAAGTTTCGTCTTGATATTCCTTGGAAATCTTTAACAGAATCCAACATTGAATGTTTTCTTTGAATTGAATATTTTAATACCAATGTATTAATTAGTTAATGTATTGGTATTTCATATTATCTATATTTACCAATAAATCGAGGAGCGTCTTATTTTATCGTCTAAACTAATCGTCACTTGTTAAGGCGGGATCTTGTCGAAATTTAACGACTAAACAGTGTGCTGTTGCCTTTTTGTACGTAAGTAAAGATTTACAAAGCAAATTCCTACTACAAAAATATTCTTTATTGAATAGGACCTAATCTCAGTGACTCACAATTGGTAATTCTTTAAATTACTGCCGGTTTAGAATGTATATATACCTAAGATTCTAAAAGGAAGAAAGCACTTTTAATTGTTGGCTCTGTTCGGTATCTGGTAAGTAGTGGCAGTTATTTTGTACCACTTACAGCGTTGATTGTTTTAATAGGCGACGGGAGCCACCTACCATCAAATGGACCGTTAGCCTGACATTATAAAATTATAAACTAACCCCCCGACATTCTATTAGGACCGATCTAATGAGCCCAAACACTTTATATCTGCTGTAAGTTCCTAAGGAGGTCAAGGTTAGCATGTCATGGTAATATCTACCACCGAAGTAACAGTACCTACACCTTTCAAAGTCATCGAATCTGTGAAAGTTCGTCGTCAACTATAAAATGAGCAGATCTTCATATATTATAGCCAAGAGCTATCTCGAGCACGTCAGCTTTCAAACAAAACAAAAAAAAGTTCAAAATCGGCCCATCCGTGTAGGAGCTATGATGCCACAGACAGATACAGACCCGATAGACGTTGGGCCAGCTAAAGTCGGGTTAATATTAATGCCGTTACCTATAAGACTAATAGTGATTGTAAGGGATTACAAAGACTGTTTATTAATAAAATAAAATCCTTACTGGGAAGAGGGTGACCACAGGAAGGACACTCTATCTATACATACACAAAATATCTAGCACAATCCATTAGAAACTGGTCCTATCTTAATACCCCTACAAAAGATTCACGTCAACCACATCTCTGTATAAAATTCGATAGAAATGCGTGCACTAAACTGAGGAAATGGTTGTGTGCCATGTAAATTTTTAGATTGACGTTTCGTTGCATTTCGACTCTGAGCCAGTAGGTATACGCCGACATGGCATATGAACCCCTATCTACCCAATTTAGGGCACATACATATTTCTATTGGGACAAAAAAAAGGCGTGCGGCCCTCATTTCATCTTTATAGAAATATATGCACTAAATTGTGGAGATAGGGTTTAAAATGACATGTATTATTTTTAGATTGATGCTTCGGTGCGTTTTGACTCTACGCTAGTATATGGCTTGACCCTAAGGGTAGAAGGTCATGACTGACTGGACTGAAATGGTGAAAGATTGATATGTTCAAAGAAACGTGTGTTCTTTGAACAAACCCTTTCTGTTTATCAAATTTAGGCAAAATGAGCAACGAATTAAATTAATACGAACATGTATTGTAGTGTTAATTTATGATAACATGTGTTTTGTTGTTGTATTATAAACTAGCTGGTGCCCTTGACTTCGTCCGCGTTGAAACATAAAATAAGCAAATTTATTGCCATTGAAATCTTCATTGCCATTTATACGTTTGTCAGGAGTTGGATTCTTATTTTTAGATGATTCCTCGGGAACGGTACTATTTTCTGAATTAAAGGTACACCTTGTCCTTTTCTGGCAATAAGCAGTGAGCTCGCGTGGTGGACCACGTTCTCTACAAACGTCCTCTTGCAGTTCGTTTCGTTCATTACCTCTAAGGTAATGAAGTGAAAATTGGCGAAACATAAAACTTTTTTGTCTTTCTTAAAATTATTTATAATAAGCGTTTCTCTGACTCCTCTAAACACTACGCTGTTTTTGCTTTCTTAAAAAATATTTATTTTTCTCCCTCTTGCTTGGAAAAGAATACACCAATCGTTTCTTTTCTGTTCGCGCGCCGGCAATGTCCAAGAGAACAATTAATTGAGATTGCTGTGGCTGGACAGTTTTAAAGCGCAACCAACTAGATTACTCAGGCGCGACCAACTAGATCAGAAGACGACCGCCATTTTGTTTTATTCATATTGTCAATTCTATTCTGAATTTACAAATAATTTCAATATTTTTACATTTAGAAGTACCTATACATAACAAATGTAGTAAGTATTTGATCGGAAGAAATGGATTTTACGCCACCTGGCATAATTGAACTTACTACCACAAAAATATAGAGAAAAATATGAAAAGGTATTTCGTATGATTTCGTCAAACAGTAAACGGAAAAAGGGGCGAATACTTTTTCACAAAACGTTCTTTTCTTGCATGTTTTTATCTATTATTTCCTTGCGACTTTACTACTTAAGTCTCGGCCGAAGTAATGAATAATGGTTTCATTGGTTTAAAAGGACCTTGGCTTAAAATTCACTTGGAAAGTACTGGGCGTCGTCGCCTCGTACTTACTGTCTATAGTACTCGGCCGACAATTGCTCCATTTCCGACCTCGGCAGTAATGTACTCAATTAAAAAACATTAAAAATTTAAATGCCATTATTAGAGAGATACCTACATTTATTTTCTGTCTTACCCTTATGCACAATATTAATAATTTTATAATATTTGTTTAATGAAATATTTGTTTACATGTTTCTCTATTAGTTGTTCATTTTGTTCATCTTTCAATTTTTTTTTATTTTCTTTCCGTCATTCTTTATCAAATTTAAATTTTTGAACGGTCGTTTCAAAATTCGGAGGATGAAATGAGGTCGGATACCTGCCTCACCGCACTACCTATTACGAAAAGTTTTACAAACAAATGAAAATCACAAGTAGCGTTGAAACCATTAAGTTTAAACGTTACGTGTGTTGGCGAAATAATTGGCACTTGACCGACGTTATATGCGGTAATCTGACCGAAACCATGTGCAGCATTAAAATGACGCGTAGTTAAAATGACATTTCACGGCTTCCATTTTAAATGAAAACGTTGACGGTTTTGTAATTTCAATTTAACTTACGTGTTAAAGGTTTTATAACTCGAATTACAATATAAAATATTTTTTTTTGTTAGTATCAAATCAATTATAGCCAGTATTTGCCGTAAATGTATTTAACTCGAACACAGATTAATTTTAATCTAAGATAAAGAGCTCAGATAAAATAAGAACTAAAAATTTGTATATTTGTTTGTTGGTTTGAATGTAAGAGGTATTCGAAACTACTCATCCGAAATAAAAAATTCTTTCACCAATAGCACAGAATAAATAATAGTACAAGTACTATTATTATACTTAGAATAGAATAGAATAGATTAAATTTTAATTTATTTATTCATTTTTACGCTTACCACTATTTTTACAGGATTAAGCCTAAAGACAATAGTGTAACTATTTGTACAACTTACGTTACCCATTATAACTGTAGCATATTATGAACAATGCTTATTTTGTGAGTCATTCAGAGAATACGAAAACAAGTCTATTCAGAGAAACCAAACAAATTTCCGCGACTAGCTTGAGGATACACAGTGCGCGCGTCATGCCGAGCAGGCCAGCAGCCGCGGTCAGCGCCGGCGCCACACGTACCTATCGGGGACACACAGGCTTACACAACTCAACACCTGACTGTTGTATATTTTCCCCTAATTAATTTGAATAGGTATGTCGCCATACTTAACTCTCTGCGCACCCGCAGCTCGTTGTACCCCACCATACCTAATACAAATAGATTTAGTACATCAGTGGGTAAAAAGGATACGGCCTCAAATACAGAAATCTAATAAATTTATACGCTCCATCATATAGATATGATGGAGCGTTTATTAGCGATGGAATTTATTTAGCGATGGAATTAAATTATATTTAATATCATGTGGAGCTCAGATGACTGCATTGGATTCGATATTCACGCGGCGTTATCCCACGCGGGCGAAACCGCCAGGGCGAACTATCTAAAAATAAAGTTCCAACGCTTGGCGTTATATCTGTCAGGCGTTATATCTTTGTTTTCAACGCGGAAGAAGTTGCGGGCACAGCTAGTGAAAAGTTGTAAAGGTTAAAATTTGTGCATGTCGCTTAATTGTTTTTATTTCATTGTTTTTTTTATTTTGCTCTTATAAATATTCGCTTCGCTGCGACATGCGCATGAGGCGCGCGCGGTACTGGAGAGTGCTGAGATAAGATTTATATTTTTATTTTTCAAAAATTAAAGTAGCCTACTCCTTATAACATTAGCTATCTGCCAGTGAAGGTCCCGGCTAAATCGGTCCAAACGTTTCGGAGATTAGCCTGAAGAATCAGACAGACAAACAGACAAAAAAAATATTTTTAAAGTACTTGTACCGTATATATCTTGATTCCTTAGTAAACTTAAGCTCTCGCATTAAGTATCTTCTCACATCCTTTTGATTTTAAAAATGAATTTGTACCTATATCAATATCGCGATTGTAAATCTGACAACAAATCATCTTGTTTTGGCTTCAGCGAGCTTTCAGAAATGCGTAACTAGATGCATTTTCATACAATTTTATGTAAGTCGTATATAAGTATTTGATCGATATTGCAATACATAATATAAAGGAAATAAGTTTTTGTAGATTTCTACTATTTTTCAACTTTTATAGAATAAATAAATAGCTTTTAAATTTTATTCAACGTTTATTTTTCTGAAACGTTGAATAGGGGATCGGACAGTAATCAGCTTAAAATCTAAAATGTACTTAGAAAGAAAATATTTAATTTTTTACGATTATTTATCGAATAACAATTTAACATAATTCATTTAAATATTTTTAAATGAAGAAATAAAATTTTATTATTTACAATATTTTTAATATATACTGAAACACCAATCACAGTGCGTGACGTCATTTGTGGGCAATCATTGTCTTATGCCAATGCAGCTGTTTTGTTATGATATGACCACAAATGACGTTACGCGCTCTCAGATGAACTATCGTGGCGTTTTGGCGGCTATTTCAAACAACATAATCCATGAAGATTAATTTAAAACACTTTCTGAAAATTTGTCCGATCCCCTATTGTCTTTTTTTATTTTTAAACGAGACAAAATGTATGCAATTTTTTTTCATATTATAATCGTTAATTATTAAGCTAAAGTTAATTAGCATTTATAAAAAGAAGTAAGGATTTTACATACAGTGTTGGCATCCCTAGATGAAATGGTTTGTATAAAATAGACGTCACAGGGCGGATACGTTATTCTATGTGACATCGACAGACAAGTGATGAAATATGATCGTAAAATACCAAGTTGACCTAATCAAACTAATAACTTTCCCATACGGTTACAATGGTAACCGTCGTAAATTAAATTATACTCACATAGTAATATCATCGTATGTGTTTAATTTTGCACGAACTTTACTGGAATTTGTGCTTTGAACAAATTAACCTCTTCAAAGAATCTCTCCTTGAGTATTTATTTACATTGTTTTTCTTGTTGCCTCTCTCTGGAAAGAAGTAAAATAGAGTAGTGTTACCCAATTTAAACCCAAAATATAATTAACTAGCTGAACTCGGCCACGCTTCGCTGCGGCCCATACGGCGTGCGCGGCGTGCGCATGGGGCGTGCGGTACTGGACACTGCTTATATATAATACTATTTATCGTAGCGTGATGCTATATAGTCTATAGCCTTCCTCGATAAATGGAATATTCAAAACAAAAAGAATTTTTCAATTCGAACCAGTAGTTCCTGAGATTAGCGCGTTCAAACAAGCAAACTCTTCAGCTTTATAATATTAGTATAGATTTTAAATTGATTTTGTTATGTGGATTTTATAATTAGTAATAAACTTCTCATTAGAAATTTTTGGACGGATTTTTTGTATCTTGATCTTGAATGGATGTAACTACAATTTTCCCAGCGTTATTTTAATTTCTTTTTTAAGTGACTTTTATCCTTTTTAAATGAGCCTTTTAAAAGTGCTTAATTCATTCAAAAATTTTCCACGCTATGAATAAATGGAAGCATCGGACGCATCCATGTCCAGTGTAAGGATTTGAGGCACGATGAATATTTGTTCAATACTTCTCCTATAATACCTAATATAGGACCGCAGCAGACCTGGCTAAAGGATAGCGATGCTAAATCAACTTTTATATTTTCAAATAAGAGAATTTTTTTGCAAAAAATATTCTTGAGACATTTTATTTTTTCAAAAATATTTAAAGATTGAAAAAACTAAACAAGCCAGAATATCTAGTTGGATCTAAAAGTATTACCAAGTGTTTGCAAAATTTAATATTTAAAAAATCCAAAAAAATGTGTCTGAGGTAAGCTGAAATTTTAACAGTTTGTTATTTATGAATAAAAATAACAGCATTTCGTTGGGATCATTTCGATGAAAGGTGATGCCAGGTTCGTTAAGAAATTACAACTGATTTGATGATTTTTTTTTTTTGGATTTTCATAAATTTAGTAATTTAACAGCAAGAAGTTCTTTAAGTATGTGAAGACGTAATAGTAAGTATAAGTAACCAAAGTTAGTATTTATGTGCAATGTGCGAAATTCTGTTGACTTTTAAGTTAATAAACATAGATTTTAAAGTGTGTAATGCTTACCTGATTTGTTTTTTTTTTTTTTTTTTTTTAACCAATAAAAGGAAAGGATATAAAAGGAGGAATTACTAAGATAAAAGAAAAGTTTACCGCAATATTCCAATCAAAAAAGAAAACTGTGGGATTGCAAACCCTAGCGTTTAATATAATTAATATTAATACAACGTAATTTAAAAAAAAATAAGAAATCATATCACATATAAGTATATATGCAAGGCTGAAACTGACTACACAGGCCATCACGGATTAAAAAAGAACTGGAGAGTTTAATCTTTGCTCGCAATAAAATGCAATTAAAAATTTAACTTACAACAATTTGAATAATAAATTGCACTCGTTAATCCTACTGGTACAGAAACAAATGTATTTAAAATTTGGACTTGATTGCGAACTCTAGTAAGAGAATTATAATTTGCGGTTGTAATTAATCATTACGTTGTTAATTTTACTTAAATGAATATAAATGATGCACAGTCTCACAATATGTAATCAAGTAATAATGTGTACATAGAACTTTAAGCTGATTAAGGTAATCAACCTTAATGAACAATAAGGGATTAGTTTATGCCCGACTTATAGAGTAGGCGTAGTCCACATTATGTACGTTATTTGGAAGTCTAAAAATAGAAATTCTTTGAGAACCATTTTTAGAAGACACATTTGGGGAGGTGGTTTTTTCATTTCACTAAAGAACAACGGCTAACTTCCATACAAATTTTTGTTGACTTCATTTTTTTGCGTCTATGTATGAAATATATTGAAAAGTGTAGAGTTTTGATTCCTGAACTGAGCCTTTGGTTTAAACTAAATAAAGTCTGCAATTAAAGATATCCTCGTTTGAAGTTTTTGAGGTTAACGTATTTTTAAATTAAATTGGTACAGAACTAAATATTTTTACGTATATATAACATATGACATTTAGTTGTGTATTCGATTTTTATTATCTTAAAAGGTAAATACATTTCCAAAATGAACTAATGTTGTGAAAAAGTATTTGCTTAAAAGTTGTGAAGTTAAGCCACAGAGTACACAAAGAAAATTAAGTATTTGTAAAGCTGCGTCCACACCGGGCCAACGAAGGCCAACGAATGGGTTGGCTAGCGTTCGTTGGTCCGATGACAAATACTAGACTAATGACGATTTATTCATTGTTTAGTTTAATATTTATAATAATTTCCAGACTTAGATATGGCATTAATGTAACTTGAAAAAACTTGTAAAAATATATTTCTTCTATTTATATTAATGACATTTAAAGACGCTTGAAAATTCTTTCAACAATTATTTCGCCATTGTTCTTTAGCATTAATGGAAATATTTAATGCAGTTTAATAAAAAAAAAATTTGGATTAAATTATACTTTGAAAATGTTGAGGGCCGGAAAGATCTTGAATGGAGAGTATGAACCAGCAAATGCAGCATAGAACGTCAACCCACAAGATGAACTCGACCTAATAAAGCACTAATTTCGCCGGCTGCTTCTGACCGGTCCTGAACGAGGGGGAAAACCTTCCATAGGTATGGTTTGTAAAAAACAGGGTTATGTGAGATTTTTATCGCACATAACCTATCGGTGCCTATCGGGGACCACGGTACCTCCATCCGTATTACCCGCGATCCCTATAGCACCATTCTTTCTGACCGGTCCTACTGTTAAATTATGGGGGAAATTTATTCGCCCAAGATCCTAGGCATCCCAAACATAACTTCAAGTATCATAACAAAAATCAAGTAGTGTTCCTATGTACAGTCACCACACGCGATGGTTGAGCCACTTGTCCACTGTTCTTAATTTAGCTGTGTTATGCAAAGCTGGCCTACGTCGTCGAGTACATGACAGTTAATATACGAGTCCGGCTCTCGATAATACGGCTAAATTAAGAACAGTGACAAGTGACTCAACAATCGCGTGTGGTGACTGTACTTTGAATGTATGCGTATCTGCTATTTCACGGTGGTCTTTTGTAAGGAGGCGGCCAGACTGGCTACCCAATCTACTACTACGAAACTCCGAGTACCCTGAAACATTACTAACTCTGACTGAAAAAAATCTGACAGAAAACACGCAAAATAACACGAAAATAAATAGAAGCACTCCAATCTATATTAAACAAATATTATAGCACCAGTCTCGATTTCACACATACAATATCGCGGTAAGCCGAGAATTATTGCTGTTAAATTGACAATCAGCCTTCTTAATCCCCTTTTACTGGAGCTGAACACCGTCCCATTTATTTGATACGTCACAACTGTTATTGGAACGTTACTTCCGTGTCTATATTTTATTTATACTGTTCTATACTATTGATTCGTTGGCAACACCAAACGATAGACATTAAGCAGTACGAGACGCCTTCGTGCGCGCTATAATTCGATTTTTGAAAATCCCACAGGAACCTAACATTTTTTCAGGATAAAAGTATCCTATATGTTAATCCAGGTAATAAACTATGTGTGCTAAATTTCATCTAAATCAAAATTGTACATTGTTTGGTCGACCCGTGTGAAGGTCTGATGATGATTAACACGGAACCAATAAGCGTGTTAGATTGTGGTGTCGACGAGTATCGAAATAGCAATTAATATCTGATCTATTTAAAATGATTTTTTTTATGGAGTTGTAAAATTGATCGATAAATCCCAACTAACTATGAAATAGTCTATGGAATATCCGCTGGTATAAAATATGTAACAAAAAAAATAAACGACTGGTAACCTAAACAAACGCTGAACGTTTTTCTATCAATAACCGGACCGGCGAAATTCCACATTTCATTGTATGTAGGTATATTTTATGGATAACTTTATATTTGCACACGTCCCGGAAAAAAAATATTGGAAACAGTGAGTTAGAGAGAAACGGGTTATGTTTAATAACGAACCGTTCCCTGCTAAGTTAGTTACGAATATAATTTTCACTCACCTTCATTTAATACCACAAACCACGTGAAGATTTTAGAAGTTATAGCTTTCTATTAAACATGTTCGATGTTAAACATCTTTTGTGGCGAGTGAGATTAACTGTTGGCGTGGCGACGCCAACATTTGGCCAACACTTTGGCAGAACTTGATCAATATAAGACTCTCTCTACTCGGCTCGGAGATCCTCCCTCTATCGCAATGAGATCGTATACCTATAGCGTATGTAATATGGAGACTATACTGTGCTTCTAAATGGAGATTCAAATGCAAATTTTGATTATTAAATGAAATTTCCTTTAATAAACCAACCTTTCAGGCATATTCGATGTTTCACATCCACCAGGCGTCCAGTGACGGCTCAATTTTTTTTAATGTAACTGTCTTCAGGAATACCGAATGTCCACTTGGTGGTAGGATTGGCGCCAAAGTATCAGCCAGCTAGATCCTTTTGAAACCTTGCAGCATCGAATTGTTCAATTTCAATCCATCGCTCACACAACACTTTAACAAGAGATGTACAATGGTGAGTGCTCCAATGAGTTGTTCCAATTAACGTCAAACTAAGTTTTTACCACCGTACTGCGCTCCATACATGCCAAATTAATGCGGATTACTTGGATAAGATGCCGCTGCGCACAGTTCGGATGATTTAACTGTATCAAACAATCGCTCTTCTGAGGTGTTCTAGCTACAATATGGGCTTCTTCAAACATACCGTAAATCCTTCAGGGTCGGCAGCGCACCTGTATACTCCCCACCGATGTTGCTTGAGCCCTTAGGTGGGTAACTACCTAAAATCAAGTGTACTGTCAGCATCTGCCACTCTTTATAATAAAAAATAAAAAAGTCCATACAGGTCGCAAGTGCGCTATATAGGGAAATGGTACTTAAATTACGTATGTAACAAGATATACAATTCTCGTTTCTTATTTCAATAGAAATTAAAAGCGCTCCTTCACTTATACAATCAATTACCATTTTAATATTTGCGACCGACATTTGTTATTCGCTTTAATCGCAGTTCAGATAGCAATTTCCTCTTCATTAATATTCTGAAAGGTATTAAATAATTTGAGCAGAGTGTAGCGATCGAGAGTTGTACTTAGGACTTTGCCTTTGGCAAATATTTAAAATGTTTCTACGTCGAAATTGCTGTGCAGACATCGTAAGTATTGTATTTATTAGTGGTGTAGGACATTGCGTTTTGCAATCATATGTACATTGGGTAGCCCGTCTGGCGGCCGTAGCTACCCTCTTACATAAAACCACCGTGAAATAACAGCAGGAATATTGTTGTTTCGATGTTAATAGCCCTGACTATTAACATCGAACATGCCATAACCCTTTTCCCTAACTATACTCCTAATAATAATCTCTTGTCCTACTAAGCAGGGGCGTAGCGTCGGGGAGCGGGTGGGAGCAGTTGCTCCAGGGTGCCGGGGCCTGGGGAGCGCATTTTTTTTTTTAATTTTTGTCAATAGCCAATCGAAAATGCCCACCTAAATATTCATAATTCACTTTTTCGGAACATTTTAGTTTCGAACAGATATCTAAAAATGAAACAAATAGCCGCTAATTAAATGTACTCCATAAAAAGTAGCGGAAAACGGAACTAAAATCAATTTCAAAGCAAAGAAGCGTATTATGAGCTTTACTTTTAGCGCCCTGAAGCAAAAATTTTCAAACGCCTCTCTCTCATATGGGCACGTGAGGAATTATACACAAATCTCGAAATGAATCATCTGGAAGTTTGTGTATGATTTTTTTTTCAGATTTAATAAATAATGATAATGAATCTGTAATCTTTCAGCATATTTTTCTTGATAATAATAATACTTTAATTAGCTATATGCATGCAATGTTTAGTTACAAGTTCGCAAAGTTACAATGTTACAATCAATGGTTCAAAAAATGAGAGGGCGCTTGAAAAATTTTGCTCCAGGGCGCTGAAAGTGTAGCTACGCCACTGCTACTAAGGGCCAGCACCTGTATCGTTGCTCGCATCCGGTATCTATGGTTAGATTGCGTTAGATTCGTTGTTAAATTGATCTGACTACGTTTACTTTTTGTCTCTTTTTTTAAATGTAAATGTGGTCAGACAGACTAATTGGTAGACTTGATGGTAGGTGGCTACCGTCGCGCACTGGGGCAAAATCAACAATTTGTGTTCAAAGCTAGAAGGAGCGTTTAGTGAAAATATCGATGTGAAAATTATTTTAAAATAAATTCAAAGGATTTGTTCAGTAATTATATTACATAAATAATTAATGTTAAAATTCATTTTAATATTTGTAAATTTTAATGTAAGGATACCATTTTTTTGTCACCTTTAATATACAATATTTAAAAATTACAATTCTTACAATTAATATACACAAATCACAGTATATAATATACAATACTAAACATAGTATGGGCTCAGAATCGTTCAAATCCAGGCTTCATTATCACTTCAATACTCAGCGATTTTAAAATAACCTTTCGAACAGTTTTGGTTTTGTATACACTTTTAAATTTATTTATATAGGTAAAGCTCTGATTGTCTCGGGAAGTTATCTTGTGGAGTCGCGTTTTATGTAAATCAATTACATAAAACCGTTTTGACGAGCGTGTTAGATGAGTGGTTTGGGGTGCAGCGCCTTAACCCTCTGAGGGTTTCCACATTCGATTTCTGGCAGGGTCAATTTTGAAATTAAATTTTTTAAAGTTGACTTTGGTCTGGATTTGGAAAGTAGTGACAAGGCACTCAGGAAGCCCGTCTGGCGGCAGTAACCACCCCCTTACAGAAGAATACCGTAAAATAACAGCACGTGTGCTGTTGTGTTTCGGTGAGTGAATAAGGATCCCAGAGCCCATTTCCTTATCCTCTCCGAATCCCTTATCCTTAAACCTATCGGCAGCGCACTTGCAGCACCTGCGGCGTTGCTTGTGTTATAGGCGACGGCAGCCACCTACTATCGAGTGGACCGTCAGCCTGTCGTCCGATATTTTTAAACTTGGGATTTTCCTCTGATTTCGATTCATCAGCAGTAATAATACAAAAACTACAAAAATAGACTCGGAAAAATTACAATATTTAAAAAAGATGAAGTCAATATTTCAGAATCCACAAATATGTACCTAAATATAAAAAAACACTCTTCCTTAAGTATAATTCTTACTTACCGAGCGAGTTCTGCACCCGTTGCTACAAATGCGCTGCCGCCCGTAGTATTGAGGATCTATGTATTTACAAAAAAAATAAAATAAACTATACGTCTGGTAGAATCACGATCCCTATATAGATCCTCCTAATCCCTTATCTTTAATCCTTAATCCTACTGTAGTCGGTAGCGCACTTGTAGCAGCTTTAGCGTTGCTTGTGTTATAGGCGACGGTAGCCACCTACCATCAAGTGGACCGTCAGCCTGTCTGCCGATCTTAACATAAAAAAAAATAACTTGGATTGTAAAAAAGTATTTGATCGCAAGTGACATAAAAGCTTTAGAAATTCCTAAATAAAATTATAAGAAAAATTTGGTTACAAAGCCACTGCCTTACTCGTATTAAAGTAAATATAAGAGATCAAAGATCACATTAGAAAGGAATGTCAGAGGTGTTTGAATACTAAGTCACAAATTTTTCTTTTTGCTATTTGGGTTCGATCCAAAGTTACATTAATTGTAATCTCTTATTTTATTTCTTTAATTTACAGAGATTTTAATAACTTAATATGTATTGAGGTAATTTAATAATTTTCAATCACTCTCTTGATAGGTGTAAACCGCATGAAAATCCGTTCAATAGTTTTTGAGATCATCGCGAACATAAATACGTACATACAGAAGAACAGACACGGCGGCGGATTTCGTTTTATAATATGTAAGGATGAATGATATTGAGGCTAATATAATTTTAGTAAATTGTTTATTTTTGACAAAAAAAATATATTGCAAATTTAATCTTATTATATAAAAAATAAAAATCACGTGTCACAATTCACGATAATCTGAATATTCATAGTCTGGTTCTAGCTAGGTAGATGAGTAAGTTAAAGGTTATAAATATTATACGGGCGAAGTCTCGAGAAAGAGCTAGTCGAGTATTAAAGCTGCCACACGAAGAATTTTATCTTGCCGGCCAAGGATTTAATTTATAATTTATAATCGCCGGCACTGTATTTCCGCCAACCCAAATCTCTTCAAAGTTCGAATAAATATTTTCTGGGTGAGTTCACTCTATTGTCCGCCTCATCTTTGCTGCACCGCATGGCATCTTAAATAAAAAATAAAATAAAAAGATTTAAAAGAGAGAAATCGCTTCTTAGCAATATGCTTGCTTCCGTAAGGATATGGAATGATATGTATAATTGAGTGTACAATAAATTCACATACGAACAACCTTCCAATGCTTTGATAACACTTTCATTCTAAATTCAGCCATATACCTACCAGAGATAAATACATTTTAGTGGTAGCATGAATATTGAGATCCGAAGTCATAAACTGACAGCCTTTAATGAAGTCATGAACATTAGCGGCAGTAACCCCCTACTTACAGAAGACCATTATATTGTCAAGGACGACAACGCATTTATATTGATATCTCTTGTCTGTGCATAAAAGGTACGGTATCCTTCCTCCTAATACGAACTAACCCATCACAATCTATTAGTTCTAAAAAAACATACATTTGTTTGAGATTAATAAGTCATGAAAAAGGACATAATAATATTATTTTGGTGTGATCGATTATTTCAGTTATGAACAGCCCAAGTAGCACAAAACACCATTATAACAAACATCTAATAACACAAGTTCATGCTCAAAGCATTATAAGCAAATCTTATATCAGCTGTATTTCTTTTGTACGATTCTTTTAGGTAAAATTTGGGCCCCCCCTTTAGACAGCTTTGAGCTTTATAGAGGCTGTTTAATAGCATTACAACTATTGTATTACAACATTAATAAAGTCAGTAAAAAGCCTATGGATATACTAACGGCATTTTTTGCGACTTTTACACAATTAATATGTAGCTTTAAAAATTACAACTTATTAATGTAATCTCTTACAAGGCTTATGCTTTTATTTCCTTTGTAAAAAAAAACGCAATTATTTCAAAAATACGTATGATGCTGTATTATGATCAAATGTTTATTTGTGACTTGACTTAGAGATTGATATTTGAAGGAATAATATTGAAAGATTATACCACTTTATTTTTGTCTTTTATGGGTGAAATGACATGCGCGCATCAGTTTGTCGGATAAAATATGCATGTTTTTGGTAAAGAATAGACGCGCCCTCCCAAATGTGCTTTATTATTAAAACATTTTAAGGCATTTTAAAGCGGTTAGGTCAAAACCTAACCTAGTATAAAATGTGTTTTAGGATTTCAGCATAATTTTAATAAACATAGTTGTTTTTATAGACATCCTTGCACAAAGCAAATGATCACTACGCTTTTTAATCAGATTTAGGTGACTTTAATTATTTTTGTAAGAAAAGAAAACGGAAAGCAAAATGTCGGCAAGAGAATTAAAGTTTTAGGCATTCAACAATGGCGTAATAGTGCTTTTAGTTATAATATGGCCAGACACAAAAATTAAAGCTTATATTGTTACTATATAAGACACTTGCATATATGTTCAGCCATATTACAACACTTCAGAAGTATATTTTAATGCTTGTAGCCATTATACGCCATAGTGACTGATTGTTATCATGTTTAGTAGGGTACATGGTCATATGGTAAAAACCATGTAAAAATCTAATTATTCGAGATATTTCTTATTGAGCGACTTCAAAAAAGGGGATTTTCAATTCGACCCGTATGTATCTAAACCGTATTAAACCGTAGGTATCTAAATTGTTTCTAAGCGAGTAGGTGTTACTAAATTTTATAATAAATAAATAATATACGGCGCCGTTTTTTAGTGCTAATTTTTTAGTTTTGTTTCCAATTCTTTTTGTCCATTGCTATGTGTATAATATTCACGTTAATAATAAATGACCGTTTGCAAACTGAAATTACGACATATTTATTACTTGTAGTTCTAAAAATACTTTTATTTGGATCAGAATATAGCTGTAGATATTATTAAAGAATGGATTATGAAGAAAACGGACCTATGGCTTTTATTTGTATTTAGTCAATGTTAATATAGGATCCGCATTAAATTAACACAACCATGGACCATAAGAAAGTTTTTATTCTTAAAAATATCAAAATAGGGCTAAGTTCACTTTACAAGAATTTCGTAATGCTTATTTAATGCGTAACGTTTTTCAAATTACCGTTATAAGAGAACAGTCTTAGTGTAAGTGTAAAAGCTGTTTAAGAAGCTGTACATTAGTATTATCCGATGTTTAATTACGAGTTTTGACATTGTAACAAATTTTGACTAACTGTAATATAGCATTAAGCATTATTAAGTGAAAAAAAAGCCTCTATACAGATTTGAAACTTGGCTAGTGCCGACTAACAGTGTTATTATGACTTTAGAACATAAATATGTATCTATTTTAGTTAATATACAAGTTTTGTGTTACTTGGGAGTGACATGCGTCATCGATCACCGTACGAGGCGTGACTTTTTTCGCGATTCAACTTTGAACCGACGCGACCTCCGGCGGATCCCATTATCTAATCCACAATAAAATTGTTTTATATAAATGCCACTACGTCTGTTCACGCGACATTAGGCAGCGGTATAATAATCTACGGTCATGTATATATAGCGAGCCCTTGCCACAATTTATTTTAAAGAAAATAATGTACCTATTACCTGCGAGACATCTTCTCGTGCAAAGTGCCTCAGTGTCTTAAAATAAAATGTGTCTTAATGTGTCTTGCCAGTGATGACATATGGCGCTGAAACGTGGACTCTAACTAAAGCTCAGCGTCGCTCAACGAGACAGGCTTTTACACCGCGAGATCGTATCAGGAATGAGGAGATCCGTAGACGAACGAAAGTTACCGACATAACCCGGAGGATTAGTAAGTTGACGTGGCAGTGGGCAGGACACACAGATAGAGAGAGAGAAGACGGCCGCTGCGCTGGAAGGTTTTTGAATGAAGACCACGGACCTGCAAGCGCAGCGTAGGTGTACAGGTTGCTTCCGACCGGCTCTTTGGAAAATTAGGAGGGAGGCCTTTATCCAGCAGTGGACTTCCTACGGCTGAGATGATGATGATGGTGATGAATGAAACTATTTATATTCCAAAACATGATTTTTATGTAGAGTTTGGCAGGCAGGCTGACGGTTTACTTGATTACAAGTAGCTACTGACGCCTGCCGCACCTGACAATATTAGAGGACAAAGTGGAGTTCTGAAATCCTTTATTCACTCATAGAACACACGACAATAACTGTTATTTCCACGTTGGTCTTCTGTAAGAGGGATGGTTACTGCAACCATTTAGGGCCACCCATTCATGATTGTTGAAATCTGTGTGCCCTGCCACTACAAATAGTTACTTGAATTGTTACTTTATTTGGGTCAATGTGTTTGGCTGCCCTGAAAGGAACCTCTCACAGAAAACCGTCTTGAAATAAAAGCACATGCTACAGTGCACGAGTTCTTATCGCCAGCCTTTATTTTATTACGATCGAAATTGAATTTCTATCTAGTAGACTGCTAGACATTTTTCTATTTATATCATCAAGTAGATCGTCAGCTTGAATTATTACAAAAGCATCAAATATCCTTAATCTAATGCCTTTTATCATAAAAAGTCCTATAAAATTTTCTATCTTAGCGTGCCATACCACAAAATCAAAAAGTTTAATAGTTGTGGCACTGCAAAGAATCTGTCCCGTGCAGATCTGGAATTAGCCTAATGTACGTTGAGAGCAATAAAATTCTGTCATATATTTACCTTGGTCTGCCTATGCTCGGTTTCAGACGAAATTAACTATGTAATTGTACCTTGTACTGTTAGGCACACAAGCTCGAATGGCTTTGCGTTCCGTTTGATTAATTTAGGAACCGCCAAAACACGATAACTATTCGATCGGCGACCTTTTGTTATCTTTTAAAGAAGGGTTTACCACAGTCTAAATGTACACAAATACGCGGTGAATAAGTATTTTTTTTCAATTTTATTGGATTTTTTTTTATTTTTATTTAAAGGTCGTAAGACCTTTACGGTAAATGGCTGCCATCGCCTATCAACCCAAGTAACTGCATAGGTGGTACAAGTGTACTGCCAACCTTAGTAAGAATAAGGAATTAGGGGATAGGGTAATGGGCTCGGGCTTACCTTACTCACTCAATAAATAAATACCTACACAAGACAAGCTCGAGAGCTGCATGAGATCATACCGCCTTCCCCTTTCTTCTATCGAACATGCAGACGTTCGGCTGGTTACCATCCTCACCTTGTTGAAATCCCTCTAATTCGGACCAAGCGCTTTAAAACATCTTTTGTGATGTGCACTACTAAGGATTGGAACTCCCTGCCGGCGTCTGTATTTCCGAGCTCATACAACCCAAATCTTTTCAAGGCCTCATACTTCCTACATGGAAAGATGCTGGGCAAGAGTAAACCCATCTTTAATAAAAATAAAAATAATCTCTTACTGTAAAAATTTCATTCCTTATTAAGTATTAATTTAATAGTCGAAGTTTTTTTTGAATGAAAACGTACTTGGCTTGTAGGACACAAAAGTTCACAACAAAAATTGGGTTATATTGTGTACTGTCATTAACCCGCTGAAGTTATTTTGTCATTCCTCCAACACAAATATCTGGCCTAAATTTGGAAATACAAAACGAATTTGTTGGTTCATTAAAAAGCCATTTGATAATTTTCGCATCGTCACCCATAATCGGTTCAAGGTTAGGACGTTAATCATGCAATACATTGATTTGTTAGAATAATGATGTAATGCTATCTGTACATCTATTTGTTTATACTCAGTAAACTTTATGATTTAGTAATCAATGCCAGAATAAATATTTTTCTTCCATTTGCTTGGAAATGGCTTTATTATTTAAAAAAAAAACGTCAATTCATTGTTTTCTTCTTCTTCTTTTTATATGTAAATGGCGATTTGGCTCATTTTTAAAAATGGCCATTGTCCGCCAATGTCAAGTGGTTTGATTTTACGAGTTCCGTTGAACGGAGCCCGCTTGGAGCCCACGTCGCGTCGTGTGGGCCTTCTTTGTCCCCTAAACCAATCCGGCGGGACGAGCAAAGTCCGATGCGGGTAATAAGCACCGACCCCTGCGACCCGCTGGATTGCCAAGGGTAAGCCCCCCCACCACGACAAGGTCATGGCCCACCTAGGGGGGGATTCATTGTTTTCTGTCCGCACGTCGGCTATGTCAGAGAACAATAATAAAAATTGCTGGACAGTTTTTTAAGCGTGACCAACTAGATTGTTAAACACATTCGTAGTTTATTCTGTTTTATTCCAATGCTTTCTTCTTTTTTGAAACTATTTTACTTGAGTATTTTATATCTTAAAACATTATTAGTTACTTACCTTACTAATATAATGTCATACATAATAGGTCGGGGAAAAAGTTTCTTCGCATTATGAAACTCAAGACTTTTTTTTTCAAAGTTTATTTACATATAATTACAGTATATGTGGGATTTTGTTCAATGACTTTTTGCCATCTTGTAGGTGGCAAAAAGTGACATGATCCAGTTGCTGTAGAAGTTTTGGGACTTCTGATCAAAAAAACGCGACAAGTAGTTTTGGCAGTCCTCTCTTGATGTTAACCTGACACTGCCTAAAGAATTCTGAAGAAACGGAAATATGTGGAAATCTAAAGGTGCAAGGTCAAGGCTATATGGCGGATGCATTAACACCTCCCAGCTAAACTCTCTTAATTTTTGCTGAGTGGCTAAATATGTGTCTGGTCTAGCGTTGTCGTGATGAAAGACCACATCCTTTCATTGATCAATTCCGGCCGCTTTCTCTCAATTTCTTGCTTTAATCTCACCAGTTGTGGGTAGTAGAGATCCGAATCGATGGTTTTGCCCGGCCGTAAAAGCTCATAATGAACAATGCCTTTCCAATCCCACCATACACACAGCATTACCTTATTGCGAGTTAATCCGGGTTTTCACAGTCTATGAAGCCTGACCGACCTCTAACCACGATCTTTTGCACGTTCTTGTCGTACGTTATCCACTTTTCATCCCCAGTTATCAGTCTCTTCAAAAACGCTTCGGTTTCATTACGTCTCAATAAAGAATCGCAAATGAGTACACGATTCATAAAGTTTCTTTCAGTAAGCTCGTGTAGCTATTTCAAGTGTGTGGCTGCTGTGTGGTCAAAACTGTTTTGTGGTCAATTCGCAGTTCTTCAGCTATGTCGTAACTACTGATATGCCGATCTTGCTCCACTTTTTCAAAAATGGCGTCCATTTTATCCGTAACAGGGCGACCAGAGCGAGGTGCATCTTTGATATCAAAATTCCCGGATTAAAAACGCTTAAACCAACTTTGTGCTACTCTTACTGACACTGCATAGGGTCCATAAACGTCACAAATTTTTTTCGCGGCTTACGTTGCATTTTTTCCTTTTTTGTAATAAAATTTTAAATTATAAAAGTGGTAAGTAAAAATTTCAATTATTCCAAGTGTGTGACAATCTACCGATTTTTCCCATTCTCCAAAAATAACGAAATTAATTTGAGCTACTAGATCGAGTGGTTAAGGTATTTTCTTTAACGCTCTGTCTAAGGGGTACCCGGGTTCGATTCGCGGCAGGGCCAATTTTAGAAATGAATTAAATATTTCAAATATGTACAATCGAACAATATTGTAAACTTACTTTTGCTCGCAACTTCATCCGCGACCCTTTTTCTCAGGTGTAAAAACATTTATTCAATCTTTATAGCTCATATATTTTTGTCAAGCGTTGATTTTATTTTTATTTTCATTTTTAGATGATCCCACGCGAGAAGTACTTTTTTCTGAATGAAAGCACCCTAGACCCTTTTTTGTGTACCTGACAACGTGTAGGTGTGTATTTCATGACGTCGTAAAGGCGTGAAAGCGTAAAAAACAAACAATTATTGAGAATTTTTATACATATTTAACCGAGCGCCATGAAGGTTGATACGTATCTGTATTTCTTATGGATAACGTTTTTATGCTGTTATGTTTCAAGGCGGAAGAAGCCGCGGGTCACACTATCCATATCCGGTAAGAAAAGATTTTTCAAAATTTAAACTCCGTGCGAAGCCAAGGGCGTGTTCGCTATTTTTCCCTATATAAATTATGTTTGTCCTTACTGACTCAGCACACAGTTAAAACTACAACTCTTGAAAGCTGAAATTTGGGAATTGGGTATATTTTATAATAGATGCATCCACTCCACTAAGAAAGAACTTTTGAAAATTTCAGCAGAGGCGGGTCGCTAGTGTGGATATGAATTTCAATGAAAAGTAAAATACAACATGGAATACATGTTTTGCTGGTACCAGTACAAAACTGTTCCAATAGCCATACATTTTTTGTTAATTTCCCAACGGCTCCTATATGATATTGGTTTGTGAAACTCATTAACATGAAGGGACCATACCGAAAGCAATTTTCACTTCAATTACGTTTTAATGTGCTGTGGGGTTGTTATTTTGTAATAATAGGAAAAGTTTAATTATTAGTATAAGTATGTGAATGCTTTTGCTGACGGTACTTAGGCGTCGATTCATACATTTATTGTTTTTGTACTTATCGTTATGTAGTCAATATTTTTTGAAAGAATGAAAACACATATTTGTAAAATGATAGTAATAGAAAATTAATACTCATACATTAGCTTTTGAGATTATTACCAGTCTAACAGAAAACCATCGTGAAATAACAGCAATGTTGCTTTCTTTGGCGATGGTAGCCATAATAACATTTTGTGGGCCGTCAGGTCGCATTTATATGACACGAATTATTTCGTTCGCCAACCGCGCCGTCACCACCCTGCCATCTTTTCTTGTATAAGCCTTGTAAATAAATACGTAAAGTTGATATAATATGAAGAATTTTTTCATCGGAATATTTGAACGGCAGAGCGCGCCGACCGATCGCGTTGATACCGCGCGGTTGGGTGTTTGCCATGTGATTGTGAAGAAATTGAATGTTGTTGTTTAGACAGTAGTGTTTAAATTTGCTGGGAATGAACATGAGTACGCAGCTACTGCGCGGCCGTTCGTAAGAAATTTTTCGCGTACGTCTAACGGCCTTATCACTAGGGTTGCCATAACTTCTAGGAACCCAATACGGGACTTTTTCTCTTCCGATGCCCAAAACTCATTACACATTCAACGCTGACACGCGGCTTTTCAACTACACCATACATAGCACGCTAGTGTACATAGTGAGAGACAAACTATGTGTAACAGATGATGAACAACTGATTTCAACCGTAGTGGCTATCAAAAGCCACTGTACCGTACACTGGCCTCACCTCTCGTCCGTATTATTTTGTCGAAATACGGGATAAATACGGGACATGTAGTAATACGGGACGGGATGGTCAAATACGATGACAGTCCCGTATATACGAGACGTATGGCAACCCAACTTATCACATGGACGTGCTTCGAGCGAGACGCTCGATCAACGCAGACGCCGCGTGTACGTAGCTTGCCGCGAGTGCGCAACGAGCATCCATTTTTTTGCATTACGCTAAATTCATTATCACTAATAATACATTATCAATAAATTCCGTTTATATTTGATCCCACATCACGGGACGATTTTAAACGATAAATACGTCTGAATTTGCCGACGCCATTGAGGTGTTGAGGTGCACTCCCTACTCATACGCGGCCTCCGCGTTCATAGATCGCCTCGCTAAAAACACTTTCGCCTAACTAATGTGATAGGCCCTAACTGCAGTTTGAACCTGTTCATTACCACTTTACACAACAAAAATAAAAAGAAAAAAATTACCATTACATCTCTATATAAATTAAAATGAATCGCTAAAGGCGCAAAACTCGAAAACGTCTCGACTTTTAAAAAAAAAATCGTAGGAAGGTTCTTACAAAGAGAAAATTTGGAAAAAATGCCCAGCAAAACTGTATCCATGCGAAGCCGGGGCCGGGTTAGCTAGTTTTTAATAAAGGTAACGCAATCGATTTCTACAAGTAGGAAGGATTTCAAGAGTTACGTCTGTATTATATGACACAGAAGCTATGTTATTTTGTATTATATAAACAAATGACGTCATTATATAATCGACATGTTTAAATTGAACGTTATCAAAGCAAACAATCTCGTAATATCGCAATTCTGTTTGTATTAAACTTCAAGTTGCAATCGTTCTCATAAACCAGATGGATTATTGTAATCTTTAATAATATTTTAATAAAATTCATATTCAACTTATCGAACTTTATTGGGCATAATATTTTTTTCATGTGTTTAATTTTTTATTTTTACTTTCAGAGAATCCCTCGGTAACAGTACTTTTTTCTAGATAAAAGATACCCTATTTCATTTGGCGTTGTATCCCTGACAACGTCTAAGCAAAATTTCATGATGATCAGTTAACTAGTTCAGGCGTGAAAGCGTTACAAATAAACAAACTCATTTTCGCATTTATAATATTAGTTAAGATTTGGCAAAAGGAAGGATTTTTTGAGATATGATCTTTAAGGTAAAAGTCTTTCATATCTTCAACTAAGAATCTCTCTTTTCCATTTTAATCTTAATCCTTACCGGCTGTTGGTATTATGTAACCAAACCACCGTGTTTATCAACATTCCTTTTAACTGGCGATTATTATTTAATGTTTTGAAAGAAAGATTAAGAAAATAAAAAACTCATTTTCCTTTCATCTTAAACTTTCATTCCCTTTGATTTTGAGACGCTTGTCGCTTGGCGTCATCAAAGATCTCAAAGGGCTTGATTGACAAAACTAGTGACTACACGACTTCTTAGCGATTAACCAAAGAAATTCAAGGAAGTTATGCAGCCAGTATGCTAGATGCCTTGCCATCTGAATTACATTTTTTAAAGTTTTTTTTAGTTATAAAGTAACTTAATTTTTTGGATAAACTATATCTAAACATATAATAAATTCGTAAACGAGCCGGGTCTGTACATTAAAATTTTTTTCAAAAAAAAAAAAATAACAATTTGTACACGATGTATTTATGTCACCGAGGTCAAAGAAGTAGTTTTTAGAATTTTTGTCTATTTATCTATGCATTTGTGGACGCTAATCTCAAAAACGGCTTGACCGATTTTAATGCGGTTTCACTGATGTAGCAAGCTTCCCGTAACATTAACAAACACTGTTTCATTCCAATCGGTATACAAACAAAAAAGTTACCGCTATACCGAAATATCACGCGTACGAAGTTACGGGCTCAGCTAATAACATAATATATCTTAATATCTTACACTCTTCATTTCTGTCATATTTTCCTGTGGGTGAACATGAACATGTCAGCATCCGACGGTAATAAAGTTCACTGAAGATACGGTTTTCACACTTGGTTGGTTCTATTTTAAGTAATAGTACGGTATTAGCGATTAAAATGATTATAATATGTAAGAAGTTTAGAAAAATACAAAAAAAAATGTAATATAATAAAAACGATGAAAGGTCATTTTGTAAAAAGTAGTTTCCTTTTTTATTCTTACTTTGAAAGAAATTATTTGTCGATATAATTACGCGATCTGCGACCTAAGAAAGTAGTTAAATTGTCTTCTGTTATTGCTAGCTTATTTCATCTTAAGTATTGTTCGTCTCTATCTGTTTCTTCGCTATCTTCTTCGAAACCACTCCACGGATTTTGATATAGTTTTTATTAATGAAAAAAAAAAGATAAACGAGGAACGTTTATTATATGTATTATAGAATAGATAGGTACCTACCTACCTATCTATTCTAAATGACTAAATGTATTTATTTACAAGTGCAACGATAATTAAAATAAATATGCACAACATGAATAAGTATGTACCTATATGTATAAAATTTATTAATAATGTTAATTATTTTCAAATAGTGTCTAATATTAAGCTTCGGTAACTTAGGCAGGGTCTCAAGTCTCAATACAACGAGGCTGCATTACCTCGTTGTATTGCAAGGCTAATTTGCCGACCGAGGTAATAGCAAAATTGAAACACGTTGGGATCCTACGGACCCAGAGGTTCAACGCCGAAAGGTATAAAAATGTAGTCGGTACAGATATCTCTATATGTGTGTATTTTGCGCTTCTTGGCCGCGTCTACAGCAGCACCAGCTGAAGCGAATGTTCCATGAAGATGGGACGGTGCCAAAGTGTCGACGCAGGTGGCTCCCCACACTAGTGGACGACCCATGTTCCCTGGAACTGGTGACATCCCATCAGGTCTCTTGCCATTATTTGGCAATTATTATATAATTTGCAGAAAAAAATTGTATGCTTGCTAATCTAGTTGATTACAAATTTTTTTTTTCACATCGCTGGCAAAGTTTTAATCCGCATTCGCATTCAACGAGAAAAACTCTTCTCTTACTTACTATTTATAGCTCTAATTGCTTGCATTCAGTATTGTCTCTTTGAGCATTCGCGACTCTTTCATACTCAGACTTACTCGTTACTGTCTCATTCATGACTTCTTAACAATCGTCGTCATCAACCTCCGGAGTCTCTTTCAATATTTAGGCCCTAACAAGCGATTTTCTTTACCCGAATTAACCTTAAAGAAACTGTGTAGTATTTACACTGAATAGGAGTCAAAATAATTTATAAACACGGTAACATTAAATTTGGTTTTATTCATGAACGGATTATAAAGATTAATTTAGATTTTTTTTTGTATATAACAAACTTGCTTATATCACATTAAGTCCATTTCAAAATGTCTTAATTACCATAGGTTCCAAAAAAAAAACATTTTATTTTCTCCATTTCGCTTCAAATGTATTTATTTCCATCTGATCGAACTATTTTGAAATAGAATAAAAAGATATAATCAAATTGCACAACTGATTGTCGATTGTTTGGGTGAGTGAGTAAGGGATGCCATAGCCCATTCCCATATCCCGCTCTCTTATCCTTTATCCCGTTATGACCTTAATTTCGGCATCACAACTGCAACTGCTGTGACATTGCTAAAAGTCAAGTGCCATGGTAACCATCTACAATCAAGTGGACCGTTCAAGCTTGACTGCCGACTTGTACATAAAAAAATAGATCTGCTAATAATTAAATCGTAATAATTATAAAATAAAGGTTAATAATTTATTAAAATTAATATATCCTCACCGCAATTTTTTTAATAGAAAGGTGGCTACGATTCGCTCCTTTTTTAATATATGAAGATTTAGATGAAATCAAATTTTTTGGCGAAGTACCTGAGCAATAAGTTATCGATTACAGGCGGTTGATGGAACCTATAAATCAATTTCCTAAGGGTACATTAATTTTGAAACACCGGGTCGAGGCAGGAGCACTAAAACTTTTAAGTGATATCATAAACATTGTATCGACTGTCGGTAACAAATTGCTTCAACATCAAAGTGTCTTTAAAAGAAAGTAGAAACATCAGGGAGATATTTATAAGTAAATAGTAAATCTCACCCCCTTCACAAATTGATGGTTCCAGGCAAACAAACAAACAAACAAATAATAGCACTATTAAATTAGTAAAAATTCTCTCGCCGATTTGCTGATTCTCAACATAGCTTCTTATATTTTTTGCTCTTAGATATAAAGTTTACTTTCATCTTTCTTCCTTAGAAACTATGTTTAGCAGAATATTAACAAAGTGGGCATGGTCACTGGTCAGACCGTATTGTATAAGCTCGAGATACGATACGATTTAATAATACGAGGTGGACAAATAAGTTACATAGCTAAGGAAAGCAAAAGAAAAGATGTAGAGAGACATTTACAGAAAGACCCATGGGAGCCTCCACTCTTCCCTTTGGGAAGAGGAACAGGGTGGGGCCTACGACTCTTACAAACATAAAATAGTTTAATTAATGTTCTTTTTCTGTTATTGTATTTCCATCTAGTAAAAAATGAGTAATTTTTTTTTAAATTTACTTCTATATCTTCTATACATATAAAATAAAGTCGCTGTCCTCTTCTCTCTGTTTCTCTGCTAGCTTCTTCCAAACAACCCAATGTATTGTGAAATGTGAAAAGAAGAAAGTTTGTAATTTGCAGAAAAAATGTATTCGTGGGAAGCCGGAGGCGGATTGCTAGTATGGTAGGCATATATTTTTATGTTAACGCTGAGAATAAAGAGCAAATCAGTTGAAGTTTTCAGTGGACAACTATTTTATGTTTGGATTCTAGCAAAGAATAATTTTTGTAAATAATTTTGCAAAGTACTGAAAACACTGATGTTTTAACGAATATACTCGTATCATATTTCCGCGTAGTTCGGGAAGTCCCATTCAAAACAAATATAATTTAAAAATCACTGATCAGATTTTAAATTTGAAGCTTAAGTATATAAAAAAAACATATCTTTGTTAACTTGCGATTATTTCATACCAGACTTGTACTCTGTACAGTAAAGATTTTTTTTTTTTGTTGTCCCAGCCTAACTCGGGTATTATGAGGGTATTATGGAAACATTCTACCGTCACCTCAGAATAAGGAACTATCCAGAAATTGTTTGTCAAAGTTTTTTGCCGCATACTGTTTTAAAAACACGAATCTAAATGTGATAACAATCTATACTTACTAAAAAAAAGTACTTTTGCATAAAAATAACATAAAATCGTTAGGTGTTGTTTATTCGTCATATTATGAACAAAATTATGAATCCTTATCAAAAACGGCAAGTTTATCGTTACAGCTAATTATTACACGTGATTTTTGCTTTTTAGTGCATATGTTTTGTACGTAAAGAGATAATAAAGATGTAACGCACATTGCTCATAAGTTAGTCAGGGGTTATTTTTTTTTTATTTTTCAACGCAGGCGAAGCCGCGGGCACTAGTCAGTTTCCTATAAAATCCATTTTCTCCAATAAGATACTATTATTTAATCAGTTTAAAGTGAATGTTTTAAGTGTTTAATTAAATATACTTTTGTGATGAAAATGTTAAAAATTATACGCTTATAACAAAAGAAGTTTATAACGCTTCGAAAGTATTCTTATAAAGAACTTTTTTAAATAAAAACACATAATAAACTTCCAGAACTTTGTTTTGAACAATCAATTTAGGCACTTTAGAACCTCTTTGACAAAAAAGACAAACTAAGAAAATTAGGTTTAAAACTTATTTGAAGAATTTTGTTATCGATCTGCAAATGTTAGGTATTAAACAAAAAAAAAATTCTAGAGTAATTCCGCTAACACAAGCTTTAGATGATGTAACAATAGGCAGCATTAGCCACAATCACCAGACTGTCCATGTGAACCTGGGGTGGAGTAGACAGTGGTGAACAGCCATACTCTATTGCCCCAGGTTTGCATTATTGCACTTTGAATTTGAGATGGAAATGGGCAGAATTTTAGATAAAAGCTGTTTTAAATATAAAGAGGTCCTTTTTGACACCGTATTCGGGGGTAGGTTCGTAGAATGCTGCGGAAAAATCGTGAGGGAAGTAGCGAGGTATTCGCTGTCGCTCGTCAAATTAATAAGATATTATATTGTAGACTAGCTGGTGCCCTCGACTGCGTCCGCGTTTCAAAATAAAAAATATAACGGCTGACATCTCTATTGCTGTCATACTTTTGCCAGGCGTTGGATTTTTTTTTTTTAGACAGCCTGCGAATTCGTACGCGAGGTATTCCGAATAGCGCATAACTTTTTTGTTTGTAAACCGATTGGAATGAAACATACACTTAATGTTACGGGATAGCTTCACGTTCTTCAGTTGTCTCCCGAGACCGAGCACTTGCTATCCAAATTCTCAAAGAGCTCAAATGAGTTTCTCTGTCAAGTGAGGGCTCAGGACCGGCGGATAAACGTGTCTCACGCCATTCACTGTTCTCTCGAATCCGAGAAGCCATCATTCGAGAACGCTGAGGCCATCATTCCCGCTGAGCCAAAGTTTCTGTAGCACCTAACCTGGTCTGACGTCTGGTCTGAGTCAAGCCTCACAATCTTCAGATCCCTGTGATCGAACTAATCTCAACCATTTAGCATTTTTGCTGCACTAATATTACCCAAAAACGGTAAACGGCATTGAAACAATATAAACTGCTCAAACTTTTCAGGTAAAATGTAATTATCAAACCAAACCTTTGCTTATAATATAATAAAAGGAACGTTTTGACAACAGTAACATCAAATTCGGATATTCTGCCTATCATAACCAAGTATATTTTAAACATTTTGTTAACCACGTCATAATTAAACCAATTTTATTAGGCTTGGGATTTTTTTGTAATGGTCATCAGACAGGCTGACGGTCCACTTGATGCCATCCCTATAACACAAGCAACAACGCCAAACTCTGCGGACCAGAGTAGAATTAACGGCTTATTTATGTGGATCTAGTATTTGCATCCAGTAGCTTTCCAGTAACACTGGAATGATACGGGTATTGACTACATGTTCATCGTAGAAACTTCAACTTAATCAACTTAACTTATTTATGACTATATACTTAGTTTATATTGTACGAATTTCATATTTTTTGAAGGATCTTTTTAAACTGGTTCACTGAACAAAGACATGGTTCTAGTGCCACTGGAACGGTGTGCGCAAGGTGCGGGCGGCCGTCACTGCAACAAAAAATTCTCGTTATATGTTCTATTCCAATCCAGCACTGCATACTGGAAGCTCTATTGGAATGAAACGCGTTAACATTATGCCACTGAAAACATTTTTAACTGTTACCTATCCATACCAATATTATAAATGCGAAAGTAACTCTGTCTGTATGTCTGTTACCTCTTCACGCCTAAACCGCTTAATCGATCATCATGAAATTTTTCATACACGTTCTTAGATATCCAGAAAAGGACCTTTCATCCAGAATAAGTACTGTTCCCAAGGGATCATCTAACCCCTGACAAAGCTATAACTACAATAAAGATGTTAGGTGTTTCATTGCTCATATATTTAGTGAGGGGTTATTTTTTATTTTTCAACGCTTGCGAAATCGAGGGCACCAGCTAGTATTCTATATATTTAATGTTTTCATTCCATTCACTTATTGGATCATTTGGAAGGGATGAGGAAATCGGCTCTGGCATCCCTTACTCACTCACTGAAACACAACAGCACACATGCTACTATTTTACGGCGGTCTTCTGTGAGGGGGTGTTTACTTCCGCCAGACAGGCTCCCTAATTTAGGACTGTGAAACGCAGTGTGTCCAGCCACTACAAACACCCAGACTAGAGCCATCTCTGAAAAGTTCTTTTTACAAAGTTGGCCTTGCCGGGAATAGAATCCGGGATTCCTGTGAGAGGTCGTTAAGGCCCTTGGCCTCTAGACTAATTACACCTAACAGACGGGACGTCCAATCCCCAACTCGCAATTTGTGTTAACCTGATCTAAAGGAACAAATGAAAAAGCGAAAGCAACATGTGGCTATGACATTTTAATCCCATATCTGACGTTTAATCGCAGCTAAATTACATTCCATTTCAAACAGTTCGCCTTAAAAGCGTATTGTGTACGATTTAATTATATTTGTTTACGTTAACTTAAGTCGTGGATCATTCGCGGCAACATGGAGCTTGTGCGTATGTAGCACGTTAATAACTCTGCAGTAATAAAACGCCCACATAAAGATCGCTAAGTATTGTCTGAAAGACAAGGAACGTCGACTTAAATGTAAATTTTATTTATATTTTTGGCTTCGCACGCAAACTTCTTCTTAAGGTCTTAAGGTGGATTCAAATTAAATAACATTACATAATTTTTGTGGTATAACACGCCGACTTTATATAACACCAGCTGAACTCGGCCACGCTTCGCTGCGGCCCATACGGCGGCGGTCTAGTGCGCGTGGAGTGGGCGGTACTGGACACTGCTTATATATAATACTATTGATCGTTGCGTAATGGTATATTATAGCCTATAGCCTTCCTCGATAAATGTACTATTCAAAACAAAAAGAATTTTTCAATTCGAGCCAGTAGTTCCTGAAATTAGCGCGTTCAAACAAACAAACAAACTCTTCAGCTTTATAATATTAAGTATAGACTAACTGTTGAACGCGACTTTGTCCGCGTCTTTTTATAAAATAGAGGGGATAAAGGGGGAAATGGAGGAGGGTGAATAGCCTATGTTACTCGCTGATAAATTTAGCTTTCTATAGGTGACAGAATTTTTAAAATCGGTCCCGTAGTTTTTGAATTTATTCATTGCAAACATACAAAAATACATACAAATCTTTTAACTGTTAACTAATATATCTACAATTGTGATTACACATGATACTATGTACCTACAGTATAACTATATTTTATACCGTACTAGCTGGTGCCCGCTATTATGCCTGACTAAATGTTTGAGCAACGTAACGCCTAACATTTTTAAAAGTCAAGTGGCCTGCCGAAAATCTTTCTATAAAAAATTAATAAAATCCTACTAAGAAATGCAAAATTTGTTACCAGGATGTTAGTTTTTCTATTAATCAAATGAGTTATAATAATGGCAATGAACACTGCGTTCCGCAGTCATAACCCCCTTACAGAAGACCACTGTGAAATTAACCCATCGATCTGTTTGCCCATTTTTATAAGAAAAAAAGAAATCTATTTAAACAACAAATGGAATATAAAACATTCAGAAAATAAAACCCGACCGGGATTCGTACCTGCATCTGCCATATTCACCTTTCCTTACCTTATGTCTTACCCTTTAACCTATAAAGGTGTGCAGCGCACTTGCAGTATTGCCCCTATGGCACGTAAGCGGGCATTAAACAGCCAAATTTATTAATAATTAACCGCTTAATCCGTTTTAATAATCCTGCTGAACTGCGATATTAAAAAATTAATACTGTGACATTTAAACACATAACCTAGTGTGTGATGATTTTAGATATTCCGCCAAATATGTTGCTAGAACCCACTCAACTCTCTGGAATAATAACTATTCGAACTACGTAATTGATTCAACTAATGGATCGCAATTGCAATTCCGTTATCGAAGTAAATCGAGGTAAAATTTCAAATATGATTGTTTGGTATTTTTATGATATTACTTTGTGGACAGGCATAAAATTTCCCGATGGAACGGTTGGTTACGGCGGACTTTAGAAATTAATAACCAGTGTAATGTTTTAATGACACGCTTTTATATAGAGCTTGGTAAAAGATCTAAAAATATATATTTGCATTAACACATATATAAGTAAAATAAATGATACCTAAATAATATTTTTATCATTAAATGAATTGATCTGAAAGCAGGTAAACGGATGAAGGAAAAAAAATATTTTTGCTAATTTACGTACATATTAAACTTACTGTGAAAAGGCATCCAAATCAATCAAATCAAATCAAATCAAATCATTTATTCATCAATTAGGTTTACAATAAACTCTTATGACCGTCAATATAGGTATAATTTACCAGGGTTTCGGAAAAAAAAAAACAAGCCAAGATGATGACGATCCTGAGAAGAAACCCCGAAAGAAACTCAGGATACCACTCTTTTTGTCATCTATAAAATAATAAATATGACATTTACAATTATACACATGTCAAAGTATATACAATACTGAACATAGTATGAGCACAGAATCCTCAAGTCCAGGCTTCATTATCGCTTAAATAGTCAGCGATTTTATAATAACTTTTGGAAAAGAGTTTGGTCTTAATTACACTTTTAAACCTATTTATAGGTAAGGCTCTAATTAACTCAGGAAGTTTATTATAAAACCGTATACATTGACCCATGAAGGAATTACTTATTTTATGTAGTCGCGTCTTGTGTAAATTAATATCATTTTTAAATCTAGTATTGATATTATAAGTATCACATTTTTTATTAAATTGACTAATATTTTTATGCACATAAATTAAATTTTCATATATATACTGGCAAGTAACAGTTAAAATCTTAATTTCCTTGAATTTTTCTCTGAGGGAAGACTGCGGACCCATTTGATAGATGGCTCTTATGGCCCTTTTTTGAAGAATAAAGATAGTATTTATGTCCGCAGCATTGCCCCAAAGAAGAATCCCATAACACATTATACTGTGAAAGTAGCTGAAATAGACCATTCTAGCTGTGTCGATATCTGTTAGGTGTCTGATCTGTTTAACGGCATAAGCCGCAGAACTAAGCCTTTTACTTAGTATTTCAATATGAGGACCCCATTGTAATTTAGAATCTACAGTAATACCTAAGAAAACTGTCGATTCTACGGGCTTCAATTTTTCATTACCCAAAATCACATTCGTCCCAATATCTTTAACATTAGGGGTACTGAATTTAATAAGTTTAGTTTTCGTAGCATTTAAAAGGAGATTATTTACACTAAACCAATGCACTACATTTGAAAGTGCGTTATTTATTTCATTATAGCACCCAAGTTGTCTCCTAATCTTGAATATCAATGAAGTGTCATCAGCGAACAATACAATGTCATGTTTGTTCACAGAAAAAGCCAAATCATTAATATAAACTAAGAACAAAAAAGGGCCAAGTATTGAGCCTTGAGGGACACCTATTTTAACTTCAGAGCCCAGAGATTTTATACCATTTATATCAACCCTTTGAATTCTATGGCTCAGATAGGAAGTGAGAAGATTAAGAGCCTTGTTCCTAATTCCGTAATGGTGCAATTTCCTCAACAATGTGTCGTGCTGCACACAGTCAAAGGCTTTGGACAAATCGCAGAAAACACCTAGAGCGTCCTGCGAGTTTTCCATGCCTCATATATATTTTTCAAAAGTTCAACACCTGCATCTATAGTAGAACGACCCTTCGTGAAACCAAACTGTTTTTTAAAAAGTAAATTATGATCATTAAAATGTTTTAGCAGTTGACTTAAAATAATTTTTTCAAAGATTTTACTAAGAGTCGGAAGTATTGAGATCGGTCTATAATTAGCGGGATTAGTTGTATCATTCGACTTAAAAATAGGCACAACTCTGCTAATTTTCATTAGATTAGGAAATTCACCACATGTAACACATCAATTGAATACAGTTGCTAAGTGGGGTGCAATTATATTTATTACAGAGGCAACTGTTTTCACTGACATACCCCAAAGATCTGCAGTTTTTTTAATTTCAATTGTCTTAAAGAACTTTACTATGTCAACAGGGCTAACAACCGCAAATTCAAATGATGTGTCACATTCTTTCACATTCTCTTTTAATATATTCTCAGCCTCAGTTGGTGATGAATTAAGTGTTTGTGTAATGTTAACCGGAATATTGGAAAAAAAAGTTTCAAACTCGTTTGCCACATCCATATCTGCCTTAAAGTCCTGATCATTTATTTTTAGATGAAAGCTGCTATCGTGCATTGTATTTCTTCCTGTTTCCCTGTTGATGATGTTCCATGTAGTTTTTATTTTATTTGTGGAAGTTCTAATTTTGTTTTTCACATAAAGAGACTTTGCCATGTAGCAGACTCTATGTCTATGTCAATGTAAGCCATAGAAGATCCTATTATAACTCAGATGATAAAAACGCAAGAGAGATGTGTAAATAAAATGAGCAGTAATTAAAAGGTCTAAGGTAATGTAAGGTTAGTCTAATCAAACAATCTGAATTCCACCCGAGCGAAGTAAATAATAAGTAAAAATAGTAAATAATATTTAGTGTCTAAACAAAAATTGTGTTTGTGTATTAAAAATACATACACGCATGCTTTGAACATTTTTATTTTACACACACAAACTTATAATCTACCATTACAGAGGTTTTCACCCAATGCGGTAGTGTAGCAACAATATGTTTAATGTCATTAATATAAATGCAAACTAATTCCTAATATTCATAACTAATTACGTATAGTGCTATTTTTGTGAATTCATTCAGAGTACACCAAAAAACATATATACGGTTAAGGATATGAAGTGCGCGCATCAGGGGAGCCTCATTTAATAAATTAGTGCGCCCGCGCGGCACCGCCAGCAACTGAGGCTCGCGCCTACGCGAAACGCTAATACTAATTTGTGTTAATATGTCCGCATTATGTATTTTCCCTATTAGTACTTTGTAAATATATGACATGCGATTGAACAAGTATTTAGAGTAATTAGAGCAAGTTCGAGCAACGTATTTTTCCTTCGTTTTAGTTTTCTGGTGTGTTAGATATAAATTAAATTTATATAATGTAATAAATTAATTATTATAATATTAAAGGCTTACTAACACCTTCTATTGTAATAATATAGCGCAACGAATCAAACCTTAACGTATTATTTGGTACCTAGGTAACAAGTGTAAATCTTGCATGCAACGCTCAGTCTTGCGTGAGTTTAGACTTGCGGTATTGGAAATCTCGTATGTGATATCTATTTACATATAAATTTTAATGAATGTTAAATAGTTAAATGCAAAATAACTTTTGTCACAACCGAATTGAACCATAATTGTAGGGCAAATCATATTTGTACACAAGAAAATAAGAGATAGAGCAAAAGGGTTATAGAATAGGTTTCACAAGACAAAAAAATCAGAAGAAAAGATCGAAACGCAATATTTACAGAAAGATAACAAATATAAATAAAACCCATAATAATAATCACAAAATAATAACAAAAAAAAGTTATTTAATTGATCTCATTTTATTGGAATAAAAATAAAGTTCTTATTAAAGAACTATTACTTAACTAAATTAAACATTTATTATGAAAACATTAATTTGATTATGAAAAGGGACTTATGTAAAAGCTACGCTTAACTCATATAGATAATGCTAGTTCATATACACTTTGATACACACATACACACTGTATTGTATTCTTTGGATTTTAGTACGGTGTTGGAGAAGCGGGGTTCTCCTGATACAATTATTTTTATACTTAATTAATACACCCCTTTTTGTACCTAGACTTAAGTGTATTAATAAATTATTTCGTATTTTGTATTGTATTGTAATACATAAATTGAAGCAAGGCTACCCATATGCGATCTATAAAACTGTGCTATATTTATATATCTGAGTCTGTATACGATAACTGATTGTCTATACAAGCCTATTAAGAGTTTAAGACATTACCCACCATTTGTTATTCAACCGTTTGTTTATAAACAAATAAAACCCTCGGAATAGAGTCTTTGGTTTTGGTGAGTTCCGAAACTACACAATAATGTTATATTTAAGTTGGTTTTTCCTGCTTTTTATATAAAGGTCTTCAGACAGGCTGACAGCAATGTGACAGGTATATAATAGGCAAGATTTCTTGTCAATTTGATATCATAACGTGATTTGATACAAGTACCTACGTTACGTTTAAAAGTGAACAAAGACAATTTTATCTAAGGATCCATCCATTAAGGAAAAAGAAAGTAAACAATGTGCGACAAAAACTAGGGCAAGAAAAACATACAGTTGGCTCGTCACTTGCTCTTATAACAAGCTTTGTTAGAAAAATGTTTTGTGACTGAACGTGACTCGTATATGTGTTACGCTTACGATGCCGTCCATTTTGACATTTATTACGGTCAACTGTATTATTGCAATGAATTTGAAAGCGTATGTTTGACTGTGGATAAAATTGACAGCATCATATTGTTCAAATTAGGAAACAGAGAAGTCTGTATAACAAATAACAAACATTGTTCTAACTAGTGATTCTAATCTTAAAAATATTTTATTATTACAGACATAATTGCGCTAAGAGTACGAGACTTCTTCTTCTTCCTGTGCCTCTTAAATTTCTCCTTGTCCTTCGCGTATCGAAACAATCGGTCCACGGTTTTAACTGATATTACTCAGCTAAGAAAACTTTCTTCCAACTTAACGCACCTTTTGACGAGCCCGTTGATTAGTGGTTGGGGTGTTTGCCTTAACGCTCTGTTCTAGGGTTGCCCGATTCGATTCCTGCCAGGGTCAACTTTAAAAATGAACTTTTCAATTGATCTGGAAAGTAAGGGCGGAAGGGTACATTGCGTTTCATAGTCTTTTGGCAGCCTGTCTGGCGGCAGTAACCACACCCTTACAGAAGACCACTATGAAATAACAGCACATGTGCTGTTGTGTTTCGGTGAGTAAGTAAGAGATGCCAGAGCCCATTTTCCTAATCCTTCCCAATCTTTTAATACTGTGGTCGGCAGTACACTTGCAGCACCTGTGGTGTTGCTTGTGTTATAGGCGACGGTAGCCACCTATACCATCGAGTGGACCGTCAGCCTGTCTGCCGACCTTAACACAAAAAAAAACCTTCCCCGTCATTTTTGTATGGAGTAGCATTAACTTAATTTTTGTATAACTGTAACTTTATTTTAATTAAATTTATTTTAAAGTTCCATGTGGCATTTTCGGTTAAATTGTTAATAGATTCGTGTAAAAATTACAATTAGATTCACGTAAAAATTACAACTTCAGAAATATAGGCCATCATAAATGGTCAGCAATACAATAATAAGCCTAGATTTTATAAGTTAATATTTTATTTCTCTATTATTAGGCAGTACCTACTTATCATCTCAATAATTGAAAAGTAAACTTAAGGTTTATCATAAAAAATATCTTTTAAGGGAGTTATAACTACATTACATAGCAAACACATAAATAGCGCAAATAGTGAATTTTTTTAAATGTAATTCGTTAGACAGGCTAACGGTCCACTTGATGGTGGGTGGTCACCGTTGCCTATTAACACTTAACGTTTTTTGATTTTTGTTTTGATTATAACAAATCGACAAAAAATTCGCTAGATATTTCAGTTTCCAAATAAAAGTGTTGAACTTTTCTCAATTGGATTTAGTAAATCCTTCTAAAGATACTTGACAGCTTTCAAAAGGCTTCAGTCAAAGTTAGCCAACTTGTTAACCCTTAACGACAGCGAGACCTTCTTATTCATCATATTTATTCGCAAGTGTTCAGAGAACGCAATCTTTAGGATTTTTATTTATATTTTTTTTATTTACAGACAATTATATAAGATATGGAATTAGTTTGGGTTAGCGAAATAGGATATGGCTTCCCTTACTTAATAACCGAAACAAAACCACACACACGTGCCATTGTTTCACGGGGTCTGGCAGCAGTAACTATTACTACACAATATCGCCATCAATAATCGAGATATTATATTATATCTTATAGATATAATATAATGATGTCCGTTGAATGTATAAATAAACACTAAATACATCAAGCAAAAATAATACGTATACAAGCAATTATTTACCTGAAATAATATTTTAGGATCTTCTGATAACAATTATAGATAATTCGACTGCCCGGTCCCTTTCAAACATTTTGGACGAGGCTGAATAATATAATATACGTATAAATAACTAACTAACCCGACATATAAAAATACCATCCAAATTTCTAAAAAATTACGAATTCCAAAAAAAATTCATTCATACAAACCATGTCAAACCAAAATCTGCTATATGCACTTTTTTAGATTTCAACGTTTTGACCTTAGTGCATAGTTCACTGCCATTTTTCTCGTATAAAAAAACTGCTAAGTGCTTATGAACACTATTTGTCGAAATACGACCTCGTGCTATGTGCAGCAGCTAAAATCTGTTTTATACAAAATTTACTGTATTATCAACATAATAAATAAATAATTAAATTTTCATGTTTAAAATACCAGTAAACTTAAGTAAAACAATTACATATAAGTTTCAAATAAAATACTTTTTTAAATAAACCTTCATGTAAAAGTTTTCAAGAAAACATTTTCTATCAATATCTCAAAGAATACTTTTTGCACATAGCAGGTATTAGTTTGACAACGACGATATAGATATATATTTATAACTAGCGACCCGCCCCCGGCTTCGCCCGGCGTGAAATTTTTATATATATGAACATTCCCCGTTTATCCCTCTTTCCATTGGTGAAAACCGAATTAAAATCGGTCTACCCGTTCACGCGTGATGCCGTGACCAAGGGAAATGGGGATTCATTTTTATATATAGAGATAATAAAAAGAACTTATTAAAATGTAGTTAATATGTAGATTTATTTTAATTTTGTATATATTCATATTCATGAATATCTGAAATAAATTATTATTATATTCATTTTAACTCGTCTCCCCCTCCAAAAGCCGGCAGGGGGAGGCGGTGTTACCCCGGACAGAAGCACAGTCGGTCGGGGTTCAGGGCGACAAGGACAGAAACAGATGCACTATCCTGGCCGTATCGAGCAGCACCGCTCTCTGCATCTGGTGCCTGGAGGGAACCACCACGGAATCCCAACCGCCTCAGGTTGTTCCTGAGACTGATCGGGATCAAACCATTCACGGACCAAACAACTGGGATGATTTCAGCGGATACCACGGCACACATGGCGAAGATATCGTGGGCCAAGTCGAGGTACTTCCTCCTCTACTCGGTTTCAGCCTTCACGAGACCATCGTCATGCGGGATAGTGACGTCCACCAAAAACACCCGCGACTGCTCCCGGTCCATCAACACGATATCAGGTCTATTCGCTAGAATAGTCCTGTCCGTGATGATGGGCCGGTCCCAGTAGAGCTTGGCACGGCTGTTCTCTAAAGAGCTCAATTCTACCTGTCAGTTAAACAGGAATAAAGAAAAAATATTTTATAAAATTTCCAAAACGGTTTTTTTTCGGTTTCATCAAATGAAATATTTCTCCTTCTCCCTTCCATGTTACAATACATTTACGTTTGTACATATAAAAAAACATTAGCTATGCCCGCAACTTTGTACACACGGTTTTTCGGTATTTTTTATAATTTTTTTGTTTGTAAACCGTTTGGAATGTAACAAACACTAAATGTTACGTGAAGCTTGATACAATACATCAGTTGGAACCGCATTCAAATCGTTTAGGCCGTTTCTGAGATTAGCATGCACAAACGCACAGACAAACAGACAAATATTCTATAAACTATTTTTTTCGTTGATAACATAAGTACCTACAACGTATACAAATTGTTGTTTATGATTTTGAAAACTGTTGGTATTTTAAAAATTCTATTTAAAATTTTATCATGAATTGACATTAATGAAAGGAAAACCAATTTCCCTTCGTGGCTGTGAATGCGACATTATTGAGGTCGCATTTCTTTTATATTTAAATATAGAATGATTGAAAATGGAATTCTCGATACAATTATAAATAACTTAATGCAATTTTCAGTAAGTTGATGTGTACATTACTCTCCGTACTCGGAGAGCCGAAGACGGCCACTTGGACCGGAAGGTTCTCGAGTGGATTCCACGCAGCGTAGGACGTCCACCCACAAGGTGCACAGATGATTTGATAAGGGCCACGGGTTGAAGGTGAATCCAGGCTGCTTCTGACCGGTAATATTGGACAATTATAAAGGAGGCCTTTGTCCAGCAGTGGACGTCGGACTGCTGAGATGATGATAATGAATATTCTAATATTTATGCAAAAAATATCTAAGAATTGCCTGAAGTCTACTTTCTATATACTAATACAAGGACACGTTTTAAATTCATCAATATTTGTAATTAGATCATAATGAATGAAATCTGAAGACGTCATATGAAAGATTAATTTAAAGACATCACTTTTTTTTAAAGGGAAAAAGAAAGAAATTAAATTCAGAAATAAAACAATGTATTTATTCCACTTAAACTATAAACTATAAAACATTATAAAACTAGCTTTGCTCGTATATATATAACACTAGTATTATATGAGTTATAACGCCTTTTTTTTTTTTTTTTTTTTTTTTTTAAGGAGGGGAAATGCATTTACGCACTATCCCTCGTCGACGGGGACGATCGACGAGGGGGTGTGTGGGACTCACCCGACGGAACGAATCGCCCCGCCGGTCCTACTCCACTAAAACCGCCTCCATGTTCCACCATCGGCAGTGATCGTGAGACCCGGAGTCACAGCGAGGCCTTATCCCCGGGCCCCACGCACCGCCATGTCCTTGCGGACCCGCATCCGTCACGGAAAGCCGTGCAAAAACTCCTCCAGTGGTGACCCGCTGGAACATCTGCAGGCCACCACTCCTTCACTGCCCGGTGTTGTGCGGGCGGCGCACCTCCCCACGTCCACCGCCCCCGAGCGAAGCGGCACCAGCCGCCCATATTCCTCTTATCTGTCGCAGCGAGCAGTCAGCGAGGGGATTCGTGATAGAATCAACCCTTTACCTCTTCTCCGCGGCACAACCATCCGCGGAGTCGGAGGCCGCTTCCACCTTCATCCCCCGAATGACCCCTGCTCGTGTGGCCGCTCATCTCATACGACATTATGGGTGGGCGGCCCATAGGGGTGTCCCCCTGACATTTCCACAACAATCGCGGCAGCCCGAGACGGGCTCCACCTCATGTTGTCGTCGCGGAAGAGCTACTAGGCCGGGTGGCGAGGCCGGGTCTTCACTCTTCCGGACGACTGCGGGGGGTAGTACTAAGCCGGTGCCCACCCACCGGGTGTTCCCCACCCCCCACATGCCACGATTGCCGGTACTATGCCAGTTGGTCCTTCCCAGTCGCATGAGCTCCGTCTTCGCGTAAGTTGCCCGACTACCACTGAGCGTCGGAGCCGTCCGAGAGAATCCACCCGCTGCGACTCACCTGCCGATCCTCATCCGCAGTACCGAGTCCCATACCTCAGTCTGACGAACAAGGACCGGGGTGCCCTCTCTCTCACCGGCCACCAATCGCGCGGGCCGAGTACGGATTCTCGGCCCGCGCGAGCGATGACCGGTGAAGCTCCAACAGAAGGTTGGAGCCTCCAAATAACAGCTCCGCCACGAGCTCCGCTGGGCGGAGCTCGCTCGGAGCCCACCTCGTCCCTCTTAGTCCCACTCTTAGTCCCCAAAACCAATCCGATCGGTCGAGCAAAGGCCGGTGACCCCACCGACCCCTGCAACCGCCCGGATTGCCAAGGGTAAGCCCCCCCACCACGACAAGGTCATGGCCCACCTAGGGGGGGATGAGTTATAACGCCTGCCATGTTAATCACTCTGATGACGGTGGCGCTGAATTTTTATATTTTTAACCACTTCTTTGGGAACCTAACATAGTTTATTACCTGAATGCTAATCCAGGTAATAAACTATCTGTATGTGCCAAATATCATCCAAATTCGTTCAGCCGTTATTGTGGAACAAACATCCAAACATACAAACTGTCGCATTGGGATTAGGATAAAGTCGCTGTCCGCTTCCGTCTATCCGTCTGTTAAGAGTTAGTTCACACCGTAGTGGAACTATGTAAAGTAGCTTCCGTGCTGCGTGATCACTATGTCCCGAAACACAACATGAAGCCACTAACACCAGTTTCGCGTACTCGCTGAACTATGTATCTTTTTGTGGAAAATAAATTCTATAAAAAATAATCTAAAACGTGTCGTGTCGCGTTTCGAGGAAAATTTGTGTGTAATTTACAGGGAAAAAAACCGTACGAAGCCGGAGGTGGCTTGTTACCTACGGAAAAAAAGTGTTCAAAATTTCATTTATATGTATTACTACTAATAATTTCAAAGTAAAGTCTTGACGTCTATATTAGGTATTGGAAGATTATTGGATATATTCTCTTTCTATGTTATAAATAGCAAATATCCTTACCTAACAATAATCAGTTATATTATACTTCATAACAATCTCTATTCAGATTAAATTAATTCAGATTAAATGTTATCTGACAAGCAAAACCGCACTGTAGCCGATAGGAATCACGTACCATTCAATTCAGTGGAAATTGATAGCCCAATTTCTGAGGAATTTCAATGGGCCATTACGAATGGGAGATTTTGGAGATATTAATGTCTATTCATAGTATTTTTGGCAATTAGAATATATATTTTAGTCTTTTGTGCTATTAAATATTAAAACGATTCAATAAATATTTATATTTATAATGTTCCAAGTTCATTAGGATTGTTCGGATGATTAGCACTGTAAAAAATATCCTGGTCTTCCACAGCAATCAATTAAAGACCATTTAACATCTAAACCAAAGGGAAGGTGTGCCACCTAAAATCGAATATACTTTGTGTCTAATAAAAAAAATGAAATGGATGACCGTTTAAATGAGTCCTCGCCCGCAGCGGTACAGGGGCGCGGGGGTATGATGACAAAGGGCCTCTTGTGAATCACATTACGCGCGCCCGCCGCCCGCACCACTCTCGGTGCGCTTTGTGATCATACCCCCGCGCCCCTGTCCTGCGCGGACGAGGGCTCATTTAAACGGTCTATCTATAGTTACATTTTTATGGCGCTGAAACTTTGACAATTCGATCTCTGGAGCACAAAAAGATGCCTTTGAGATGTGGTGCTTAAAATCTTGGGCATTATGTGGACCGCCAGAAGGACAAACATCTTTATCCTCAAACATCTTGCATTCGTACAAGACTATCCGCCACCTGCTATCAGAGAATTCTCATTTACTTTGGGCACATAGCCCGCAGAGAACCAGAAAACTTGTAGAAACTGGTGGTGGTAGGAAGAGTGGATGGCAAGAGGTCTCGTGGTCGGTCTCCTAGCCTGTATTACTCTTACAGGTCTCACAGTTTCGAAGGCCATGAAAAAAGCTAAAAACAGGATGGAGTGGAAACAACTGGTGGTGGATGTCACCAAGGCATTTCAGAGCCGTCACGACCTTCGCCAGTGAAGAAGACGACTCTATCTATTACGGATTTAAAATAATAGATCGTAGAGTATTTTGTATAAAAATTATACTGGCCAATTTAGTGGAAAAAAAATTCAAATTGCCTGATAATTTGTCAATTACAAGTAAGCCAATGGCTATGTAAGACGCCTCTAACACACAACAGAATCCTGACTTAGTATTATAATGCGAAAGTGATTTTGTTTGTTAGTTACGCTTTTAAGTTTTAGCTACTCAATCGATCATGATGATATCTTCCATACATAGAGAAAAGGACACAGGGAACCTTTCATCCAGAAAAAGTCCAGAATCGTTTCATGCTTTTCCCAAAGGTTATGTACGAAGTCACGGACAAAAACTATTATTTATTATATTATTATATTTATTGTACAAAAAATTCTTCTAAGATGACTTTTGACAAATTTTTATACTTAGGTAAACTATTCAAACCCCGTGATTTTATTGAAATTGAAAGCGTTTTTCATGATTTTATACACTCTAAATTTTTATAAAAGTGGCAAGAATATGTCACTACAAAAATTTCCAAGAATTTGAATCCCGAAGGTGATTAAAAATTATAATTAATAAAAAATAAAATAATAAAATAAAATAAATCTTTATTTGCGCGAACACATGTTTACAAGATTTTAATTTGTATACTTACAGCAGTTACAGTACAAAGTATGTTCTACCCGCCAAGGGCATGCAAATATTTGTGTTTAATTGTTTGTAAACTATATTAATAAATGAATTAATGTTTCTTATTATAAAATTATTTAACATCACAATAACAACAATCTAATAACCATTTAGTTAATGTTCTTGTAAATTTAGGATCCGGCAATTCCTTTATATTATTAGGTAGTTTATTGTATGTTTTAATTGCCATAACATAAACATTTCTATTAAATAGTTCTAATCTACATTTTGGTCTTTGCAATAAATTACCTTGCCTAGTTATTTTGGTTCCTATTTCGTTATTTTCGACAAAACAGTTCGGATATTTTCTAACAAATATACACAACGTCTTTATATACAAGCAAGGTGAGGGAAGTATATGTAACTTTTTAAATAGTGGTACACAACTCTCCATAAAGCCCACGCCACATATTGCTCTGATGCATTTTTTTTGGGCCCTAAAAGCTCTTATTATTTCGACAGAGTTACCCCATACCAATAAACCATATGTCAAAACCGAAGAAACGTAGCCATGATAAGCAGTTATTGCTGCTTCAATAGACATAGTCAATCTTAACCGACGTAGTGCATAAACAAATCTGTCTACTTTATCACAGACCAGACCGACATGAGATTTCCAATTACAATGTTTATCTAGCATTACGCCTAAATATTTTATACTTTCTACTTCTTCAATAATTTTACCTTTGTCTATAACTTGAAGAGGTGTAGATTTAGTTTTATAAGTTACGAACTGCATTATCTTACTTTTATCAATATTTAGATGAAGGTTATTTTTATCTAACCATTCTGTTAAATTTGTTAGTAATGATTTTATTTCCAACTTTTGTTGGTTTTTATTCTTGTTTTTTAATACAATTGTAGTGTCATCAGAGTACAGAAATGTGCTATGATGTGTTATGTTGGGAAAGTCGTTTATATATATTAAAAACAAAAATGGCCCAAGTATACTGCCTTGAGGGACTCCCGATACATTTATTCTGAAGCTAGATCTCCTTGTTATCTTAACACCTACTGCAGATTTACACTTATGTACTATTTTTGAAACTTCTGTACATTGATATCTATTTGATAAATATGATTTAAGCCATTTCAATGTAATTCCTCTCATGCCACACCGTTCTCGTTTATATTCTAAAATTTTATGATCGACAAAATCAAATGCTTTGGACATTTATCGAGAAACAGGGCAGCAACACTTTTTTTGTCATTTAATCCCTGTGTTATTGTTTTGATTGGGTTGAAATATGCCAGAGTGGTGGAGCTATTTTTACGAAAACCAAACTGATCTAGGCTTAATATTTTATTTTTTTTCGACGAAATCATTAAGACGTTTAAGCATTGCTTTTTCAAAGATTTTTAAAATTATTGGAATCAGTGTCACAGGGCGATAGTTACAAACTTCCTTTTGGTCTCCCTTTTTAAACAATGGTTTGACTATTGATTTTTTCAGGGTCGATGGAAATATGGTTCAAAAGATAAATTAATGATATAACTTAGAGGCTCGGCTAGCTGCTGAGCACATATCTTTATTAGTTTGGTGTTAATCTCGTCATAACCTACAGAATTAGTATTTTTAAGGGATCTGATAATATTAAATATTTCAAAACTGAAATTAAAGCTGATTAAATTTTCAAGGATTAGTTGAATTGAGATAATTCAACTAATGCTAATGTTAATTCTTCCGATTTATTTATTGCTCCTGCGATGTTTTATTTATTTTTCCTTTTACCTTCTACTTTGCAATACAGTATTAAGATTATTACTCAATATTGTTTTTGCTTTATTTGTGAAATATTAAAACAGGGTTTGACAACATTGCCGTAAGAATGTACATAGTAACGTGATAATCCTATGTATTCCTTTACGAACCCGGAAATCAATTCTTTAGATGTTTGATAAATAAATCTCAAGTCTCCTGTAACATTTTGTTGATAGTTGATATCGATGTTTATTTGTGCGCGCATGTTTGGTATTAAAATTAGATCAAACAACTGTTTGCTTCCGCTTATATTTTTACAGTGGTGTGTAAGCTGTAGATGTAGACACACGTGCATATAATTTCGTAACTAGTTACGACAAAAATAAATAAAAACTAGTAGTTACGACAAACTATTTTTTCAAGGTGATTTCATCAATGTAATTGAATTATAATCCTAATATTTTAAATGCGAAGATATTATGTTTGTTTGTTACACTTTCGCGCCTTAAATGCTTAACTGATCATATTAAAAATTTGCATACACGTTGGCAGGCGTACAAAAAGGACATAGGTACTGACGAGGGATCGTCCGAAAATAAAAATAAATAAATCAACGTCTGACTAAAATATAAGAGCATTAAATTGAATTAATGTTTTAACATAACAAATACTTTAAGTATTTTAAACAAGAAAACTTTCCGTTGCCTTTGATCTGATTCATATGAAACTATCTCGTAAACAAATCGTTTCATGATATTTGAATTTATGTTCCCTTGACACTTGACGCTGTCACTTCTTAGGCATCTAGACAGTATTTGAGAATACATATCCTTGAAGACATTTAAACCTAAATCCAATTAAATGTAATCAAATTGATGCCGTTTATCTCAATTGACTATCTGTCTTCATTTCATGTAAATTAGGTCGAAGTTTGTTTACGTAATGAGAAACTGTGGTGGTAAAATTAGACACATCTGTATCTATACTATATTAATTAATATTACAAAGTGAGAAAATTGCTTTTTCCTTTTGTTAGCAAAAATATTTTGATAAAACCCTAACATGAAGAGGTTTAACGACAAGGTTGGGAATGGCAACTCTTACACTCACACAAACACACTCAGGCAGAAATAACAAAAAATATAATAAGATTGGATATTGTAACACCTAAGAATAAGAGGCTCATGGTTAATATTAAAAGGGTGGCTACTGCCTGGTGTTATAAACTAGTTTTGCAGTCATAAACTGATGGCTGCAAGACGCATTGTAACCTTCTTTGCACCTCCCACAGCATGAGCAAGCTGTGCTCGACGTGTTTATAACGCCTGACTAAATATATGAGCAATGTAACGTCTAACATCTTTATTGCAATTATAGCCTTGCCAGGCGTTAGATGATCCCTCCGGAACAGTACTTTTTTGTGGATGAAAGGTACCCACCCTATGTCCTTTCCTAAGTCCTTGACAACGTATATGCAAAATTTCATGATGATCGGTTCAGCGGTTTAGGCGTGAAAAGGTAACAGACAGACAGATTGAAACCTTTCTTGTTTGTTGCTCTTTCCATTAATCAAAACCGAATCAAAAACTTGCGTGATTTAAAAGAAATTAGCAGAGAAACAGAGAGAAGCGAACAGGAACTTTATTTTATAATTATAATATGTAAAGATTTCATTTGTATTTTCATGTTCTTTTGAATTTAAATTTTTATGTGGAGGAAAAAACTTCGTCTTCTGGAAAAAACTAACTGCTTGTCAGCAGTTCAACCTCGAAAAAAAAACTTTTTTTTTTTAAATATATTTGGAATTCGAGATGTCATTATTCTAATGACAGTTGTACATAATAAACAAACAGGTTTGTGTTAGTACATAACCAAACGATGTTCATACTTCCTTTTCCGTCGCTCCATGTTCTCTCGTCCGGAAGCTCGACGCTTCCCTTCCGTTTCTCATCACATCGTACCATTTTTACAAATTTGGCTTATACACCAGTCATGTCTTATACACAATGTGTCATGTCATGTCATGTGTCATGTATAAAACAAGTTACCCAGTGCACTCAGAGAATTACCGGGAAATTTATTTTAAAAAAACTAACCATGTGGCTATTAGACCAATGCTTTTATGATATTAAAGAATACTTTGACATTTAATTACATTTTACAATTTATTATGACATTTTTCTTTTTTCTGTTTCTATTGTTTTATTAATGTTAAATTAATAGTGGATATTTTATATTATTATTTTACACGCCAGACGTGGCAGTACATGTGTATGCATATTTAAACCAATAAGAACTGGTTCACAGTAACCCACCAGTTACTTGTAAATAAATTATTTGAATTTGAATTTCTGAAAACTGAAACAAAAGAGTTGCACATTGAACAAAAGACACATTATATTGAAATGATTATATTTACTTATGTACCAGTGCCACATTTAATTTTACTATGCGCTGCGGTTTTAAAATTGACATAAACAGGTAAATTTTAGGGTCTTCTCACTAACGTTCGGTTCTTGTCGGATAGCCGCACTCGCGATGCGATAAAACTCGTATCGCATCGCCCGCCCGCGCTATTATTTCTGGCTTATTTTTCAAAGGCTTTTATTATTAGCTTCCTTGTAACTTTGTATGTATAAGTAGATCGGATGACAATACAGTTTTATATCTTGGGGCTGATCTGATGATGAAGCCAGAAGGTGAATAATGGAACTTTTTAGTGGCTACTAGCAAACCCCTCGAATTTGGGTCATAAGATTCGTTTTGACAAGACCAATCGTTTTGACGATAATTGGTGTCCAGGGTTTGATGATGGAGCTAGTTGGTGGACACTTCGGAGAATTTGGTAATAAAATTATTTCTTAATTTCAGTAACTTCCTGTGAATATTTCAGATTTTGTAAATGGGAATGGAAACATTCTTTGTCGCCATCTAAAAAAAAATTCTAGGCTTCTTCGATTCAATATCCTAACACTCAAATACGGAAGAAATGTTGCTGATAAATTGTGTTTTTTCAACCCCACGATTTTTGTGTCCTCTATTAATTATTAACCACAAAATTAAATCAGCTGTTCCAATATTAGAAGTCATTCCACATCCACTCCGTCATTCAATTGTGTTCAACGTTCACCACTCACCGCAAATACTATTCTCATAGGAAGAGTACTTGCGGTAAATACATTTTAAAACACCGATCTCTTCCCCGATCTTATGAAGCCAATTTGCTTCTGTTCTTGTCCTACTGGACTGACGCGCCAAGGCTCGATTGAACCCGAACCAAAAGTTGTACCACAGATCTGTTTGCCTTTTGGTTTCGATGAAACCCGAAACCAAAATGCAAACTGGGAGAGTTTCCTTTCGAGAATTTACCAACCAAAGTGAAGAAGGGAAGAAGTGAAGGAAAAAGGTGTTTGCCTCGTTCTTTGCATGGATTAGAGAATTCGCAACCATTGCATTAGAGTATCAAAGAAGTTGGGTTCGCCTTCATCACGACAATACTCCAGCCCACTCCGCCAGACGCTTGGCACCATGTGATTTCTATTTAAAATATAAAAGATAAACTTAGAGGAATTCGCTTAATGGGCCCTGAAGATGTAGTGAAAGCGTTCGAAAATGCAATGAAAGAGACGCCTAAAGAAGAGTGGGCCAGTGAGTCTTCAACCAGTGGTTCCATCGAATGCGACTGTGCTTACAAAGGAATGGAGACTACTTAGAAAAAGAATAAGAATACAAGCAGCTTATTTGTAAATATCATTTAACCTCGTAATTTATCTTGAACAATAAACATTTGAATTTGAAAAAAATAATATTTGAAACAACTTTTGAAAGTAAAATTGTTAATACTCGCAGATAAACCAATTGGCGGCTATTTTTGAGCTCCTACATTCTATATTTTTCACGGAGAGAGAGTTTTTATGCTGTTCAATTTTAAGTCAGATGTAGCCGAGGGGCACAGCTAGCATTGCCTAAAATTGTCGATTAAAATCATCTAGAAAAATAACCTAATTTTCTTC